>CM077166.1:144246982-144846982 GCA_039583875.1 Platanthera guangdongensis
TGATAGTACCCAGACTTGAGATCTAACTTCGAGTACACCGTCGACCCGACTAACTGATCAAAGAGATCATCAATCCTAGGGATCGGGTACTTGTTCTTCTCAGTCAGCTTGTTTAGCTCCCGATAATCAATACACAACCTCAAGCTTCCGTCCTTCTTCTTAACAAAGAGGACCGGTGCGCTCCAAGGCGAAGAACTCGGGCGCACATACCCTTGCTCCAACAACTCTTGCAGTTGAACTTTCAGCTCCGCCATTTCCTTAGGGGCTAGCCGATACGGAGATCGTGACACAGGCTTTGCACCTGGCACTAGCTCGATCGTAAAATCTATCTCCCGTTGAGGCGGGGCTCCAGGAAGATCTGCGGGGAACACATCAGGGTATTCCGATACCACTGAAATACAATCCAAAGCGGGCTTCGGCTTTGCAACCTCCACTAGTGTAAAGAACAGTTCTGCTCCGGCACGAACCGCCTTCACCACCTGAAGAGCAGACATCAACGTCTTGCTCGACCCCTTTAAGCCTGTAAAAGTCGTCTCACGACTTGCTCCCAGCTTGACTTCCTTGCTACCGCAATCTATATGGGCCTGCTGCTCCGAGAGCCAGTCCATGCCAAATATGACGTCGAACTCCACTAACGGAAGTAAAGACGCCTGCAGGTCGAACTCCTGCTCCCCAATACGAATCTTAACATCGCAGATCCTAACCACTCGCATCGAACACCCATTGGGCAACAACACATCCAACTTATCCTTCGCCATCGAAGAAGGGACTCCGATGCGTGATATAAATCCTTCGGACAAGAAGGAGTGTGAAGCTCCCGTATCGAAGAGTGCTCGTGCCGGATTTTCACAAATCAATACGAATCCTAAACAAGTAGTGGTAAGGTAACATGTGCATAACAAGCATATAAAGAAATTGACTTGCTATAAATTAAACCGTACCTGTCACCACATCAGCTTGTTTAATGGCCTCTTGTTGGCCAAGATTGTAAACCCTTGGTTGGGCCGGAGCATAATGGGATGCGGTCGACTCCACCGCCTTACCCTTTTCTTCATAAGTGGCTCCCGGCCTCCTCTCGGACTTAGGACGTCCGCTCCAACAATCACGGGCAAAGTGCCCCGTCTTTCCGCATGTAAAGCACGCACCCGGGGTCCGACCCGTAGTCGCCCCAGAAGCGCCAGAAGGAGCTGGACCCGAAGTCCTATGCTTCTTGAAAGCCCTCCGATAGCCGGACTTTGAAGTAGTCGGCACTCTGAACTCAGATTTCTTTTCACCCAAGCTTTTCTTCGCTTGCACGCTCTTCATGTCCTTCTCCAAGGACCGGGCAGTATTGACCAAGGTTAAGAAACCCTGCGTCATTAGCCCCGACAGTAATAGTCTCAGCTCATCCCTCAAGCCTTCATAAAAACGATTAGTCTTGCGCTCCTCATCCATGATGGTGGAGCTAGCATAACGACTCAACCGCGTAAACTCGTGGAGATATTCATCCACGCTCCTCTCACCCTGCACCAACTTCAGGAACTCATTCTCCATTGAAATCCTCTGAGTAGAAGGGAGGTATCTTGCTAAGAACAATCCCGAGAACTCTTCCATCGGAACGTCTATCAGTTGTCTACCTCTCAAATGATGCAGCTCCAATCCTTCCCACTACATCCTCGCTTCACCGTCCAGCAGGAACGTAGCGATGGTGGTCATTTGCCACTCCTCCGTTTCCGTCGCCGTCATGACTCTCTTCACCCTAGAGAGCCAGTCTTCAGCCTGAGATGGGGTTCCCAACCCCGAGAATAACGGAGGGTTAAAGCTCATTACATGCTTCAACTGCCTCTCAGTTGCCCTCCTTGGCACTATCGGTTCCGCAACCACTTGCTCCACCCTCCTCGGCTCAGCCTCTCGCAGAGGTTCTTGCTCCATCACAGGAGCGGGCTGTTGCGCTTGCCTTCCAGGCTGCGCATTAATCACGGCCAACACCGCTTCAGCCACCAAACGTATATTCTCATCCGACAGAGGTGTTGCGGGAGCAACATCCGGTGCACTGCTAGCCTCAGAAACTCGGCGTTCTGATGGCCCAACACCACTTCTGGTCACCTATAGTGGTACAAAACACCGTTAAGCGACCACATAACATTGCAAACAGCAAGTATAGGAACACGTAGGTTCCTCAAACACGAGTATTTTCATTCCTAAGTGGACATTCATGGGTTCTTTTACCATTATAACGATGACGCACACAATGTGCTCACCACCCCTTAAAAAGAATTCGCCCACGAATTCACTTTAAGCCCGACCAAAACCAGTAGTCTGATACCAAATTGTAACACCCCCTATCCGTCGCATAGTATATAGCAGTAGGTCCGGCCGGGGCCCGACGCCATATACCACAGACAGACCGGGTGGTTACGTATGGAAACCATCCAACCAATCTCAACGTCCTACACAGAGCATTCTAGCGGAAGCAGTTTATATAGGTTGTAAACAAGAACCCAGCATTAGAGCACGAATGTCCACTAGTACATAATGAGGAATGTATACAAAATACCCAAAATCGGCCTTAAGGCCTTACAGAATGTTTCACTTGGATAATACATGATTTACAAACCTCGGCACGCAGGCCGGTCATACATGAATAAAACAGAAAACATTTCCACTTGGGCTTTCGAGGGCCAGCTTTGCAAAAAGGGCTTTAGCCCGCTATTGACCGCTTGGTCCAGCTGCACCTGCAAGCAACAAACCACCGCACGGTGGCAAAACAAGGCAACGGTCAGCAATGCTGACCAAATTATAACGATCCCGCCCCCAACTCGGGGCGGCGATGCTCCTTCCCTGCATTTCATTAGCATAAGCGAGCAATGCATATAACCATAGCCATTTCATCACAGACGTTGGCTCATACGGCCACACGTCCCGTGCACTCAGGGCACATTCTCGGTGAACCGGTCGATGTTACGTCAATTAAAGCCATTAACATTCCGGACTCACCACCGCCACTTAGACGGCCATTCCTATCAGCAATTCGTCTTCTTGGCATTGGTCACGTCAATTTAAGCCATTGACCGCCGAAGACTCACATATATGCCAACGGCGAGTGCCACGTAACCTTAGGTCTCTCTAACCCGAACGACATAGAGCGGGTACGGTTCCATCTAACCCGTGCTCACATCGCAACGACAATTTAAGCCATTTGCGCGGGTCAAACTTTCGCCGAGTCCCATTCTACCGCAAGTCACATAACCACGTTATGTTCAAGTTGGCTCTCAGGCCACCAAGTTGGCAAGATCTCGTATCCGCCCAGTTTTCCGGGTGCACCTTTGGGTTAGTCCCCAAGGCTCCCTGCTGCAATCTACCGCGTAGAAAACCCGAAAACAAACCAAAGCACGGAGTCTTCTCCGGCCTTATGCAATGCAACATCACCGATCCGGACTAACATGTCCGGGTAGGCTTCAACCAAAATGCCTATGTCCGTTCTCGCATACGGACTCTAAACAACGGGGACTTTACATATCTACCCGAAGGAACGCCTCCAACTCTCCGCAAACTTGCGAGAGCGGGCTTCCTATGCTAAGAAAAGGAGCGATTCATGCTCAAGATGAGGATCGTTACCCTTGAGTTCCTCTTTGGCGCCATCGAAAAGTAATCGGATAGAAATCACCGCACTTGCGTTGCCTCCGTGGATCCGGAGTCGGCTTGCGATTCGGATCTCCGAAGCTCCTCCAATGGCGGATCTAGCTCTTCTTCCTCTTGCCTTAGCTCTTCTTTCTCCAAGGGTTTAGAAAGAGGATAAGTGAAGAAAAGTGATGGATTTTCTAAGTCAAACCCGGGTATATCCTCTCAGGAACCATCCCCAGCCGTCGGATCTCAACATAAGAAAACGAACGGCTTTGATTCGGGGCTGAAATGCCCAATCTGGACCGAACACGGCCTGGCACACGCCCGTGTCCAGGGCCGTGTGCCGCATTCGCCGTCAAAATCGAATCTCCTGGACCCTCACACGGGTATCGAACACGCCCGTGTTCGAGCTGACACGCCCGTGTTCCAGCTGACACGGCCGTGTAGCCGGCCGTGTACCCCATGATTTTTCCCCCGTTTTCAACCCGAGCACTGCACGGGTCCTAGGACACACCCGTGTCCTTGCCCGTGTCACATTGACACGCCTGGACCCCAGGCCGTGTACACGGGACATTTCGTCGAGGGGAGAACGACGACTGGATGACACGGCCTTGGACACGCCCGTGTCCTAGGCCGTGTGCCTTGTCTCGACGATCGTCGAGTGAATCTCGACGACTTTCCCGGGACGATCGTCGACACGGGTCGACACGCTCGGCAACACGCCCGTGTCGCGGGCCGTGTGCCCATTCTCGACGAATCGTCGAGAATAACTCGACGATTTCACGGCTAAGTGTCGACACGGGTCGACACGCCGTGCGACACGCCCGTGTCGCAGGCCGTGTGCCCACTCTCGACGAATCGTCGAGTATAACTCGACGACTTCGCGGCTAAGTGCCGACACGCGCTTGACATGCCCTGGGACACGCCCGTGTCCCAGGCCGTGTGCCTTCAGCCAGAAACCAAAACTGGCCCAAAACGTCCCCCTTTGCTCCTTTGAGTTTCGGGGCGTTACACAATATCACTATAAAATTACTCCCACCAAAATCTCATGAAGATCCAAGATCACATGACCCTTCAATAATTTCATAAAATGCATAGGCCTAAACTATACCTAATTGATTTAAATTGTGTGCCTAGGTCTAAATGTCACCAAATTCCTTCCTAGGGCTATTTAACATCCAAGGATTACATGGACTAAACCACATGTCCTTCACACCCCCCCCCCCAAGTTCAACCTTATGGTTTGAACTAGTATCCTAGGGAAAATCCAACCCCTGCGTACTCAACTACCAAGTCCGCGTGACCTCATCAGTCATCTCTGCCTGATTGCGCAGTCCGGTCGGCTTACTCAAGCGAGCTGCGGGATCAGCTATCCGCGCGGTCTACCGACCTCTCTACTTAGTCCGCAAGGACTCCTGGCAACTTCTTTCCTTAGCCGCAGCTTCCCTTTATAACCTTTATTTGATTTCCATGTAATGGTGCAAGTCAAGCTGTAACATTGAATTATAATTAAAGGAAAGCCCGTCACAAGAGTGGCATTTAAGCCGCGGTAGGTGAAGTTTGTTATTCTCGCTGCTAGAGGCCACCTCCTCTTCTCATCACACCTCTCTCGGCATCAACCTGCAAACCTAACCATCAAATTAACCGTCTGCTCGATAGTTCCACATCCACCTCCTAGCCATCTCCTCACTCGAATGAGCATCCTCTTTTCCTCTATCCCCGCAACCCTTGATCAAGCGCTTGCTCCACTCTCGATCACTCAGAGGCTTTTCCTCGCATCCTTAATCAACCTCTTCACCTCATCACCTTACTTGTGAGACCGAACACACCCGTTAGCTGCTGGCGCCCGCGACCTCCTCTCCGTTTTCGCGCAATCAACAGTTAACACGCGACCTTCAAATCTCGAACAGATGGTGAATACCAATAGTTAGCCATGTCAGATCATTAATCAGCCTAGAACTTTGCTCCAAGTCCTAGTGTGGACTCACTTTGGGAAGCCTTGGAGCAATCGCGCTGAGAAACTGCCCAACTGTTCCAGACACTCAATCGTGCTCTAGCGGCCATCTCGCAGCGATAAGAGAAGCAATCTGCAATAGCACTAATTCCTCCAGTTAATCCAACACCAATATTGGAGAATCAGCAAGCCTATCCTCCGGCTTATCCGTCGGTCTATCCTTCTGCTTACACACCAACCTTTCAGTAAGGTCCTACAGCCCCTTTATGGCCTCAAAGTGATGAGTTTGCAGCTCGTCAAAACATCTTGCGGGAAGCAGCCCGAGGAAGTCCAGCAAGATCTCTAAAATTTCAGGGAAGTCATCCTTACTCATCAGCTCCTGCCTTTGATCCTCCTACAGCAGCTTTTCCCTTCTATACTCCTGCTACTTTTGCAGCCACAACATATGCTCCCTTCATTCCTAATACTGTAAGAGAGCAGGAAGATCCGCCACCATATTTAGAGATTGTTCGGCATGAACCAACTCTAGCTAATTTTAGAGAGCCACGGTTACCAATATACCGTCGAGAGACTGATCCAATGAAGCACCTTCAAGCTTTTGAATCAGCCATAGCCCTCAAGACTCTCTCAGATGCTACCAAATGCAAGCTCCTTGTAACAACCTTTGATGGACAAGTAAGGTATTGGTTTTATGGACTGCGCCCTCAGTCCATCACTTCCTTTGCTGATCTGCGAAGGGGGTTCTTCCTCAAGTTTTCTACTTCAACAAAGTGAAAGGGAGGTCCTGAAGCCCACTTTGATATCAGGCAACGAGAGAACGAGACTTGGTCTTGGTTTGTAGATCGATTCCAAAAAGATTTTGGAGATTGAGATCTTTGATAAAGAAATGTATCGGGTGGCTCTAATACATGGTATGCGTGAAGGGCAGCTTAAGTTTGAGGCTAATGTTCGAGCACCAAGAACATATCAAGAGTTGATTGGCTTAGCCAACTCATACATTCTAGGTGAGAAGAGCAACTCCAGCTTCATCTTCAGGCTTATAGCAGAGAAGGATTCTCATTCTTACAAGCAACCTCAGAGGTCTTCTCAGAAATATTTTCCATCCAACTCAAGGAAGGGAAAAGGATTTCAACGTCATCGACACCTCTTCCCGGGCTAGGATCGTGCCTGAGATAAATTATTACTGTTACCAGCCCCAGCACCGTAAACAACTTCGATTCATCAGCAGATAGACGATGACTTGCAAGTGTCCAAACTGGATGAGGCCATGCAAGAAGTAAGCCATGTCATGAAGGATAAGGCTAATTACAAAAGGCCTTATCGGCCGGCTGATCAAAGATCTGAAGACTTGGATCTGTACTGCGAATTTCATAAAGAGCACGGGCACGCAACTGAAAACTACCAAGCACTTCGTCAATAGGTACAAAGGATGCTGAGGCAGGGGAAGAAGCGTGACCTATTCCCAAAAGATGAACACTGTGATACACCTACTTCAAAAGGCAAAGAAGTTGCAGACAATCCTTAATGCTCAAAGGGAGTGAGTCAAATCAATAATTATCCCAACCTCATTATTAACGAGACCATTGATGCCAATGACGAGGGCGCATTTAGAACACTATTCTGAGTAGGAGAAGGTGATTGTCTCTGAGATATCTGCAAAGAGAAAATACCAAACTAACAATTCATCAAGGCAAGTATACCTATCGAAATGCAGCTAGGGGACACAAGTGTCGTATTGAAATCCGGGAACAGTTGAGTAAGCTTACTCACACGAAATCTATTATTTTATCGACGGCAAAATAAGGCTTGGCTAAATGTACTAAAAGAAGAGAACTACTTGTATGAAAAGATAAAGAGAGCGATTAACTTAAGCTTAGTAACGATGAAGGGAAAATGCACTCGATCAGAAATCACCTCGGCAAGAGTGATTAGAAAAATACGATAAATAAACCTAAGCTAATTAGGGTAAAGGTCTTTGACCGTGGAGGTTCCATGAATATTGACACGCTTCTCTCGAAGGCCGTGCCTAACTGAGTTTAGGAAGGTCCGACCGACTTTCGCCTAAATCGGAGGCCTAAAACTCGCTTTACGCGGTGAACCCCTCTAATGGATTTTACTCCAATCCGGGAGATTTGATCGTCTGCCTCTCTCGAGGGGTGCGAACAACTCCCTTTACTCTTGAGTGCTCATTTCAAACTTTTGGCCTCTCGGCTAACCCAGAATGAAAGCAAAGGTGGAGAGTATATATCGATAATATACCTCCAACCCGTGATAAATCAAGAGTAATTCAAAGCTAAACCCTAAAAAGAAAAGGTAAGATTCAAAGCATCATAACCTAATCACTCGAACCTCGGATCATTAAGATCGAGTACATGGAGGATTAGTTAATCATGGTGAGGTGGAAGAGGGGGATGAGTAGAAGAAAAATACTGAAAACAGAGCAGGAACGAAAAAGAAAACAACACTTTTTATTTATAGAAACAGTGATCTACAGCTTGAAAATGAGAGATTACAAGAACATGAAAAGGAAACTACACTATCATTAGCGTCATACTACAGAAAGAAGCTAGGAGCTAATACAGGGAAAGCATAAAGCTAGAGCTACGAACTAGAAATGAAAATACATGCTTAAAAGTTCAGAAAAACAAAGGACAGAACCTCCCCTCTCAAAGTGAAAGTTGTCCTAAAACCCCTGGAGTTGGGCTCTATTTATAGAATTTTTCGGGTCGGGTCACGCCCCCCTGTCACGCCCTGGTCGGGCGTGACCCTGGGGCGTGACACATTCGGCGCGACTTTTTCGGGCAGGAATTGAATTCTGACGGAGTTGTTGCGGTACACGCCCACAAGTCATGCCCTGGTAGGGCGTGTACCTGGGGCGTGTTCTTTGCGGCGTGACTTTTTCGGGCTGAAGTTGAATGCTGGAGGTGACGGGCGGAATTGCTGAAGTACACGCCCATATGTCACGCCCGGGTCAGGCGTGACCCTGAGGCGTGACACTTTCGGTGCGACGGTGGAGCGGGAAAAACGAGCGCGCTGCGGCGATTCCTCGGAACCTGGGGACACGCCTATAGTACACGCCCGTGTCTGGTATGTCACGGGCGTGACCGAGGGGCGTGTACACTAAGTTTCCATGGAATGCAGTTTCGGACCAATTGCTTCATTCCTCTGGGTACACGCCCTAGGTACACGCCCTGGTAGGGCGTGACCTTGGGGCGTGTCACAGCAAACTTCGGCTGAAAGCCGTGAAAACCTGCAAAAAGCAGAAAAAATGCATTAGCGACAAAAATATATACAAAGGGGAATCAAAACAAGTACTTTACAAGACATGATTGGCTTTAAAACTCCGAAAATATCCTAATAAAATTGACTGCAAACGTATTATCAAATTCCCCCAAGCTTAAGTTTTGCTTGTCCCCAAGCAAAGATATAAAGACAAGCTAATCATAAAAAGTGACTAATTCAAAAAGTTTTAATCATACTCACACAAGTACTATGCGAAATTCTTGGCAGGGAGAATGTAAAACGTAAATCTAAAACAATTATTTAGGTATGGTTTTAACTTTTATAAACTTTACTTAATAAAAATAAATCATCCAGAATTTTGACGAAATTCTTTAAATAGATTTGAGCAAGGCAATGAAAATGAAAAGAACGTATTGAGTTATTACTAGATCCAAGCAATGCATTATAATTATATCAATTAAATAACAAAAATCTAAGTTTAAATCCAAAACTAAAACTGATTTACTTTTCTTCTTTTCTTAGTTGTTAAATAAAATTAAAAAAAAGGGGCGTGAATCAAAAGGACTTAATAGGACCGAAACGTTTGGTTTAGGAATATGAATAGGAGTGGAATTCAAATATAAACATGGAGGCTTAAAAATCACACTAAACCAAAACAACGAGTTTCAAAAAAAATAAATTTATTTTAAACAAAATATGTATAAATAAATTTATTTTTTTCTCTTTATGATTTTTTTTATCTCTTTTTTTTCTTATTTTCATTCATTTTTGTTTTCTTCTTCTTTTTTTTTTCAATTTATTGCTTTTGAGTACACTTTTTTCAACAATTTCTCCAAAGAACACAAAATTTCCTATCAAACAAAAGTAGCGTGATTTAGATAGGTAGGAATTTGGGCTTTGGTGAAAATGAAATGGTGTGTGGAGTTTATCAAATGAATTTGGAAAAAAGCTCAAAAGCGGCTAACTAGTGGTGAAAGAGTTTAGGTTGGCAAGAAAGCTCAAACGTAAACAAAAATGGCCTAAATCATTTTCACGCATTTTTTTTTTTAATTTATTTAAAACATAGAGTCGATAAATTTCAAAAAGCAAGTTCGAGATAATAAAAGAAGATTGATGAAATTATCTTGAAAATAAAAATAATATGTCACTTGGATCGTTCATATCTACTACGTTATTCAAAATATGTTCTTACAAAAATCATCTAAAGACGAAAAGGAAAATAGTGGATGATAAATTTTTAGAGAAAGTAAAGAAAATAAAGAACGGAAAACCATAATAGAAATGCACGGTTTAGAGAAATATTTTACCTTAACATGCTACCGTGAATTAGAAACACAGCATGGCCAACATTTTACTTGTGAAATATGATTAAAAAGAATGATTAGAAAAATTATAACTAACTACGTTGTTTATAAAGAAGTTTGAGAAAAACAAAACATAAACATGGGGTACTTATTGAAATACCAAAATGCAGCTATATATATAAGAATGTTTTGAAATTTTGTGAAATTTTGGATTTTTTTTTTTTGGGATATTTACAAAACAAAAAGAAAACAAAAAGAAGGAGGAAGTCCTCCCCAAGCTTAAAATCTACATTGTCCGCAATGGAGAAGGAGGTCGGAGAACGAGAGAAAAGTAAAGTACAGAAATAAAAGACAGAATTGAAAAGCAGGTACTTCCCCGGTTTTATTTTGCTGGGCAAGTTGAGTGATGCCGCTCCTCCATGCCTGTGCTGTGGAGCTTCATGAAACGTCGTCCGGCGGACTTTGGCATGGAAGCAGAACCGTTGGAGCAGGCGATCGCAGAAGTTTCAGCTTGCCGGAGCCATTCGGGGCAAAAAGTGTAAAATAAAGAAAACAGAAAAAGATAACTTGGGTTGCCTCCCAAGAGCGCCCTTTGTTTAAAGCGTCGTTTGAGCTCGACGCATCAAAATAATAATGTCCCAAATATTGTTTAACAATAAAGTTCGAATAAATGTCAAAGTTTGTGAGTAAAATAATGTTCAGATTAATCAAATGTCAGGACCGGAAAGATAGAGTTAACAGGGTTTAAACTGACATCATCACAGAAATACAGTTTAAGACGCTGACCATTCACTTTGAAAGTACCCTTATCAGGGTGAGAAATTAAAACAGTACCATAAGAAAAGACTTCTAAAACAGTAAAAGGCCCAGACCAACGTGATTTTAATTTACCGGGAATAAACGTAAACGAGAATTATAAAGAAGCACTTGGTCGCCTGGCTTAAAGATTTTTGGGTGCCTAAGATGTCGATCGTGTAAACGCTTCGTCCGCTCTTTATAAAGTCGGTTATTTTCATATGCGTAAGAGCGCCACTCGTCGAGTTCGTTAAGTTGAAATTTTCTAAAATCGCCGACAGAGTGGGGATCGAAGTTTAAAAATCGTAAGGCCCAAAAGGCGCGGTGCTCTAACTCTACGGGTAAATGACACGATTTTCCATAAACCAACCGATATGGCGTACATCCGAGGGCGGTTTTGTACGCTGTTCGGTAGGCCCATAGAGCATCGTCTAATTTGGCTGACCAGTCTTTTCTAGATGTGGAAACAGTCTTTTCTAAAATTCTTTTTATTTCTCTATTCACTACTTCGACTTGTCCGTTAGTTTGGGGGTGGTAGGCAGTGGAAAGCTTATGAGTAACGCCATATTTAGTTAGGATTTTTGAAAATTGTGCGTTACAGAAATGGGAACCCCTATCACTAACGATAGCGCGCGGCGTACCGAATCGAGAAAATAATTTTTTGAGGAAATTAACTACGACTCGGGCATCATTCGTAGGAAGAGCTTGGGCTTCGGCCCAACGTGAAACATAATCAACGGCAACTAAAATATACTTATTCCCGAAGCTAGAAGGAAAAGGGCCGACAAAATCAATCCCCCAGAGGTCGAAAACTTCGCACTCTAGGAAATAATTTTGTGGCATTTCATTTTTATTCGAAATATTCCCCGACCGTTGGCAACTATCACACCTACTCACAAAGGCATGCGCGTCTTTAAACAGGCTGGGCCAGTAAAAACCCGCGCTTAACACTTTGTGAGCGGTGCGAGCAGCTTGATAGTGCCCACCTGTCGGTCCTTCATGCAAATGTTTAATAATATCTAATCCTTCATTAAAGGAAACACACCTCCTGATCACTTGGTCTGCACAGACTTTAAAAAGATGCGGGTCCTCCCAAAAGTAGTTCTTCAATTCAGAAAAGAATTTCTTCTTTTGCTGAGACGAGAACTCTTTTGGGAGCACACGAGCCACTAGATAGTTGGCGATGCAGGCAAACCAAGGAGAAGTAGATGTGTTAATTACGAAAAGCTTCTCATCAGGGAAATAGTAATGAAAAGAATTTTCATCTAATTGCTCGATAAACGGGTTGTCTAGGCACGAAAGGTGGTCGGCGGCCAAGTTCTCGGCCCCTCGCTTATCACGGATCTCTAAGTCAAACTCCTGGAGGAGTAAGACCCAGCGAATCAAGCGAGGCTTGGCATCCGTTTTAGAGAGAAGATATTTGAGGGCCGAGTGGTCCGTAAAAACAATGATTTTCGAAAGAGTAATATAAGGGCAAAATTTGTCAAATGCGAATACTACCGCTAAGAGCTCCTTCTCGGTTGTGGTGTAATTTTCCTGTGCAGATGTGAGTGTTTTACTAGCGTAATAAATGGGGTGGAAGTTTTTGGAAATACGTTGACCTAGTACGGCCCCACCGCATAACTACTCGCATCACACATTATTTCAAATGGAAGATCCCACACCGGAGCTATCATGATTGGCGCATTAACTAATTTTTCTTTTATTAAATTGAAGGCAGCTAGACAGAGGTCATCAAAGATGAATGGGGCGTATTTTTCTAAGAGATGGGTAAGAGGCTTGGTGATTTTGGAAAAGTCCTTTATGAAGCGGCGGTAGAAACCCGCATGACCCAGGAAACTTCTGATGGCTTTTATGTTCGTAGGTGGCGGCAGTTTCTCGATAACTTCTATTTTCGCAACGTCTACTTCAATACCCCTTTCAGAAATTTTATGTCCCAAAACTAACCCTTCCCTTACCATAAAATGACATTTTTCCCAATTTAAGGCGAGGTTAGTTTCTTCGCATCGCTCTAGGACTTTTTCGAGGTTCTCTAAGCAACTATCGAAGGAATTCCCGAAGACGGAGAAATCATCCATGAAGACTTCCATAATGCTTTCTACGTACTTGTCAAAGATGGCGAGCATACATCGTTGGAATGTAGCCGGCGCATTGCACAATCCAAACGGCATTCTTCGGTAGGCGAAGGTGCCGAAGGGACAAGTAAACGTAGTTTTCTCCTGGTCCTCGGGGGAGATGGGGATTTGAAGATACCCCGAGAGGCCATCGAGAAAACAATAAAAGCTATGTCCGGAAAGTCGTTCTAAAATTTGATCAATGAACGGCAAGGGGAAGTGATCCTTGCGGGTGGCGTCATTCAACTTACGGTAATCTATACACATTCGCCATCCGGTCACCGTCCGAGTCGGGATTAATTCATTATTTTCATTACTTACGACCGTTATCCCTCCCTTCTTTGGTACTACCTGTACTGGGCTAACCCACTTACTGTCGGATATAGGATAGATAATTCCTGCGTCTAACAATTTCATAACCTCGCCCTTAACTACGTCTTTCATGTTTGGGTTTATACGGCGCTGAGGTTGTATAGAGTTACGAGAATTATCTTCCATTAAGATTTTATGAGTGCAGAAAGATGGGCTTATGCCCTTGATATCAGATATCTGCCAAGCAATAGCTTGGCGATGCTTTTGTAAAATTGAAAGAAGTTTATTTTTTTGTGCATCTGTGAGGTAGGCCGAAATTATGACAGGCAGCTTAGAGTCCTTTTCTAAGAAAGCGTATTGAAGGTGCTCTGGTAGTTCTTTCAGTTCCAAGGTAGGGGGGTCATCATACGAGGTCTTGGAAATTTGTTCTTTTTCAAAAACTATGTCCTCGTACACTTTTTTATAAGTAAAATTAAAAGGGGTGTTGCTAGCGGCCATGGAGGCTTCGTGCAGCGATTCAGTTGGAAAAGTAGAAGAGGAACAGAAATCAAAAAATTCTTTTTCAAAATCAGAGGAGCGAGTGGAGGATTCTTCACTTAGGTGTAGAGATTCAGTTGGAAGAGTAGGAGAGGAACAAAAATTGGAAAATTCTTTGTCAAAATCAGAGGTGGGAGAGAAGGATTCTTCACTTATGGTATCCATGAAAAAACAGGAGTCATCATTAGCTAGTGTGTTCTTCATCGAGGGGGTGATAGAGAAAGTTACCTCATCGTCGCCCACTCGAAGGAAGAGCTTACCATTGCTTACATCAATGATAGCTCGGGAGGTGGCAAGGAAGGGTCGGCCAAGGATCAGGGGAACCTCGACGTCTTCTTCGATATCTAAAATGACAAAGTCCACCGGGAAGATGAACTTGTCAACTTTGACTAGGACGTCCTCCACTATTCCTAACGGGTATTTGACTGACCTGTCGGCTAGCTGGATACTCATTCGTGTGGGGTTGAGACTACCAATTCCTAACTTTTTGAACAACGAGAGGGGCATAAGATTAATACTCGCACCTAAGTCGGCTAAAGCATGTTTGACAAAGAGATCACCAAAGACACACGGGATAGAGAAACTACCCGGGTCACTGATTGTTTTCGGTAATCCGTTTGTCAAAACCGCCGAGCACGCGGCATTTAACGTGACATGAGAAAGGTTCTCTAACTTCTTCTTGTTAGTTAGGAGGTCCTTAAGGTATTTTGCGTACTTCGGCATCTGGGATATGGCTTCGTGGAAAGGCAGATTTACGTGGATTTGCTTAAACATTTCCAAAAAACGGGTGTATTGATCATCCTGTCGTTGTTTATTAAGTTCGGAAGGGTATGGCGGGGATGGATTATTTTTAAAGGTGGGTGGTGGAGTGAATTCTTTTTCTACGATAGGGGTGATAATTTCTTCGACAGAGGATGGAATTTTTAAAAGGGGAACGGAGCTTTGATTTTCAAAAACGGGAGCGGAGCTTTGATTTTTAAAACGGGAGCGGAGCTTGCCTCGGGTTCTTCACTTACCATACCAGGAACTTTCTTCCCACTCCGAAGAGTTATAGCTTTCGCTTGCTCTCTCGGGTTGGGCTCGGTATTGGAAGGAAGAGACCCTACGGGTCGCTCAGAAATCATTTTAGCGAGCTGTCCTACCTGATTTTCTAAGTTTTTAACACTTCCGGTTAAGGTCCTAATCGTAGCGTCATTAGCATTCATGTATTTTGAAAACACTTCCTCCAAATTTGGAGGTTTTGGAAAACTTTGAGGAGGTGGTGGTGGAGCAGAAAAATCACTTTGCGGTGGCGGGCGCACAGCATTCGATGGATTGCTCCACGAAAAATTCGGATGATTTCTTAACGCAGGATTATAACTATTCGGAAAATTAAAACCAGGAGGATGATAATTCGCAGCAGAAAAATTATTAAAAGCAGTTCTAGGCATATTATTTACATAATCCAAATGTTCGGTGGGAGGAGTTGCAGATTCCCATACCTGAGGGGCGGAGGCAGCAGTCATCTCCGTAATTTTTTTGCTTAATATTTCAACTTGCAGTGCGAGTTGTGAGACGTTGTCCACTTCAAAGAGACCTGCAGGTTTGTTTGGGCGGGACCTAGGCACATTCCACTGGTAAGTGTTCATGGCTATGTCTTCAAACAGCTCAAGAGCTGCTTCCGGGGTCTTATGGTTTAAAGTACCGCCAGAAGCTGCGTCTATCATTTGCTTCGTGCTTTGATTTAGCCCATTATAAAACGTCTGCACCTGCAACCATACAGGCAGAGCGTGATGTGGGCATCGTCTTAATAATTCTTTAAATCTTTCCCAGGTTTCGTAAAGGGTCTCAGAGTCTATCTGTCCAAAGGCAGAAATGTCATTCCTAAGTTTAGCTGTTTTAGCAGGCGGAAAATACTTGGCCAAAAATTTTTCAGTTAATTGCGTCCAAGTAGTTATGCTATTTTTAGGAAGGGTGTTCAGCCACTGCTTAGCCTTAATTCTAAGAGAGAAAGGAAATAATCTTAGCCTAATAGCATCATTTGTGACACCATTTATCTTGAAGGTGTCACAAATCTCAAGAAAGCTGGCTATGTGTGCGTTCGGGTCTTCATCTTGAAGCCCGTCAAATTGCACATACTGCTGCACCATTTGAATTATGCTAGGCTTCAGTTCAAAATTATTATTATTTATTGCAGGGCGAACTATACTCGTTTCTGTACCCTCGAGATTTGGTCGTGCATAATAGGACATAGGCCTTTGCACGACTTCCTCCACGTTGGGTTCTGCCATTCTTAAGGTAGAAAATGACTCGGAATCCTCAACCGGCACTTGGGTAGTAGGGCCTTGAAATCGCGATCTTCTCCGAAGAGTACGCTCAATTTCGTGGTCCAGGTCCAAAGTAACCGACGGACTTCCGCGGGTCATACACTAGAAGAAGAGAGGAGAAGCAAGACTAAAAAGTAAAAAAAAAGCTAATGAAGTTTTTTATATATTTTAACTCCCGAACTTCCCAAGGGCTA
The DNA here is from genome assembly GCA_039583875.1 of Platanthera guangdongensis. Classification (NCBI taxonomy): domain Eukaryota; kingdom Viridiplantae; phylum Streptophyta; class Magnoliopsida; order Asparagales; family Orchidaceae; genus Platanthera; species Platanthera guangdongensis. The sequence goes on from CM077166.1 coordinate 144,263,345, forward strand.
CCCGGTGAAGGGTTCGCAAGGTACTAGACAAGATAGTGGCATTTAGAGCCACTTTGCCCTTTTCGAGAGAGTTAGGTGGTGTAGAAAATTTTGTGATGTGGGTTTCTATTACGAATGCGGTAATTAAAATCCAGCCACTTATCTCTGTGCGAGTAGGCGGAAATGAAAAGCTATACTCACGCACTCGTCAGAAAATTAAAACACACCCACTCGACAGAAAGTAAACACACTCTACTGAAATAAAGCCTGCCAATTAACTCAAGTGAGTAGGCGGAAAAATAAAATACGCACACTTGCTTGAAATAAACCAGCCAATTAACTCAAGTGAGTAGGCGGAAAAATAAAATACGCACACTTGCTTGAAATAAAACCAGCCAATTAACTCAAGTGAGTAGGCGGAAAAATTAAAAATACGCACACTTAACAAAATCCAGCCATTTGACTCAAGTGAGTAGGCGGAAAAATTTTAAGAAGGAGGCTGAGAAAGAGAAGTGATAAAATTAATATATTCGCGTTTTCAATTTATCAACAAGCGTTGCTTCCCCGGCAACGGCGCCAAAAACTTGATTGTCTCTGAGATATCTGCAAAGAGAAAATACCAAACTAACAATTCATCAAGGCAAGTATACCTATCGAAATGCAGCTAGGGGACACAAGTGTCGTATTGAAATCCGGGAACAGTTGAGTAAGCTTACTCACACGAAATCTATTATTTTATCGACGGCAAAATAAGGCTTGGCTAAATGTACTAAAAGAAGAGAACTACTTGTATGAAAAGATAAAGAGAGCGATTAACTTAAGCTTAGTAACGATGAAGGGAAAATGCACTCGATCAGAAATCACCTCGGCAAGAGTGATTAGAAAAATACGATAAATAAACCTAAGCTAATTAGGGTAAAGGTCTTTGACCGTGGAGGTTCCATGAATATTGACACGCTTCTCTCGAAGGCCGTGCCTAACTGAGTTTAGGAAGGTCCGACCGACTTTCGCCTAAATCGGAGGCCTAAAACTCGCTTTACGCGGTGAACCCCTCTAATGGATTTTACTCCAATCCGGGAGATTTGATCGTCTGCCTCTCTCGAGGGGTGCGAACAACTCCCTTTACTCTTGAGTGCTCATTTCAAACTTTTGGCCTCTCGGCTAACCCAGAATGAAAGCAAAGGTGGAGAGTATATATCGATAATATACCTCCAACCCGTGATAAATCAAGAGTAATTCAAAGCTAAACCCTAAAAAGAAAAGGTAAGATTCAAAGCATCATAACCTAATCACTCGAACCTCGGATCATTAAGATCGAGTACATGGAGGATTAGTTAATCATGGTGAGGTGGAAGAGGGGGATGAGTAGAAGAAAAATACTGAAAACAGAGCAGGAACGAAAAAGAAAACAACACTTTTTTATTTATAGAAACAGTGATCTACAGCTTGAAAATGAGAGATTACAAGAACATGAAAAGGAAACTACACTATCATTAGCGTCATACTACAGAAAGAAGCTAGGAGCTAATACAGGGAAATCATAAAGCTAGAGCTACGAACTAGAAATGAAAATACATGCTTAAAAGTTCAGAAAAACAAAGGACAGAACCTCCCCTCTCAAAGTGAAAGTTGTCCTAAAACCCCTGGAGTTGGGCTCTATTTATAGAATTTTTCGGGTCGGGTCACGCCCCCTGTCACGCCCTGGTCGGGCGTGACCCTGGGGCGTGACACATTCGGCGCGACTTTTTCGGGCAGGAATTGAATTCTGACGGAGTTGTTGCGGTACACGCCCATAAGTCACGCCCTGGCAGGGCGTGTACCTGGGGCGTGTTCTTTGCGGCGTGACTTTTTCGGGCTGAAGTTGAATGCTGGAGGTGACGGGCGGAATTGCTGAAGTACACGCCCATATGTCACGCCCGGGTCAGGCGTGACCCTGGGGCGTGACACTTTCGGTGCGACAGTGGAGCGGGAAAAACGAGCGCGCTGTGGCGATTCCTCGGAACCTGGGGACACGCCTATAGTACACGCCCGTGTCTGGTATGTCACGGGCGTGACCGAGGGGCGTGTACACTAAGTTTCCATAGAATGCAGTTTCGGACCAATTGCTTCATTCCTCTGGGTACACGCCCTAGGTACACGCCCTGGTAGGGCGTGACCTTGGGGCGTGTCACAGCAAACTTCGGCTGAAAGCCGTGAAAACCTGCAAAAAGCAGAAAAAATGCATTAGCGACAAAAATATATACAAAGGGGAATCAAAACAAGTACTTTACAAGACATGATTGGCTTTAAAACCCCGAAAATATCCTAATAAAATTGACTGCAAACGTATTATCAGAAGGACATCACAATTCCAAAAGCTCCTCGCAATCATTATCGGTCACTCTTACTTTAAATATTTAGAACATTTTCTTTCTAAAACACTTCTAAGTGCTTCTCTCATTCATGTTAATTAATTTTACGTCAGAGATCCCGTACTGACACATTTCCCTTTTTGGAGTGCTTCCTCCTCTAATTTCTCTTTGCCAAAGAGATCACTGAACCACTGATACATAGCCGAGTCTTGCTATGGGACCCCTCGAGATTGGACTCTGGCGTAAGACCACAACGACCATATATAGTGGGGAGTGTTCACGTATTTGTGGTGGGAGCCATCTAACTCTTGTGCGGTGGATTACGAGACTTCGGTTCCTGGCCAGCATCTAACACAAAGTGTGCATCAAGGGAGGTCCCATGTGTTAGCTCTGCTGTGCTTCACTAAGGATACATTATAGTTACGATGATCTTCGCTTGACAAGTAATGACATTCATGTGTAGCCTTGTCTCTTCGATCATCTCATGACTGTGATGGCTGAAAACTCAATGGTACTCTCAATTCATGATTTCACGGGCCCCACAATTATGCTGATCCAAAAGCGAGCAATGATATAGAACACTTGGTGCACCTGGCCTAACTGATTAGCGATGTTGTAACCCGAGGCATGAGAGCAGTGTATCTAACGATCCTTCTCAGGATTTTCTATGCTTTTCTCTCTTATGCCCTTCTAAAGGAAGCGCGGCCAGCCCGCATTAAGTAGGACTACACTCTTGATGACCACTCTCGGGCAGGCGATGCTTAAGGCCCACGGGGAACACCTGTGGGAGCATCTGGCCTTTCTTGGTCATCTCTGAGTATAGACCTCTTTTATCAACTGCCTTTTTAGAGGTTAACAGGTTAAATACGACGTATCAAAAGGATTTGCAACCTCAGCTTATATGCACTACTTTCATGAAGCACTATCAGATGATGATTTTCAACCTCTCTATTACTCTTATCGGATATTAATTGCACCAATCATTAATCAAAGTATTTGGTTCTCCTTGATTAACAAGCCATGCTATTGGAGTCTAATTAAGATGGTTTCATCTTGCTGATCTGGACTTCATATTAAAGACATCATATCTGATCTCGCGAGAAGATCGCTATCGCGGTCTGATCTTTATTCGGTTATTAGCAAAGTTCGTCAGACATTTATTCTGCAATCTGATCATATCTATCTTATCATATCAACAGTTAGCATTCACAAATTCCATCCAGGTACTTGTAGCTTACCTTTTTATCATATCTACTTCTAACTCATTTCCTTCAGAGATTAGCAGATATTTGCAAGTTCTCTTCAGGTACTTGCAACCTACATTTCTATCATATCTGCTTCTTTTTCTTCCTTTGGCAGAGAATAGTAGATTTTTGCAAGTTCCCTTCAGGTACTTGTAACCTACTTTTCTATCGTATCTGCCTCTAACTCTTTTCTTGTAGAGATTAACAGATATTTGCAAGTTCTCTTCAGGCACTTACAGCCTACTTTCCTATCATATCTACTTCTAACTTTTTTTTTGTAGAAATTAGCAGATATTTGCAAGTTCCATCCAGGTAATTTCAACCTACTTTTCTATCATACCTACTTCTTACTCTTCCTTTTGAGGAGATTAGCAGGTATTAACTGTCGAAAATTGTGAAGTGAAAGTGGGTGAATGGAGGACTTGGGCAACCTATTCGCGCAGACTACGCGGACAGGGTTGGTGAACATCCAGGTCGGCAGGGCTGTTGATGACGGCTTGTTCTATGGAGGCCTGGGCGGTCCGATCGCGCGGACTATGCGAACAACAGTAATGGTTTGCCAGGCCGGCTTATGCCCTGCAAGCAGTTGGATCCTAGAAGGTAACCAGGCGGATTGAGTCTCTATCTGTGGAGTCTGGCAAGAAGCGGACTGAAGGACTGGAGCTCGACACACTGGCTTGGCTGAAGCCTTGGTCTTGCTCCAGTGATGCGGCAAGTGAAAGTCGCAGAGATCGCTAGTCAGTGCAGACAGGTGCTGGAGTTCGCCGGGGTAGGCGGACAGAATACAGTATCCGCGAGTTAGTGTGGACTGGCCTTTGTGGCCAGTGGTGTGGACTTTGTTGGTTCTGAACAAGGTCCAGGTTAGCTCAGTTCGGGGAGATCGTGTAGTGGAGTGCAGACTGCTTCTCAGTCCGCCGAGCTCGGCAGAAGTGCCATGTGCCTTGATTGCGTGCATGGGGATATGCGGACTGGATTTGCATCCGAAATTGCTTGTGGACTGGAGCTGGGTCGGCTGAGTCCGATAGCTGCATTGCTAGCATGGTCGTAGATTCAGGATTTGCGGACTGGAGCAGTCTTTGGAATATGCGAACTGGAGCAGTCTGTGGGATATGCAGACTGGAGGTATCCGCAGTATATGCAGACTGGAGCTGTGTCTGCTAAGTCCGGAAGTTGCCTTGGTGGCGATGTTGTGGGCTCGGGATAAGCGAACTTGAGCTGTGTTTACGGAGTGGCAGACAAAGTTGCTGCAGAGTTTGGTTTTGGGGGTCTTGGCTTGGCCTTTGGCGACAAGGCGGACTGGTGTTTCTGTCCGGCCATGGTGAAGCTATGGCGGACTGGCTATCCTGCACAGGCAGGGCGGACTGGTGTGTATCCGCAGTTTTGCGGAGACGTGTTCTTGCTTCGGGATGTGGCGGTGATCCTATCGGCTAGGGTGGTGACCACACTCCTCATCGTCCCTATAAATAGTACACATGTCACATCAGGAATAGATAACCTAAGAGATCGAATGAACTGTAAGTGAGCCCACGATCAGTTACTGTGGACTGACTTTTGGTATCCGCGGCGGTTGATTGAGTTGACTGGTTTGTGCTGTGCAGGTTATGCGGATAGTGATGGAAAGCCAACACTTAGCTCTGATTGCGGTCAGGGACAGTGCGGACTCTGCGGTTAAGCAACAGGGGGTAAACAGTAGGTCGCGGACAGCGATGATACGGTCCTCTCTTTGGCAACTTGGTTCGAGGTTCAATAAGTCGCCTGTTTCAAGCGGGCTGTTCAGTTCGGCATCGCAGCTTGTGCGATCTGGCAGCTAGGCGACCTTGCTGATCGGCGGCTAGAGCTTAGCATTGGAATAAGGGGTAGCCCGCGCGGCCATGGTTGCGTTCTGGCGACTTGGCAGACTATGCGGACTTCTTAGTGCAGCAGTAGATCCGGCGGCTACGTGTTGAGTCCACGCGGCTTGACTTGTCTTGTATTTATAGTGTCTCTGCTTTCCCTGTGGTGATTTTGGTGAATCATGTATCGCCATGTATGTCTCTCCTTGTGAAGAAGATTGCTGTTAATCAATAAAAACTCTTATTGTTGCATGTTTTTTTGGATGTGACTAACTTTAGTTGAGATAACCCCTGCTCACTCCAAGATCCGGGAAATTTCAACATGGTATCAGAGCAGGTTGGAGTGGATAAGCAGTGATCAACTAAAGTGGTTGTTGCTCTTGTAAAGAGGGAACCAGTGGTAGAACCATGGCAGTGGAAGATGTAAGTTGTCTTCGAATTGAATTCCTTACAGAGATGAACTTTGATAGGTGGAAGTCTTGTATAGAGAGCTTTCTTCTTGGCGAGGACCTTTGGGAGGCAGTATGCGGAGCTGGAAGACAAGAGGTTACTGCTGGCAATGCTGAATAGATGAGAGCTTAGAAGGAGACAAATGCGAAAGCGGAGTCTATTCTCAAGCAGGTGATCTCGTCGGAGCTCTTGGATCACATTAGTGGATGTCGGTCAGCTGCGGAGGTTTGGACTTCCCTTGATGGGTTGTTCAATAAGGAGGTGAAGGTTGCTGTGGAGGATGGTCCTTATACTTTATATCAGCAAGAGAGGAGTGTTTATCCCAGGCATGATGGGAAGAGGAAGGAAGGACCAAGGTGCTATAGATGCAAGCAGTATGGTCACCTCAGGAAGGAGTGCAAGGTTGTCTTGTTCTCGGTGAATGTCACAACCCACATTTTCTCTATGATAATATCGTATCAGAGCAAGAGAAAACACGTGATGTGATGCCACGTCGTACATGGGATAACTGCACACGTTCAGGCAAAACTCCAGACTTTAGATTTTAAGGAAAATCATAGATTAATATGAAAGAAAATCAGTTATATTGAATGACTGTATCCCTCGGCACGGTGGATCAGCTAGTCCACAATTAAAAGTATATTTATACGCAGCAGAAAATACTTTGGTTAAATTAAGTTGACAACCTAAATGAGCATAAGTGTCCCCGCGGGACGACTCATGGTATGCACGACTCTAAGGTGAATATAGTATATATAAAAGATAGTCTTTTACGCTAAAGGAAAAAATAGTTTCTTAATTTTACAAATATGACGTGCAACCTAGCATAAAATCATTCCCAGAAGACAAGTAAACATCCATAAAAAGGCAGAAATAGCAGTTTAAGTTCATACCCAGCATCGCAAGAAGCCACTAGTGGGCGTCAACAACCTGACATGAACCCACCGGTGAGTATGCATGTCTATACAGAAAAGTAAAGAACTACCTCACAAAAATCGAGGATCAGCTATCTCAGCTACCCAAGAGGCCACAAGCAAGCCCCTCCAAAAGAACTAGCTGCTGAACTGGCTATAAACTGGACCTGAGGCATTCAAGAAAAGAACACCTCAGCAAAAAAATAATCAAAAAGGTTAATAGAGCATTAGATTTATGAGCAAATAAGAAGAGTTTACCAACCCGACAACAAACTGCCATAAGCAAAAGAAAGGGCATGACAGTAAGAAAAGAGCACTGTCTAAAGCACAGCAAAGCACACCAAGTGCGAGCAATAAAAGCAATATGCCCTACAAAAGAGTCTGCTACAACAACAAGACATATACACATATGCCAAAAGAAATAGCCATAAATAGGGAAGGAACTAACAGGCCTAACACGTGGGTTAATGACAGTGGTCAAAACATGGATCTGAATACATAACCAAAACCAGATCCAAAAAGGGCTAAGGGGTCAAACAGTGGCATCTTTAGGGTCCCACACACGCCAACCCAAACCGGGGCAAAAGGCGGTGGCCACAGCTCTCCACACAAAACCACCCCTCCAGAGGCACCAAAACTCCACCACCTGCCACAACCTAAGAGTCGGCATGCAAAAACTAGCCGAACACCCAATACCCTCCCTAGGGAATAGGGAAAATTCACACTAACAATCCTAAGGAAAACACGAACCCAAGGCAGAAACGTCGAGCCCACTCGACGCGGTGTTGAGTAAGCTCCACTCACTTGACACCAAAATACTTAGCCGCGAAACCTACGCTGGATGACGGCGTTGAGTGAACTGGGCTCACTCAACGCTGTCAGCGCTTTCTACTTAGGGTAAACGTAAATTTTAGTTAAAACCGCAACCTAAACTCTCTCAACGCGCGGAAACAGAGAGTTGGAAATTTAATCCCAACCCTCCCTTCCTTCCTAACTACTCGGGGCTACCGCAACTAAACTTAAACTACAACTAAACACAGCCTTACCCTAACTCTAGCAACCCACTGGACACCAAACCGAGACAAAATGAGAGAAAGCTTAATTTAAATCTAGAAAATAAAGAAACAGCCACTTGATTTAAAGCTTGATTTAACAACTCAACCTGCTGCTCTAGGGAGGAAAACAAAGAGAACAGAGCTATTGCACAGGAAATGAAAACAGAGTATGGGTTAGAAATAATTTGGCAAGGGCAAGGGATCCACTTGCCTCTACCTCAAGGAAAAACAACAACTATCTCCAAAGCTTGGCACCGGCGGCAAGATTGGCCACCTAAAAGACCAAAACTGAAGCTTTGAGGAAGAAGAAAAGAAATCAGAAATTCTTAACTCCTAGAATCAACTGTAAATCAAGAAAAACTTACATTGAAGGAAGGATATAGACGAGAGCAAGCCAAATCCGCTAATGCACGAGAAAAATCGAGCTCTAACCCTCCCGAAATCGCCGACCAAAACCCAACACCATCTCCTCCCAAAAACCTCCGATGGAAGCTTTTCCAGAATCGGGAACGAAGAAATGAGGAGGAAAAATGAATCACGACATAAAAAGAAGCACTCAGGAAAAAAGTACGGAACACGCCCCAGACACGCCCATGACACGCCCGTGTCCGATCCGACACGCCCGTGTCAAGGGGCGTGTTCTCACACATCTACCCACCTACCCACTCCACGATCGTCGATCTCAGCTCGACAAAACAGGGGACATGCCCTGTGACACGGGCGTGTCACAGGCAGTGTACTAACTCAAACACCGCTTGTCGATCATCGAGCGCCGATTGTCGAACAGAGAGACACGCCCCGTGTCACGCCCGTGTCTGATACGACACGCCCGTGACACTGCCGTGTACTCACTAGAACACCGCCTGACGACCATCGACCGCAGCTCGACGAACCGAAGGGGAACATGCCATGTGACACGCCCGTTTTCCTACCAAAAACACCCATCGACCAAAACTCGTCGACCACACAAACGAGAGCACTACCTGACCACGATACGGCCTGGGTCACGCCCGTGACCCAGGCCGTATCACCCAAACTTACACAAAAAAATATAGCTAACTCCTTAGCTAAAACAAAACAATGCACCAGCCTAACAAGCTCGGCCACACCAGGCCATGCACAGCACAACAAGCATTACAGCTAACAAAACAAACGTCGAAACGACGCGAAAGCAAACGATCTCAGACTTCGACCAAAACTCGCACCTTAGCTAAACACCCAAGCTACGAAAACAACGGTGAGGTCGAAAATAACGTCCGACGATCGCACACTCGGGCTAACACCTCCCGAAGCCATAACACAAGCATTCCCTAAGAGGCCCAACCAAGTCACCAAAACAGACTCCGGCTAGCTGGGGAATCTTGCTAACAGGCTACAACCAGACTACACAAGGAACCTAAAGAGCTAAGTCCACGCTCTACAATGGCGAAAGGCCGGAAATGCGTCATCGTAACGCAAATCCAAGATCAAACAAAACAAAGAAAAAACCAGGGGCGTTACATCCACTCCCCGTAAAAGAAAGTTTCTCCTCGAAACTTTACTCACAACACCCCTATCAAGAACGAGAGAGAAATAGCTAAGAAGGGGCTATATATAAAAAAACACAAAACATACAAGGCACAAGATCAGGGAAACAGATGAGGGTGAGCCTCCCTCATAGCCGACTCTAATTCCCAAGTGGCACTTTCTACATCCTGATTCCTCCATAAAACTTTAACAATAGGAATAGTCTTCTTCCGCAACGCACGAACCTGAGAATCCAAAATGCGGACAGGCACCTCCACATAAGAAAGATTCGGCTCCAACTGAGGCACAGAATCCAAAACCTGCCTGCCATTCATCACACATTTCCGCAGCTGACTGACGTGAAAGACATCATGCACGCCAGGAAAAATTTGCGGGCAAAGCCAGCCTATAAGCTGATAACCCAATCCACTCAACAATCAAAAACGGTCCCACGTACCTCGGGTCCAACTTCCTGTTCTTGCCAAACCGCTTGACTCCGATCAACGGGGACACCTTTAATAATATTGAATCCCCCACCACAAACTCCAAGTCCGACCTACGCCGGTTGGCGTTCTTCTCATATCTCTCCTAGGCTAACCAAAGCTTTTCTCGAATAAGCTTCACAGCGGTTTCCATCTCCTCGAGCGCTTCTGGACCCAACAAAGGTCTCTCGCCAACCTCATCCCAAAACATGGGAGTCCTTCAACGCCTCCCATACAAAGCTTCAAAAGGAGCCATTTGCAAACTTTCTTGGTAACTGTTGTTATACGCAAATTCCATAAGCCGCAAGCGCTCGTCCCACGCTCCTCCGTGGTCCAGAATATAGCATCGGATCATATCTTCCACAATCTGATTTACTCGCTCCGTCTGACCATTGGTCTGCGGATGATAAGCTGTGGAATACCTCAAATCTGTACCCAACCCCTCCTGAAGGCTCTTCCAAAAATGAGACGTGAACCTGGAGTCTCGATTCGATATGATACTTACAGGTACACCATGCAATCTGATAACCTCATCCAAATACAGCTCGGCTATCTTCCTCATCAGATAATTGATCTTAAATGGTACGAAGTGAGCACTCTTCGTCAATCTGTCTACGATCACCCAAACTGAATCATGCCCCTTAGAAGATCTCGGTAAGCCCGTAATGAAATCCATCGAGATACTCTCTCACTTCAACGTCGGAATCTCCAAGGGAGTTAGCTTGCCACCAGGCCCCCCCATGGTTGGCTTTCACACGCCTGCAAGTGGACACTCAGAAATAAATCTGGCTATGTATCTCTTCATCCCATACCACCAGGCAATCTGCTTTAAATCATGATACATCTTGGTATACCCTGGATGGTATGCAACACTAAATACATGGGCTTCTCTGCACACCATATCCCGGATATCTCCAACAGCGGGGATGCAAAACCTGCCACGATACTTCAAGGTACTCGCATCATATATAGAGAAATCTGGTAATTCACCTTTTTCAGCTCGATGATACAAATGCAGAAGATCAGTATCATCCTTCTGATGGAGTCTCGTAAGAGCAATCCATGAAGGTTCTGCCACTGCCAAACTACTCTGCGAATCGCAGCTTCCCACAGAAATGTCCATCAAAAGGAACTCTTCCACTAGACGCTCGGCGGAGAGATTGAAAATCTTCCCTGACTTCTGACTCAGGGCATCGGCCACCACATTAGCTTTGTCCGGATGGTACTGGATTTCAACATCATAGTCGGCCACATACTCCAACCATCGCCGCTGGCGCAGATTCAATTCCTTCTAGGCGAAGACATACTTTACACTCTTGTGATCAGTAAAAATCTTGCACTGCGCGCCATACAGCAAATGCCTCCACAGTTTCAGTGCATAGATCACAGCTGCAAACTCCAGGTCATGCGTAGGGTAGTTCCTCTCGTGAGTCTTTAGCTGCCTTGACCCGTACGCAATCACCTTCCCGCCCTGCATCAAAACGCAGCCCAGTCCGACATGCGACGCATCCACATATATATCATACTCACTACCTTCAGTAGGCAAAGACAAAATTGGAGCTGAACATAACCTTCTTTTTAGTTCCTCAAAAGCCTCCTCACACTTGCCATCCCATATAAAGGCTACATTCTTCTGCGTCAACTTGGTCAACGGCGCAGACAAGGTAGAGAATCCCTCTACAAATCTTCTATAATAGCCAGCCAAGCACAAGAAGCTTCTGATCTCTCTGAGAGTAACAGGTCTCGCCCATTCAATAACAGCAACGATCTTTTCTGGGTCCACCGATATCCCCTCCTTATTAACCACGTGGCCCAGACAAGAAACTTGACGCAACCAAAATTCGCATTTGCTCAGCTTGGCGTATAGCTTGTGGTCTCTCAGAGTCGCCAAGACCAGTCGCAAATGTCAATCATGCTTCTCCGCATCTTTAGAGTACACCAAAACATCATCTATAAAGACAATCACAAACTTATCTAAAAAGTCTTTGAAAACTCTGTTCATCAAATCCATAAAAGCTGAGGGCACATTAGTCAAACCAAATGACATAACCAAAAACTCAAAATGCCCATGACGAGAGTGGAACGCCGTCCGCAAAACATCTGACTCCCGAATCGTCAACTGGTGATAGCCCGAACGAAGATCAATCTTGGAAAACACGGCACTACCACGTAGTTGGTCAAATAAATCATCAATCTGAGGTAGATGGTACCTGTTCTTAATAGTAACCTTGTTCAGCTCTCTATAGTCGATGCATAGCCTCATCGACCCATCTTTCTTTTTAACGAACAGCACTGGTGCACCCCAAGGCGAAGAACTCGGCCTTATGAAACCTTTTGCCAACATCTCATCCAGCTGGATTCGCAACTCTTCCAGCTCTCGCGGGGCCATTCGGTACGGCGCCTTTGCAATAGGACGAGTGCCTGGCTCCAAATCTATAACAAACTCGACATCTCGATCGGGTGGAAGACCGGGAAGATCGTCGGGAAATACATCAGAGAAGTCACACACCACAGGAATCTCTTCCAAACGCGGCACTCTAACAACTATCCCTACCAGAGAGACCATACAGGCAAAACAGCCAGAATCAAGCAACTTCCGAGCACGCACTGCAGAAATGACTGGAGACTCCTGGAGAGAATACCCATAAACGCTCCCTAGCTGACCGTTGTCTTTGACGAAGTCCATGCGCTTACCCTTGCACTGGATAACTGCATCGTACCTGGACAACCAGTCCATGCCCAAGATAACATCGAAGTCCTCCGGGTCAATCACCTTCAGATCTGCCTTTGCTAGAAAATCCCCCAACAAAATCAGACAATAAAGGACACCTAGGTCCGTAACCACAGAGTCACCGTAGGGGAACTTAACGCAAAAGGCACCAGCAACACGATCTAGGCCCAAACTGAACCGCTCCACGAAGGCTCTAGCCACAAATGAGTAGGTAGCGCCGGAATCGAAGAGAACGCGCACCCAGCGGTTCTTTACCTTATATCGTCCTACTAATACCGCACGCATCTAAGGCAACAAACGCTAAAACAAAAACTACAACCAAAAAGGGAACATGACAAAATGGCTGGGGAGGAGTCGAACTTGAGATAACCTGGGTCGAAGTCTGTGCTTCGTCTGCTGAAAGCACATTCAGCTTCCCCTTTCCTTTATCCATTTGCTGAGGCGGTGTCAAAGCCTGGACGGGAACTGGCTGCAGAATAGGCTGGGTCTGTGGGCACCTTGTCTTGAGATGACCCTTCTGGCCGCACTGAAAATAGACCTTATCTTTTAACCAGCAACGGGCAGCATCATGCCCCTTCCTTCCACACAAGGCACACACCAAGTCTCCTCTGGGAGCACCCTGAATCGCATGCACCTGTTCCTTCTTCTGCGCTCCCAACCTTTTGAAACACCTCTCAAATGGGTGGCCTGGCCGGCCACAGAAGCTACAAAGCTCTTTGTTCTTCTTTCGTGAGATAGCATTAGGCTCCTGAGGGCTCTTCCCTCCACCGAACTTCCGCTTATCCTTACTCATCTGTTGTCCTTTATTCTTGGCACTCTCAATGGCCTCGACCTTCGAGGCAGCTTCAACCATGCTGGCAAAACTGACTGCTCCGTAGGCATTTGCTAACTACTGAATATCGCTTCTTAGTCCACCCAGAAACCGTTTAACTCGATCTGCTTCAACACTCACCAGGCCAGGAGCAAACTGACTCAACTTGTTAAACTCAATCTCACACTCACTAACCGTGAGTTCCCTCTGCTTCAAATGGAGGAAGTCATTCATTAGCCGGTCCCGCTCGACTGAAGGCAGAAACTTACTTAATAGCATCACCTTAAATGACTCCCAAGTGCATCCTGCCACCATTGCTACAAGGGATTGAATCTGAGCCTGCATATCCACTACCTGTCTCGATAAGGACTCATTACTCTGCCGCAGGCTTTCTATCAACGCCTCGCTCTGCGCTCCCGACCACCCACCGTCTGATTGGGGAGTCAATCTTGTCGCAGGACGTCTCGCCATCCTAATATCGCACAAGCTTAGACAAAACCCAGCCCAACAAATAGAACAAAACTACCCAGTATAGACAAACACACTTAAATATGAACTTCAACTCCAAAACTTGCTCTGGGATTTGTTTTTACCATGATGATGTTATGCTTAATCTAAGATGGTTCACCACCATCATACTAACTCATGTGCCTAAACCATGAATGCATGTATTTGTATTCTTTTTGACTCAAAACCATGTGTGTACATATGTCATCATGCAAATCTTTAGCTTGGCACATTGTGTTTATGAAATGTTATGCTATGCATGATGTGCAATGCATTCTAAAAAGGCCTTAATGCATGCCATGGGCGGCGTACACATGAAAATGTTATGCATCGCATACTACATAACATTCCCATGCAACGAAAAAAAATGTGCTAGCCGCATTCATGTGGTCAGGTTATGCATCCCATACTACATAACCCTCACATGTTGCCTCCTATGGTGGATCCATATACAAACACATATTATGCATCCCATACTACATAATATGCCCTGTATACTTCTTCATGCTCATGAGTGTAGTGTTCATGCTTTAGCCAAGACGTGCTGATGACATATCGGTGTGTGTATGGTATGACGCTAACCACTAATGCAAACAAGGGAAAGGTTGCCCGAACATTTGCCAAGCAACCTCCCTCTGATACCAAATGTCACAACCCGCATTTTCTCTACGATTACATCGTATCAGAGCAAGAGAAAATATGTGCTGTGATGCCACGTCGTACAAGGGATAACTGCACACGTTCAGGAAAAACTCCATACTTTAGATTTTAAGGAAAATCATAGATTAATATGAAAGAAAACCAGTTATATTGAATGGCCGTATCCCTCGGCACGGTGGATCAGCTAGTCCACAATTAAAAGTATATTTATACGCAACAGAAAATACTTTGGTTAAATAAAGTTGACACCCTAAATGAGGATAAGTGTCCCCGCGGGACGACTCATGGTATGTACGACTCTAAGGTGAATATAGTATATATAAAAGATAGTCTTTTACGCTAAAGGAAAAAATAGTGTCTTAATTTTATAAGTATGACATGCATGAGATATATATAGTAATGCATTAGGATTTAAAATAACTAACATGCAACCTAGCATAAAATCCTTCCCATAAGACAAGTAAACGTCCATAAAAAGGCAGAAATAACAGTTTAAGTTCATACCCAGCATCGCAAGAAGCCACCAGTGGGCGTCAACAACCTGACACGAACGCACCGGTGAGTATGCATGTCTATACAGAAAAGTAAAGAACTACCTCACAAAAATCGAGGATCGGCTATCTCAGCTACCCAAGAGGCCACAAGCTAGCCCCTCCAAAAGAACTAGCTGCTGAACTGGCTATAACCTGGACCTGAGGCATTCAAGAATAGAACACCTCAGCAAGAAAATAATCAAAAATGTAAATAGAGCATTAGATTTATGAGCAAATAAGAATGGTTTACCAACCCGGCAACAAACTGCCATAAGCAAAAGAAAGGGCATGACAGTAAGAAAAGAGCACTGTCTAAAGCACAGCAAAGCACACCAAATGCGAGCAATAAAAGCAATATGCCCTACAAAAGAGTCTGCTACAGCAACAAGACATATACACATATGCCAAAAGAAATAGCCATAAATAGGGAAGGAACTAACAGTCCTAACACGTGGGTTAATGGCAGTGGTCAAAACATGGATCTGAATACATAACCAAAACCTGATCCAAAAGGGCTAAGGGGTCAAACAGTGGAAGCTTTAGGGTCCCACACACGCCAACCCAAATCGGGGCAAAAGGCGGTGGCCACAGCTCTCCACACAAAACTACCCCTCCAGAGGCACCAAAACTCCACCACCTGCCACAACCCAAGAGTCGGCATGCAAAAACTAGCCGAAAACCCAATACCCCCCTAGGGAATAGAGAAAAGTCATACTAACAATCCTAAGGAAACACACGATCCCAAGGCAGAAATGTCGAGCCCACTCGACGCGGTGTTGAGTAAGCTCCACTCACTTGATGCCAAAATACTTAGCCGCAAAACCTACGCTGGATGACGACATTGAGTGAACTCGGCTCACTCAACGCTGTCAGCGCTTTCTACTTAGGGTAAACGTAAATTTTAGTTAAAACCGCAGCCTAAACTCTCTCAACGCGCGGAAACAGAGAGTTGGAAATTTAATCCCAACCCTCACTTCCATCCTAACTACTCGGGGCTACCGCAACTAAACTTAAACTACAACTAAACGCAGCCTTACCCTAACTCTAGCTACCCACTGGACACCAAACCGAGACAAAATGAGAGAAAGCTTAATTTAAATCTAGAAAATAATGAAACAGCCACTTGATTTAAAGCTTGATTTAACAACTCAACCTGCTGCTCTAGGGAGGAAAAGAAAGAGAACATAGCTATTGCACAGGAAATGAAAACAGAGCATGGGTTAGAAATAATTTGGCAAGGGCAAGGGAGCCACTTGCTTCTACCTCCAGGAAAAACAACAACTATCTCCAAAGCTTGGCACCGGCGGCAAGATCGGCCACCTAAAAGACCAAAACTGAAGCTTTGAGTAAGAAGAAAAGAAATCAGAAATTCTTAACTCCTAGAATCAACCCTAAATCAAGAAAAACTTACATGGAAGGAAGGATCTAGGCGAGAGCAAGCCAAATCCGCTAACGCACGAGAAAAATCGAGCTCTAACCCTCCCAAAATCGCCGGCCAAAACCCAACACCATCTCCTCCCAAAACCCTCCGCTGGTAGCTTTTCCAGAATCGGGAACGAAGAAATGAGAAGGAAAAATGAATCACGGCATAAAAAGAAGCACTCAGGAAAAAAGTACGGAACACGCCCCAGACACGCCCGTGACACGCCCGTGTCCGATCCGACACGCCCGTGTCACGGGGCGTGTTCTCACACATCTACCCACCTACCCACTCCATGATCGTCGATCTCAGCTTGACGAAACAGGGGACATGCTCTGTGACATGCCTATGTCACAGGCCGTCTACCAACTCAAACACCGCTTGACGATCGTCGAGCGCCAATCGTCGAACAGAGAGACACGCCCCGTGTCACGCCCATGTCCGATACGACAGGCCCGTGACACTGCCGTGTACTCACTGGAACACCGCCCGACGACCATCGAGCGCAGCTCGACGAACTGAAGGGGAACACGCCCTGTGACACGCCCGTGTTCCTACCTGTTGGGTATTGTATCCACAAAGTACCTGATTTGAAGAAGCCCCTAAACAAGCTAAGGTAAATAGACAATGTATTTGATGAAATCTTTTAAGTTGTGCTTGCAGTTATTCCACGCTAAGTACACACCAATGTCAGGGTGCAGTAGGTCAATATACACGGGTATGTGCGACGTAATCCCTCGTTGAGCAGATCAATGTGTTGGCCTACGTGTACTCTCTCTATTGGAGTGTACTTATCTTCAAGTACTGGGCCGTCACAATGCAAGAGCAGACAAGGAGCAAGGATGGGTCAAAGAGCAGCCCATGGGTGGACAGACGAAAAATCGTCCAAGTATTTATCGACGAGAATCACCAAGTGATTCTCGCCGAATCGTCGAGAATCACTGGTGATTCTCGCCGTCTCTTTCCAGCTACCTCAGAGCGTGCAAACAAGTCTACATCTACGAGAATCACTTTTGATTCTCGCCGAATCGACGAGCATCACCTTTGATTCTCGCCGAATCGGCGAGAATCACCTTCGATTCTCGCCGATTTTGCCTTAGGCGATTTTCTGGAAACCGCTGGACCGGGCTCTGCCGCTGGCACTATTTTGAACCGGGTTTGGGGTTTCTTCTGGTGGGACCCACAACGGTCATAAAGGAGTATTCTAGTGTATAAATACACGCGTATTTTTGAACAGCAGAGGTACGATAGAAAAATATTCACGAGCCGCCGACGTGACCTAGATCGCGATACCTGCTCCGCCGCCATCGCCGCTCGTGCTAGTCGATCACCGGACGTTTGATCGTGGTTTCTTCCAGATCTCCCGGCGATAGAAGCTTAGCCAAGCATAGCGTCTCACGCGTCTAACCAGAGATCCTTTGTCTCTTGATTCGTTGATCGGGAAAACCATCCCCTTCCGAATCGATCGAGACGATCGATCCTTGTGTGACCGTTGGTAGACCTTGCTAGCTTTGCTACGAAGATTGAG
Source organism: Platanthera guangdongensis (assembly GCA_039583875.1). Lineage (NCBI taxonomy): Eukaryota > Viridiplantae > Streptophyta > Magnoliopsida > Asparagales > Orchidaceae > Platanthera > Platanthera guangdongensis. The sequence continues at coordinate 144,281,348 of CM077166.1, forward strand.
TCTCCAAAGTACAGCAGCCACACACAGTTGTCGCCGCCGATCCCGAGAACCGAGCAGCCGCCCCTCTTGCCGCCGCCGGTTTCGGGGAGATTCTCTCCAAGAGAGATCTAGTGTTGTGGACTCTTCGTTGACTTCAAGAACACGTCATCGAACGAAGAGGGACACCTTAGTCTCCAAAAGTTGTTTGTATTTCTTGTATATTTTAGTTTCATTTTTGTTGTAAAGGAACGTTGGTTCCTAGTTGTAAGGGTTGGGTGCAACCCGTGTTGTGGGAGTGTTGTCTCCTACGTGTGGAAGGGTTCCTTCCGTTAGTGCAAGGATTGGATTTCAATCCCGTTGGTGAAGTGACCGAGTCGTCCCTGGTTGGGAGATAGGTCGAAGGGGGAAAGTGGATGTACCCAAATCGGGGAACCACTATAATTTGCTTGTGTCCCTTCTGTGCTGTGCTGTTTTGTTTTCTTGTGCAGGTACAATTTTAATTCCGCAAAAACGCTGCACGTCACCTATTCCCCCCCCCATAGGTGAAGGTAGTTGACACTAGGTGGACTTTCAAGTGGTATCAGAGCGAGGTTGCTCATCAAAAAGGTTCACACCTTGAGTAGAATCCTGGCACTAGTGTCAAAAAGAAGGAAAACATCTACCATGGACGGGCTCAAGTACACAGGCAAGATCCCAGTGTGCACCAGGCTCAACTTTCTTATCTGGAAGGAAAGGATCAGGTTCTACATGGAAGCAGTTGATCCTCGACTATTCATGATCGTGGAGGAGGGACCTTATGTCCCCGCTAAGGTCTCCACCATTGATCCTACCAAGAAAGTGCCAAAGAAAATTTCTGAAATGGACAAGGACGAGATGGTGCTGGTGGGACTTGACAAGAAGGCGCAGAACATTCTGGTCAGCGCGGTCGATGACTCAATGATGCAGAACTTCTGCAACTGCAGGACAGCAAAGGAGATCTAGCACTGCCTGATTATCCTAATGGAGGGCACTGATGAAGTGAGGGATGATCGGAGATCCCTCCTGAACCAGAAATATGAGGCCTTCAGACAAGGGCCTAAGGAAGAGATCGGAGTCACCTTCGAGAACTTCCTCAAGATTGTCAATGCCCTCAAAGGATATGGAAGAGTGTTCACTGATGGTGAACTTAATGATAAATTCCTCAGGTCCCTTACTAAAGAATGGGACACAAAGATCTGCGCCATCCGAGAGTTTGACAGACTAGCTGAAACAGACCCGCAAATTCTATTTGGGAAGCTGATGTCCTATGAGCTTCAACTGAACACCCGGAAAGCAGAAGAAGAAGCAGAGAAGGCTGTAGCCAAGGAAAAGACTGTGGCTCTAAAAGCCATTCACTCCAGGAAGGGCAAGGGTGCGGTTTCATACCGCGCTAGGAAAAAGGATGAGGAGGAGGACTCCGAGCCATGCTCCTCCAGCTCAGAGTTGTCTGAGGAAGATTTCTCCCTCATCACCCGAGAATTCAAGAAGTTCCTCAAGATGAGGAATCAAAGAAAGAGAGACGGCTTCTCCTCCAGGCATCAGAAGAAAAATTACTCTTCTGACAGGTATGCATCTAAACCGAACAAACATCGCTCCGCTGACATTATTTGTTTTGGATGCAATATGCCAGGACACGTCGTGGCCGACTGCCACCAAGGCAAGAGAGAAAAGGGGAAGGGAGAGGAGCTCAAGTCCTCTAGAGATAAGAAGAAAGAGAGGAGCTACATCGCCAAAAAGCCAAAGACACTGAGTGAATCTGATTCCTCAGACTCCAGTGATGATGAGGAAGCCTACTTCGGGCTGGTGGGTCGCTCCGACTCAGAAGGAGAATGCCCCCCATTTTCTGGGAAGGTAAAAGCTCACACCCCTCTCTCCGACTCTGACTCTGATCCTGAGTCTCAGGATGATGACACTGAGGATAGCCTTTCGGCCCGTGAAGCGGAGCTCCTCGAGAAGTATGAACTTCTGCTCAACACTTTCGAGGAGTGCCGTAAGAGATTGAAGGCTGAGAAAAAGGAAGTGAAATTCCTTAAGGGTGAGAGTGTCTCCCTAAGGGAAGAAATCACCAGTTTGATCTCTCTTCGACAGGAGCACCTAGACCTGACTTCAAAGCATTCAGAGTCTCTTAAGCTCCTTGATCTTAAGCAGGAGGAAGTCGACAAGTTAGAAGAACAACTTGCGGCAGAACGGAAGATCGTCAAGAGCTTCTCTATGCCAAAAACAGTTCTTCCAGTTGTTGATACCTTCTCTGCTCAGGCCAAAGGAGCTGGCTTGGGGCATGTAGGGGTACCTGATTCCTCATCCAGGAGAAACAGGAACCAGAGAAAGAATAAGGCCGCCAAGAAGGCCTCTGCTGCTGAAAAGGGAAAAGCTCCCCTCAGTCCTGTTGCGTTCAGAAAGCCTGGCTTTCCTTGCAACCAACATGACTTTGAGTCAACCTTTGGTCATCATTTCCGACCCTCGGTTGCAAAGCCAAAGAGCCGATATGATGGTTGGACTTTCCCCCGCAACTTCGGTGAGAGTGTCTTCAAGGCACCTTATGAGGAAATCCACATGGAAAATTATGGTCAATTCTCCAGCGGCCATAATGGAAAGCAGGCACCCAAAGCCAAGCCTATTGTACTGAAGAAACAGAAGGTGAAGAAGTCATGTGACTGCAATCACTATGATGCCTCCACCTCCAGATCCAAGGCCCCGGCTGTACCCACCACTCTCAGGGTAAAGCAGGAGACCTAGGAAGTGGTACAACAGATTTGACTGTTGGTGTTGTGGCAAAGTCGGTCACTTTGCCGTGGATTGTTGGTTTAATCCGAGGTATAACGAGACTCCCTATGTTAGAAATGCGAGGCCGACCACTCGTAAGGTTAACCACCCGAGGGGGAGTATGCTAACCAAGAATCTAGGACCCAAGTTTGATTGGGTTCCTAAGGGAAATTAATTTTGTTTTGCAGGAATGTCCAAAGGCCACCAAAACGCCAATATGGTATTTGGACAGTGGATGCTCCCGGCATATGACTGGGACAAGAAGCCTGCTGCGTGATTACACTCCAGTCGAGAATGGTCCCAAAGTCATCTTTGGGGGTCAGATCGAGGAGTTACCAGAGGTTATGATATGATTTCCAACGGTATAATCTCTATCACCGACGTGGCTTATGTTGAAGGGTTAAACCATAACCTGATCAGTGTAAGTTAGTTATGTGATAAAGGTTATGACGTTAAGTTCTGCAAGGATAAATGTCTGATAATATCATGTGCCTCTTCTGAGATGGTACTAACAGGCATTAGGAGCAGAAATATCTTCTGCTTAAATTTTCTTAGTTTAGATTCATCTACCACCGTATGCCTAGTGGCAACAGGCAGTGCATCTCTTTGTGAACAATGGCACAAGAGATTGACACATATTAATTTCAAAACAATTAGTATGATGTTTTCTAAAAACTTAGTAAGGGATGCTCCCATTATCAAGTGCATCAAAGATAGACCTTGTCCTGCATGCCAGATGGGCAAACAGACTCGGGCTACCTTTAAGAGCTTTGCAGACAAAGACTCTTCCCGATGTCTTTATCTTCTGCATATGGACTTGTTTGGTCCAATGCAAGTTCATACCTTGGGAGGCAAGTCCTATACACTAGTGATAGTTGATGATCACTCTCGGTTTACATGTGTGTTCTTCTTAAAACGAAAGTCAGATACATTTGACATCTTCACTAGTTTTGTCAAGCAGGTTCAGAACGAATTTAACTGCTCAGTGGTCAAAATAAGAAGTGACCATGGAACAGAATTCGAATCTGGTGCTATGACAGAGTTTTGTGAAGAACAAGGTATCTTTCATGAGTTTTCCTCCCCGCGCACTCCTCAGCAAAATGGAGTTGCGGAGAGGAGAAATAGAACTCTCATTGAAGCTTGCACGACAATGTTGAAAGACGCTTCTCTCCCAGAATACTTCTAGGCAGAGGCGGTCAATACAGCTTGTCATGTACAAAACCGAGCATTGATCAACAAGCATCATCGTAAGACGCCTTATGAGCTACTGAGAGGCAGGAAACCAACCATGTCCTACTTAAGGATCTTTGGTTGCAGATGTTATGTACTGAATAATGAGAAGTACCCGCGTACTAAATTTGGTGAAAAATGCTTCGAAGGCATATTCATGGGCTATAGTTCCCACAGTCGAGCATATAGGGTCTTCAATAAGAAAACCCTAGTGGTAGAAGAATCAATTAATGTTGTATTTGATGAAGGAAGCTTGCTTAACAGCAATTCTTCCAGTGGTATTCATGAAGATGCAGGTGCACAACTTGAACAGCTGAGTCTCGATGAGACCGCTAAAGATGAAACTCCTAAGTACGTCAAAGTTTCCACCTCAACGTCAACTGGGAATGTTGAAGATCAAACTGGAGAAAATCTCTTAGACGAAGGAGAAGCCCAAGAAGTAGTCGAAGCTCCAGACGCCAGACTTCTAGAGCTCCAGCACGTGAGGGATCACCCTAGAGAGCAGATCATCGGAGATCCTCGTGCTGGTGTCAGAACTCGAAGAGGTACTATTAACGAGATTTTGCATCTTAGCTTCCTATCACAGGTTGAGCCAAAGAAGTTCGACGAGGCGAACAAAGATGCGGCATGGATTTTGGCCATGCAGGATGAACTGCATCAATTCGAACGATGCAACGTTTGGACGCTGGTTCCCAGACCACAAAGCAGAATGTGATTGGCACCAAGTGGATCTTCAGAAACAAACTGGATGAACATGGTGTCATCATAAAGAACAAGGCCAGGTTGGTGGCTCAAAGTTACAGACAGGAGGAGGGGATTGACTTCGACCAGACCTTTGCACCAGTGGCAAGGCTCGAGGCAATCAGATTGTTCCTGGCGTATGCTTCGCACAAAGGATTCACAGTCTATCAAATGGATGTGAAATCAGCATTCTTGAACGGAGACCTGAAAGAGGAAGTATACGTCGCTCAACCCCCAGGTTTTGTCAATCCTACTTATCCCAATCATGTATATTTTCTTAATAAAGCTCTATATGGTTTAAAACAAGCTCCACGAGCTTGGTATAAGACTTTATCTAGTTTTCTTCTTGAGAACAAGTTCTCTAGAGGTAAAATAGATAAGACATTGTTTCTCAGGGAAGTCAAAGGCAAGATTTTACTGGTGCAAATCTATGTCGATGACATTATATTCGGCTCAACGGACAACAATCTTTGCAAAAAGTTTTCTAAACTTATGCAAGGAAAGTTTGAAATGAGCAGTATAGGAGAGCTAAAGTATTTCTTGGGACTTCAAGTGAAACAGTCTGAGGATGGAATCTTCATCTCTCAGACAAAGTTCACGTATGAACTCCTCAAGAAATTCGGTATGGAGAATGCAACCTCTATGAGGACTCCAATGGGATCCACTATGTTTCTGGATAAGGATGAGAAAGGTAAACCTTTCGATGAAAACCAAATACAGAAGCATCATTGGATCCCTGCTCTACCTTACTGCCATTAGACCGGATATCATGTTCTCCACATGTGTCTATGCCAGATATCAGGTGAACACTAAGGAATCTCACTATGTCGCTGCAAAGCGAATTCTAAGATACCTTAAAGGTACTCCCAATCTTGGCTTTTGGTACCCGAGAAACAATGATGTCGAGCTAATAGGTTTTTCAGATGCTGATTTTGCAGGGAGTAGGGATGATAGGAAAAGCACTTCCAGGACGTGTCAATTCCTCGGAAGAAGGCTTATCTCATGGAACAGCAAGAAGCAGAATTGTGTAGCAACCTCCACAGCAGAGTCTGAGTACATCTCGGCAGGCAGCTGTTGCGCACAACTCCTATGGATCAGAAACCAGTTAGCCGACTACGACCTTCAGTTCAAGGAAGTACCAATGTACTGCGACTCCTCCAGTGTAATTGCAATTGCCAACAATCCGGTATCGCACAGCAGAACGAAGCATATTGAAGTGCGCTACCACTTCATTCGGGAGCACGTGGAGAACAAGGACATCTCTCTCTATTATGTCCTCACGGACAAGCAGCTTGCAGATATTTTCACAAAGCCCTTAGACGAAGCCAAGTTCAGTCTTTTCAAAACTGAGTTGGGAATGCTAAACTATACGAGGAATGAAGACTACAGAAGCTCCAGGCTCTTGCATCTAGAGGGAGCCTCTACCAGGACCTCAAGTGTGAGCACAGGTGCAAGAACTGAGGGGGAGCAAGGGGTCTACAGCAACAGACCCAGATTTGCAGAAGCCTAAAAGGGGGAGATATTACCCTCTCGGCTAAGACTAAGGTGGCTCTAAGTTTACTCCCACGAAAACTGGTATTGGTAATGAATATCTCTCTCAACTCAATTTTCAGTTCATGATTTTCATTCCCATACGTTCCATTCACCTTAGCTTGTAGGGTTTAGGCTTTTTCAAATAGGGGGAGATTGTTGGGTATTGTATCCACACAGTACCTAATTTAAAGAAGCCCCTAAACAAGCTAAGGTAAATAGACAATGTATTTGATGGAAATCTTTTAAGTTGTGCTTGCAGTTATTCCACGCTAAGTACACACCAATGTCAGGGTGCAGTAGGTCAATATACACGTGTCTGCGTGACGTAATCCCTCATTGAGCAGATCAATGTGTTGGCCTACGTGTACTCTCTCTATTGGAGTGTACTTATCTTCAAGTACTGGGCCGTGACAATGCAAGAGCAGACAAGGAGCAAGGATGGGTCAAAGAGCAGCTCATGGGTGGACAGACGAAAAATCGTCCAAGTATTTATCGACGAGAATCACCAAGTGATTCTCGCCGAATCGGCGAGAATCACTAGTGATTCTCGCCGAATCGTCGAGAATCGCCGTCTCTTTCCAGCTACCTCAAAGCGTGCAAACAAGTCTACATCGACGAGAATCACTTTTGATTCTCGCCGAATCGACGAGAATCACCTTTGATTCTCGCAGAATCGGCGAGAATCACCTTCGATTCTCGCCGATTTTGCCTTAGGCGATTTTCTGGAAACCGCTGGACCGGGCTCTGCCGCTGGCACTGTTTTGAACCGGGCTTGGGGTTTCTTCTGGTGGGACCCACAACGGTCATAAAGGAGTATTCTAGTGTATAAATACACGCGTATTTTGGAACAGCAGAGGTACGACAGAAAAATATTCACGAGCCGCCGACGTGACCTAGATCGCGATACCTGCTCCGCCGCCGTCACCGCTCGTGCTAGTCGATCGCCGGCCGTTTGATCGTGGTTTCTTCCAGATCTCCCGGCGATAGAAGCTTAGCCAAGCATAGCGTCTCACGAGTCTAACCAGAGATCCTTTGTCTCTTGATTCGTTGATCGAGAAAACCATCCCCTTCCGAATCGATCGAGACGATCGATCCTAGTGTGACCGTTGGTAGATCTTGCTAGCTTTGCTACGAAGATTGAGTCTCCAAAGTACAGCAGCCACACACAGTTGTCGCCGCCGATCCCGAGAACCGAGCCGCCGCCCCTCTTGCCGCCGCCGGTTTCGGGGAGATTCTCTCCAAGAGAGATCTAGGGTTGTGGACTCTTCGTTGACTTCAAGAACACGTCATCGAATGAAGAGGGACACCTTAGTCTCCAAAAGTTGTTTGTATTTCTTGTACATTCTAGTTTCATTTTTGTTGTAAAGGAACGTTGGTTCCTAGTTGTAAGGGTTGGGTGCAACCCGTGTTGTGGGAGTGTTGTCTCCTACGTGTGGAAGGGTTCCTTCCATTAGTGCAAGGATTGGATTTCAATCCTATTGGTGAAGTGACCGAGTCATCCCTGGTTGGGAGATAGGTTGAAGGGGGAAAGTGGATGTACCCAAATCGGGGAACCACTATAATTTGCTTGTGTCCCTTCTGTGCTGTGCTGTTTTGTTTTCTTGTGCAGGTACAATTTTAATTCCGCAAAAACGCTGCACGTCACCTATTCCCCCCCATAGGTGAAGGTAGTTGACACTAGGTGGACTTTCACTACCAAAAACACCCATCGACCGAAACTCGTCGACCACACAAACGAGAGCTCTACCCGAGCACGACACGCCCGGGGTCACGCCCGTTACGCAGGCCGTGTCACCCAAACTTACACAAAAAAAAATACAGCTAACTCCTTAGCTAAAAAAAAACAAGGCACCAGCCTAACAAGCTCGACCACACCAGGCCATGCACAGCACAACAAGCATTACAGCTAACAAAATAAACGTCGAAACGACGCGAGAGCAAACGATCTCGGACTTCGACCAAAACTCGCACCTTAGCTAAACACCCAAGCTACGAAAACAATGGTGAGGTCGAAAACAATGTCCGACGATCGCACACTCGGGCTAACACCTCCCGAAGCCATAACACAAGCATTCCCTAGGAGGCCCAACCGAGTCACCAAAACAGACTCCGGCTAGCTGGGGAATCTTACTAACAGGCTACAACCAGGCTACCCAAGGAACCTAAAGATCTAAGGCCACGGTCTACAACGGCGAAAGGCCGGAAATGCGTCATCGTAACGCCAATCCAAGATTAAACAAAACAAAGAAAAAACCGGGGGCGTTACAGTGAACGTAGCTCATGTTGGAGGCAAGGAGAAGAACTTGGTTAGGTTATCAACAAGTTCAGATCCTGATCGGATGAAGGCCAGTGATAGTACAGCTATATGACATGAAGGACTGGGGCATGTAGGGATGGCCAAGCTGAAAGCAATGGCAGTAAGGAGACTCGTGAGAGGCTTGCCTAGATTGTCATCTTATGGCGATGGTCAGGGATGTGCTGAATGTCAACATGGTGAAGCTTATCGCTTTACGGTTGATAAGACATAGTCCAGATGTAAAGCACCTTTGGAGGTTCTCCATTATGCTCTGGTTGGACCGACCGTCACCGCCAGTCTTGGAGGCAGCAGGTACATGCTGATATTGGTTGATTACTATTCGAGGTATACTTGAGTATACTTCATGAAGGAGAAGTTAAACATGTTCCGCTTGTTTATGGAGTTCAAGAAGCTTGTGGAAGGCCAGCTTGGCCTGCTGATCAAGAAGTTGATGACAAGCATCCGTGGTGAGTTCGGTACAACCGAGTTCTCAAACTTTTGCAGAAAGCATGAGATCCGTAGTGAGCTTTCTTGTGGACGTACTTCATAGCAAGACAATGTTACAGTTCGGATGATCCGTCTATTGATGGAGACCTGCAAGTGTTGTCTTCAGTGCAAAGGCATTACTAAGGCTTTTTGGGCGGAAGTGATGGCCTGTGCGGCACATGTCATCAATTGGATGCCTATTAGACCGATCAATGTGAAGACTCCATATGAGCTGATGTTCGAGGTGAATCCCAGTGTAAAGCACCTATGCGTGTTTGGATCTACCTGATATGTACACTGTCCTGATGCTCTCAAGGCGAAGCTAGTATTTGTTGGGTATGATGAGCAGAGGAGAAGATGGAGGTGTATGGATCCTGCGACGAAGAGGTTCATCGTGTCGAGAGATGTTGTCTTTGATGAGGTGACGTCATATTGGGATATCTCATATGTGGAGCTAGAGACAATCAGGTCAGATGGTGCGCTGAAGGAGGATGCTGATAATGATCAGTTGGAGCTGCCTGAGTCACCAGGAGCTCCAAGTTTTTCTAGCTTCGGGGCAAAGGCGTCAGGGTCGGGAAGCAGGGGGAGCGATGCTCCAGGTACCTTTGGCTAGAAGGCAGAGGCTTCTGGTTTGGGAAGTAGGAGGGGCGATGTTCCTGGAATTTCTTGTTCAAGAGTTGAGGCTTCTGGTTCAGGTAGCAGGGGGAGCGTTGCTCTAGTTACTCCTGGTTCTATTGCGGTGTCTTCTGGTTCAGGAAGCAAGGGTAGCATTGTTATGGGTTTGCCTGGGAACGGAGCTGGTTCAGGAGGAGCAGCGGATATGGTTAGCCATGATCAGGTTCTTCGGAGGTCGAAGAGGATCAGTAACCCACCAGCTCGATATAGCGAAGGGAACACGGTGATCTTGGTCTCATGTTTCCTTGTAAGCCGTCAGGTCGAGCGAGTACCTTCTAGCTGTGATGACCCCACTAGAGTCAACGAGGTGGTTGACTCCAAAGCTAAGGAGGTGAATACTCTCAAATGTGACGAGGCTTGGCCTCCTGTGCCCAAGGTCATTGGTGATACTCATGTGATGCACGTGTGGAGGTTGAAGCTGAAGATGAAGGCAGAGGTAATCATGGCTCCTTTTGGGAGATGCTGGAGGGATCCCTCATGGTCCAGGATATGCGGGGAGAGGACTATGTCTTGGAATTCTCCTCGAAGGCGCTATCAGAGGGACCATATGAAAGGTTACAGGAGCTGCTGGAGTTGTTCACCACTTCTCACTTCAAGTGGGAGTGTTGAAAATTGTGAAGTGAAAGTGGGTGAATGGAGGACTTGGGCAACCTATCCTCGCGGACTACGCGGACAGGGTTGGCGAACAGCCAGGTCGGCAGGGCTGTTGAAGACGACTTGTTCTGTGGCGGCCTGGGCGGTCCGTTCGGGCGGACTACACCAACAGCAGCGGCGGTTTACCAGGCCGGCTTATGCTCTGCAAGCAGTTGGATCCCAGAAGGTAACCGGGCGGATTAAGTCTCTATCCGCGGAGTCCGGTAAGAAGCGGACTGAAGAACTGGAGCTCGACAGACTGGCTTGGTAGAAGCCTTGGTCTTGCTCTGGTTAAGCGGCAAGTGAAAGCCGCGGAGATCGCTAGTCAGTGAAAAAATGTACTGGAGTTCGTCGGTGCAGGCGGACAGAATCTAGTGTCCGCCAGTAAGTGAGAACTGGCCTTTATGGCTAGTGTTGTGGACTTTGTTGGTTCTGAACAAGGTCCAGGTTGGCTCAGTCCGGGGATATCGCGCAGTGGAGCGCGGACTGCTTCTCACTCTGCCGAGCTTGACAAAAGTGCCATATGCCTTGATTGCGAGCTTGGGGATATGCGGACTGGAGTTGTGTCCGCAATTTCGTGTGGACTAGAGCTGTGTCTGCTGAGTCCGATAGCTTCCTTGCTGGCATGGTCGTGGACTCAGGATTTGCAGACTGGCACAGTCTGCTGGATATGCGGACTGGAGCAGTCTGCAGGATATATGGACTGGATGTATCCGCAGTATATGCAGATTGGATCTATGTCCGCTGAGTCCGGCAGTTGCCTTGGTCGCGATGCTATGGGCTCGGGATAAGCAGACTGGAGCTATGTCCCCAAATAGGTGGACAAAGTTGCTGTAGAGTTCGGTTGTAGCGGTCTTGGCTTGGCCTTTGGCTACAAGGCGGATTGGTGTTGCTGTCCGGCCTTGGTGAAGTTATGGCGGACTGGCTATCCTACACTGGCAGTGGCAGACTGTTGTGTAATCGCGGTTTTACGGACATGTGTTCTTGTGGCAGGATATGTCGTTGATCCTATTAGCTAGGGCGGTGACCATACTCGTCATCGTGCCTATAAATAGGACCCATGTCACATCAGGAATAGATAACCTAAGAGAGCGAATGAATATTAAGTGAGCCCGTGATCAGTTGTTGCGGAGTGACTTTTGGTATTCGCGGGTGTTGATTGAGTTGACCGATTTATGCTGTGCAGGTTATGCGGATAGCATTGGAAAGCAAGGACTTGGCTCTGATTGCAGTCAGGCATAATGCGGACTCTACGGTTAAGCAACAGGCGGTAAATAGCAGGTCGCAGGCAGCGACCGGACTGTCTTCTCTTTGGCAACTTGCTTTGGGGTTCAATAAGTCACCCGTTTCAGGCGGACTATTCAGTTCGGCATCGCAGCTTGTACGGTTTGTCGGATAGGCGACCTTGCGGTCTGGAGGCTTGCAGATCGGCGGCTAGAGCTTAGCATTGGAATAAAGGGGTAGTTCACGCGGCCTTGGTTGCGGTCTGTCGAACTGGCAGATTATGCAGACTCCTTAGTGTAGCAGTAGATCGGGCGGCTACGCGTTGAGTCTGCACGGCTTGACTTGTCTTGTATTAGTAGTGTCTTTATTTTCCCTATGGAGATTTTGGTGAATCATGTCTCGCCATGTATGTCTCGCCTTGTAAAGAAGATTGCTGTTAATCAATAAAGACTCTTGTTGCTACATGTGTTTCTGGTTGTGACTAACTTTAGTTGAGATAACCCCAACTCACTCCAAGGTCCGGGAAATTTCAACATTTGCAAGTTCCCTTCAGGTACTTGCAACTTACTTTTATATGTAATATCTGCGTGTAACTTCTCTTTTGTAGTGACTAACAGACGCTTGCAAGTCACCATCAGGTACTTGCAACTCATTCTTCTTTCACGCCTACTGCATACTCTTTCTTTTGCAGAAGATAACATGTGCTTGCAAGCGTCCTTCAGGTACTTGCAAGTTATTATTCTTCCGTTCCATCTTCTCATCTTTGTTTTGCAGAGCTCAGTGGAAGACATTCACGAACTTCTTCATTTCACAAAAGCAATTCAGGTACACACGAGATGTTCCCCGCTTTCTTCACCTGCATTAACTTTTCCTTTGCAGGAAAAAGATAAGGTATAGGCAAACTCCTTATAAGGAGAGGCATCAGGTTCTATCTCTCCTTACCTCTTACTTTTTATAAGGGGTGGATCACGATTTTCGTGGGTCTCCTACTTTTTCGAAGTTCCCTTCGGGACTTAAAAAAGTGCGGGGATTATGTTAACCCAAAAATCAGCGATCCCTCCCAAGGTAGCCATCTTGCAAGTAGTGACCTGCTCCAGGTTCCCACTAGAGGTCGCGAACAGTATAAGGATGGCTGGATAGGCTTCTCTGTCCGCTCAGGCCGCACGACTAGGGCGGTCTCCCCGGTCTCACCGCCCAGGTCGCGCAGCAGCCGCTTGTTCTGCAGGTGCCACAGACTGCTTCCTCAGTCCGCCCCTACGAGCCACGTAGGTTGGATCAGCTAACCGCACAAAGGATCTCTCTATTCTGACAAGTGTGGGCCAGCGAACTAAGTCGTGGACTCCCATTGCGATCTTCATAGACCGACAGGTAGCCGCATACTCGACTGGAGTCACGGTCTTCTCAGTCCACTCCTGCAAGTTACATAACTAGCAAGGCAAACCACCACATCACCAGGCGACCTGCCTCCAGGTCGCTCAATAATATGTAACGATCTTCAGGTAACCGGACCAGCGGGTGCGACCTACTCCATCTCAGTCTGCCCGACAGTCGGCGACCTTCCCTCAGGTAAACAAATAGAGGGAGACAACCTCCAGGCCACCCAGCAGGTGCGGCAAGCCTGTCCAACAGGAGGTGGACTTCAGCAAAGGTGGCGACCGGCTTCTTGATGAGTCCAAGTTATATTCATATTTTTGGACTCATCTAGGCCAGTTTTCTCGTTAATGTAGTACACTTGAGAGCCATAATTGTTCATATTCGTTTCTCTATCCATTTCATGTTAATTGCACTTTATGCCCATTTTCAATGTGATTTCATAGTTTTTGTACTTTTTCCATACTTGGTGTTTTCTGTGTCTTGGAGAATGTGGTGTGCCCTTTATGGTGGCTTTTATGTTTCTACTGCAGGTCCAGGGGTCGTGTGCATGTTCCGAGATTGTTTGGGAAATCCCAAACGGTATATGAACATTGTGAACGATCAGTGGATCTATTGCTCATGACCACTTGTCGTGTGCCACTGATCGTGTGCACTAAATTCTCCATTTTCCAAGTTCTGCCTGTGCAATAGCACGACCATTGGACATAGTGCGCATGACCGTTGGTCATGCTCCACTGCTCGTGCGCGTTATTCCTATTTTTCTGAAGTTTTGCCATTGCCTATCGCACGATCAGGGGATCTAGTACGCATGACCATCGGTCGTGCGCCACTGGTCGTGCGCATATATAGTAATTTTTCTTTGCAGCTACAAGGTTTCTCCCTAGGAGTTGAGCACACGATCATCAACCGTCAGTGCGCATGATCAGTGGTCGTGCGCCAGTGATCGTGCACTCTGTTTTTCTGCTGCAGTATTTAAGCTCGGCTCCGCGAATTTGGGCAGATACGCTTTTCATTTCAGCCCCGCTGCTGCGCGCGAACTGCCGTTCTTCGCCCCCACAGGACCTTCACTCATCTCTCTCCTCCTTGGAGAGTTGATCCGGCCACCATTCTCCCTCCAAAAGCATGCAATAACTTCATCTCCGACCACCATTTTCTTCTCCAAACTCCAAGCTCCGTTTCAAGCTCATAAGGTGTTGCATCCGTGGAGTTCTTCGGATAGATTTAGCCTAATGACTATTCACAATGAAGACGGGTTATTAGAAGGATATGACAGCCCTTCTGGAACCCGGAAACGTCATCCGTAGACCGAGCTCGGACAAGGACCGACGAACATTCAATCCGACTGTGAATCTCGGAAAGCCTTCGTGCATTTGGTTGTATTTCTCCCCCTCCTCTTGTAGTTAATTTGTTCTGAACTTGTGGTATTTTGATTGTTGCGTAACAACACTGTTTAGTTAAGTAATTCAGCATGTATATGTGTTGTTATATCTTAGATCATGATTGTGTTGCTGAGCTTCAGTTTTTCGTGTTCCTGTTGAGATAGTGTCATTCTAGCGATTGCTATAAGCGTGCGTGGCGAAGATGTGGTTGCGACCTCAATGGCTCATCCATCTTTCATATTACTCTCTTGAGTAATTCACCAGAGAGACGCTCTGACGGTGACCCACAATAGGTTTATTAGTGTTAAACTTAGGAAACTCCAAACCAAAAACCCCACTTGCAGTCACTTTTTCAATAGAGAAATCACACTCTCTACTTGTACTCCTCGCGAGATCAATATCCGGGGATTCCACTCCTCAACATTATTACTTGACTACGATCGGTACACTTGTCGACGCATCAAGTTTTTGGCGACGTTGTCGGGGAGTGCAACTGTTGCGTGTATTTTTCTTTTGAAAAATTTTGAAAGTGTTTTTTGGTATTTTTGAAAGGATTTTTATGTTGTATGACAGATCCCAACTCCAGTGATAGGGTTGAAGATCTTGAGTGTGAGCTTGAAATTGCACATGCGAGGTGAGCTCACCTGCATGCTGTTACTGCGGAATAAAGGATGGAAGATTTAGGTCGAGGTGGAAATGGCCATGGTGAACGGGTTGTTGAGGGCCAAGAGGTGGTCCAACCACGCAATAGGACAATGTGTGATTTCACAATCCCTACTGCGGGAATTGTTTACACTGGCTTTGGACTGACCATCATAAACAACTGCTTCGAGATTAAACCCGCCATCCTGAATATGATTTGAAATAATACTCAGTTCTCGGGCTTGCCGAGTGAGGATCCGCAGCTCCATCTGGCGGAGTTCTCGGAGATATGCGGCACATTCCACTTTGTCAGTATTTCTGATGACGTAGTAAATCTGAGGATGTTCCCGTTTTTGTTGAGGGACAAGGCCAAAACCTGGTTCCATAATATTGTTCCCGGGACCGCTACTACATTGGAGGTCCATGTCCTCTATGTTCTTGGCTAAGTTCCACCCGATGGATAAGATTGTGAAGCTCGGAGGGATATTGCTTGAGGCGTAGGAGAGATTCGCTGTCCTGCACCGTCGATGTCCCAGCACGGCTATGAGCTGTTGAATTTAGTTGAAATATACTACTTTGATATTGAGCCTAATTTCATGGCTATTATCGACGCAGCAGCTAGAGGCACAATAATGAACCTATATCTTGACGAGGCATTGAGGATACTTCGTGACACTGCCTCCTATAACACATACTGGACCGCTGGAAGAAATATCCCTAGAGGGGAGAGGAATATATTTGAAGGGAATGCTGTGGTGCAACAAGGGGAGGCGAGCCATCATACTTTGGATGGAAGGACAATGTTGACCAGATCGTCCCCTCCACCAGCTCGGTTTATGGACATTGCTTGCCAGGGTTGTGGAAACCCTGACCATGATGCTTATGGGTGCCCTGCTGGAGAACCATTTGCTGATCCGTCATGTATAACTTCTGACGAGAGAGTTAATTTTATAAACAATCAGAACCGATCCGCTCCCTATAATAATGCGTATAACCCCAATGTGAGAAATCATCCTAATTTCTCGTGGAATCAAAATGATTCCGGTCAAAGGTGGCAGGGAGGCCAGCATCAATTTGATGCTCAAGCCTCTAACAGCCAGCTGCGATTGCCGTATACGGGTTGTGATCAGAATGCACAGGTGGCGCGTAAGAGTGCGTTGGGGGAAATGATGGAAAAATTCGTGCATATGTCCCAATCTAATATGGCCACTCAAACCGCGTCCATGAGGAACTTGGAAACACAACTGGGGCAACTGGCCCAGGTGTTCTCCGAGCATACTCGCGGCTCTCTCCCAAGTGATACGGAGAAAATTCCAAGTGAGCAAGAGAAGAGTGCTGGGGAGGCGGAGGAGTGCAGTAAAAATGAAATGGCTATTAAGTGCGAGATTAATAAGATTGAGATGGTAGCTTTATGTGATTCCGTATCGTCATGCAACATTCTTGCTTTGAAAGATGTTGAGAAACTGAATTTAAACATCGAATCAAATGTCCAGAAGTCACTAGTGCTTGCTGATGGGTCGGTAGTAAATACCGACGAGGAAATCAAGGAGGTGGAAGTGAAACTGAATGTGGCTATTGTAGTCACTGACTTCCAGGTGTTGGGACCAATGGGAAATGTATCGAAACCCAGCTTGGAGGTCCCATTCCTAAAAGCTAGTGAGGCTATATTAGAGTTTAATGTGAGCGACATCACCTTGGCTCCAAAGGTTGATTTGCCTTCATCGCCGTCCCTTCCCCCTATTCCTCCGATTGAACCCAGAAAAATGCAGGAATTGAATGTTTACCTAGTGTTGCTGAGACAGGTGTTCTCCTGATTGAGGAAGATCAAGTTAAGAAAGTGGCAGAGCTGTGGATGTTAGCTGATGGAGATACGAAGATGGAATTGCTTGAAATGAAGCAAGACTCAGATAAGAAGGAACGTGAGTTGAGAACGGCTGTAGAGAGCGTGCAGAAGATAGAATTAAAAACTTCTATTGATCTAAACAAATTCTGTAAGACTATAAAACAGGTCACTTGGGCTAATCTATCACCCGCCGTGGGTGAGGAAAGGATGCCCGTGGATTGAAAGCCTAGACCTCCTACTGATTCGCATGGAGTGGTTATACATCCCTGGCGATCCCCATCCGTGGATTTGAAAAGAAAAGAACTGCTCATGCGCAAGACGCAGAATTTTGTCCGCCAGCGCGAGAAGGAAGAGGTTAAGGGCAGTGGGGATTCATCTTCCCTGGGACCTAAATCTTTCACCTCCCCATCATCTCGCATGACTGGGGGGATCAATCACAAGTTCGCATTCAGTTGAGAAGTGAAGGATCTCTGGGGCCCCTTTTCCGCCTTCTCTGGTTATATTTTCTGCTTAATGATGTGTGTAACTTTAGGCCTTTTCGTTGCATATTAAACTTATGCTCTGAAAATTATATATTATGCATAACACAGGTATTTGATCCACCTTAAGGACGGTAAAGAAAAGTGGCTTATGAGAGACAACCCAATTTCTCTGTTTCAATTAAGTTGTTTTGTGATTTTATGTTTATAGTTTTTGTGCTTGGAGATGTTCTCTTTTGCATGTGGTGCTTGCTTGGGTCGTGGACTTTCTGCTGAATTTAACGTCAATCTTCTGGTATGCTCATTTGCTGAGCATGGGTAACCTCTCTCCCACCTCTTATTTATTTGATTTTATTGCAAATCTTGGTTAGGTTGCATATTTTAAGTCTGGGGGGAGAGCATGCATGTGGTCACTACACAACACATTTTATTACATACCAATCTTTATTTATTTATTTCATAATCACTGCAACACACACTGAATCACCCACTTGAGCACGATCTTAACCACGCGCGCAGCTCGAGTAAAATGTATTATTTTGTGTAAATTTTAAAATAGTGGTGCTGGCTTAGGATTTTAGCATTGAGTAGTTCGAAACTCGTGCAGTGCTCCTAATCGAGAACTCATGATCTGTGTAGAAATTGTATAGATCTAATTTTTCTATATGATCGTAGATTTATATTTTTCTGCATATGTAAATATTGTTTGTCATACTCAAAAATGTGAATATGAAGTAATCGAACAGTAGTGTAGGAATGTGTGTAGCCGTCACTACACTCGTTTTGCTTGAGTCGGGAGGAAGGATCATCTTTCTCGGTGGCTAAGAACATGCACCAAGCTACTCTCGATGCATTGGTGCATGGTTAGTCAAGCGTGAGCATGACATAGGCAATCATTTTGGCTAGTTTGAGCTTTGTTTATCATGTCCTAGCCGCTAACCTTCACATGCCAATTTTGTGCTCACCCCTCCATTGATTCAGCTCCACCCTCGTTCACCAAAGCCTAAAGCGAAACCTATTATCGCAACCAAATCCATGAGCTTGATTGAATTTAATATTTTGATGATGTTGTGATACATGGAATTCATGTGATGTGGTGATGAATACAAATAATTTTATTTGCTAAAATTGGGGATTGCAAAAAGAAAAAAAAAAGAAAAAGAACAAAAATTGAAAAAGAAAACCTAAAGAATTAGAATGAGAAATTGAATCCCCATCATGTTTATCTTGAATTTGGTCAGGTTAGGCTGTGTACACACCGGGTTTTCAAGCTAAGTCTGGGGGTGTGTCACACGTGCATTTCTGAGTGGCTATTTGGGTTTAGCTTGTTGTTCGCTCACATTTGGTTGCGTGTAGCCCCCCATATTTATCTTTGACTACCAAGCCTTACCCTAACCACCATTCGATCCTACAGGTACTACCGATTCTTGGCTTGCGTCTAGCTAGCACCATCGAGAGAGTGTGAACGGTAAAGCGTATGGTCCCCGACATTGATGGATTTCTTTGGAGGTGATCACGAGCCCCGGTCTTTGGCAAATGCTCATCTTAGTAGCCTGCCTACTTTCTTCCTATACATGACCAAACGATTCTCTAGAATTCCAATTTTTAGTAGATACAATATGTATTTATGCTTGTCGAATAGTTTAAACTCCGTAGTATAATTAAACTGTTTTTCTATTATATTTTCTATGCTCATGATGTATTTGATTTCTCGTATTACTTTATTTTGAACTTACTGAGCCAGCTAGCTATTTTCTAGTCCATAGAGTGATGCTTTGCTCGGGACGTGCAAATGTGTAAGTCTGGGGTGTGATGAGTCAAAGTTATATATATATATATATATATATATATATATATATATATATATATGGACTCATCTGGGACAGTTTTCTTGTTAATGCACTACACTTGAGAGCCATAATTGTTCATATTCATTTCTCTGTCCATTTCATGTTAAGTGCACTTTAGGCCCGTTTTCAGTGTGATTACATAGTTTTTGTACTTTTGCCATACTTGGTGTTTTCTGTGTCTGGAGAAAGTGTTGTGCCCTTTCTGGTTGCTTTTATGTTTCTACTGCTTTTCTGTTATTCCAGTTTTTCTGAAGTTCTGCCATTCTATATAGCACGATTAGGGGATCCAGTGCGCACGACCATCGGTCGTGCGCCACTGGTCGTGCGAATATATATTAATTTTTCTTTGTAGCTACAGGTTTCTCTGGGAGTTGAGTGCACGATCATCAACCGTCAGTGCGCACGACCCCAGGTCGTGCGCCACTGATCGTGCGCTCTATTTTCCACCAAGTATGGCAAAAGTACAAAACTATGAAATCCAACTGAAAACGGGCCTAAAGTGCACTTAACATAAAATGGACAGAGAAACGAATTTGAACAATTATGGCTCTCAAGTGTAGTGCATTAATGAGAAAACTGGCCCAGATGAGTCCAAAAGTATGTATATAACTTGGACTCAACACTTCTTCAGTATGCCAGGTCGCCCAGTCAACCAGCTCTCGTCTGCTTGCAGTTTGCGTACTCGATCTCAATCCGCCAAGGAGCGTGGACTTGCTCCAGCTCTCCGTCAATCCACACAACATTTCAGCAGATTCATCCCGTCTGCTGCGGGCTGGGCAGACTCGTTATGCAGTCCAACACTTCAGTCTGCCTGCATTTGCAAACCCTTTCTACTAGCACGCTTCCCCGCAGTAGAGGCGGACTCCCTTTTTAGCCCAACACTAAGATTTCCAACATTGCATCTTCCCAGCAAGAGGCAGACAACTCCTCAGCTCGCATAGCTCGACGCGGGCTCGCTTAGTACAACATAGTCGGACTCTTCCCAGCCCACCAATAGTAGATCAGCTTTATAAGACAAGTCCCTAACCGCACAACATGGTGCGGACTCGGCGTACTCCTCGTTCGACTTGCACAACTCACCAAATCATCTGGGGTGATGTTACCAAAAGCCGTTACCTCCTCGGGCCTATAAATACCCCCCCATACCTGTATTTCGGTAGACAAACGGACATAGGGGCACACGCAAGGAGGAAAACCGAAGGCAAGTTCAAGGAATCAGATCCTGCGGACTTAACTACCCAGTCCATGTAACCTCAAAAGTCCACTTCGCCTGATCGCGTAGTCCACTCTGCTTACTAAAGCAAGCTGCGTGATTAGCTATCTGCACCGTCTGCCGACCTCTCTGCTCAGTCTGCGTGGCCTCCTGACAACTTCTTTCCTTAGTCGCCAACTTCCCTTTGTACCCTTTATTTGCTTTCCATGTAAAGGTTCAACTCAAGCTGTAAAACTAAATTATAATTAAAGGAAAGCCCGTCGCAAGAGTGGCATTTTGTAACGCCCCGAAACTCAAAAGAGCGACGGGTTTTGCTTGGAGCCACGTCTGGGTCTTGGTAGAGGTCGCACGGCCTGGGACACAGGCGTGTCCAAGGGTCGTGTCATGCTCAGGTTCGACGGTGGCCGTGTTGTCAACGAAATTGTAGTCGACGATCGTCGAACAGAGAACACGGCCTGAGACACGGGCGTGTCCCAGGCCGTAACCTACTCGGGTCGTTGACCGAGTTTTGTCGGGGGAGAAACACGACCTGGAGCCCAGGCGTGTTCGAGTTTGACACGGGCGTGTCAATTAGGGCACGGGCGTGTCGAATACTCGTGTTATCCTCAGGTTGGTGTTGGTCTTGTGTCGGTGGAGGAACACGCCCAGCTACCCGGCCGTGTACTAGATGACACGGGCATGTCAATCTTGACACGGGCATGTCGAGAGCCCGTGTACTTTTCGGGATGTGATGGTTTTGGCGTCGAATGAGGCACACGTCCTTGGACACGGGCATTTCCCAAGATATGTTTGGCCCAGGTTTTGGATTTTAAGTGCGAATTGTGGCCGTCAGTTTCCTTATTTTGGGATCTAATGGCTCAGGTCTGTCCTTGCTGGGTTATACCCGGGAATAGGGTTTGGATTCCTTCATTTCTTTCAAACCATCTCTTTCTAAAGTTCTAGAGAGAGGGGAGAGCAAGGAAGGAGAAGGAAGAGAGATCCGACCACTGATGGAGCTTCGGAGCCCCAAAGCGCAAGACGAGTTCAGATCTACGGAGGAAAGGACATTGCAGTGCTTTTCATCCGCATAGATCTTCATGCCTCAAAGAGAAATGGTAGGGTAACGATTCTCATCTTGGACATGTGAAGTCATCTTTTACCTTGCATAGGAAGCCGCTCTCGTGAGTTTGCGGTGAGTGTGAGGTGTTCCTTTGGGTAGACATGAATAGTCCCCGTTATTTTGCATGTAGAGTCTGTAATCGAGAAATGGACATAGGCATGATGTGTGAAGCCTACCCGGGCAAGTTGGTCTGGATCGGTGATGTTCCATTGCATGAATGGCCGGAGAAGACTCCGCGTAAATGATTGTTTTTCGAATTTTCTACGTTGTAGATTGCAACAGGGAGCCTTGGGGACTAACTCCAAGGTGCACCCAAAAAACTAGGCAGATGATTCTGCCAACATGGTAGCCTGGGAGCCAACTTGTACATAACTGGGTTATGTAAAGTGTGAAATTGATTTGTCAATTTTCTACATAGCTGACCGTTGTTTTTGTTTGCCACCTCTCGGTGTATTGTTTCTTGCAGGTGCTGCGGAGCCGAGTCGTAAATAGCTGGCAAAAGCCCTTGTTGCTGAGCCAGCCCTTGAAGGACTAATTTTTAGTGTTTTCTTTTATTCTCATGTATGACCGGCCTGCGTGCCGAGGTTTGGAAGACACTTATATTTGAGTAAAATATTGTAAGGCCATAAGGTCAAGTACTTGTGTAATGTACGTTCATTCCTGTTGGGTTTATGTAGTGGACATTCATACTATTTGTTAGGTTCTTATTTTGCAACTTCTAAATTGCTTCCGCTAGTATGTACTCTGTGTAGGACGTCGGTTATTGGCATGATGGTTTCCATTGCGTAACCTTCCGGTCTGTCTGTGGTATATGGCATTGGGCCCAGGCTGGACCTACTGCTATATGGTATGCGACGGATAGGGGGTGTTACAATTTGGTATCAGACTACTGGTTTCGGTCAACTAAAATGAATTCGTGGATGAATTCTTTTAAGGGGTGGTGAGCACATGTGTATGCGTCATCGTTATAACATAAAAGGACCCATGAATGTCCACATAGAAATGAAAATACACATGTTTGAGGAACCTGCGTGTTCCTATAATTGCTTTTTGCAATTTTGTTTGGTCGCTTAACGGTGTTTGTACAACTATAGGTGACCAGGAGTGGTGCAGGGCCGTCAGAACGCCCGATTTCTGAGGCTAGTAGCGCACCAAATGGTGTGCCTGCAACACCTCCCTTGGCAGAGACTATATGATTGGTGGCTGAAGCGGTGTTTGTTATGATCAATGCGCTCCTGCGATGGAGCAGGTACCGCTTCAAGCAGTAGAACCGAGAAGGGTGGAGCAAGTAGTGTTGGAGCCTTTGGTGCCTAGGAGAGAAACGAAAAGGCAGCTCAAATATGTTATGAGCTTCAATCCTCCGGTGTTCTCGGGGACAGGAACCCAATCCCAAGCTGAAGATTGGCTCTCCCGAGTGAAGAGAGTCTTGACAGCGACGGAAACTGAGGAGTGGCAGATGACCACTATAGCTACATTCCTGTTGGACGGAGATGTTAGGCTTTGGTGGGAAGGTTTGGATCTACATCACTTGAGGGAAAGGCAACTCATGGACGTCTCGATGGAAGAATTTTCGAGACTGTTCTTGGCAAGGTACCTTACCGCGGCTCAGTGGATAGAGTTGGAGAATGAGTTCCAAAAATTGTTGTAAGGAGAGAGTAGTGTGGATGAGTATCTCCACGAATTTACTCGGTTAGGTCGGTACGCTAGCTCTATGTTCGCGGATGAGGAGCGTAAGACAAACCGATTCTATGAAGGTCCGGGGGATGACCTAAGGCTACTAATCTCGGGGCCTATGACACAGGGCTTCTTAACCCTAGTCAATACAGCTCGGTCATTGGAAAATGATCAGCAGAATGTGCAAGTGAAGAAAAACTCTTGTGATAAGAGGACAGAGTTCAAGGTGTCGACTACCTCAAAGTCTAGGTATCGTAAGTTCAACAATAAGGCTAGGACTTCAGGTCCAGCCCCTTCTTCTGATACTTCAGGGGTGACTACGGGTCGAACCCCAGGCGCATGCTTTTCTTGTGGAAAGCCGGGACACTATGCCCGAGACTGTTGGAGCGGACGTCCAAAGTCCGAGTGGAAGCCGGGAGCAACCTATGAGGAAAAGGGCAAGGCGGTGGAGTCAACCGCATCCCATTATGCTCAACCTATAGTCTATAATCTTGGCCAGCATGAGGCCATAAAGCAAGCGAACGTAGTGACAGGTACGGTTTAAATTTACAGCAAGATAGCTTTAAATAGTGATTACCTTGCGCATGTTAGCTTATTGTTGCTATATAGGCTTCGTTTTGATTTGCGATAGTGAGGTGAGAGCACTCTTTGATACGGGAGCTTCACACACCTTTTTATCCGAAGGATTTATATCGTGTATCGGAGTATCTACTTCGATGTAAAAGGACAAACTGGATATGTTATTGCCGAATGGGTGTTCAATGCACGCTGATAGAGTCTGTGGCGTAAAGATTCGTATTGGGGGGTCAAGAGTTCGACTTGCAAGTGTCGTTATTACCGCTAGTGGAATTTGATGTGATATTTGGTATGGACTGGCTGTCGAAGCAGCAAGCTTATATTGATTGCAGTCACAAGGAGGTCAAGTTGGTAATAGGTCGTGAGACGACCTTTACGGTCTTTAAAGGGTCGAGCAAGACTTTGATGTCTGCTCTTCAGGTGGTGAAGGCGGTTCGTGCTGGAGTAGTGCCGTTCTTCACACTAGTGGAGGTTGCAAATCCTAAGCCTACATTGGACGTTATTTCAGAGGTATCCGAGTACCCTGATGTGTTCCCTGGCGATCTTCCTGGAGCCCCACCTCAGCGGGAGATAGACTTCATTATCGAGCTAGTGCCAGGTGCGAAACCTGTGTCACGCTCTCCATATCGGCTAGCGCCTTAGGAGATGGTGGAGCTGAAGGTACAACTTCAAGAGCTTTTGGAGCAGGGTTATGTGCGTCCAAGTTCATCGCATTGGAGCGCACCGGTCCATTTCGTGAACAAGAAGGACGGAAGCTTGAGACTTTGTATCGATTATCAAGAGATGAATAAGCTAATGGAGAAGAACAAGTACCCGATCCTAAGGATTGATGATGTGTTCGATCAGTTAGTCGTGTCATCGGTGTACTCGAAATTGGATTTTAAGTCTGGGTATTATCAGCTAAGGATAAGGGAGTGTGATATCCCCAAGACTGCTTTTAGTACAAGATACATGCATTATGAGTTTACGGTCATACCGTTTGGGCTGACTAATGCGCCGTCAGTGTTCATGGATCTGATGAACATGACTTTCAGAGAGTACCTGGAACACTTTGTGATCGTCTTCATCGACGATATTTTGGTGTACTCGTAGAGTGAGGAGGAGCACTTTAAGCATCTGCATTTTGTGTTGGAGACGCTGAGGAGGAATCAACTATATTCCAAGTTCTCCAAATACGAGTTTTGGTTGTCCTTAGTAGTTTTCCTTAGTCATATAGTAAGTGTAGAGGGAATTGCGCTGGATCCGGCGAAGATTGTTGCTATACGAGAGTGGCCTGTGCTGGCTACGGTAGTGGAAGTTTGGAGTTTTCTGGGGCTTACCGGCTATTACAGGCGCTTCATGGAGAACTTCTCACGGATAGCGTTACCCCTCATGACACTGACAAGGAAACATCAGAAGTTTGTTTGGATGCTGAAGTGTGTACGAGCTTTTGAGGAGTTGAAGAGTCGGTTGACCACGACGCCTGTACTGAGTTCGCCAAGTGGGACCGAAGGCCTTGAGATCTACAGCGATGCTTCGGGTAGTGGATTGCATTGTGTCCTACTGAAGCATGGAAGTGTGATAGCATTGGCCTCGCGACGGCTGATAGTGCATGAGAGGAATTATCCGGTCCATGACTTGGAGTTAGCGGCCGTGATATTTGCCCTGATGCTGTGGAGGCATTACTTATACGGGGTGAAAGTCGATATCTATACCGACCACAAGAGCCTGAAATACTTGTTGGATCAGAAGGATCTAAACATGCGACATAGGAGATGGATGGAGTTCCTGGGTGACTACACATTCAAGATTCATTATGTACCTGGTAAAGGAAATGCGGTTGCGGATGCGTTGAGTCATAGGGCCCCAACTTAAGCCAACTGTCTGTCGGTTCATGATGAGCGTTTGGTTCGGGAGTTGGAGGTTTTGGACATCTCTTGTGTAGACAAGCAGATTAGTACCGAAGCGCTATTGAACTAGACTGAAGTTCAGTGTGACCTGGCTGATCGGATTCGGCAGGCTCTGGATATGGATGGCCACATGAAGCAAATCATGGGTGAGTCTTTGGATGGGTCAAATTCCCAATTTGATGTTGTGGATGGATTGCTCTGCAAGAACGATCGTCTGTGCATCCCAAATGTGGGCAAATTGCGGGTGGAATTGATGTACGAAGCTCATCATACCAAGTACTCTATTCACCCGAGAAGTACGAAGATGTACCGTGATATGAAGAAATTGTTCTGGTGGCCAGGACATAAGAAGGATGTGGCACTCTATGTGGCGAAGTGTCAAACTTGCGCCTTAGTGAAGGCGGAGTGCCAGAAGCCTGGAGGATTCTTGAAGTCCTTGTCTATTCCGGAGTGGAAGTTCGACAACATTACTATGGACTTTGTGCATGGTTTGCCAAGGTCGCAGAAGGGAAACGACGCCATCTGGGTGGTCATAGATCTTTTGACGAAAGTGTCACACTTCATTCCGCATAGGAAGGATGATTCTATTGAGAAATTGGCAAAGTTTTATGTGGATAATATTGTGCAGCTTGACGGTGTGCTCTGCAACATCGTGAGTGATCGATATGGGCGGTTCACGTCCAATGATTAGAGGTTGGTGCAGCAGAAGTTAGGAACAAAGCTGAGTTTCAGCACAGCCTTTCATCCACAGACGGATGGTCAGACTGAGAGGGTCAACCGGACGATGAAAGACATGCTTCGCATGTGCGTTCTGGATTTTGGGAAGCAGTGGGAAGATCACCTATACTTGGTGGAATTTGCTTACAACAATAGCTACCAGGTGAGCATACAAATGACGCCCTTCGAGGCCATTTATGGTAGGAGATGTCGCACGTCGTTATCGTGGTTGGAAACAGGTGAGTCAAAGCTGTACAAGCGGCAAGAGGTGGAAGATGAAACATCATTTATTCAAAAGATTCGAGAAAGATTGCTAATCGCTCAGGACCGGCAAGCTAAGTACTATAATAGCAAGTATAGGAATGTGGAGTTCGCTGTTGGTGACTGGGTGTACTTGAAGATTAAGCCGTTCAATGGTATCTCGCAGGTACGGCGCTTGAAGAAGCTAAGCCCGAGGTATGTTGGACTGTTTGAGGTTCTGGAGCGGATTGTCGAAGCAACGTATCAATTGAAGCTATCAGTGGAGCAAATTGGTCTACACGATGTATTCCACATATCGGTGCCGCGGAAGGCGGTGCAAGAGCCTTCGC
This sequence comes from Platanthera guangdongensis, assembly GCA_039583875.1. Taxonomy (NCBI): domain Eukaryota; kingdom Viridiplantae; phylum Streptophyta; class Magnoliopsida; order Asparagales; family Orchidaceae; genus Platanthera; species Platanthera guangdongensis. The sequence continues at coordinate 144,308,251 of CM077166.1, forward strand.
AAGTGCTTGTGGTCGATCAAGTGCATGTCGATAATGGGTTGACGACGAAGGTCAAGCCCGTTTGCATTGAGTACTCGGAATTCAAGCGATTGCATAACAAGGACATCGGGATGGTCAAGGACCATTGGGACAACTGCGGTCGGGAGGAGCTCTCGTGGGAGCGAGACCAGACCATGCTTGAGGAGTTCTCGGAGTTATTCCACTCAGGTATCGTTTGAGTTTTGTTTATATCTTGTCCTTTATGTAATTTCGGGTCCAAATTCTCTTTAGAGGGAGAGAGTTGTAACGCCCTGACACACAATAGAGCGACGGGTGGTGCTTGGAGCCAAGTCTGGGACTTGGTAGAGTTCACACGGCCTGGGATACGGGCGTGTCCCAGCGCCGTGTCGTGCTCGAGTTCGACGGTGGCCGACTGGTCGTGGAAATTGCAGTCGACAATCGTAGAACAGCAAACACGGCCTGAGACACAAGCGTGTCCCAGGCCGTATCCTACTCGGGTAGTTGTACGAGTTGTGTCGGGGGAGAAACACGGCCTGAAGCCTAGGCGTGTTTGGGTTTGAGAGGGGCGTGTCAAAAGGGACACGGGCATGTCGAATACCCATATTCTCCTCGAGTTGGTGTTGGTCCTGTGTCGATGGAGGAACACGCCCAGCTACACGGGCGTGTACTGGATGACACGGGCATGTCAATTCTAACACGGGCGTGTCAAGATCCCGTGTACTTTTCGGGATGCGACGGTTTCGACGTCGAATGAGGCTTATGGCCTTGGACACGGGCGTGTCCCAAGCCGTGTTCGCCCCAGGTTTTGGATTTTAAGTACGAATCGTGGTCGTCTGTTTCCTTATTTTGGGATCCAACGACTCAGGGCTATCCTTGCTGGGTTATAGCCGGGAATAGGGTTTGGATTCCTTCATTTCTTTCAAACCATCTCTTTCTAAAGTTCTAGGGAGAGGGGAGAGCAAGGAAGGAGAAAGAAGAGAGATCCGGCTGCTGGTGGAGCTTCGGTGCCCCAAATCGCAAGCCGAGTTCGGATCTACGGAGGCGAGGACATTGCGGTGCTTTTCATCTGCATAAATCTTCATGGCACCAAAGAGTAATGCTAGGGTAATGATTCTCATCTTGGACATGTGAAGTCCTCTTTTCCCTTGCATAGGAAGCCCGCTCTCACGAGTTTGCGGTGAGTGTGAGGTGTTCCTTCGGGTAGATATGAATAGTCCCCGTTATTTTGCATGTAGAGTCCGTAATCGAGAAACGGACATAGTCATGATGTGTGAAGCCTACCTGGACAAGTTGGTCTGTATCGGTGATATTGCATTGCATGAATGGCTGGAAAAGGCACCACACAGATGATTGTTTTTCTGGTTTTCTACGCGGTAGATTGCAACAGGGAGCCTTGGGGACTAACTCCAAGGTGCACTCGGAAAACTGGGCAGATGCGTGATTCTGCCGACATGGTGGCCTAGGAGCCAACTTGTACATAACCGGGATATGTAAAGTGAAACACCCCCTATCTGTCGCATAACATATAACTGTAGGTTCGGTCGGGGCCCGATGCCGTATGCCACAGACAGATCGGGTGGTTACTCATGGAAACCATCCAACCAATCATAACGTCCTACACAGAGCATTCTAGCAGAAGCAGTTTTATAAAAGTTGCAAATAAGAACCCAGCACTAAAGCATGAATGTCCACTAATCCAAAATAGGAATGTTATACAAATACCAACACAAGCCTTAAGGCCTTACAAAATGTTTCACTTGATATTACATGATTTACAAACCACGGCACGCAGGCCGGTCATACATGAATAAAACAGTAAACACTACCAATTAGGCCTTCGAGGGCCAGCTTCGCACTTGGGCTTTAGTCCGCTATTGACCGCTTGGTCCAGCAGCGCCTGCAAGCTACAAACCACCACACGGTGGCAAAACAAGGCAACGATCAGCAATGTTGACCAAATTATAACGATCCCGCCCCCAACTCGGGGCGGCGATGCTCCTTCCCTGCATTTCATTAGCATAAGCGAGCAATACATAACAATATTCATTTCATCACAGATGTTGGCTCGCACGGCCACACGCACCGTGCTCTCAGGGCACATTCTCGGTGAACCGGTCGATGTCACGTCAATTAAAGCCATAGGCATTCCGGACTCACCACCTCCACTTTGACGGCCAAACCTATGAGCATTTTGTCTTCTTGGCCTGGGTCACGACAATTTAATCCATTGACCGTCGAAGACCCTAATCTATGCCAACGGCAAGTGCCACGTACCCTTAGGTCTCTTTAACCGAACGACATAGAACAGGTACGGTTCCATCTAACCCGTGCTCACATCGCAACGACAATTTAAGCCATTTGCGCGGGTCAAACTTCCACCGAGTCCCATTTCCATCACAATTCACATAACCCAGTTATGTTCAAGTTGGCTCTCAGGCCACCAAGTTGGCAAGATCACGCATCCGCCCAGTTTTCCGGGTGCACCTTTGGGTTAATCCCCAAGGCTCCCTGCTGCAATCTACCGTGTAGAAAACCCAAAAAACAACCAATAGCACAGAGTCTTCTCCGGTATTTATGCAATGCAACATCACCGATCCAGACTAACATGTCCGGGTAGGCTTCACACATCATGCCTATGTCCGTTCTCGCTTATGGACTCTATACAATGGGGACTTCACATATCTACCCGAAGGAACACCTCTAACTCTCCGCAAACTCGCGAGAGAGGGCTTCCTATGCAAAGAAGGAGAGCTACTCATGCTCAAGAAGAGAATCGTTACCCTTGTGTTCTTCTTTGGCGCCATGGAAAAATAACCGAATGAAAAGCACCGCACTAGCTTTGCCTCCGTGGATCCGGAGTCGGCTCACGATTTGGAGCTTTGAAACTCCTCCAATGGCCGGATCTAGCTCCTTCTTCCTTCCTTGGCTCTCCTCTCTCTCTAAGGTTTTAGAAAGATATCCACTCATGAAAAGTGAGGGTTTCTATGTCCAATCTCGGGTATATCCCTTCAGGAACAACCCCCGGCCGTTGGATCATCAATTAAAGAAATGAACGGCTTTGATTCGAGACTGAAATGCCAAATCTGGACCGCACACGGCCTGGCACACGCCCGTGTCCAGGGCCGTGTGCCTCATTCGCCGTCAAAATCGGCGCGCCTGGAACAACACACGGGTATCGAACACGCACGTGTTCGACCTGACACTCCCGTGTTCCACCTGACACGGCCGTGTGGCCGGCCGTGTACCCCCATCGTTTTTCCCCGAAAACAACTCGAGCACTACACGGGTTCTAGGACACGCCCGTATCCTTGCCCGTGTCACCTCAACACGCTTGGGCTCCAGGCCGTGTACACGGTCTCGACACACGACACTTCGTCAAGCGAACATCGTCGACCTGATGACACGGCCTTGGATACGCCCGTGTCCTAGGCCGTGTGCGTTGTCTCGACACATCGTCGAGCAAAATGTCGTCTTCCCGGGATGAGTGTCGACACGGGTTGACACGCCCTGCGACACGCCCGTGTCGCAGGCCGTGTGCCATGTCTCGACACTTCGTCAAACGAAGAGTGTCGACTTCGCGGGCTAAGTGTCGACACTGGTCGACACGCCCTGCGACACGCCCGTGTTGCAGGCCGTGTGCCCAGTCTCGACACAATGTCGAGCTCAAAATGTCGACCTCTCGGTTGAGTGTCGACACAAGCTTGACACGCCCTGGGACACGCCCGTGTCCCAGGCCGTGTGCCTGCAGCCAGAACCCAAAACTGGCCCAAAACGTCCCCCGTCGCTCCTTTGAGGTTCGGGGCGTGACAACTCTCCCCCCTCTTAAAAGAATTTCGTCCACGAAATTACATAAAGGAAAGACATGTACAAAACCAAAATTTGTACCTGAGCGGAACAACTCTGGATATTCGTCAAGCATAGTCTGCTCTCGCTCCCAAGAGAGCTCCTCACGACCGCAATTGTCCTACCAGACCTTGACCATCCTGATCTCTTTATTGCGTAGCCGCTTACCTCTGAGTCCTCAATCCGCATGGGCTTGACCTTTGTCGTCAGCACACTATCCACCGGCACTTGATCAACCGCGATCACTTGTGTAGGCTCTTGCACTGCCTTTCGAAGAACCGAAATATGGAATACATCATGTAATCCACCTAGCTCCACTGAAAGCTTCAACCGATAGGCCGCTTCACCAACTTGCTCCAGAACCTCAAACGGCCCAAGGTACCTCGGGCTTAGCTTTTTCAGTCGCCGCACCCGCGAGACACCCTTGAACGGCTTGATCCTTAAGTATACATAGTCGCCCACAAAGAACTCCACGTTCCTGTGCTTGGCATTATAGTACTTTGCTTGCCGGTCCTCAGCGATAAGCAACCTCTCCCGAATGGTTCTCACCAAAGAAGTAGCATCCTCCACTTCTGATCGCTTATACAACTTTGACTCACCCGTTTCTAACCAAGACAACTGAAAGATATGGTACCTAAACACCTAGAGGGGGGGGGGGTGAATAGGTGACCTAATCCTTTTCTAACTTTGTTGGCAGCCAAACAGTTATATCACAGATTTCTAACTAGTTTATTATAGCAATCAGCAATAATCAAACAAACACAGATCATCCACAACATAAACACAGCACAACACACAGTGTTTTATAGTGGTTCCCCAAGATATGGGTACATCCACTTTCCCCCTTCGCCTATCTAGCAGTGTACTAGATTCAGCCTAACTTCTCCACTGTCTCAGAACCCAAATTGGTTCCTACCTCAGGCCCAAAGCCTTACACTCAGCTTTATCCCAAAGCCTACACTCAGCCAATCAAGGCCTACACTCAGCCAATCCAAGGCCTACACTCAGAGATCTATATCTCCTACACTCAGGCTAACAAGCCCTACCCTCAGCCTTTATAAATATAGGCTTACAATCACTCAGATCCAATGGATCCTACAAGTTACAAATGTAATACAGATAATGACTCTACAACTCAGAATTACAGGAGGGGAGTTGAGAGATTCTTGATGAGTTCTTGGAAGAACTCAGCTGGATTCACCCTGACTTAGCTTTCTTCAAAGCTTCTTGAGTAGAACTGAATAAGGCTGAATCCTCTGCAGTTGTTCCTTGACCTCTGCCACTTAAGACCCAGAACTGAATCTGAATCCTTCTTCTCAGCCTAGTTCCTAAGGCTGATTTCTTAGAAGGAGCCCTCTCTCTCCAACTTCTTAGATCTGCAGATGGAATGCAAGATCTTCTTGTGTTTATTACTCTGTGTATCACTTTACAGATTACTTGAATAATCTGATCAATTACTTTAATTATTCTCACCACTGTTTCTGTAAACTGTGGGTGCCTATTTATAGGCCTTCTTCATGGTAACCGGCTGGTCCGGTTTATAATTGACTTCTGACATCTCTGACAGTTGCTGTAGACCGGCTGGATCGGCAGCTGTCATGTCAACCAGTCACTTCTTTAAAATCTCTAACTGTTTATAAGTGTCGAGACTTTCTGTCTTTAAGTGTTGACACTTATAGTCCAAGTGTCGACACATGTTGTATAAGTGTCGACACAAGTCTACAAGGTGTCGACATAATTCCTTGTATGTCTCGACACAGATTCTTCTGCATGTGTCGACACTAAAATTGAGTGTCGACACAAATACTTGTTCTTTTAGCTTTTGCTGAATTCTTCTATGTGTCGACACATCTCCTTTGTGTCGACACAACTTCTTGTGTTGAATCTATCAAGTGTCGACACTGCTTCTTGGTGTCGACACATAGTCTTCTATCTTGAATCTTGCTGAGTGTCGACACAGCTCCTTGTGTCGACACACCTTCTTGTTGTTGAGACTTCAGCTGAGTGTCGACACATTCCTTTAGTGTCGACACTTGTACTTAGAATAATTTGCTGCTCTTTCTGTTCTTTGCTAAGTGTCGACACAGCTCCTTATGTCGACACTTTCTTCAAGTGTTGAGTCTTTAGCTAAGTGTCGACACATTGTGCTGGGTGTCGACACTTACTTCAAGTGTTGACTCTTCTGATAGTGTGTCGACATATTGTGCTGAGTGTCCACACATTCTTCAAATGCTGACTCTTCAGCATAGTGTCGACACATTGTGTTGAGTGTCGACACATGTACTTAGACTCTGCAGACTTTTGCTGAGTGTCAACACAGCTCCAAGTGTCGACACTTTCTGGTGTAGACACTGCTTCACTGGGTGTCGACACAGCTCCTTGTGTCGACACTTTCTGTCTGCACTTTTCTTCACTGAGTGTCGACACAGCTCCAAGTGTCGACACTTTCTGTCTGGTGTCGACTCTGCATCCCAGGTGTCGACACAATGACTCCAAGTGTCGACACTGCTTGTCTGGGTGTCGAAACAGGCTTTCTTAAGTGTCGACACTTTCCCTCTGGGTGTCGACACATGGACTTAGAAACTTTTTGCTTCAGTCCAGTGATTTCTTAACCTGCACAAGTAACTCAAACATACATCAAATACATTATGATGTATATCATTGAGATGGGTGAGGCTTCTTCAAATCAGGTACATTTGACCAATGTACCCAATAATCTCCCCCTATTTGGAGAAGTCATAACCCTTAGTCAATGATATACACCATTCATAATTAAAAATTACAAAATGATGTAAAGCAGATTATAATCAGTAGGGTTAACATGAACATGTAAAACTTCACACATATACACATTCAACATTGCAGAATGAACAAGAAATAGACACATACTCAGAACAATCATGAAAATATATTTATCATAAATTGTTCTAACATTTTTCTAATACATCTTTAATGATTTACAAAAATGTTTCTCATACAAAAGATTACAACAATCTTCAAATTAATTCCTAATCTATTTCTGATCAGGTTCTTTGATAACAATTCCTTTGCCAGCTTGGACTTTAGCCTTGACAGCAGCAGCAGCAGTAGGCTCCCCATCAGCAGGCTTCTTGCCTTTTAGATCTTTCTTGTCTGCCTTGATCTTTTGTCTCTCAAAATAATGATAGGGCTTAGGAAAGTACTTGCTAGGCTCCACAGCTGTAGGAGGTAGCTTTCCCATCTTAGCCTTCCTTCTGTGCTGAACAATGGCTTCTTGCCTGATCTCATGCTTCCTCCATTCTGCTTCAGAGAACCACTTGTTTCTATCAGTAGTGTTGTCTTTAGTAGCTTTCCAGGCAGTAAGAATTATTTTTCTAGAGGTAGGACTCCATTGTTCAAAGTCTGGCTTTAGTTCAGCTTGTTCCCTAAACCTCTTCTTTGACAACCTTGCCTCTTCTTCTTTGTCTAAGGCCTCTTGTATAGCTGCTGTTATAGGTTGAACAACCTTTTCTAAATGGACATTGTCCTTGCCCTCAGATGGGCTATACATTGTACTCACCTCTACTTGAATCATTTCAAAATTTGGAGGTGGATAAATGACTTGAGCTACTTCTTGTGGCTCACCTCCAAAATATGCAGGGTTTAGTCCAGATTCAGCAACTTCATTGTCATCACACAGGGGAGGATATCCAAGTGTAGCCCTGATGGAATTGGATATCCACTTAGCATGTTCAGAACTGGCCTTGACTAACACTCTCTCCCCCTTTATGACTTCTTGGGCAACATGATCTCTTACATCATCCTTCTGGAATCAGATTTGACCATCCAAGTACCTGATTCCATCTTTAAAGTAAGGTCTAAGCTTTGTAAGTTGTTCAGAGATTGCTTTCTGGGAATCTTGTATTGCAGTTTTGACAGCAGTAATCTCAGCTTGGAATATTTTATCAAAGTCAGCCTTTGCAGCAGCAGCAGATGTAGAAGGTTCAGCAGACTTATTCTTCAATTCAGTGACTATAGCATTGTGGGAGGCAGTTAAATTATCATTCATTCTCAACTGATTCTCCAGCACATATCCTTGCTTTAATGCTATATCATCTACTTGTGCCTTTATTTTCTCTTGGTGTGTAGCCAGATATACCACAGCATTTCCACCCTTTGAAAAACATTCATTCATCTCCTTTTTATTAAGGTTCATCTCAAACCTTATTGACTTTATATCTTGGGCCAAGTCAAACTGCAAAATCTTCTGCCCTTCATCAACATAAGTCTCTATAGCCTTCCTTTGTTCATCCATTTTTATCTGTAGTGCAATCAGTAAAGCACTATAGTCAACAGTTGGAGCTTGTTGGACTATAGGCTGTGGGGCAATGGATTGCAAGGCTTTCTTGTAACTCTTGCTTCTCCTCTTAAAGACAAAGAGTTTCTTCTTCTGGGCCATAGCACTCTCCTCATCCTCAGAGGCAGAAGTGCTGGCAATATCAACCCTGTCCTTAGGGCTTTGAGGCTTCTCAGTTTGCACAGCAGGTGCTTGCTCAGTTTCCAGCCTAATAGGCTCTTCCAGAACTTCCATGTGATCCCCCTCAGCAGCAGCACTCTTATCTTCAGCAGCAGCATCCTTGTCCATATCAAAATCATCTCGTTCTAGATTCAGAAACAAATCTTCCATTGTATATTCATGAGGGGATGGAGCTGGAGATAGTCTTTGCTCTTCAACCACTGACTCAGGTACCACTTCTTGTTCAGCAGATTTGTCTTCTAAAACAACATCTGGAACTTGTTTGTCTAGCTGAGTTTGCTGATGGACATCAGACAAATTAGCATCTTCTATAATATAGTCTAAAGTTTTTAAGTCAGTGAGTACCTCTTAGATAATGATGGTGGCTTGCTCACTGTCCAGTGTAGAGGGTTGAGCTACAGCAGGAGGCTCCCCCTGGCTGTGATCCCTATGGATGGGGCTAGCATGAGGCAGCTCCTCCTGGATCTCAGCAGTATCTTGAGGAGCAGGAGTCTTTACAACTATCTCTACCTCCTGATCATTAGGTGTGAACACTACCTGTTCTTCACTTTCAGAACTGCTGGAGGACTCTTGTGCCACATCAGCAGTTTTTCTCTTCTTCCTGGGAGGAGTGATTTTCTCAGTAACTTGCTTCTCAGGGGTAGGCATATCCTTTGACAGCACCCTTTCCCACCTAGACAAGATCCTCATATCCATCTTTCTCATATGATTGATCTTGCTTCTAGCAGCAGTGCTCAGTACCTCTGGTATTGTACCAGCCAGGTAGAGACTGATAATCCTGCCCAGATTGGGCTTCTTCAGACTTTCCTTGATCTTTTCATAGATTACCATTGACCAATCTGTTCTTAGGGTGAAGATAATTCTTGTCATGATATTGAACATTGAGGCTGATACCCTGTCATGCCCTCCAGGCTTACTGAGAATGACCTTTCCCACAATTTCAGACAGAAATTTTCCTTGACTGTTCATGCCTTTCCTGTTAAAGACAGAACCTATCTTCAGCTTTGGATCAAGTCCACACCAGGTAAGAGCTTCCCTGGTCTTGGATGTAGAAACTTCTTCTTCATCTTGAGTCTTAGGTAGCTGGAGTACCTTCCTTAGACTTTTTGGTGAGACCTTGACTTTGGATCCATGCACTCTGGATTTGATTCTATATCTAGAGTCATCAACTGTAGCTCCAGTAAGGAATTCAAGAACTTCCTTCTTCCAGATCTTGGTTGGTTCTGAAACCAAATATTCTAGTCCAGAATCGCTGACTAGGGTTACCACCGATTGAATTTCTTGATCTCCATCATCGAACGCGCCACGCACAAGTTCATAGCCTTCGTTAACGTTCTCCTCGAGCTTGGGAGCTATTAGGGTTTGGAGAATTAGTCTTGAGAAAAGAGAAATGTCGACACAATAGTTTTGGTCTCGAAACTTTGAAAGCGTGTCGACAATCAGAGACAGAACCCTATTTATACCTGTCGAATTTTGAAGATGAACAGGTGGGACAGCAAGCTAAACATGTGTCGACACTAGCAATAAGTGTCGACATTGACTTATAATGTCTCGACACATATGTGTCGACACAAGTTTAGTCAACAGATTTTATGTGTCGACACTTGGTTATGTGTCGACACAACATAACTCGACACATTGTCGAGACTTTACTTAGAAAAATTCTGAGTAAAACATAAGTGTCGACACCATATTGGATGTGTCGACACCTACTTGTCATGTGTCGACACTAACATTCTGAAGTGTCGACACCAACAGCCTAGATGTGTCGACACCTTTTTCCTGAAGTGTCGACACTACTATTCTGTGTCGACATAGACTTGTCTATGTGTCGGCACCTTTTTACTTAGTCAATTTTCTAGTTCTGTAAACTTAGTCTAAGTTGATCATTCCTAGTTCAATTTTGAATCTATTGAACTTAGCTTCTTCTAGTGGCTTAGTAAACATATCAGCTATTTGTTCATCTGTTTTAACATATTCAAGTACAATATCATTTCTTTCTACATGTTCCCTAAGAAAGTGATATTTAATTTCAATATGTTTTGTCCTACTATGAGATACATGGTTATTAGCTATTGAAATAGCACTAGTAGAATCACAGAAAAGTGGAGTTCTACTTACCTGAAATCCATAGTCCTCTAGCTGATGTTTAATCCATAGAAGTTGAGCACAGCAACTTCCTGCAGCTACATATTCTGACTCAGCTGTGGAGATAGCCACACTGGTTTGCTTCTTGCTGCTCCATGAAATTAGTCTCCCACCTAGGAATTGACTGGTTCCAGTAGTACTCTTTCTATCCTCTTTGCATCCTGCAAAGTCTGCATCTGAATAACCTGTTAGATCAAAATCTCCATTCCTAGGGTACCAGAGGCCTAGATAGGGAGTGCCCTTTAGATATCTCAAAATTCTCTTGACTGCAGTCAAGTGAGACTCTTTAGGGCAGGCTTGATACCTGGCACAAACACATGTAGCATACATAATGTCAGGCCTACTTGCAGTCAAGTATAGTAGGGAGCCAACTATCCCTCTATACAAGGTTTCATCTACAGGTTTCCCTGCATCATCCTTGCTAAGAGACATACTTGACCCCATAGGAGTCTTCATGGTACTGGAAGAATCCATACCATATTTCCTTATGAGTTCTAGGGTGAACTTGGACTGACATATGGATAAACCATTTTCAGTCTGTTTAACTTGGAGACCCAAGAAAAACTTCAGCTCTCCCATACTACTCATCTCAAACTGACTTTGCATAAGCTTTGCAAACTTTCTGCAAAGGCTACTTTCAGTAGACCCAAATATAATGTCATCTACATATATTTGGACAAGTATGACTTTGCCTCTAGATTCCCTAAGAAATAGAGTCTTATCTATTTTCCCCCTTGAGAACTTGTTCTCAATGAGGAAACTAGATAGGGTTTCATACCAAGCTCTAGGGGCTTGCTTTAACCCATATAATGCTTTCCTAAGTCTATAGACATAATGAGGTTGAGTTGGATCAACAAAACCTGAAGGCTTCTCCACATAGACTTCTTCTTTAAGATTACCATTTAAGAATGCTGACTTGACATCCATCTGGTAAACCTTGAATCCTTGATAGGTTGCATAGGCCAAGAACATCCTTATGGCCTCCAGTCTGGCTACTGGGGCAAAGGTTTGATCAAAATCAATACCTTCTCCTTGCCTATATCCTTTTGCAACCAGTCTTGCTTTATTCTTTATGATGACCCCTTGTTCATCCATCTTATTTCTGTAGATCCACTTAGTTCCTATTACATTGTGGTCTTTAGGCTTTGGAACCAGCTCCCAAACCTTGCACCTTTTGAACTGATTAAGCTCTTCTTGCATAGCTTCAGTCCATTGTGGATCTTGTATAGCTTCTTCAAATTTCTTAGGTTCAACTTGAGACAAAAAGCTGGAGTAGATTGCTGCATTCATGTATCTGCTCCTGGTTTGAACTCCTTATCTTGGATCTCCAATAATCAGCTCTACTGGATGATCTCTAAGATGCCTGTGGGCTGGAGGCATCCTAGCTTCAAGTTGAACCTCTTCAGCATCTGCATCATGATGTATACCTTGGATTTCTTCAGCTATTGGCACATGTAGTTCTCCCCCTGGACAACAGCTACTCTCCTCAACTTGCTGTCTTGCAGCTGGTACTTCTTCTATAGTAAGCTTGTCCAATTTCTTTGTCAAACCTGTGGGGCTGCATACATTGCTAGACAACTCATTGTTAATTAGTTTTGTCTCATCAAAAACTACATGCACTGATTCTTCTACAACTTGTGTAGTCAAGTTGTAGACTCTATAAGCCTTACTATTATTGCTGTACCCAACAAATATTCCCTCTTGGGACTTGGCAGCAAACTTTGTTAAGTAAGACTTCCCATTGTTAAGTATGAAGCATTTACAACCAAAGATCCTAAAATAGGATAAATTTGGTTTCCTGCCTTTCACTACTTCATAGGGGGTCTTGTTTAGCCTTTTAGTGATGGTAGCCCTATTTATCACATGGCATGCAGTGTTAACTGCTTCAGCCCAGAAATACTCTGACAGTGATGTATCACTAAGTAGGGTTCTACCAGCCTCTATCAAGGTCCTATTCTTCCTTTCAGCAATGCCATTTTGCTGAGGTGTTCTAGGTGAAGAGAATTCTTGAAATATCCCAAAGTCTTCACATAGTTTTGTCATGCTTTCAGACTGAAACTCAGCACCATGGTCACTTCTAATTTTGACCACAGTACTATTTAGTTCATTCTGAATTTGCTTGACAAAGCTGTAGAAGACACTAGGTGTTTCAGATTTCTGCCTTAAGAAGAACACCCAGGAAAACCTTGAGTAGTCATCAACAACTACAAAGGTATAGACCTTCCTACCTAAGCTGTGAACTGGCATTGGACCAAAGAGATCCATATGCAAGAGGTATAAACACCTCACAGCATCTTTGTTATCTATGCTCCTAAAAGTGGATTTAGTCTGCTTGCCCTTTTGACAAGCTGAGCAAATGCCATCTTTAACACACTTAACTTGAGGACCATTCCTCACTAACTCTTTGCTAAAGAGTTTGCTAATAGTCTTGTAGTTAAGATGAGCTAGCCTCTTGTGCCACTTGACACAATGAGAGACTGTCTCATCAGCTACAAGACAAACAGGAGAACCATTGTTCTCAATCATAATGTCTAGACAGTAGACATTTCTCTTTCTATATCCTGTCAAAATGATCTCTTGATCACTTGACCTCTTGATATGACAACCATTTTTAACAAATGAGATGTCATACCCTACATCACTTAACTGACTTATACTTATAAGGTTGTGTTTCAACCCTTTAACATAAGCCACTTGAGTAATGGTAACAAGGTTTGAAGAAATGTTACCAAACCCTTTGATGATTCCTTTTTCAGAACCACCAAAGGTCACTTTAGGACCATTTTTGATTGGAATATAGTCCTTCAGTAGTCCCCTTGTTCCAGTCATATGTCTGGAACATCCACTATCCAAGTACCATGTTGGGGTATGGCCACTTGGATTCACCTGCAAAACAAATTAATGAACCTTAGAACCCAAAATAATTTTGGGTCCTTGGTGATTGTTAGTTTGCAACTTGACAAAGCTACCTACTGGCTTTCCACTAGGTAACTTGCTACTCATCTTGGCACTGGCATTGTGCCAACAGTCCATTGCAAAATGGCCAATCTTGCCACAGCACCAGCATTCAAACTTGTTGTACCTTTGCTTAGGTACAACCTTTGCAGTCTTGACTACAGCAGGCTTGTTGAATGTTGGGGCTTTGCCCTTGGACTTAAACTTAGACTGCTCAGTCCCTGCAGGTCTAACAAAACCCAGTCCAGCCTTGCCTTTTTGATGAACAAATTCATCAATTAAAGGTAGTACTGATTTAGGTTTTGAAAACCTAGCAGCAAGATCTCTCTCTTTCTGAAGATTGATCTCCAGTTTCTTAATTTGATCATTCTTATAAGTGATAGTTCCCATCTGAATCACTGTAATGTGTTTCAGCCTGGCTACCTCATTCAGTTTTTGATCAATTTGCTTCTCAAAGTCTGTTACAACAGCCTTGAGATCAGCAATCTCCTTTGCCTGACTTTTAGCTAGGGTCTTGCTTTTCTTATAGGCTTGCAACAGTACCTTATATTCATTTATAAGCTGATGAATATCTTCCTCAGACTCAGATATATTCTCATCACTTGATGAAGAAGAATCTGATTCTGAACTAGAACAAGAAACTGAATTTAAACTTGAACTTTGTACCTGACTGGGTCCTGGCTGCTCCAGGATTTTGGTACTCTCAGTCAATGCCATCAGTCCTTGGCACTGGTAGTCTTCTTGTTCATAAATTGACTCCAAGATCTGCATAAATTCTTCTTCTTCTTCTTCAGCAAATAGCCCTATGTAGGCTTCAGCATCAGTATCAGTGTCTGAAGAAGAAATATCTGAAAGAGTCTTCTCATTCTTGGCAACAAAAGACTTCTCTTTCTTCCCTTTGAAGTGAGTCTTTTTCCTGTCACTGGATTCTTTTCTTTTCTCAGGACAATCTGCAATAACATGACCCTGTCTATTGCAGCAGTAGCACACAATCTTTGATCTAGTTGCCTTGCTTGTCTTTGTCTTTTTCCTGTCCTTCTTTGAAGGCTTTTTCTCCTGATACAAGACTTCTTTTCCCTTGTAAGTAGATGGTCTGGACCTCCACTGTTTCTTCTTCAGGAATTTCTGAAAGTGTCTAGTGAAGGCAGCAAAGTCTTCATCACTTTCACTGCTTGTAGACTTTGTACTGACAGACTCTTCTGACTCAGATTCAACTACCTCTGGAGGTGGAGTTGATGACTTAGTCCTGCATTTTCTGGGAACTTCTGTCTTGAAAGCAACAGTCCTATCCTTGTGCTCAGTCCTAGTATATTTCTCCTCCTCTTTCCTCACTGTCAGCTGCATCTCATATGATAATAACTTGCCAAACAGTGTAGGAGGAGGAATTTCTCCCAACTTTGCCATTTCTCTTATGGCACAGATCTTGGTGTCCCAATCTTTGGTTAGGGACCTTAGGAATTTGTCATTCAGTTCATAGTTGCTGAACTCTCTTCCATAAGACATGAGTTTATTAACTATTCTATAGAACTTCTTGTAGCATTCAGTGATGCTATCTCCCTTTCCTTGCCTAAAGCTCTCATACTCTTGATTAAGCAAGGACTTCCTATCTTGCCTAACTTCTTCAGATCCTTCCATATACACTATAAGAGTCTCCCACATCTCTTTTGCTGTCTTACAGTGAATTAAGTTCTGAAAAGTGGCATCATCAATGGCACTGACTATTATGTTCTGTGCCCTCTTGTCCATGGTGGCTAGGACAATTTCATCCTTAGTCATCTCAGAGAAATCCTTTGGAGTTCTCTGATTTGCATCTAGAACTGAAATCTTCATTGGCACATAAGGCCCTTCCTTAACTGTGATGTAGATTCTAGGGTCAGAGGCTTCCATAAATAGCCTTACCCTCTCTTTCCAGATCCCAAAGATCTCCTTCCTACATATGGGTAATTTCATGGAACCCAATTCCTTGTGATTCTCATAAGAACCCATGTTTCTTGATGTTCTTGAATCTGTGAATTGCCTAACACTGAATCTGCCAGACAGGATCTCCTCAGACTGTTAGTCCTTGTTTTGAGTAACCGGGCTCTGATACCACTTGAAAGATATGGTACCTAAACACCTAGAGGGGGGGGGGGGTGAATAGGTGACCTAATCCTTTTCTAACTTTGTTAGCAGCCAAACAGTTATATCACAGATTTCTAACTAGTTTATTACAGCAATCAGCAATAATCAAACAAACACAGATCATCCACAACACAAACACAGCACAGCACACAGTGTTTTATAGTGGTTCCCCAAGATATGGGTACATCCACTTTCCCCCTTCGCCTATCTGGCAGTATACTAGATTCGGCCTAACTTCTCCACTGTCTCAGAACCCAAATTGGTTCCTACCTCAGGCCCAAAGCCTTACACTCAGCTTTATCCCAAAGCCTACACTCAGCCAATCAAGGCCTACACTCAGCCAATCCAAGGCCTGCACTCAGAGATCTATATCTCCTACACTCAGGCTAACAAGCCCTACCCTCAGCCTTTATAAATATAGGCTTACAATCACTCAGATCCAATGGATCCTACAAGTTACAAATGTAATACAGATAATGACTCTACAACTCAGAATTACAGGAGGGGAGTTGAGAGATTCTTGATGAGTTCTTGGAAGAACTCAGCTGGATTCACCCTGACTTAGCTTTCTTCAAAGCTTCTTGAGTAGAACTGAATAAGGCTGAATCCTCTGCAGTTGTTCCTTGACCTCTGCCACTTAAGACCCAGAACTGAATCTGAATCCTTCTTCTCAGCCTAGTTCCTAAGGCTGATTTCTTGGAAGGAGCCCTCTCTCTCCAACTTCTTAGATCTGCAGATGGAATGCAAGATCTTCTTGTATTTATTACTCTGTGTATCACTTTACAGATTACTTGAATAATCTGATCAATTACTTTAATTATTCTCACCACTGTTTCTGTAAACTGTGGGTGCCTATTTATAGGCCTTCTTCATGGTAACCGGCTGGTCCGGTTTATAACTGACTTCTGACATCTCTGACAGTTGCTGTAGACCGGCTAGATCGGCAGCTGTCATGTCAACCAGTCACTTCTTGAAAATCTCTAACTGTTTATAAGTGTCGAGACTTTCTGTCTTTAAGTGTTGACACTTATAATCCAAGTGTCGACACATGTTGTATAAGTGTCGACACAAGTCTACAAGGTATCGACACAATTCCTTGTATGTCTCGACACAGATTCTTCTGCATGTGTCGACACTAAAATTGAGTGTCGACACAAATACTTGTTCTTTTAGCTTTTGCTGAATTCTTCTATGTGTCGACACATCTCCTTTGTGTCGACACAACTTCTTGTGTTGAATCTGTCAAGTGTCGACACTGCTTCTTGGTGTCGACACATAGTCTTCTATCTTGAATCTTGCTGAGTGTCGACACAGCTCCTTGTGTCGACACACCTTCTTGTTGTTGAGACTTCAGCTGAGTGTCGACACATTCCTTTAGTGTCGACACTTGTACTTAGAATAATTTGCTGCTCTTTTTGTTCTTTGCCAAGTGTCGACACAGCTCCTTGTGTCGACACTTTCTTCAAGTGTTGAGTCTTTAGCTAAGTGTCGACACATTGTGCTGGGTGTCGACACTTACTTCAAGTGTTGACTCTTCTGATAGTGTGTCGACACATTGTGCTGAGTGTCCACACATTCTTCAAATGCTGACTCTTCAGCATAGTGTCAACACATTGTGTTGAGTGTCGACACATGTACTTAGACTCTGCAGACTTTTGCTGAGTGTCGACACAGCTCCAAGTGTCGATACTTTCTGGTGTAGACACTGCTTCACTGGGTGTCGACACAGCTCCTTGTGTCGACACTTTCTGTCTGCACTTTCCTTCACTGAGTGTCGACACAGCTCCAAGTGTCGACACTTTCTATCTGGTGTCGACTCTGCATCCCAGGTGTCGACACAATGACTCCAAGTGTCGACACTGCTTGTCTGGGTGTCGACACAGGCTTTCTTAAGTGTCGACACTTTCCCTCTGGGTGTCGACACATGGACTTAGAAACTTTTTGCTTCAGTCCAGTGATTTCTTAACCTACACAAGTAACTCAAACATACATCAAATACATTATGATGTATATCATTGAGATGGGTGATGCTTCTTCAAATCAGGTACATTTGACCAATGTACCCAACAACAACGGCGTGCGACATTTTCTACCATATAGGGCCTCGAAAGGCGCCATCTGAATACTCGTTTGGTAGCTATTGTTGTATGCGAACTCCACCAAATATAGGTGGTCTTCCCACTGCTTTCCAAAATCCAAGACACACATGCGGAGCATATCTTCCATGGTTCTATTGACCCTCTCGGTCTGCCCATCCATTTGCGGATGGAAGGCAGTGCTGAATTTCAGCTTTGTTCCCAACATTTGCTGCACAAGCCTCCAATCATTGGACGTGAACCACCCATCTCGGTCACTCACGATGCTGCGGGGCACACCATGAAGCCGTACTATGTTATCCACATAATGCTTTGCCAACTTCTCCACCGGGTCATCCTTCCTATGCGGAATAAAATGCGACACCTTCGTTAACCGATCAACAACCACCCAAATGGCGTCGTTCCCCTTTTGCGACCTTGGCAAACCGTGCATAAAGTCCATAGAGATGTCGTCAAATTTCCACTCCGGAATAGGCAAGGACTTAAGAAATCCTCCCGGCTTTTGGCACTCCTCCTTCACCAAGGCGCAAGTTTGGCACTTCGCTACGTATAGCGCCACATCCTTCTTCAAACCCGGCCACCAAAACAGTTTCTTCACATCACGGTACATCTTCGTGCTCCCCGGGTGAATCGAGTACTTGGTATGGTGTGCCTCGTACAACAACTCCACCCGCAAATTACCCACACTTGGGACGCACAGATGACCGTCCTTCCAAAGTAATCCGTCCTCCACGACGAATTGAGAATTTGACCCATCCAGAGCCTCTACCATGAACTGCTTCATATGAGCATCCATATCCAAAGCCTACCGAATACGATCATCCAGGTCATATTGGACTTCAGTCCAATTCAGAACTGCTTCATCACTTGATTGCCTGTCCACACAAACAATCTCCAACGCCTCCATCTCCCGCACCAACCGCTCATCATGCACCGATAGCCAATTGGTTTGAGCTGGGGCTCGGCGACTTAACGCTTCCGCAACCGCATTCCCTTTACCAGGAATGTAGTGGATCTTGAATGTATAGTCCCCCAGGAACTCCATCCATCTACGCTGCCGCATATTCAGATCTTTCTGATCAATAATATACTTCAGGCTCTTGTGATCCTTGTAGATATCAATCTTCACACCGTACAAAAAGTGTCTCCACAGCTTCAAGGCAAAAATCACGGCCGCTAACTCCAAGTCATGGACCGTATAGTTCCTTTCATGCAATTTTAGCTATCTCGAGCCATAAGCTATTACACTTCCGTGTTGCAGTAGCACGCAACCCAAACCACTGCCCGAAGCATCACTCTAAATCTCATAGCCTTCGGTCCCACATGGCGAACTCAGCACAGGCGCCGTGGTCAACCGACACTTCAACTCCTCAAAAGCTCGCGCGCACTCCGGCTTCCAAACGAACTTATGCTCCTTCCTCGTCAAAGTAGTGAGAGGTAACGCTATCCGCAAGAAGTTCTCTACGAAGTGCCTATAATAGCCGGCAGGCCCCAAAAAGCTCCGGACTTCCGCTACCGTAGCAAGCTCAGGCCACTCCCGTATCGCAACAATCTTCGCCGGATCCACAGCAATACCCTCTCCACTCACTATATGCCCGAGGAACGTCACTGAGGATAGCCAAAACTCGCACTTCGAGAACTTGGCATACAACTGATTTCTCCTTAGCATCTCCAGAACCAAGTGAAGTTGCTTGAAGTGATCTTCCTCACTTTGCGAGTACACCAAAATATCGTTTATGAAGACGATCACAAAATGGTCCAAGTACTCCCTGAAAGTCTTGTTCATCAAATCCATGAACACTGACGACGCATTAGTCAGCCCAAATGGCATGACCGTAAACTCATAATGCTCGTATCGCGTACTAAATGCTGTCTTCGGGATATCACTCTCCCTTATTCGCAGCTGATAGTACCCAACCTTGAGATCTAACTTCGAGTACACCGTCGGCCCTACCAACTGATCAAAAAGATCATCAATCCAGGGGATCGGGTACCTGTTCTTCCCCGTCAACTTGTTGAGCTCCCGATAATCAATACACAGCCTCAAGTTTTCATCCTTCTTCTTAACAAAGAGGACCGGTGCGCTCCAAGGCGAAGAACTCGGGCGCACATACCCTTGCTCCAACAACTCTTGTAGTTGAACTTTCAGCTCCGCCATTTCTTTAGGCGCTAGCCGATAAGGAGATCGTGACACAGGTTTTGCACCTGGCACTAGCTCAATCGTGAAATCTATCTCCCGCTGAGGCGGGGCTCCAGGAAGATCTGCGGGGAACACATCAGGGTATTCCGATACCACTGAAATACAATCCAATGCGGACTTCGGCTTTGCCACCTCCACTAGTGTAAAGAACAGTTCTGCACCGGCATGAACCGCCTTCACCACCTGAAGAGCAGACATCAACGTCTTGCTCGACCCCTTTAAGCCCGTAAAAGTCATCTCACGACTTTCTCCCAGCTTGACTTCCTTGCGACCGCAGTCAATATAGGCCTGCTGCTCCGAGAGCCAGTCCATGGCAAATATAACGTCGAACTCCACCAACAGAAGTAAAGACGCATGTAGGTCGAACTCCTGATTCCCAATATGAATCTTAACATCACAGATCCTATCCGCTCGCATCGAACACCCATTGGGCAACAACACATCCAACTTATACTTCACCATCAAAGAAGGGACTCCGATGCGTGATATAAATCCTTCGGACAAGAAGGAGTGTGAAGCTCCCGTATCGAAGAGTGCTCGTGCCGGATTTTCACAAATCAAAACAAATCCTAAACAAGTAGGGGTAAGGTAACATGTGCATAACAAGTATTTAAGGAAATTGACTTGCAATAAATTAAACCGCACCTGTCACCATATCAGCTTGTTTGATGGCCTCCTGTTGGCCAAGATTATAGACCCTTGGTTGGGCCGAAGCATAGTGGGACGCGGTCGACTACACCGCGTTGCCCTTCTCTTCATAAGTAGCTCCCATATCGAAGAGTGCCCGTGATGATGTGAAATTTCTCTACTATATGCCAATGCTAATAAAGTGCAGGGAAGGAGCATTGTCGCCGCGAGTTTAGGGCCGGGATCGTTATAATTTAGTCAGCTTAGCTGACCATTGCTTTTGTTTGCCACAGCTCGGTGGATTGTTGCTTGCAGGTGCTGTGGAGCCGAGTGGTAAATAGCGGCCAAAAGCCCTTGTTGCTGAGCTGGCCCTTGAAGGCCTAATTTTAAGTGTTTTCTTTTATTCTCATGTATGACCAGGCTGCGTGCCGAGATTTCGAAGACACTTATATTTGAGTAAACTATTGTAAGGCCATAAGGCCAAGTACTTGTGTATTATACGTTCATTCTTTTTGGGTTTATGTAGTGGACATTCATGCTATTTGGCTGGGTTCATATTTTGCAACTTTTAAATTGCTTCCGCTAGAAAGTACTCTGTGTAGGATATTGGTTATTGGCAGGATGGTTTCCATTACGTAACCTTCCGGTCTGTATGTGGTATATGGCGTCGGCCCCGACCGGACCTACTGCTATGTGCTATGCGACGGATAGGGGGTGTTACACATTTAAGCCACGACGGGCAAAGTCTGTTGTTGCTGCTGCTAGCGGCCCCCTCCTCTTCTCATCACTCCTCTCTCGGCATCAACCTGCAAACCTAACCATCAAAGTAACCGTCTGCTCGACTGTTCCTCCTCAAACTCCCGACTATCTCTTCACTTTGATCAACATCCTCCTTTCCTCTATCCCAGCAACCTTTGATCAAGTGCTTGCTCCAATCTCAAGCACTCATAAGCTTTTCCTCGCATCCTTAATCAACCTCTTCACCTCATCACCTTGCTTGTGAGACCGAACACACCTGTTAGCTACTGGTGCCCGCAACCTCCTCTCCGTTTCCGCGCATACATAGCAGGTATACACACTACCAGTCCTAAACCCTTTGTATGCCTCTTTACAAGTCTTAGGTGCACTCTAGAGTACCGGCGTACTAATTTTCAGGCTATCCCTGCCAGGTTTTTTGGTTGTGTGTGCGTTTTCTGGGATTGTCCTCCAGACCGCAGTATAAAACAACCTACTGGCCCCTCAAACCTTCAAACCTCATCGGAGTCATCGTACTACTGTTGGTGTGACAACTGGCCAGTTACGCATGACACACCACTAATATGTTCTATGCACATGCAAGTTATTTCAAACTCGAGCCTACAACTCGTAGGACCAACCTCTCCTGTATAAAACACCCGAGCATCCAGCTCACAGGACTAAACCGTCCTGTATCCAAATTCCGAGACTCCAGCTTGTAGGACTAAACCTGTCCTATATCCCTCCAACCTTATACGGGTGAGTTTGTCACATCGTTCCCGTAAAATATTAGACTATTCTTGTCTAATTCACGTTATACAAAGCAGCTTAAGGTTAATCCTCATACTGCCAATGGCAGTCCCAGTGAAGGGCTCTCGAGGGCACTTGGAACTACGATGGGCTGAGGCTCAAAGCTTCCATTCTCAAGGACACTTACTTTTATTAGTGACTACCCAATATTAATATCCAAAATCTCGATGTTGCTCTTGAGTGAACCTAATAACTTAAGGTACTGATTGGGAGAGCGACGATCTTTTGTCGGACAATATTACAGTTGTGCTCCTTGTGACTTGCATTCTAATAGTCGTTAATATTTAGTGACTTACTTGTGATGCAAACCAGGGTTTCAACTTTCAAATACACCTCTTAATTTAACTATATCTTATCACCCTGAGTACTCTAAATATTTTATTATTTTTACTAAACGCAGCCCATGACCTAATTCTAACCCATATGGGATGTCTTCCAATTCCTTGGGCCAAAGACCTCCAAATTGTTATCATGAGTTTGTCATGTGTATAAAATTGATCATTCAGAATTCCATCTTTTTTCTAACTATTTAGGACCATAATTTAATTTTATTAATCAAGAGACATAGCTCACTTTGAACATGAATTACTCTTACTAGTGATCCATTAGGTCTAAATAAATTATATGAAGTTCATCTAGGTTAAAAATATTTGTTCACAAAAAATCCTTATTTTCCAATTTGAATTGACCATTATTTACCATTTATGATTAAAATCTCATTATCTTCGTTTTTCAAATGAAGTACTGAAAAATAACCATGTAAAAATTCAGAGAATTTTCTACTCACTAATATTAACGAGATAATTGTCAAAATAGATTTTTATACTCATATTCCATGATTTGACCTAAGATATTCACATGTTAAGATAATTACTAAAATGCCACTATTAGAGTGTTCATCATAAATAATCATCTAAAAATCTTCATAAAAATTACACGAGTTCATATTGCATAAATAAGGGCCTATACATTTTATCATAATTTTCCATGAACCATTACTCATGTTTTTAATCAAAGTCCTATAAGGGTAAAATGTAATTACACTATTTATATATGGAATAATTCTCAAAATGCTCATAAATTTTTTCAGAGAAGTGAAAGGACCTATTAGGGCTTGGATCAACAAGTTGGAATTTTCTAAGTCCAGTAGCCCTATTTTTCATTTTAACACCTAAATGTGTTATTTTTGAAATAAATCGAACTTATGGGATTTTTTATTCCAAAAATCCCAATTTTCACATTTTACCCTATTTTACTATTTACACACTATTCCCAAATATACCTTCACCATGCTTGTTGTGAAAGTGCAACTAGATCTGATATACTCTAGAGGGGGGTGAATAGAGTATATGGTGCTTTGAAACTTTTTACAACAATTGTTGTAATATGTGTGAGCAGGGAAGCAGTTAAAAACCAAACACAGAACTAAGTTAAACAAAAGGTAGTCACAGAAAAATCAAGGCCAGAAACAAACATAAAAATAAGCAAAACCAGAAGACATAAGGAAATATAGTGGTTCCCCTAAACTTGGGTACATCCACTCTTCTACCACCCTAGGTAGGAATCCACTGCAGGATGAGTTGATCAGGTGTCCTGGGCACCAATGAGCTTTTGATAAGGTGCTCAAAAACCAAAGCAGATTTTTTGATCAGGTGTCTTGCCACCAATGAGCTTTTGACAAGGTGCTCAAAAACCAAGCTCAAACTTTTAAAGGGAGTTTGAGAAACCCTTTACAGAGAGGGGGTGAGAGAGTGATGGAAGTCTTCTCTTTCTCAAACAACTGAGAAGACTATGTGGATTGTTGATGTCAAAGCTCCCCCTGAATCCTTGAGATCTTCTGGAAGAAAAGCTTTGCTGAGGGTGATAGGCCTTCAAAGATTGAGCTCCAGCAATAGTTGATTTCAGCAATAGCTGAAATGTTGAATGTCTGGAGTCTGGAATAATATGTTGGCCTTGAATACTTTGAAAACTAAAGAGATCTGAAGATTTCTGAAAAGATTGATCTCCTTGGATGTGTGTTCTTGAGAAATCTTTGAGACATAAGATTTTTGAATGTCTCTCTGTAATCTGTATTCTATGAGTGAAAAAAACATTCTTCTATTTTATTCTCTAATACAGAATAGAATAACATTCTCTTTCAAGAATAGCCGTTGGCCTGCATTAATTGCATCCTTAATTGCAAAATCTCTTCTGGAGTAAAGTCCACATAAATATTCCTTAAAAAATCCCTTGAAACTTCGTCCAGAAATGAATGAAAACGGCTAGGAAATCTCTGAATTAATTGCAGAATAACTCCTTAACTGATTTGAATTTGAATTTAGAAACATCCTGGAAGTTATCTGAAATCGTCGAACTGAGCTCTGCTATCGTCGAGCTGAGCTCAGCGATCTGGAAATATACAGCAGAAAAAATATCGTCGATCTGAGCTCAGAGATAAAGATCCAAAGCAGAGTCAAAATCGTCGACCTGAGCTCACCGGTCGTCGAATGGAGTTCGACGATATAATGAAGTTGAGCTCAGCGATCGTCGAATGGAGTTCGACGATCTGTCGAAGTTGAGCTAGACGATCGTCGACCGGAGTTCGACGAATCGTCGTGCTGAGCTCGACGATATGACTTAGTCTCCAAACACAGAATCTTGGTCTTCAGGGCAGCTTCCAAACCTAGACTTCTAACCCTTAGACTCAATTCTAATTGACCTATTGAGCTATACAGGAGGTCAAGCAAAGATTCCTAGAGACATAATGATCCTGACCCAAATTAGTAATAGGGTGTTCCAACATGTTGGATCCTTTAAGATTCTGAGGTCCAAACGACTCCAAATTTTTACCAAGCACATAGGATGACATAGAGGCATGGCAACCAAATTTGGGGGCATTTGGAGTTGTAAAACTCCTTAAATTACATTTATTTTATAAATCAAATATTTACGAAAACTATAGGAAACTTTCCTCCAAAAATTCTGATTTTTTGACATAGTCAAAGTATGATATACACAAATGCATGACCTAAATTTCACTACATGTGGAATTATAGTTTAGCCTAGGCTTCCATTTGAAGGTCTGAACTAATATTGGAGAATTCCTAGGAGAATGATCCTGCAAGGATCTTCCATGCTCCAGATTACATGTTTAGGTTGCCAAATTAAAGGTAAGCCCTAGGGCATATTTTTCATGTTGATGACTTTCTCTGAATATGCCTCTACCAGGACTAAAATTTAACATTCAAGAAGACTGTATAAAAGTGAAAGAAATATAACCGTTAATAATCATACACTATTGTTTAATAGGAATTAATTCGACGGAATCGTATTATCTTCCCCGATAGCCAACGGCGGAGATCTAACCCGCTTGTATCAACTTCAAACCTTGTTTCCTATCATCTTTGCCGCTGCCAACACCGATGATTATCGCCACGATGTTTGCTGAGGTGGTGGCTTGCATTTCACGGCAACATGGCCGCCGGAGGCGGCTCCTCCGGCGAACCTAAGCAAGAAGAAAATCTCGGAATGCTCCCTCTATCTCTCATGGAATTGGGATCATTTGAACCCGATATCTCTCCTAGTGGATCTAGAGGAGTAGCACCGAGGGAGGGGAGGTGAAAAGGACCTAGATGCGAGCTTGGCGGCTGGTACGGTAGTGGTGAGCCATGGTCGATGACTGCTCCGGTTAACTAGCTCGATCCCTTATTTCTCCAGCAAAAGCGTAACTCCAAGAGTCGTTTCCCACTCCTATGCCTCAATGATGGTGATGGAGGGCTTGGCAAGAATGGGTAGTGACAACTAGGGTTTCGTTTCTTCCTATTTTATAAGAAGAAAATGGTTTAAGTTACTTGCCACGTGTCACCCTAGTATTAGACAACCAATCATTGCTTTAAATAGGTCTTCTTGAGAAGATCAATTTATTAAATAGGTCTTGTTGAAGAGATCGGGTTTAAATTATCCATCAGCCTTATCTCGAAAACCCAGTTTAGTCCATTTAAATAAACATACAAACACAGCTTAGACCAAAAAAATACTCTAAGTCCAAAAGCATTGGGTGTTACTCGATGCTTCGTCGAGTGGCATCGAGTTCACTCAACGCACTCGACGCTTCGTCAAGTGGCATCAAGTTCACTCAACGCACTCGACGCTTTGTCGAATACCGTCAAGTTCACTCAACAAACATAATACCTTGTGATTCTAGAACAATTTTCTAAGTTAAAGATCATGGCGTTGAGTCCACTTAACGCACTCGACTCTTTATCGAATGACATCGAGTTCACTCGACGCCTATTGATCCAGAACTATTTTTCGAAGTTAAAGAGCATGGTGTTGAGTCTGCTCAACGCACTTTACACTTCGTCGAATGACGTCGAGTTCACTCGATGCCTATTGATCCAGAACAATTATTTGTAAGTAATAGAGCATAACGTTGAATCCCCTCATTGCACTAGATGATTTGTCGTATGGCCTCGAGTTGACTCTACGCCTATTGATCCTGAAAATTTTTTATAACATGGTGTTGAGTCTAGTCAATGCACTCTACACTTATCAAATGGCGTTTAGTTCACTCAACGCACTCGACGCTTCGTCGAATGGCGTTTTGTTCACTCGGCGCTTATTGATCCCGAACAATTTTCTAAGTTAAAGAGTATAGTGTTGAGTCCACTCAACATACTCGACACGTTGTCGAATGGCATTGAGTTCACTCAACACACTCGACGCCTACTGATCCAGAATAATTTTTCTAAGTTAAAGTTCACTTGAACCCTATAATGGGCCATATGTGAACCCACTCTAACTCCTTAGGTCAAAGCTAGCCTAAATGTTTTCCACACACCGCATGTTCTACTCTAATCAAAGTTAAGGGGTATAGAAGAAAATGGAATTTTATTGGTTGCCTTGGGTCAAAGCGGCTACTAATTATATCGCCCAGGCAATAGCGAATATCGCCCGTCGGTAGCGTTAAGTTTTACTTGTCAGCTGAAATCATTGCCAGTGCTTTCTCTAGATGAAATGTTCCTGTGGCTGGGATTAAAGCCGAGGTCACTTAAGTAGAGGATTGGAGAAAAGAGAAGTCCTTTCTCTTCTTCTCACACTCTATCCTCCTTTTCATCCAAACTCTTGAGAGAGAAGATCTAAGGAAGAAGAAGGATGAGGCTGAGCTTAGTAAGTCTTGTTGAAGGAGATCCATGAGTTAGAATCAAGAACTGAGGAAAGATCCGTGAAAGGGAAAGTGAGACACTGCTTTCCATCCGGATAGAAAGCTCGTTCATTACTCCGAAATGAACTACAAGGGTAACGATCTTCCCTCTTGGACAAGTGAAGTCCTCCTTTTTGCATAGGCATGGAATCCTCCATCAAAATGTGGAGAATAGAGGGAATTCCAATGGGTTGGTACGTGATATTTACGGTTAGTTTTGTATATAATGAACACCCTAAAGTCAATTTGGGTCAATTTGGGTTCACGCATGGGTGATACGGCCTGGGACACGGGCGTGTCCCAGGGCGTGCCGTGCTTGGGTTGTGTCATGTCGTGCGGTCGACGAATTTTGCTCCACGATTGTCGAGTGTCGAGTGTCGAGTGAGGCCACGACGTGTTTGAGGGCATGTCAGGGGACACGGCCCGTGACACGGGCATGTCCCACGGCCGTGTACTAGTTGGCTTTAAGTCGGTTGACTGCCGCTTAAGTGACACGGCCTATGACAAGGGCATGTCACAGGGCATGTCATGCCGTGTTCATGCTTTTCTGGTCAATTCTGAGCCGTTTGATTCTCTGTTGCTGGATCCAATGGATAGGCTTGGTCCATGTATTGATAAGGCCGGGGAAAAGGGGAGTTAAACCCTTCCTCTTCATTATCTTCTTCTTCTTCTCATTTCAAGAGAGAGCAAGAAGAGAGGAGTGCAAGGGAAGGAAGGAGGAAGAAAAAACCAACTGCTGGAGGAGCTGCGGAGTGCGGAACGAAGATCTAAGAGCGGATTCGTGAAGGCTAAGCCAAGGCGGTGACTTCCATCCGGCTACTTCATGGCTCCGAAGCGATCTTCAAGGGTAACGATCTCCTTCTTGGACATCGAAGTCCTTTCTTTATGCATATGCGTGGAATCCTCCACCAAAAGGTGGATCCGTGAAGTGATTCCTTTGTTAAGTATGTATCTAGAGCCGAAATTGTGGAGTACGACATAGGCATGCTGTGTGAAGCCCATCTGGACCGTTAGTCTGGATTGGTGATGATCATGGGTAAACCGGAGAAAACTCCGTGGATTTGCAAAGATGCTATGTTCTTTGTGATTGAATGTTATGTGTGGATGGTATGCTCATGCATGGGATAGCCATGGATATGATCTTGGATGCTTTGCGAAGCTCCTTGTGGTTTGCTCTGCGAGAGCGGGAAGCTGTGGCTACCAAGGAAGGGAAGGACGACCCGCATCACAGCGCGCTAGTGATGATGTGAGCACGGGCAAGGCTAACCTGTACCTGGGCATGATGGAGAGATCGATTGGTGGCAGTGTTCGGGAGCGTGCGATAGCCCAACTTGCTACACCGAAATAAAAGCGGGTCGATCTGTTGGATGATTGCTCATGTTTGCCATGCGGTACGTACCTCTGCTTGGATTGGGCGGAATGCAACCAACATGCGTGTTGGGGTGAATAGGACCGGCCAGCCAACAAGTTAATTACCGTGCGATTGGTGGTGTTACCACGGGTTTCCGGTACTCCGTAAGGTGCCCTGAGTGCACGAAGCGTCTGGCTGCGGTCGGCATTTGTGATTTACTGTGTGTGATTGTGAATGTTAGCTATTATACTTGCAAATGCATACAGGGAAGGAACTACTGCCCCGGGAATGGGGTAGGGTCGTTATAATTGGTCAGCTATAGCTGACCGTTTCTTTGTTTGCCGCTCTTTGGTGGATGTCTACTTGTAGGTGCTGCGGCTTGAAATGAAATAAGCGGATTGAAAGCTTGCTGCTAAGGCCCTTGAAGGCTAAGTGAATCGTGGTTGGATTTCATGTGTGGCGGGCCTGCGTGCCGATGTACGAACTTGTATATGTGTACAAAGAGCAACCTGTAAGGCCTTAAGGCCATGTGTGTGTAGGTTGTATACATTCCTGGTTTTGGATATATAAATGTGAAATTTATGTATTAGTGGACATTCCTGGAGTTGAGTTCATGCAACTGAAATATGCTGCGCTAGAATGGATTGGGTTAAGGATACGAATAGAATTTGATCACCACAAGTAATTCCGCCACTTGTCTGTGACCTATGGCATGGGGCCCCGGCCGAACCTACCGTTATATGTCATGTGACGAGTGGGGGCATTACAAAGTGGTATCAGAGCCAGGTTGAGATTGTTTGGGAGGAGAGAACAGAATTGAACTCACGAATGTCCACTAGGAATGTATTTCATGCACATGACGTGCGTGAGTGTAGTCAATGTATCATTACCGTTATGATTTGAATTATTAATGGTGTTCTGAGCCGCTTGGTGTTCGGCAAGAGCCTGTGGATGAGTAGTTGAAAAGTTTATGGAATTTCATCCACCTACGTTTGGTGGGGCAATTTCCCTAATGCAGGCAGAAGATTGGCTTACGAGGGTAAACCGAATCATGACTGCCATCAGGACAACGGAGGAGCAGAAAGTGACTTTATCCACTTTTCTGTTGGAAGGAGACGCAAGATTATGGTGGGATGAGATGGAGGTGCATTACTTGGCCGGTCGAGGGTTAGCGGCGGTTTACATGGAAGAATTCTCCCGCTTGTTTTTAGCCAAGTACGTGCCAGTGTCCCAGCGGATTGCAATGGAGAATTAATTTTTACGTCTAGTGCAGGGTGAGCGGGATATTGATACATACCTGCATGAATTTACCAGACTGGGGCAATATGCGGGATCTACTTTCGCCGAGGAAGCCCGAAAGAAGAATCGATTTTATGAGGGCCTTTGAGATGAGTTAAGGTTGGCACTTCCGAGTTTGGTGAGTCAAGGCTTCCAAGATTGGTAGATACAACCCGTGCATTGGAGAAGGATATGAAGCGAGTGCAAGAAATGAGGAGACTGGCGATGGAAAAGCCAGAATTCAAAGTTCTGCTGTCGGAACAATTGGTGGCATGATAGAGAGATCGAATGGTGGTAGTGTTCGGGAGCGTGTGATAGCCCGACTTGCTACACCGAAATAAAAGCGGGTCAATCTGTTGGATGAATGCTCATGTTTGCCATGTGGTACGTACCTCTGCTTGGTTTGGGCGGAATGCAACCAGCATGCGTGTTGGGGTGACTAGGACCGGCCAGCCAACAAGTTAATTATCGTGTGATTGGTGGTGTTACCACGGGTTTCTGGTACACCGTAAGGTGCCCTGAGTGCATGAAGCGTCTGGCTGTGGTCGGCATTTGTGATTTGCTGTGTGTGATTGTGTATATTCGCTATTATACTTGCAAATGCATACAGGGAAGGAACCGCTGCCCCGGGCATGGGGTAGGGTCGTTATAATTGGTCAGCTATAGCTGACCATTTTTTTGTTTGCCGCTCTTTGGTGGATGTCTACTTGCAGGTGCTGCAACTTGAAATGAAATAAGCGGATTGAAAGCTTGCTGCTAAGGACCTTGATGACCAAGTGAATCGTGGTTGGATTTCATGTGTGGTCGGCCTGCGTGCCGATGTACGAACTTGTATATGTGTACAAAGAGCAACCTGTAAGGCCTTAAGGCCATGTGTGTGTGTGTTGTATATATTCCTGGTTTTGGATATATAAATGTGAAATTTATGTTTTAGTGCACATTCCTGGAGTTGAGTTCATGCAACTGAAATATGCTGCGCTAGAATGGATTGGGTTAAGGATACGAATAGAATTTGATCACCACAAGTAATTCTGCCACTTGTTTGTGACCTATGGCGAGGGGCCCCAGCCGGACCCACCGTTATATGTCAAGTGACAAGTGGGGGAGTTACATATAGATCCAGAAATCATAGTATAGAATAGGCATGTTGTATGAAGCCCATCCGGACAGGTTGGCCTCGATTGGTTATGTTTTATTTTGAATGTTGAAGAAGACTCTGAGGATAAATGGGTCATTTTGGGGGTCTGATGGGTTATCCATGTGAAGTGGGAGTAGTAGGAAGTACTGGATATGATATTCAGGAAAATACACAGAAAATACCACAGTTTGCATAACTGTTGGATATTGATAAGCGATAGTGAGTATTGCTGGCGATAGCTCTTGGTGAGCACTGATTGATGTGAAAGACTAGTTTTTCTGCACTGTACGATGCTGCAAGATTTATTGGACACATTTTTCAGTTATGGCTGAGTTTAGGTATGGAAAGAGAAATTTTGTTGTTAATGCCAGACAAT
This sequence comes from Platanthera guangdongensis, assembly GCA_039583875.1. Classification (NCBI taxonomy): domain Eukaryota; kingdom Viridiplantae; phylum Streptophyta; class Magnoliopsida; order Asparagales; family Orchidaceae; genus Platanthera; species Platanthera guangdongensis. The sequence continues at coordinate 144,339,606 of CM077166.1, forward strand.
AGTTACTATCGTTGGCGAAAGCTCGCACATATTATTTTATTTATGAAACCAGTCCCTCATAGACCAAGTGTCTAGTATGAGCTGTGAGCTCTTAAAGGCCCGTGAGCCGAACGGTTAAGGGAAAGCCGACCTGGGTCAGTATAGTCTTGTACTGATGAATTGAGCAACAGATAATAACTGAGCCGTGCCTACGTTATGTTCGTCTGACTCGAATGCCTAAAGTAATTGGCTTTATTGGAGCGCATAATGCGAGTCTTAGGACTACGCGCCGGAAATACTAAAATGCTTAAAGCTGACCATCATGTATCGAACCTCTGAACAGTGGTGGGACTCTGGCTATCCGGTACACCGAGAATGCGCCCTGAGTGCACAGAATATTTGGCCGCTGAGGCACTCCTTTGTGATATATTGAATGGTTCTTGAGTGCGCCTTTTGGTGATATATCTATGTATTAATGCTATGCATACAGGGAAGGAATACCGCTGCCCCAGGATTTGGGAGAGGTCGTTTTAATTTGCCGGTTGATAGCTGACTGTTTCCTTATTTGTCGCCCGTTTGGTTGATTGTCCCTTTACTAGTGCTGGAGAGCCCAGTGGGAAATAGCGGGATGAAACCCTTGATGTTATGTTGTCCCTTGAAGGCCAAGCGAAGAAATTTTAATGTTTTCATGTGTGGCCGGCCTGCATGTCCATGTTTGTAAACAACACTTTTGAAGCATAATTGTAAGTCCTTAAGGCCGTGAAATTTGTTTATTTTGTAAACATTCCTGAATTATATCTATATATAGTGGACATTCACATGAATTGAGTTCAAGTTAACCCATGAAGCTTCCACTAGAATGCTTTCAGTTTGGATTTGTTGGATCTTTTGATATTAACATGTAACCATGTTTACTGTCTGTAGAATATGGTGTGGGGCTCCGGTCGGACCCTCCATTATATTTCATGTGACAGATAGAGGTGTTACATGCCCGGACCCCCATGTGGTACTTGTACAGAAATTGTTCCAGGCATATGACTGGAACAAGGTGCTACCTTAAGGATCATACTCCAGCGAGGAATAGACCTAAGATCTTAAATTGTGAATTTAAATATTGATATAGACCATCAAGTATAATGTACATAAGTCCTTGGTAAAGACCTTCAAGTGGCATCTGACTGGAAATCAGACCAGCAAAATCCTGCCATTAAAGCTCAAAGATGTCTGAATGGTGGGACATAGTGTTGCTGCCACCACAATAGAATTGTGAGGAGAAGAACAAGAAGGCTTTACCCATCCCAGAATAGAGCAAGGATGCATCTCTTCTATGATCAGTAAGAAAGAGTCATATGATCCTCAACTGATAAGTCTTCCAAGTTGTATCAGCTGTCTAAAGAAACAAGAATAAAGATGTATGCTCAGGTTTTAGAATCATCTAAAAATGCAGCAAAGAATGTCTAAGATTTGTCCAAATACTGAGGGTGAGACTGATAAGCTAGATGCTCCTGTTGAGGTGGAGCTAGTATAGTATGGTATGATGAACAAGCTTGAGTCTTACCTAGAGAATTGTTATCAGGAAATATCCAGCACCAAATAGATCAGAAGAATACTACTACTGATCTGATAGCTAGAGCCAGAGGAAAATCTGTTGCTAAAGAAGAGGAAAAGATCAGGCTCAATGAGAAGAGACTTTGCAGGGTGGAAGGAAGTTGATGTGCACAGTTGCTGTGGATCCAGCATCAACTCCGGGTCTATAATATAAAGATAAGTAATCCCTCTTTGTATTGTGAGTCAACTAGTATAATTTCCATTGCTAGGAATCCTGCCTCTTATAGCAGTACTAAGCATATTGAGATAAGGTATTATTTTATTAGAGAGCAGGTGAGGAGGAAGACATTCGTCTTAAAATACAAATAAGTGGCTCACTTACTAAGTCACTAGATGAAGCTAAATTAACTAAATTCAAATTTGAATAGGGAATATGGAATTCGGTCCAGCTTCAATAGCTCTCTATACTATTTTTTTTTTATTTTTTTGCAGGTTTATCTAATCCCTACAGGACAGAATAGTTAAATTAAACTAAGCATAAAAGATTATCTCTCTGCAACTAAGTGTCAGGATTTAATCCCAAACATTGATCAAACTATTAATATCAAAAAGGTATGTGACTCTCCACCTTCTAAAAGTAAAATCACTATAAATAGAAGGATAAGTGCATATGACAAAATACATTGTTCCTTGCCCCTCACTGCCCGATTCCGCTGATTCGACAGAACTGCTTCGCGAAACTTCAAAAATTTCTGAGAGAAATGGCTCCGAAAGTTCAAGATTTCTTATTCGAAGGCTGCGAACTAGTTCGTAATGGCTTCAAAGATACTTCAAAAGAAGTGCAGCTCATTTTACATTTGCTTCACGTCTCAGACCTATATTTTCTTCTGTCGGAACCCTGGCTGCTCTAGAAGAGGGAAGTGATGCGTGTAATACGGCAAGCGCACCGGTCGCACAAGTATTAAAGTTTTAGGAGTAAATTCCCAAGTGTCGGTATCTTGAGGAATGCAATTAGCGTAGAACGGCAACAGTACCGAGAATATTGTTATGAGAGTTAAAAATAGAACAAAAAGGAAATAGCGGACTCGGGAGATTGTGGATGTTTGATCTACTGAACTAGTAAAAGCTATGCGGGTCGACGGCACCGCTTTGCAAGGTGAAATGGGTTTTTCGGCCGCTATGCCGAACTTCAGTTGGGCGAGTGGAAGGGAAACTAATGGATTGCAGCGTTCTTGTGTGGATTGCAATCGGACAAGGCACAGGAATGAAGTGGATGTGGGGTGAGTGAGGCGCATTCACAAACAGAATTCACAAGCATAAGAAGAACTTAACATTCCATTAACTAGAAAGTAAACTTGATGTTCAAGGATGGAAATGTTCATTACACTGCTCAAAACATTCATAACACAGAGGAAGGGGAAGAGGAGTAAACCAAAAGAGAATGAAGATCCACCGCGGGTCGTGGTCGGAGTAGCGAGTTATCAATCCGCTTCTGGGCTCAGTCCAAGGAGCCTTTCGGTACCAACGATCTGTCACCTCGAAGGCCTTTAAGTCCGTTCTCTAGGTTATCTACTTCACCAACTCTACAGGAAAGCTTGGAGTTGAAGTGACCAATGGCCGAGGGCTTCGCCGGAGTGAAAGCTTCGGAGTAAGTGGAAATGGCTTCTCGACGAAGTTGGAAGTGATGGAGCAGCTGGAGAAGTGAAAAGGCGATTCCCGCACACTCTCCGATCACAGCAAATGACAGGCGTTGACCTAAAACGTGGAGCAGGGCCTTTTATACGGAGACAGCAGAAGCAGTGCGTACGATCAGTGGCGCACGACCAGTGGTCGTGCGCACTGTAGGTCGATGATCGTGCGGCTTTTCCAAATAAACCTGCAACCTAGACAAGAAGCATCAGCATATATGCGCACGAGCAGTGGTGCACGACCAGTGGTCGTGCGCACTATGGCCAGTGCTCGTGCGATTACCGAGACACGGTTATGAAAAAGGGGTTGTAATGCGCACGAACAGTGGCGCACGACCAGTGGTCATGCGCAGTAAGTCCAGTGGTCATGCGCTTACCCCAGGCTGATTCTATAGAAAATGTAGAGTAATGCGCACGATCGGTGGCGCACGACCAGTGGTCATGCGCATTAGATCCCCTGATCGTGCGCAGTATTCCTGTTTCACAACCATCCCGGAACATTCACACGACTCCTGTACCAGCAGAAGGGGCAGAAAGGCCACCAGAACGTGCACACCACATCCCTGAGATAGGGCTAAAGAATAACAACAGAAATGGAAACACAGAAAGCACACAGAAGCATGCCTACAGTGCACTTAATCGTGAAATAGGTACAAAAACACAAATAAGCAATAAAGGCTCTCAAGTGTAGTGCTAAGGAGATAAAACTAGCAAAGATGAGTCAGAAAATCAGTGTAAAATGTGGACTCATCACACCCCCAGACTTAACCATTTGCACGTCCCGAGCAAATCATCACTCCATGGACTCGAAGATAGCTAACTGGCTCAGCAATTTCAAAAAGAGTAAGACGAGAAATCAAATATATAATGAGTATAGAAGATATAATAGAAAAACTTTTTAATTATACAACGTAGTTTAAACTATTCGACAGACGTAAATAAATATTGTAATTGCTCAAAATTAGAATTCTGGAGAATCGTGCGATCATGTGCAGGAAGAAAGTAGGCAGGCCACTAAGGTGAGCATTGCCAAAGTTCGGGACTCAGGATCACCTCCAAAGGAATCCACCAATGTCGGGGACCATACGCTTGCACGTTCACACTCTCTCCACGGCGCGGGTTAGACTCAAGCGTGAATCAGTAGGACTTTTATTAGGAAATGGGGCTTAGGCAACGACTTGGTGGTCAAAGATAAACACGAAGGCTCTATGCAACCAAAGCGAGCGAAAATAACCCAAACCAAAACAGCCACTTAGAAAAGAATGGGGCACACGCCCCCAGACTTAGCTTGAAATCTGGGTGTGAACACGGCTGAACTCGACCAAATTCAATAAAGAGGATGGGGATCGAAATCTCAAAGCAATTCTTTCACAAAAATATTTGTTTTTTCGATTGTGCGAATCAGCTTTTTATTTTCGTAAACTGTTGTTTTCTTTTCTGCGCTAGCAATCCCCAAACGAAGCAATCAAAACGGGAATAAAATCAGCACCCCCCAAAAACAATGTCCACTAATCACAACCTCGGCAAAACAGGAATTACAAATCAGCTCAAGCATTTGATTGCGAAGGTGGGTTTAGCTTCACGCCTTGGTGAAAGTGAGTGGAGCTGGATCAAAGGAAGGGTATGCACAAATTTGGCATGCAATGGTTAACAGGTATGAATGGCTACACAAGGCTCAAACTAGCCAAAAAGAAGGCCTACGTCATGCGCACGCTTAACTAACCGTGCACCAATGCTTCGAGAGTAGCTTAGGGCAAGTTCTTAGCCACCGAGAAAGATGATCCTTCCCCCCCAACTCGAGCAATACGACTATAGTGGCGGCTACACACATTCATACACTATCGTTTGATTATCCCAGATTCAGATTTTGAGCAGTACAAACAATATTGACGTGAGCAGAAAAGAATAATTCTACGAGCATAAAGAAAAATTAGTTCTATCCTAACTCTACACAAACCATGAGTATTCGATTAGGAGCACTGCATGAGTTTCAAACTACTCAATCCTGAAATCCTAAGCCAGTACCACTATTTTAAAGTTTACACAAAAGCAATAAATTTAACTCGGGTTGTGAGCGTGGGTAAGAGCGCACTCGTGTGGGTGATTCAGTGTGTGCAACCAAAAAAAACAAGACATAAGTAAATAAGAAACTGGAATGCAACAGAAGGTGCGGTGTTGTGACCACAGGCAGACTACCCCCCCAGACTTAAAGTTTACAACGAGTAAAAATAAACATTCCAAAGAGGAGAAATAGCTCGGGTAGGAAGTTACCTATGCTCAAAATTGAGCATACCAGTCGGGCAATGAGATGTCCAAGTGCAGCCACGTTGTTGCGCCTCTAATATTCCTGCACCTGCGATTAAAGGATGCAAGCCAAACAAAAGCTGGACATATATATATATATATATATATATATATATATATATATATATATATATATATATATATATATAATATATATATATATATATATATATATATATATATATATATATATATATATATGAAGAAATAAACCGAAATCAAAACACAGCATAGGACCGAACGGTCCAACTTGGGTTGTCTCCCGAAAACACTTTTGTTTACCGTCCTTAAGGTGGACCAAATACCTATATTAGCAGTTCAAATAGAGAGTTCGATACATAAAAAAAGGAAAAGACAACAGTCGGCTCCCAGATGGGCGCTCACAAAAATATAGTAGCTGTCTTGCTCAGAAAATATAAACAAAAGAAAAGAAATAGAAGGCGTGGTAGACTAGCTCTGTGGTGAGTTCCACTCAATCAAGGAGTGTCTCCATGGCTTTGCGTGGGGTCGGCGAGCTGCAGGCTTTGAGAGTCGCCGGTGGTTGCGCCGCCATCATATAATTTTAACCGGTGCCCATTGACTTTGAAACTGTCTCCGCTTTTCCCGACTATTTCGATGGCGCCAAAAGGGGAGACTCCGATCACTGTGAAAGGGTCGCTCCACCGCGATTTGAGTTTGCCGGGAAATAAGCGGAGGCGGGAATTGTACAGCAGGACTTGGTCGCCTGGTTGGAAGTCTTTGGGGATGATGTGACGGTCATGCCATTTTTTGTTCTTTCTTTGTATATCCGCGCATTTTCGTATGCAAAATGCCGGAGCTCCTCTAATTCGTTCAGTTGAGTGCGGTGCTTATCAGCTGCGGCTTTGATGTCCATGTTTAGCAATTTGGTTGCCCATAGTGCTTTGTGTTCCAGCTCGACTGGTAAGTGGCATGCTTTTCCGTAGACGAGTTGAAAAGGGGTCATACCGATAGGAGTTTTGAAGGCGGTTCTGTACGCCCATAAGGCGTCGTCGACCTTTTTGGACCACTCTTTTCGGTTGGAATGGATGGATTTTTCGATGATTCTTTTGAGCTCGCGATTGGAGACCTCGACTTGCCCACAGGTTTGGGGATGGTAGGCAAGAGAGATTTTGTGGTGTACTCCAAATTTCTTCATGAGTTGCAAGAACGACTTGTTGCAAAAATGGCTCCCGCCATCGCTGATGATGGTGCGCGGGGCGCCGAATCGAGAGAAAATGTTCTTGTGTAGGAAATTCAAAACGGTGCGGGAATCATTTGCGGCGACAGCCTCGGCTTCGACCCATTTGGAAACATAGTCTACTGCGACAATCATATAGAGTTTTCCATGCGACATGGGGACGGGTCCCATGAAGTCAATTCCCCAAACGTCGAATGGTCGCAGACGAGCATATTGTTGAGAGGCATTTCATCCCTCTTGGAGATATTCCCTGTCCTGTGGCATTCATTGCATTTTGCGACGTAAGCTTGAGTGTCTCTAAAAAGGGTTGGCCAAAATAGTCCACATTGCAGTATCTTGCGTGCTGTTCGGGTGGCGCCGAAATGACCGCCGGCCTCCCGATCGTGGCAGTGTGTTAAGACAGATTGAAATTCGGTCTCGGGTACACAACGCCGGATGATGCTGTCGTTGCAAGTACGGAATAGTAACGGGTCTTCCCAGAAATAATATTTGGCGTTGGACAATAGTTTTCACTTTTGCTGCGATGACAGGTGAGGGGAGACAGATTTGCAGGCGAGGTAGTTGGCCATATCTGCATACCATGGGATTGTCGGAGTGAGAAAACAGATGGTGAATAATTTTTCGTCCGGGAAGCAGTCGACAATCTCGTTGCGGTTGCAGATGGGGACAACTACTGTGGTGTTGCTCTCCAATCTTGATAGGTAATCGGCGATGACGTTTTCGACCCATTTCTTAACTCGGATCTCGATGTCATATTCCTGTAGAAGAAGAATCCAACGGATTAGTCGGGGCTTGGCGTCTTTTTTCTTGAATAAGTACCTTAGTGCGGCATGGTCAGTGTACACAATGACCTTAGATAACACTAGGTATGAATGGAATTTTTCGAAAGCGAAGATCACTGCCAATAGCTCCTTTTCTGTAGTGGTATAGTTCAGTTGAGCATCGTTGAGAGTCCGACTGGCGTAGGAAATAGTATGAAAGATTTTCTTTTTCCTTTGACCGAGCACTGCTCCGACTGTAACATCGCTTGCGCCGCACATGACTTCGAAAGGCAAAGTCCAATCTGGTGCCACCAAGATTGGAGCGGAGATGAGTCGATATTTGAGAGTCTCGAAGGCCTGCATACAATTTTTTTCGAAGTCAAACGGGATGTCCTTGCCCAGCAAATTTGTGAGGGGCTTGGATATGGAGGAGATATCACTGATGAATCTTTTGTAGAAACCGGCATGTCCCAAGAAGCTGCGGATCCCCTTAGCGGAAGATGGAGGAGGAAGATTTTTGATGATACTGACTTTTGCTTGGTCGACTTCGAGCCCCCTGTGAGAGACTTTGTGGCCTAAGACAATGCCCTCGCGAACCATGAAATGGCATTTTTCCCAATTCAAGACAAGGTTTGTATCCTCACAACGGTTCAGAGCTTTGTCTAGATTCACAAGGCAGGAATCGAAGCTGTTACCAAAAAGAGAAAAATCGTCCATGAAGACTTCGAGAAAGTCTCCAATCATGTCACCGAAGATGGCAATCACGCATCTCCGGAAGGTTGCTGGGCCGTTGCACAATTCGAATTGCATTCTCCAGAATGCGAAGGTGCCGGAAGGGCATGTAAACGTCGTTTTGTCTTGGTCATTGGGGTCAACTGTGATTTCATTGTATCCAGAGTACCCGTCGAGGAAACAATAGTATTCCTGACCGGCCAATTTTTCCAGCATTTGGTCGATGAAGGGCAGCGGGAAATGATCTTTGCGGGTGGCCTCATTCAGTTTCCGGTAGTCTATGTAGACTCTCCACTCGGTGACCACGCGGGTGGGTAATAATTCATTCTTTTCGTTGGCCACCACCGTAATCCCGCCCTTTTTGGGCACCACTTGCACTGGGCTGACCCATTTGCTGTCACTGATTGGGTAAATGATACCTGCATCAAGCAATTTTATTACTTCGGCCTGTACCACTTCATGCATCTTGGGGATCAGTCGCCTTTGAGGTTGTGCCAACGGCTTGTATTGATCTTCAAGCAGAATCTTGTGCATGCAAAACGCCAGGCTGATCCCTTTTATGTCATCTAATGAACGTCCAAACACATTTTTGTATTTCTTTAAGACATTGACCAAGGCGAGTTCGTTGTCAACGGAGAGAGATGCAGAGATAATGACTAGACACGCTGTGCCTTCCTCTAAGAAAGCGTATTTCAGGGATTCAGGCAGTGTCTTCAGAGTTGTGGCAGTGGTTGTGATGGTAGATGTGATGAACGGTTCTTTGGTTGGATGCGGGGTGCTCGGAACATTAGTGGCATCCTCCTCTTCCCACACTGGCTCGGCTGGGTCAAGAATCATTTCGCTGTACAAGTCTGGTTCGTCGATCAAATCTGCTTCGTCCCAATTAGTGATTCTGAGATGTTGGGAGGGTTCGTGGACGTTGAAAGAAATCGTTTCGTCCCCCAGGCTTAGGGTGAGCTCTCCTTGGTCAACATTGATAATGGCACGGGCCATGGCAAGGAAGGGCCCTCCTAGTATTATAGGCACTTTGGGATCGACCATCATGTCAAGAATGACGAAATCTGCTGGGAAGGAGAGGTTGTTGACCATGACAGTAAGATCTTCGACTATTCCGGCCGGTTGTTTTACCGATCTGTCAGCTAATTGCAATCTCAAGTGGGTTGGCTGTAGAATCCCAACTCCTAGCTCGCGGAAGACGGAGAGCGGCATTAGATTTATTGAATCTCCCAAATCACATAATGCGCGTCAGAATCGGTGGAGGCCAATTCTGCAGGGAATGGTAAAACTGCCCGGATCTCTTCGTTTTGTTGGGGAATAGTTGGCGAGGAGATTTGAGCATTCTTCAGTGAGATTGATCGTTTTCAGTCCTTCTAAAGATTTACGCTGTGTGATGAGTTTCTTTAGGAACTTAGAATATCCTGGGATCTGAGTGATAGCTTCTTTCAGAGGTATACTTATTTGCACTCCTTTCATGATCTCAAGGAATTTATGAAATTGATTTTCAGCCTTTTTGTTTTGTAGTCGGTGGGGAAATGGCGGCTTCACAGCGTTCTTCATAGGTTGAAGTACTGCCATGGGTTCTTGTGCGGTAGGTGAGGACGGGGGTTCCTTTATCAAATCAACGATGGGCTCGCGGAGTGATTGTGTAGGAGGGTCAGGAGGCGAGGTCCTCTCTAGGCTTTTTCCGCTTCTCAATCTCATAGTATGTACCGTTTCCTATTTCTGATTGACTGAACATAGTAACGTTTCCGTGAGAATCCCTATGGAGGTTTGTAGGCGCTGAATGGTGGTGGCTTGGTCATTGAACATCTCCATCATTTTGCACGCGTAAGAAAAAATTGCTCTGTCTTTGACGAGAGATTGTGGTCGGTGGCTTCATCAGAGACTACTGAATTTATCTCTACCGGAAAGTCGGAAGAAGGCGGGTAGTTCCAATGTCTACTAGTTTGGGCAATGTTGTCTATAACTTCCCAGGCATCCTCACTGGATTTGTTAAACAGGGTTCCACCAGCTGCGATGTCAATTAATGGCCGGAATCTGTCTGCAATGCCGAAGTAGAAAGTTTGAATTAGGAGGATGTCTGACATTTCCACTCTGCAGCATTCCCTTCACAGGGACTAGAAACACTCCCATGTATCGAACAAGGTCTCTTCATTTCGTTGGGTGAAGGTGATTAGCTCCTTGTAATTGTCTATTGCTAGCATCGGTTGTCGGAATTTGGCCAAAAATTTCCTTTCGAGTTGTTTCCAGGATGAGGATATTCCCTTCCGAATATCTTGATACCATCGCTTTGCTTTGTCTTTCAGGGAGAAGGAGAAGAGTCGGATCCTCTGCTGCTCGTTGTTGGCAGCATTTGGCGTGCAAGTGTTGTAAATTTCTAAGAACCGCTGCACGTGGCATAGTGCATCAATTTTTCCGTCTCCGCTGAATTGACAGTTTTCGATGATATATTCGATGAGGTCAGGCGAGATCTCGAAACTGTTATTTCCCGTTTCTGCTAGGTATGTGAGGTTGATAAGGCTTGCTTTATAAGTCTGCTGCTGAATTGTAGTCATTAAAAGAGGCTTGAATGAAAAAGGGGTAGTAAGCTACTAGATCTCCTGTGCCTCAACCCTGCATTCACTGCGGCAAACACTACACACTAGAAGAAAACAGCAGTCAAAACAACACAATACTAACTCTTATAACAATATTGGAAGTCATCCGAAGTCGCTCTACAGTTGCATTCCCCGGCAACGGCGCCAAAAACTTGATGCGTGTAATACGGCAAGAGCACCGGTCGCACAAGTAATAAAGTTTTAGGAGTAAATCCCCAAGTGTCGGTCTCTTGAGGAATGCAATTAGCGTAGAACATCAACAATACCGAGAATATTGTTATGAGAGTTAAAAATAGAACAAAAAGGAAATAACGGACTTGGGAGATTGTGGATGTTTGATCTACTGAACTAGTAAAAGCTATGCGGGTCGACGGCACCGCTTCGTAAGGTGAAATGGGTTTGTCGGCCGCTATGCCGAACTTCAGTTGAGCGAGTGGAAGGGAAACTAATGGATTGCAGCGTTCTTGTGTGGATTACAATCGGACAAGGCACAGGAATGAAGTGGATGTGGGGTGAGTGAGGCGCATTCACAGACATAACTCACAAGCATAAGAAGAACTTAACATTCTATTAACTAGAAAGTAAACTTGATGTTCAGGGATGGAAATGTTCATTACACTGCTCAAAACATTCATAACACAGAGGAAGGGGAAGAGGAGTAAACCAAAAGAGAATGAAGATCCACCGCGGGTCGTGGCCGGAGTAGCGAGTTGTCAATCTGCTTTCGGGCTCAGTCCAAGGAGGCTTCCGGTACCAACGATCTGTCACCTCGAAGGACTTTAAGTCCGTTCTCTAGGTTATCTACTTCACCAACTCTGCAGGAAAGCTTGGAGTTGAAGTCACCAATGGCCGAGGGCTTCTCCGGAGTGTTGGAAAGCTTCGGAGTAAGTGGAAATGGCTTCCCGACGAAGGTGGAAGTGATGGAGCAGCTGGAGAAGTGAAAAGGCGATTCCCGCACACTCTTCGATCGCAGCAAATGACAGGCGTTGACCTAAAATACGGAGCAGGGCCTTTTATACGGAGACAGCAGAAGCAGTGCGCACGATCAGTGGCGCACGACCAGTGGTCGTGCGCACTGTAGGTCGATGATCGTGCGGCTTTTCCAAATAAACCTGCAACCTGGACAAGAAGCATCAGCATATACACGCACGAGCAGTGGCGCACGACCAGTGGGCGTGCGCACTATGGCCAGTGCTCGTGCGATTATCGAGACAGGGTTATGAAAAAGGGGCTGTAATGCGCACGAACAGTGGCGCACGACCAGTGGTCGTGCGCAGTAAGTCCAGTGGTCGTGCGCTTACCCCAGGCTGATTCTATAGAATACTTAGAGTAGTGCGGACGATCGGGGGCGCACGACCAGTGGTCCTGCGCATTAGATCCCCTGATCGTGCGCAGTATTCCTGTTTCATAACCATCCCGGAACACGCACACGACCCCTGTACCAGCAGAAGGGGCAGAAAGGCCACCAGAACGTGCACACCACATCCCCGAGATAGGGCTAAAGAATAACAACAGAAATGGAAACACAGAAAGCACATAGAAGCGGGCCTACAGTGCACTTAATCGTGAAATAGGTACATAAACACAAATAAGCAATAAAGGCTCTCAAGTGTAGTGCTAAGGCGATAAAACTAGCCCAGATGAGTCCAAAAATCACTGTAAAATGTGGACTCATCAGGAAGTTCTAGAGATATTCTCTAAAGCTAAGGTCGACACCTCTACCAGCAAGATAAAATCTGTTATCAGGGGCAACAAGATAAAAATAACTACATGGAGACTAAGCAAGGCGGTGTAGTTGCCCAAGATCATAGAATCAGATGAGCAAGAGGACATGGATCTATATGATGTCAGGTCTCCACTAAAGTGGTATGTACTATCTAAACACACCACTGCCTCAATTCTAAAGAAGGAACTAAATCTGAAAGGTAAGTTTCTTGCTAATATTATTTTGAAAGCCTTGTTGTGAATACAAGCTCCAATGATAAGTTTTCTAAAAAATTGTTTGAGCTAATGACCAGAGTAATCCTTTCCAAAAGGACAGATTGGGGGATGGTTATGTTTGACAGGATAGTAGAGTGTATTGCTGAACCCAACCTGGGCAGAATACTATCTCTATTTTTGCTTAGAAGTGTTCCAGTGATCCTGAACACCAGGTTAGGAACAAAAATTCATCACATGAGGAAGATGGATGTGAAGATGCTGGACAGATAGGACAGAGTCCTTCATCCCTATGGTTAGACAGCCACCACCAAGAAGAAGAAAGATCAGGTTCTAGTGCCAGCAAAAAGTAATGATAACAGTTCATATGAACAACTAGAGGAAGATCCTCATGATCGCAATATGACTGAATCTTCAGATGATACCAGAAGGGTCATGTGTGCCCAAGTGTGCATCTCCTCCGATCCTGTATTAAGAACTCAGGTCAGTCGTACAAAGTTAGATGAAACTCGATAAGATGCTGAGAAGATTCATTTAGCTGAGGTAGCTGAACAAGCTACTGAGGATATAGTAACCGGGATATATATTGTGAAAGTGGGGGAGGACTCCAAGCTTCCGGCTCCTTCTAAAGATGAACTTGTACCATTCCCAGATCATCATGTTGGATATAACCATCAGAGTTAGGGGGAGAAAATACTGGAATAAGTATTGCAAGATGCATTTTCTACCTCGGAGAAAGAGACAGAATTCAACAAGGATGTAGATCTGCATGCCACTATGGTAATGGCAGAAGTTAAGGGGGAGTTTCACACTGAACTACAAGGTCAAGAGACTCTGTATACCACAGATACTTCTGAATCTGAGAGCAACAACACTACTGCTGAGGTATATGAGAATTCCCATTCATCAGTGTTCATAATGGATGATTCTGGAGAAAGAGATGAACTGAGGCTAGTTCAACAACAGGATGTTGATGAAGACATATCCACTCCAGCTAATTCGATATCAGGAGTCTTTCTAGCCCAGCTGAAAGGGTTGCTGGACGATCAAAGGAGATTGCTGGAAAACTTTATTGATGATTCTATCAAAACCCCAGAAATGAGCTATCAACTGAGATCAAAGATATCAGATTTGAAGTGAATTTGCTGATAGCTGAGACAGTCAAGTTTTTCACAAGAGCAGCATATGTTGTTGACTATACTCTAAACAAATTGGATGAGTTATGCAACACTGCAAACACAATAATAGAAAATTAGAACAGTAATGCTGGTAACATGATTGTTGTTCATAATGCAAACATGGTATTACTGGAAACGCAAAAGACTTCTATTTTTAACAAGATGGATGCTTGTACAAAGCTCTTGGATGATCAAAAGCTAGAGGTGAAGAATCAGGTTACTACAGGAGTAAACTATTTGGAATCTGAAAGAAATAAAGCCAGCATCTCCCAGACTGAGACTATTTGTGCAGAAGTCAAAATGGGGGCAAAGGAGGCAATAAGAATAAATACAGAAAATTTTGTCTGGGCAACAAATATTATAAGGGGATAATTTGGTATAGATCCAATCTATTATGAAAACATTCCAATATTCCCCATTCAAGTTCAAGATGCACTACATCGGGGACACATGACCCTACAATATTATCAATTTCAGTATGGTAGAAAGTACCAGGTTTATCAAGGTGCAGAACAGACCAAGGCTCAAAATACTGAAGTTGGTACACAGTGGGGTGAAAATTTATACTTGATCACATTCGTACATTCATACCCACTGCTGACCAAGTTCTAAAATCAAATGGAAAGTCTAATGTTGAAGAGCTGGAAGCTGTCAGATTAAGCAAGAAAAGGTATATAGAGCAGATGGAAGCCAGACCTGATTTTTAACAATGGAGCCCTGAGTCCATGACTATCATTTTATCATCCTAGTATTAGATCAAGTTAAATATAAAAGAAACGGGAAAATGTTACAGCTCCTAAGAGTTGGACAAGATGGAAAAGAGTGAAGCCAGCAGAATGAGATCCAAGGGAGACTTAAAGGCTGGTACATTGCCACCTAATGCTGTGGAACATGTAAAATACATTCCAAAGCCCTTCAGCTACTTTCCGAGGCAGAAAGAAAAGAAGAAAAAAATCTAAAGCTGACTGTGCTGCAAAGAATCCCAGGAGCAGTGGAATAGTTATAAGGGAAGCTGAAACATAAAAGTGTTTCTTGTTCATCTTTAGGGTTGAAGGATGTTTAGTTTTGTTTCATGTATATTAACAATTCATCCTTCTGTTAATGAATATCTTTTTAATTAATTTGGTGTTAATTATTTCTGAGTTATGAATGTTGTTTACAAAATATTTATGCGGCATATGTGTGTGGGTGTATATCATTATCTTCTGGCTAAGTTCCAAAATCGTTGAGTGAGAATAGCTCATTCAATGCCAAAGAAGAAGGCGTTGATAGAGCAATGATCAGTCAAAGCCATAAGAGAGATAGACAGAAAAATCTATCTAAGAACAGATGTGTTCAGTGTGGATAGATCACACAACGCAAGGTCATCAAGAAAATTGGCGATATACAGAAGCGTTGATTGAAGGCAGTTCACTCAATGCCTTCATCAACAAGAAGCCAGGAAAAGGCAGAAGAGTTGAGTGATGAAGGCTCACTAAATACATTTATAAAGAATGTTGTGGTTAAGTACAAAAGTATTGAGTGAAGCCAGTTCACTCAACGCCTTAGCATAAAGGCAGACAGTCAGTGAAAACGACTAAGTCCAGAATCATTGTATGATGAAAGCTCACTCATCGCACTCAATTCTTAGATGAGAGATAGATTGTCCGAGGACAAATGCGTTGAGTGAAGGCTATTCACTCAACGCACTAAATGCCTGACAGTGAAGTTTATTTGGCAATGTATTTTTGCATTGAGTGATGGCTGTTCACTCAATGCACTCAATGCATGGAATGAAACTGAGAATTTGGCTAAGTCCACAGATGCTGACGTCACCTAAAGTCAACAAAAGTCAACAGAATTCAAATTAGTATTGGGAAAGCTATAGTGTTGGATCCCTAGTTTGGATTTGGTCTAGGTTCACTAATAAGGATATCTGACCCATAATGTATATCCAAGATCATGTGTTTTGGGTCCTAGAGTATAGGCTAAGGCTTTAGGTTAAACCATATGTTGGGTACATTGGTTTAAATGTACCTGATTTGAAGAAGCCTCACCCTACTCAATGATATACATCAAAATGTATTTGATATATTTTGAGTTTAGTTGTGCAGGTCAAGTATTTACAGGGAAAGCTGAAAAGTTTCTAAGTCCATGTGTCGACACTCAGAAGAAAAAGTGTCGACACTTAAGCAGACTTGTGTCGACACCCCGGCAAGCAGTGTCGACACTTGGAGTAATTGTGTCGACACCAGGGATGCAGAGTCGACACCAGACAGAAAGTGTCGACACATGAAGGCTGTGTCGACACTCAATGAAGAGAGGTCCAGTGAAGCAGTGTCGACACTTAGAAGCAGTGTCGACACCCAGAGGAACTGTGTCTACATCAGAAAGTGTCGACACTTGGAGGCTGTGTCGACACTCAGCAAATTTCAGCAGAGTCTAAGTATAAGTGTCGACATAATAAAGAATGTGTCGACACTCAGCCAAAGACTCAACACATGAAGAAAGTGTCGACATAATGAAAAATGTGTCGACATACAGCAGAAGACTCAACACATGAAGAAAGTGTCGACACTAGGAGGCTGTGTCGACACTCAGCAAAGTTCAACAAAAATTCTAAGTACAAGTGTCGACACAAAGGGAATGTGTCGACACTCAGCCAAAGTCTCAACACCAAGAAGATGTGTCGACACAAGGAGCTGTGTCGACACTCAGCAAGTATCAACATAGAAGGAATGTGTCGACACCAAGAAGATGTGTCGACACTGAACAAATTCAACACATGAAGATGTGTCGACACAAAGGAGTTGTGTCGACACTTACAAGAATTCAACTAAGTACTGAAGAACAAGGAGTTGTGTCGACACTCAATATCAGTGTCGACACATATTGAAGAAGCTGTGTCGAGAAGTGAATTCTACAACACAAGGAGTTGTGTCGACACCTTGAAGGCTAGTGTCGATACTTAGTCAACTTGTGTCGACACTTGGTCTATAAGTGTCGACACTTAAAGACAGATTGTCTCGACACTTTCAGACAATTACAGATATTTCAAGAACTGACTGGATGACTTGACAGCTGCCATTCCAGCCGGTCTACTGCACCTGTCAGAGATGTCAGAAAGCTGTTAGGAACCGGATCAGCCGGTTACCATGAAGAAGGCCTATATAAAGTACTATTCTGTCAACAGAAGAAGATGATTTTACACAAGTCTAAGTGATTAACAACAAGAGATCAACAATCAAAGAAGAAGATCTAGCTATTCATTGAAGAATCAAGTGAAGATCTAAGAAGTTGGAGAGAGAGATCTCCTTCCATGAAGACAGCCGCTGGAACCAGGCTGTGAAGAAGGGTTCAGACCTAGTTCTGAATCTTAAGTTGCAGTGATTGAAGATCAGCTGCAGCGAATCAATCCTATTGTGTTTTACATTCAAGAAGCTTTAAAGAAAGCCAAGTGAGGTTGATCTCAGCAGAGTTCTTCCAAGAACTCATCAAGAACCTATCAACTCATCTCTCTTTTTCTGAGTTGTAGGTATACACTTTGTAATTCTAAATTTCTTGTAGGATCCTTAGGTATCTGAGTTGTAAGCCTGTAATTATAAATGCTGAGTGGTAGGGCCTGTGTGCCTGAGTGTAGGAGATCTATTTCTCTGAGTGTAGGCCTGTTGTGGCTGAGTGTAGGCCTTGTGGCTGAGTGTAGGCCTTGTGGCTGAGTGTAGGTCCCTGGAGAAGACTGAGTTGTAGGGCCTTGGGCCTGAGCTGTAGGAACCTGTTTGGGGTTCTGAGTGTAAGATCTGAGGATCTGAGATAGTGGAGGGGTTTGGCCGAATCTAGTACACTACTAGATAGGCGAAGGGGGAAGTGGATGTACCCAAACCTTGGGGAACCACTATAAATCTGTGTGTTCACTATGTGCATGTTTGATTCTGTGATTGCTGATTGATTTCTGTGAAGAAGTAATTATAACTCTGTGATATAATCTGTAATCTGCCTAAAAAGTCTAAAAAGAATTAGTCACCTATTCACCGCCCCCCCCCCCTCTAGGTGATTAGGTACAATTTATTTCAAGTGGTATCAGAGCCAGGTTACTCAAAAAGTACTTAACTGTCTGAGTAGATCCTGTTGGCAGATTCATTATAAGTAAAGTGCAGAATCAAGAAAATCAAGAACCATGGGTTCAACTGAGAATCATAAGGAACTTGGATCCATGAAGTTGCCCATTTGCAGAAAAGAGATTTTTGACATCTGGAAAGAAAGGGTGAGACTGTTTATGGAAGCCTCAGACCCTAGAATATATATCACAGTTAAAGAAGGGCCATATGTGCCTATGAAGGTTTCAGTTCTGGATGCAAATCAGAGAACACCTAAGGACTTCTCTGAAATGACAAAAGATGAGATAATTCTAGCCACAATGGACAAGAGGGCTCAGAATATCATTGTGAGTGCCATAGATGATGCTATCTTTAAAAACTTGGTACACTGTAAGACATCTAAGGAGATGTGGGATACTCTTATAGTGTACATGGAGGGTTCAGAAAAAGTGAGACAGGACAGAAAGTCATTGTTAAACCAGGAATATGAAAGTTTCAGGCAAGGCAGGTCTGATAGCATAACAGAATGCTATAAGAAGTTCTATAGGATTGTCAATGAGCTAATGTCCTATGGAGGAGAATTCAGTAATTATGAGCTAAATGATAAGTTCTTGAGGTCTCTAACAAAGGATTGGGACACCAAGATCTGTGCCATAAGGGAAATGACAAAGTTAGCAGATATCCCTCCTCCAACACTGTTTGGAAAACTGCTATCCTATGAGATGCAGTTGATGGTGAGGAAAGAAGAGGAGAAGACTACAAGAAGTGAGCATAAAGAAAGAACAGTGGCATTCAAGATAGATGGCACCAAGAAATACAAAAGTAAGTCTCCATCTCCACCTCCAAAGGTTGCTGAGACTGGGTCAGATGATTCAGAAAGTAGAAATTCTGAAAGCAGTGAGAGTGATGAGGATTTTGCAGCCTTCACAAGACACTTTCAGAAGTTTCTAAAGAAGAAACAGTGGAGGTCAAAGCCATCCACTTCAAAGGGAAAAGATGACTATTATCAGAACAAGAAGTCATCAAAGAAAGACAGAAGAAAGACCAAGTCAAGCAAAGCAACTTTATCAAAAATTGTTTGCTATTGCTGTAACAGACAAGGACATGTTATTGATGACTGTCCTGAGAAAAGGAAAGAGTCTAATGACAAGAAGAAGATTCAAACCAAGGGCAAAAAGGAAAGGTCCTTTGTTGCCAAGAAGGACAAAAGCCTGTCAGACATATCTTCTTCAGAAACTGAGTCAGAAGCTGAAGCATATATAGGAATATTTGCTGAAGAAGAGGAAGAAGAGTTCATCCAGATAATGAACTCTATATACGAGCAAGAGGACATCCAGTGCAAAGGACTGATGGCCTTAACAGAAGGTGACAAAATCTAGGAGCAGCCTGAACCTAGTAAGGTACAAAATTGTTCTTTAAGTTCAATTTCTTGTGCTAGTTCAGATTCAGCTACATCAGCATCAAGTGATGCCAGTGGATCTGAATCTGAAGGGAATGTTCATCAGTTAATTGATGAATATAGAGTTTTATTGCAAGCATTTAAGAAAAGCAAATCCTTGGCCAAGAGTCAGGCTAAGGAATTGCAAGTCTCAAAGTGGCTGCAACTGATTTTGATAAGCTAATTGATCAAAAACTCAATGAAATAGCCAGGCTGAAGAACATAACAGTTATTCAGATGGGGACTATAACATTCAAGAATGATCAAATCAGAAATCTGTAGATTAGTCTTCAGAAGGAGAGAGACATTGTTGCAAAGTTTTCTAAACCAAAGTCTGTTCTACCATTAATAGATGAATTTGTTCATCAAAAAGGTAAAACTGGATTAGGGTTTACTAAACCTGCTAGGACTGTAAAGTCCAAGTCTAAGGGCAAAGCCCCAGCTCTCAACAAGCCAGCTGTAGATAGAACAGCTAGGGTTGTACCTAAGCAAAGGTACAATAGATTTGAGTGCTGGTGCTGTGGCAAGGTAGGCCACTTTGCCATGGACTGTTGGCACAATTCAAGTGCCAAAGTGATTAGCAAACTGCCTGTTGGAAAATCTGCAGGTAGCTTTGTTAAGAGGCAAACTAACCAGCACCAAGGACCCAAGAATTCTTTGGGTTCTAAGGTCAACTAATCTGTTTTGCAGGTGAGTCCAAGTGGCCATGCCCCAATATGGTACTTGGACAGTGGATGTTCCATACACATGACTGGAACTAGGGGATTGCTAAAGGACTATACACCTATCAAGGATGGTCCTAAAGTCACCTTTGGTGGTTCTGAAAAAGAAATTATCAAGGGTTTTGGTAACATTTCTAGCACCCATATAACAATTACTCAAGTGGCTTATGTTAAAGGTTTGAAACATAACCTTATTACTATAAGTCAACTGAGTGATTTAGGATATGACATCTCATTTGTTAAAGATGGTTGTCATATCAGGAGATCAAATGATCAAGAGATCATTTTAACAGGTTACAGAAAGAGGAATGTCTATTGTCTAGACATTATGAGTGAGAACAATGGTTCTCCAGTTTGTCTTGTAGCTGATGAGAAAGTCTCTCATTGTGTCAAATGGAACAAGAGGCTAGCCCATCTTAACTACAAGACAATTGGCCAACTCTATAGCAAAGAGTTAGTGAGGAATGGTCCTCAAGTTAAGTGTATTAAAGATGGAATATGCTCAGCTTGTCAAAAAGGCAAGCAGACTAGATCCACCTTTAATAGCATTGAAAACAAAGATATTGTGAGGTGTTTATACCTCTTGCATATGGATCTCTTTGGTCCTATGCCAGTTCACAGCCTAGGTAGGAAGGTCAATACTTTTGTGGTTGTAGATGACTACTCAAGGTTTTCCTGGGTGTTCTTCCTTAGACAGAAATCTGAAACACCTAGTATCTTTTATAGCTTTGTCAAACAAATTCAGAATGAACTAGATAGTACAGTGGTCAAGATAAGAAGTGACCATGATACTGAATTTCAGTCTGATAGTATGGCAAAACTATGTTAAGAATTTGGGATATTTCAGGAATTTTCTTCACCAAGAACACCTCAGCAAAATGACATTGCTGAGAGGAAAAATAGAACCTTGATTGAGCCTGGTAGAACCCTATTAAGTGACACATCTCTCCCAGAATATTTCTGGGCTGAGGCAGTTAATACTACATGCCATGTAATTAATAGGGCTACCATTACTAAAAACCACAATAAGACCCCCTATGAGATTGTGAAAGGCAGAAAACCAAATCTATCCTACTTCAGGATCTTTGGTTGTAAGTTCTTTATACTTAACAATGGAAAGTCTTACTTGACCAAGTTTGCTGCTAAGTCCCAAGAGGGGATCTTTGTTGGGTACAACAACAATAGTAAGGCTTATAGAGTCTACAACTTGTCTACTCAAGTTGTAGAAGAGTCAGTACATATAGTATTTGATGAAGCTAGACTTATTAACAATGAGTTGTCTAGAAGTATTTGCAGCTCCACAGGTGTGACTAAGAAGATGGACAAGCTCACTATTGAAGAAGGATCTACTGCAAGTCAGCATGTAGATGATAGTGGCTGTTGTCCAGGGGGAGTACTACATGTACCTAATACAGAAGAAGACCAAGGAGTGCAGCAAGATGAAGAAGCTGAAGGAGTTCAACCTGAAGCCAGGATGCCTCCAGCTAATAGGCATCTAAGAGATCATCCAGCAGATCAAATCATTGGTGATGTAAGACAAGGGGTACAAACAAGGAGCAGAAATCTGAGTGCAGTACTCTACTCCAGTTTTTTATCCCAAGTAGAGCCAAAGAAGTTTGAAGAAGCCATCCTAGACCCTCATTGGATTGAGGCAATGCAAGAGGAGCTGAATCAGTTCAAGAGGTGCAAAGTCTGGGAGCTTGTTCCTAAACCAAAAGACCACAACATAATTGGAACCAAGTGGATCTTTAGGAACAAAATGGATGAACATGGAGTGATTATCAAGAACAAAGCAAGATTGGTTGCTAAGGGATATAGGCAGGAAGAAGTTATTGACTTTGATCAAACCTTTGCTCCAGTAGCCAGTCTGGAAGCCATAAGGATGTTCCTGTCCTATGCAACCTATCAAGGATTTAAAGTATACCAAATGGATGTTAAGTCAGCCTTTTTGAATGGTAATCTAAAGGAAGAGGTCTATGTGGAACAGCCATCAGGTTTTGTTGATTCAACTCAACCTAATTATGTCTATAGACTTAGGAAGGCTTTGTATGGGTTAAAAAAAGCCCCTAGGGCTTGGTATGAAACCCTGTCTAGTTTCCTCATTAAGAATAAATTCACAAGGGGGAAAATAGACAAGACTCTATTCCTTAGGGAATCCAGAGGCAAGATAATACTAGTCCAAATATATGTAGATGACATAATATTTGGGTCTACTGAAAGTAGTCTTTGCAAAAAGTTTGCAAAACTTATGCAAGGACAATTTGAGATGAGCAGTATGGGGGAACTTAAGTTCTTCTTGGGTCTCCAAGTTAGACAGACTGAGAATGGTTTTTCCATATGCCAATCTAAGTTCACCCTAGAACTGATCAGGAAGTATGGTATGGAATCTTCAGTACCATGAAAACTCCTATGGGGTCAAGTATGTCTCTTAGCAAAGATGATGCAGGGAAACCTGTAGATGAGACTTTATATAGAGGGATAGTTGGCTCCCTATTGTATTTGACAGCAAGTAGACCAGATATCATGTATGCTACATGTGTCTGTGCTAGGTACCAAGCTTGCCCTAAAGAGTCTCATTTGACAGCAGTCAAAAGGATACTGAGATATCTTAAGGGCACTCCTTATCTAGGCCTTTGGTACCCTAGGAATGGAGACTTTGAACTGATAGGTTATTCAGATGCAGATTTTGCAGGCTGCAAAGAAGATAGGAAAAGTATAACTGGTACCTGTCAATTCCTAGGTGGAAGACTGATATCATGGAGTAGCAAGAAACAAACAAGTATGGTCATCTCCACGACAGAATCAGAATATATGGCTGCAGGAAGTTGCTGTGCTCAACTTCTATGGATACAACATCAGCTTGAGGATTATGGTATTCAGGTTAGTAGAACACCACTGTTTTGTCATTCTACTAGTGCTATATCTATTACAAACAATCCTGTTTCACATAGTAGAACTAAACATATTGAAATAAAATATCATTTTCTAAGGGAACATGTAGAAAAAGAAGATATTTCACTAGAATATGTAAATACAGATAATCAACTAGCTGACATGTATACTAAGCCTTTAGAAGAAACCAAATTCAATAGGTTTAAAATTGAATTAGGTATGATAAACTTAGAATAAGTTTACAGATATGGCTAAGTAAAATAGTGTTGACACACAGAGTTGTCTGTGCCGAGACAGAAAAGTGGTGTCGATACTTTAGGGAAAAGGTGTCGACACATCTAGGAAGTTGGTGTCGACACTTCAGAAAATAAGTGTCGACACATACAGGGTTGGTGTCGACACAACCAAGGTGGTGTCGACACTTAGAATTTACACAGAATTAACTAAGTAAAGTCTCGACTAAGTGTCAAGTTGAGTGGTGTCGACACATAAACAAGTGTCGACACATATATTCTGTTGACCAAACTTGTGTCGACACATAGGTGTCGAGACATTATAAGTCTGTGTCGACACTTTTCAATAGTGTCGACACAATTTAAGTTTGTTGACGCGCCCATTCATCTTCAACTCTAGAAAGGTATAAATAGGGTTTCAACATTGTCTGTCGACACGCTCACCAAAGTTTCGTGACCAAACTTGTGTGTCGACACCTCTCTTCTCTCAATTCAAATTCTTCAAACCCTAATGACGCCCAAGCTCGAAGAGAACGTGAATGAAGGTTATGAACTGGTGCGTCACGCATTTGATGATGCAGAACTAGAGATCAAGGATGTGGTAACCCTAGTTGCAAACTTAGGGTTAGATTTTCTTGTTTCAGAGCCAACCAAGATATGGAAGAAAGAAGTTCTAGAGTTTCTGAATGGAGCAACCCTAGATGAATCTGGACTCAAGATAAAGTCAAGGGTTCATGGAGAAAAGGTGAAGGTATCACCTAAGAGTTTGAGAAAGGTACTAAACCTACCAAGGACTAAAGAAGAAGATGAAGTTTCTGCTTCTAAGACCAAAGAAGCTTTAACATGGTGTGGACTGGATTCCAAGATGAAAATTGAATCAGTATTCAATAGAAAGGGAATGAACGACCAAGGAAAATTTCTCTCTGAAATTGTTGGCAAGGTGATCCTGTGCAAGTCTGGAGGACATGACAGGATTTCAGAATATATGTTCAATCTAATGATAAGGTTAATCTTCCAGCTAAATACTGATTGGTCTGGATTAGTGTTTGAGAAGATTAAGGAGAGCCTGAAGAAGCCCAATTTGGGTAGGATACTAAGTCTTTACTTGGCTGGTAGTATACCAGAAGTAATGAGTCAAGCTGCAGGATCAAAAATCAACCACATGAGGAAGATGGACATGAGGATCTTCTCAAGGTGGGATAGGGTCTTGACTAAGGAAATGCCAACTCCTGAGAAGGAAAGCCCACAAAAGAAGAAGAAGTAGATAGCCCCAGTGGCTCAAGAATCATCTAGTAGCTCTGAAGAGCATGTTGTCTTTACACTAGATGATGAACAAGAAACTGGAACTGTTGGAAAGTCTCCAGATAGACAAGAAGCTGCAGACAGGCAGGGGAGCTACCTCAAGCTAGCCCTCTTCACAAGGATTCTATCCAGGGGGAGTCTCTACTGGTTGAAGAGCCACCTCCTCTAGAAAGTGAAAGAGCTACACAAATCATACTTGAGGTAATAACTGAAATAAACCAATTAGATTTCTCTATTGAGAATGCAGTTATAACTGACACATTATCTACTGCAAATCAGCAACCTCAGGTTCCTAGTCAACCCCAAGATGTTGTCATGGAGGACACATCTGTTGCAGATCAAGTAGTGTCTGATCATGGTGTAATTGATGAGATCAGGAATTCTCCACCCCGTCATCAACAAGAGTTTACTTTGGAAGAACTTTTCCCTGATCTTCTCCAAACAGACTTTGAGAAGGAAAGTGCTGCTGCTGAGGGGGAGAAGGCCCAAGTTGAGGGGCAACAAGTGGAGATTCTAGAAGAAACTGCAAGGAAAGAGCCTGAGAAGCTAAAGGATGTTGAGGAGCTAACTAGGGAGAGGGTAGAAATAGCCAGCACATCAGCATCTGAAGATGAGGAGGCTGCAAGAGCAAAGAAAAGGAAATTCCAAGTATTTACAAGAAGAAGCCAAACTTATAAAAAGGCTTTACAAACCATTGCCCCACAGCCTACACCACAGCCAACACCATCAACAGATTTCAGTTCTTTGATTGTTGCTTTGCAGATAAAGCTTGATGAGCAGAGGCAAGCTCTGGAAAAGTATGTGGATGAAGGGCAAAAATCTCTACAATTTGATCTGGCCCAGGACATTAAGTCTATTAGATTTGAGATGAATCTAAATAAGAAGGAGATGACTGACTGCTTCCACAAGGGAGAGAATGCAGTAGTCTATCTAGCTACTCATCAAGAGAAAATCAAAGCTTAAGTGGATGAACTTGAAGTAAAGCAAGTATATGTACTGGAGAATCAAATCAGAATGAATGATAACTTGACAGCTTCTCACAATGCAATTGTCACTGAACTAAAGAATATACCCACTGCCCAGAATGCAGCCCTGACCACTGCCAAAGAGGAATTTGACAAAGAATTGCAAGAAAGCCTAATTGCTGTAACTTCTGTAATTCAAGATTCCCAGAAGATCCTTACTGAAAAGCTCCAAAGGTTGAAACCTTTCTACAAGTATGGAGTCAATTACCTAAATGCACAAATCAGATTTCAGAAAGATGATCTAAGAGATCACATAGAAAGAGAAGTCATAAAGGGGAGAGGGTGTTAGTCAAAGCATGCTCTGATCATGCAAAATGGATTTCCAATTCCATCAGAGCCACTCTTGGTTATCCTCCTTTATGTGATGATGATAATGTTGCAGAGTCTGGGTTTAATCCTGCCTATCTTGGAGGTGAGCAAGCTGAAGTAGCTCAGGTGATCTATCCTCCACCAGACTTTGATATGATACAAGCAGATATACAATCAATGTATAGCCCACCTGAGGGACAGCAAAATGTCATCATAGAAAAGGTGGTTCAGCCAGTATCTGAGGCTATACAAGAAGCTATACTGAAAGAACAAGAAGCCAGATTGTCTAAGAAGAGGTTCAGAGAGCAAGCTGAATAAAGGCCTGATTTTGAACAGTGGAGCCCCACCTCCAGGAATATTATCTTAACTGCATGGAAGGCTGCCAAAGACAATATTCAAGATAAAAACAAGTGTTTTTCTGAACTAGAGTGGAGGAAACATGAGACCAGGCAAGAAGCCATTGTGCAATACAGGAGAAAGGCTAAGATGGGAAAGCTACCTCCTACTGCCTAGGAGCCTAGCAAGTACTTTCCCAAGCCTTATCATTACTTTGAGAGGCAAAAGATCAAAGCTGAAGAGCTAAAGAAGAAGGATCTTAAAGGCAAGAAGCCTGCTGCTACTGAAGATGCTGATGCCCCTGTGCAAGCAAATATACAGTCTAGGAAGGGCATAGTTATCAAGGAGGCTGAGCAAAAATAGAACAGAATTATCTTTAGTTTACAGTTGTAATCTTTTGATATTAAACACCCTGTAAACTTTTGTATAATGTATATGACAAAGTTAGAACAATGTGTTGCGTGAAAAATCTATTACATAATTGTTCTGAGATATATGTGTGTACATATTTTGTTTAATACATGTTAATGTACTTTCCCTGATAGCATAATACTATTTTTCATCATACTGTAATTTTGTTATGTATGGTGTATATCATTGACTAAGGGTTATGACTTCTCCAAATAGGGGGAGATTGTTGGGTACATTGGTTTAAATGTACCTTATTTGAAGAAGCCTCACCCTACTCAATAATATACATCAAAATGTATTTGATGTATTTTGAGTTTAGTTGTGCAGGTCAAGTATTTACAGGGAAAGCTGAAAAGTTTCTAAGTCCATGTGTCGACACTCAGAAGGAAAGTGTCGACACTTAAGAAGACTTGTGTCGACACCCAGGCAAGCAGTGTCGATATTTGGAGTAATTGTGTCGACACCAGGGATGCAGAGTCGACACCAGACAGAAAGTGTCGACACATGAAGGTTGTGTCGACACTCAATGAAGAGATGTCCAGTGAAGCAGTGTCGACACTTAGAAGTAGTGTCGACACCCAGAGGAACTGTTTCTACATCAGAAAGTGTCGACACTTGGAGGTTGTGTCGACACTCAACAAATTTCAGCAGAGTCTAAGTATAAGTGTCGACATAATAAAGAATGTGTCGACACTCAGCAGAAGACTCAACACATGAAGAAAGTGTCGACATAATGAAGAATGTGTCGACACACAACAGAAGACTCAACATATGAAGAAAGTGTCGACACTAGGAGACTGTGTCGACACTCAGCAAAGTTCAACAAAAATTCTAAGTACAAGTGTCGACACAAAGGGAATGTGTCGACACTCAGCCAAAGTCTCAACACCAAGAAGATGTGTCGACACAAGGAGCTGTGTCGACACTCAACAAGTATCAACACAGAAGGAATGTGTCGACACCAAGAAGATGTGTCGACACTGATCAAATTCAATACATGAAGATGTGTCGACACAAAGGAGTTGTGTCGACACTTACAAGAATTCAACTAAGTACTGAAGAACAAGGAGTTGTGTCGACACTCAATATCAGTGTCGACACATATTGAAGAAGCTGTGTCGAGAAGTGAATTCTACAACACAAGGAGTTGTGTCGACACCTTGAAGGCTTGTGTCGATACTTAGTCAACTTATGTCGACACTTGGTCTATAAGTGTCGGCACTTAAAGACAGATTGTCTCGACACTTTCAGACAGTTACAAATATTTCAAGAACTGACTGGATGACTTGATAGCTGACATTCCAGCCGGTCTACTGCACCTGTCAGAGATGTCAGAAAGCTGTTAGGAACCGGATCAGCCGATTACCATGAAGAAGGCCTATATAAAGGCCTATTCTGTCAACAGAAGAAGATGATTTACACAAGTCTAAGTGATTAACAACAAGAGATCAACAATCAAAGAAGAAGATCTAGCTATTCATTGAAGAATCAAGTGAAGATCTAAGAAGTTGGGGAGAGAGAGCTCCTTCCAAGAACACAGCCGTTGGAACCAGGCTGTGAAGAAGGGTTCAGACCTAGTTCTGAATCTTAAGTTGCAGTGATTGAAGATTAGCTGCAGAGAATCAATCCTATTGTGTTCTACATTTAAGAAGCTTTGAATAAAGCCAAGTGAGGTTGATCTCAGCAGAGTTCTTCCAAGAACTCATCAAGAACCTATCAACTCATCTCTCTTTTTCTGAGTTGTAGGTATACACTTTGAAATTCTAAATTTCTTGTAGGATCCGTAGGGATCTGAGTTGTAAGCTTGTAATTATAAAGGCTGAGTGGTAAGGCCTGTGTGCCTGAGTGTAGGAGATCTATTTCTCTGAGTGTAGGCCTGTTGTGGCTGAGTGTAGACCTTGTGGCTGAGTGTAGGCCTTGTGGCTGAGTGTAGGTCTCTGGAGAAGACTGAGTTGTAGGGCCTTGGGCATGAGCTGTAGGAACCTGTTTGGGGTTCTGAGTGTAAGATCTGAGGATCTGAGATAGTGGAGGAGTTTGGCCGAATCTAGTACACTACTAGATAGGCGAAGGGGGAAAGTGGATGTACCCAAACCTTGGGGAACCACTATAAATCTGTGTGTTCACTGTGTGCATGTTTGATTCTGTGATTGCTGATTGATTTCTGTGAAGAAGTAATTATAACTCTGTGATATAATCTGTAATATGCCTAAAAAGTCTAAAAAGATTTAGTCACCTATTCACCCCCCCACCCCTCTAGGTGATTAGGTACAATTTCTTTCACCATATATGGTCCAGCCAGCAGAAGACCTCAGATGACTCCAGACTTAGAGAAAATCAAGTTCAGTAAATAAGTTCGACGTTCGTCGAACTCAGCTCAACGATCGTCGATCGCTGATTGACGAACTCAGAGATAATTTTCTGAGTTGAGCTCAACGATATTCGAGTTCCGGTCGACGAAGTCTGGATTTCAACTTCAACACAATCTTTCCAGAATACTTTCTCTGAACACAGCTCAACGAAGATAGATTATTAGCTCGACGAACTTGGAGCGCAGAATTGGCAAGTTATTCATAAAATGCAGTTCCCTATGCTCAGCTCGACGAACTTGGATCTCAAGTCGACGAACAAGTTTTCTCAGGTCGACGAATAGGATTTCTCAGCACGATGAACTTTGATCTCAGGTCGACGAAATCTGTTATTTGGTCGACAATTTCTGATGCAGTTGCAGACATAAAATTCTCCTCATTTTCTGTCCTTTATTCCATATTATTTAGCAGTGATTTTCCTGAGTAATTAATGTACATATTCTCTGAATATAGCTGTTACTAGCAACATTAATTATGGTCTTCATCATGATAATTACTTGCTCAATTAATTGGGACAGTTGGGGAAACTCATCAATGCAAATATTCTCCAGCCGATTTTCGTTCTCCAGGCCATCAGTAATTAATGCTTGAGAATTCAAAATTAAACAGAGAAATTCAACAGAGAATATAAAAGGTATTTTCTTTTTCAGAAGACAACATGACAGAGAGTGATACAGAACCAGAGAACATACATAAAATCTCTCAGACATTCTCTGTGCAGAAAAGTCTTTATTTTCACCTTGATTTTTCTAAAGAAGAAGAAGAACAACAAACACATAATCAAGAGACTTCTTCAACTTCAACTCCAGGAGCTTTCAAGTACAACAATCACTATCAGTCAGAACTTCCTGGTTTACTACAAGTCAAGGCTAAAGACCTACTACACCCTGTGCAAGGTGTAACGCCCCAAAAATCATTATCGAGCTGGTCGCGTCCAAAAGTAATTTTGGTGCCTTTATAGGGGTACACGGCCTAGGACACGGGCATGTCCAAGGCCGTGTCTTGCTTGGT
Source organism: Platanthera guangdongensis (assembly GCA_039583875.1). Lineage (NCBI taxonomy): Eukaryota > Viridiplantae > Streptophyta > Magnoliopsida > Asparagales > Orchidaceae > Platanthera > Platanthera guangdongensis. Next base: position 144,369,647 of record CM077166.1, read on the forward strand.
GTTTTGGCTGGCTGTATCCCGAGAAGGATACGGCAAGAAACACGACAGAATGACATGGGCGTGTCATTTGACACGGGTGTGTGCCTACCTGTGTTAGTACCCGTGTTCCCTAGAGTCATGACAGTTGGCGTGACGGTTATTCGTGACATGCCTCCGGTCACGGGCGTGTCCAGGACACGACACAGGCGTGTCAGGTTGAGATACGGGCGTGTCTTGCCCGCGTGGTTTTTTCTGCGTTCGACGATCGTGCCAGGATCGAGGCACACGACCTGGGACACGGCCGTGTGCGAGGCCGTATTCGGCCCAGGTTTGAGGATTTCTATACAGATCTGAGCCGTTCATTTTCTTTAAGTAAGATCTGACGGCCCAGGCGTGTTCCTGCTCTGTTAAGGCCGGGAATGGTGGTTTAACTCCTCATTTATCCCTTAAGCTTTCTCTTTCCAAGGAGTTAGAGCAAGGAGGAAGAAGGAGGAGGATTTCGGCCACTGGCGGAGCATCGGAGCACCTTTTAGAGAACTGAGAGCGGATCCGTGGAGGAAATCCCGTTGTGAAGACTTCTATTCGTGTAATTTTCCATGGCGCAAAAGCGTACTACAAGGGTAACGATTCTATACTTGAGCATGTGAAGCTCTCTTCCTTTTTGCATAGGGAAAACCCGCTCCCGTGAGTGTGCGGCGAGTGTTCGGTGTTCCTTGGGGTTGACAGGAATAGTCCCCCTTGTGTTGCATATAGAGTCCGGAATCGAAGTACTGACATAGGCATTGTGTGTGAAGCCTACCCGGACATGTTGGTCTGGATTGGTGATGTTGCATTTGTTAAGGTTTGCCAGAGAAGACTCCGTGCTTTGGGTTTTCGGGTTTCTACGCGGTAGATTGCAGCAGGGATCCTTGGGGAATAACTCCAAGGCGCACCCAAAAAACTGAGCGGAATCGTTGTTCTGCTCACTTGGTGGTCTGGGAACCGGCCTTGAACATAACTGGGTTATGTGATTGTTTGGAAATGGCAGGATCCGAGAGAATCTTGGCTCGTGTGTACGTCTTAAGGTGTACTACGCATTGTGACCAACGGGCAAGTGTAATAGGACCTGGGCTATGTGGTTCGGTGCGAGAGACCCGAAAAGGGGACTGGCCGTTGGCATAGTCGGGAGCCTTAGACGGTGGTTAGAATGCAAAAATGCTCACGTTGTTGCCATCCCGGGGGTGGTGGTGAAGACGCTGAAGTGTCAGGATTCACCGATAATGTTCCCTGAGTGCACTGGATGTTTGGCCGTGTGAGCCTACACCTGTGGCTAGCATGTTTGTACTATATTATTTTAGCTGGGCTAATGAATTGTAGGGAACGAGCACCGCCGTCCCGAGTTACGGGCGGGGTCGTTATAATTTGGTCGGCTTTTGGCTGACCGTTGCTTTGTTTGCCACCGTGTGGTGGAATGCTGCTTGCAGGTGTTGCGGAGCAGAGTACCAAATAGCGGGTTGGAGGCCATGTTGTTGTGCTGGCCCTAGAAGGCCAAAGCGAATAGTTGTACTTTATTTTGTCATGTGTGGCTGGCCTACGAGCCGATGTATGGAAAACATTATTTAATTAGGTGAACAGAGGTAAGGCCATAAGGCCGTGTACCTTTCAGTGTATTTGTTTTCATTCCAGTTGTAGTGGTGTTGGAAATTCATGATTATTGGATTCAATTATGGGTTCTTTCAACTGTTTAAAAGCTTCCGCTAGAATGCTCTGTGTTAGGATGAGTAGTATTAATTGGACAGTTTGGTAATTCATACGTAACCCTTCTGACTATCCGTGGTATATGGTGTCGGGTTCTAGCTGGACCTTCTACTATATGACATACGACGGATGAGGGTGTTACAATTTGGTATCAGACTTCTGGTTACGGTCAGGCTTAAATGAATTCGTGGTCGAATTCTTTAAAGGGGTGGTGAGCACATGTGTGCGTCATTGTTATAACATCACAAAGAACCCATGAATGTCCACTTAGGAATGAAAAATACACTTGTTTTGTGGAACCTGAGTGTTCGAGTGATTGCTTTTAGCAATTTGTGTGTTGTCTAATCTAGGTTCTTTTCTATTATAGGCAGCTCGGAGCGGTGCTGGTCAATCGGAGCGTCTGCAATCAGCGGAAAGTAGTGCACCGAGGGATGTGCCTACAACACCTCCTTCAGCGGAAACCATCAGGTTGGTGGCTGAAGTAGTTTTTGCCTTGATTAATGCCCAACCTGCAGGGCAAATGCATCACGCACCTCCTGTGAATGAGCAAGAACCGGTTAGGGGCGGCAGAGTTGAGACTGGTGGAGCGCTTGGTGGTGGATCAGGTAGAGACGAGGAGGGCTACGGAGATACAGCTCAAGCATGTAATGGGCTTTAATCCTTCGAGGTTCGATGGGGTTGGAACGCTAGCTCAAGCTGAGGGTTGGCTCTCTACGATAAAGTGGGTCTTGACGGCCACGTTAACGGAAGAGTGGCAGAAGACCACCGTAGCGACCTTCCTTTTGGATGGTGAGGCGTGGCTGTGGTGGGATGAGTTGGAGTTTCATCTCTTAGTGGGAAGGCAGCTTGCTGATGTGCCTATGGAGAAATTCTCAAGATTGTTCTTGGCCAGATATCTACCATCTGCTCAGAAGCTTGAGATGGAAAATCAGTATCTTGGGTTAACTCAGGGAGCCAGAAGCATGGACGAGTATCTCCACGGGTTTACACGGTTGGGTCGGTATGCTGGTGCTATGTTTACGGAAGAAGAGAGGAAGACCAACCAATTTTATGAGGGACTACGCGGTGACCTACAGTTGCTCCTTGTTTGGCCTAAGGCACAGGGCTTCCTAGCCTTGGTCAATTCGGCCCGGTCATTGGAAAAGGTTGTGAAAAAAGTCCAAGAGAAGAAGGACCTTGGGGAAAAGAAGGCAGAGTTCAAAGTGCCAAATGTAAAGTCAGGATTCCGTAGATGAGCAAGAAACAGAAGACTTCAAACTCAGCCCCTTCATCTGGTGCGTTGGGGGCAACCACAAGTCGAGTTCCAGGAGCTTGCTACAACTGTGGGAAGACGGGGCACTGTGCTTGTGAATGTTGGAGCAGACGTGCAAAGTCCGAGAGGATGCCTGGAGCGACCTATGAAGAGAAAGGGAAGGTGGTGGAATCAACCACGTCCCATCATGCTCCAGCCTAGCCTAGAGTTTATAATCTTGGTCTGCAAGAGGCCATGAAACAAGCTGACGTGGTGACAGGTATGAGTCAAATTATAGCAGTTTAACTTTATGTAGTTATTACCTTTTTATATGTTAGCCTATGTTTGTTGGTGCTAGGATTCGTGTTGATTTTCGATCGTCCGGAAAGAGCCCTGTTTGATACGGGAGTATCGCATTCCTTCTTATCCGAAAGGTTCATATCGCACGTCGGGGCCCCTTCCTCGATGTCAAAAGACAGGTTGGATGTGTTGTTGCCCAATGGGTGCTCAATGCGAGCGGATAAGTTCTGTGTGGTAAAGATTTGGATTGGGGACCAGGAGTTTGATCTACGAGCGTTGGTTCTACCGTTAGTGGAGTTTGACGTAATCTTTGGTATGGACTGGCTCTCAGAGCAGCGAGATTATATCGATTGCAACCGAAAGGAGGTTAAGTTTGGACTGCATACTGAATGGGAGACTATGTTTGCGGGCATGAAGGGGTCGGGTAAAGTTTTGATGTCGGCCCTTTAAGTGATTAAGGCAGTTCGGTCTGGTGTAGAGCTGTTTGTCACCTTAGTGCAGGCTTCAACACCTAGGCCAAGTCTGGACAGTATCCTAGTTGTGTTCGAGTATCCTGATGTGTTCCCAGATGATCTACCAGGAGCCCCTCCTCAGCGGGAGATTGATTTTACCATTGAGCTGGTACCAGGTGCCAAACCGGTGTCACGCTCTCCATATCGGATAGCGCCGCGAGAGATGGCAGAGTTGAAGGTTCAACTGCAGGAGTTGTTGGAGCAAGGGTATATGCGTCCAAGTTCATCGCCTTGGAGCGCACCAGTTCTTTTCGTTAAGAAGAAGGATAGGAGCTTGGTACTCTGTATTGACTATCGGGAGTTGAACATGCTTACGGAAAAGAACAAATATCCAATCCCCAGGATTGACGATCTATTTGATCAATTGGTTGGGTCAACAATATATTCAAAGTTAGATCTGAAGTTTGGTTACTACCAATTGAGGATAAGGGAAAGTGACATCCCTAAGACAGCGTTTAGCACGCGGTTTGGGCATTACGAGTTCACGGTCATGCCGTTTGGGCTGACCAATGCGCCATCCGTGTTTGTGGATTTGATGAACAGGACATTCAGAGAATACCTGGATCATTTTGTGATAGTATTTATCGATGATATCTTGGTATATGCGCAGTGTGAGAAGGACTATTACAATCATCTACACATGGTGTTGGAGACCTTGAGGAGGAATCATTTGTATGCAAAGTTCTCCAAGTGTGAGTTCTGGTTATCCTCAGTAGCGTTCCTTGGTCATGTTGTTAGTGGAGAAGGGATAGCGGTGGATCGGGCAAATATAGCAGCGATACAGGAGTGGCCTGTATTGTCTTCAGTAGCGGAAGTTCGGAGCTTTCTGGGGCTTGCCGGCTACTATAGGTGCTTCATAGAGAACTTCTCGGGAATAGCGTTACCACTCACGACACTGACAAGGAAAGACCAAAAGTTCGTCTGGTCGCAGGAGTGTGAGCACGCTTTTGAAGAATTGAAGAGGCGGGTGACCACGGTGCCTATTTTACGTTCGCCGAGTGGAACCGAAGGGTTTGAGATTTATAGTGATGCTTCGGGCAGTGGTTTGGGCTGTGTCCCGCTACAGCATGGGAGCGTGATAGCCTATGGTTCATGATAGTTGAAGGTTCACGAGATGAATTATCCGGTCCATGACTTAGAGTTAGCGGCCGTGATATTTGCTCTAAAACTGTGGAGGCACTATCTGTACGGGGTAAAGGTTGATATATTCACCGACCATAAGAGCCTGAAGTACCTGCTAGATCAGAATGATCTGAACATGAGACAATGAAGGTGGATGGAGTTCTTGGGGACTATACCTTCAAGATAAATTATGTACCTGGGAAAGGAAACGCGGTGGCGGATGCGTTGAGCCATAGGGCACCTGCGCGGCCCAGTTGGTTATGGGTACATGATGAGAGATTGGTCCGTGATTTGGAGGCATTAGAGATTTCCTGCGTCGATAAGCAGTCTAGTGCCGGGGCGATATTGTGTTGGACAGAGGTGTAGTATGACCTGGCTGATAGAGTCTGGCGGGCTTTGATTCAGGATAGCAGTATGAAGAAGATCTTGGATGAATCTTTGGATGGGTCAAATTCCCAGTTTGCAGTTGAGGATGGACTGCTAAGGAAGGACGGTCGTCCATGCGTCCCTAGTGCGGATAATCTTTGGGAGGAGTTGATGTACGAGGCTCATCATACCAAGTACTCAATCCACCCGGGTTGCACGAAGATGTATAGAGACATGAAGAAGTTATTCTGGTGGCCAGGATTAAAGAAGGATGTAGCACTTTATGTGGCCAAGTGCCAAACTTGTGCCTTGGTGAAAGCGGAGTGCCAGAAGCCCGGAGACTTCCTAAAGTCCTTGCCCATCCCGGAATGGAAATTCGACGACATTTCTATGGATTTTGTGCATGGTTTGCCAAAGTCATGGAGGGGAAATGACGCCATCTGGGTGGTCGTAGATAGGTTGAAAAAAGTGTCGCATTTCATCCCGAATAGGAAGGAAGATCCAGTGGAAAAGTTAGCCAAACTTTATGTGGATAATATCGTACGGTTGTATGGTATGCCGCGCAGTATTGCTATTGATCGAGATGGACGCTTCACGTCGAAGGACTGCAGGTTGTTTCATAATTTGTTAGGAAATAAGCTGAGTTTCAGCACAGCTTTCCACCCACAGATGGATGGTTAGACCGAGAGGGTCAACAGGACGATGGAGGACATGCTTCGCATGTGCGTCCTAGATTTCGGAAAGCATTGGGAAGATCACCTGTACTTGGTGGAGTTTGCGTATAACAATAGCTTTCAAGCGAGTATTGGAATGGCACCTTTCGAGGCCTTGTATGGGAGGAAGTGTCGTATGCCGTTGTCTTGGTTGGAGACAGGCGAGTCGAAGTTGTATAAACGTCAAGCGGTGGAAGACGCCACTTCAATGGTACTTACAATTCAGGAAAGGTTGAAGATCGCTCAGGACAGGCAAGCAAAGTACTATAACGCCAAGCATATGAACGTGGAGTTCGGTGTTGGCGACTGGGTGTATTTAAAAATCAAGCCGTTCAAGGGTGTTTCGCGGGTTCGACGCTTGAAGAAGCTGAGTCTGAGATACCTTGGAACATTTGAAATCCTGGAGCGTGTTGGCGAGGCAGCGTATAGATTGAAGATGTCGGTGGAGTTGAGTGGGCTACACGATGTGTTCCACGTATCGGTGTTGCGCAAGGCGGTGCAAGAGCCTTTGCAGATAGTTGCGGTTCATCAAGTGCCAGTGGATTACGAGTTGACGACAAAGGTCAAGCCTATACGTATAGAAGACGTTGAGGTCAAACGACTCCGTAACAAGGAAATCCGAATGGTTAAGGTTCGTTGGGATAACTGTGGACGTGAGGAGATTTCTTGGGAGCGAGAGCAAACTATGTTGGAGGAATACCCCGAGTTATTCCACTCAGGCAACATTTAATTTTTGTATACCTTTAATTAATTTCGGGACAAAATTCCTTAAGGGGGGAGATTTGTAACGCCCCCAAAATCGTTATCGAGCTGGTCGCGTCCAAAAGTAATTTTGGTGCCTGTATAGGGGTACACAGCCTAGGAAACGGGCGTGTCCAAAGCTGTGTCTTGCTTGGTGTTTTGGCGGCTGTATCCCGAGAAGGACAAGGCAAGACACATGGCAGAATGACACGGGGTGTCATTTGACACGGGCGTGTGCTTACCCATGTCAGTACCCGTGTTCCCTAGAGTCGTGACAGTTGGTGTGACAGTTATTCGTGACACGCCTCCGGTCACGGGCGTATCCAGGACCCGACACGGGCGTGTCAGGTTGAGACACGGGCGTGTCTTGCCCGTGTGGTTTTTTCTGCGTTCGACGATCGTGCCAGGATCGAGGCACACGGCCTGGGACACGGCCGTGTGCGAGGCCGTGTTCGGCCCAGGTTTGAGGATTTCTGTACAGATCTGAGCCATTCATTTTCTTTAAGTAAGATCTGACGGAACAGGCGTGTTCCTGCTCTGTTAAGGCCGGGAATGGTGGTTTAACTCCTCATTTCTCCCTTAAGCTTTCTCTTTCCAAGGAGTTAGAGCAAGGAGGAAGAAGGAGGAGGATTTCGGCCGCCGACGGAGCATCGGAGCACCGTTTAGAGAACCGAGAGCGTATCCGTGGAGGAAATCTCATTCCGAAGACTTCTATATGTGTAATTTTCCATGGCGCAAAAGCGTACTAATAGGGTAACGATTCTCTACTTGATCATGTAAAACTCTCTTCCTTTTTACATAGGGAAAACCCGCTCCCGTGAGTGCGCGGCGAGTGTGCGGTGTTCCTTGGGGTTGACGGGAATAGTCCCCATTGTGTTGCATATAGAGCCTGTAATCGAAGTACGGACATAAGAATTGTGTGTGAAGCCTACCCGGACATGTTGGTCTGGATCGGTGATGTTGCATTTGTTATGGTTTGCCGGAGAAGACTTCGTACTTTGGGTTTTCGGGTTTCTACGCGGTAGATTGCAGCAGGGATCCTTGGGGATTAACTCCAAGGCGCACCCGGAAAACTGAGCGGAATCGTTGTTCTGCTAACTTAGCGGTCTCAGAACCGGCCTTGAACATAACTGGGTTATGTGATTGTTTGGAAATGGCAGGATCTGAGAGAATCTTGGCTCGTGCTTACGTCTTAAGGTGTGCTACACATTGTGAGCAACGAGTAAGTGGAATCGGACCTGGGCTATGTGGTTCGGTGCGAGAGACCCAAAAAGGGGACTGGCCGTTAGCATAATTAGGAGCCATAGACAGTGGTCAGAAAGGCTAAAATGCTCATGTTGTTGCCATCCTGGTGGTGGTGGTGAAGACGCTGAAGTGTCAGGATTCACCGATAATGTGCCCTGAGTGCATAGGGTGTTTGGCCGTGCGAGCGTACACCTATGGCTAGAATGTTTGTACTATATTATTTTAGCTGGGCTAATGAACTGCAGGAAAGGAGCACCACCGTCCCGAGTTAGGGGCGGGGTCGTTATAATTTGGTCGGCTTTTGGCTGACAGTTGCTTTGTTTGCCACAGTGCGGTAGAATGTTGCTTGCAGGTGCTGCGGAGCCGAGTACCAAATAGCGGGTTGGAGCCCATGTTGCTGTGCAGGCCCTAGAAGGCCAAAGCGAATAGTTGTACTTTATTTTCTCATGTGTGGCCGGCCTGCGAGCCGATGTATGGAAAAAATTATTTAATTAAGTCAACCTCTGTAAGGCGATAAGGTCGTGTACCTTTCAGTGTATTTCTTTTCATTCCAGTTGTAGTGTTGTTGGACATTCATTATTATTGGATTCAATTATGGGTTCTTTCAACTTTTAAAAGCTTCTGCTAGAATGCTATGTGTTAGGACAAGTAGTCTTAATTGGACAGTTTGGTTATTCATACGTAACCCTTTAGATTGTCTATGGTATATGGTGTCGGGTTCTAGCTGGACCTTCTATTATATGTTATACGACGGATGGGGGTGTTACACAAGGCTTTAAGTGATTTCTGGAGAAGCCTTGAAGACATCAATCCACTTGTCTTCTCAGTTGTTTGAGAAAGCGAAGACACCATTATCACTCTCTCCCCTCCTTTATAAAGGGTTTATTAACTCACTTCAAAAGTTTAATTTGGTTTTGGGCACCTGATCAAAAGCTCAAAGGTGGCAGTCACCTGATCAAAAGCTGCTATTGGATTCCTACCAGGGTGGTAAGAGAGTGCATGTACCCAGGTTGGGGAACTATTATAAATTTTTGTGTTGTCTGGTTGGCCCTTTTCTTATTGTTCTTGTTGTGACTGTGATAAATTAGTTTGCTGTATTAGATTAGATCATCTTACATAGTTTTACCTTTCTATTATTATTGGTATCATATATTCTTTACTCTGATAAATTCTAAAAATAGCCAATAACATTTAAAATACTCTATTCACCCCCCCTATAGAGTAATCTAATCTGACCCTTATCTTTCAATAAGTATCAGAACAAGGTTCCTTTACTTATACAAGCTAACACATGAACCAAAAGATCCTTTGTTAGATCAAATCTTAGTTTTGTTTATTTCACAGCATGGTACAGAACAAAGATTATGCAAGCACCAGACCTCCAGTCTGCAACTTGAATAAATTTGCAATCTGGAAGGCAAGAATTAGGATGTATATGAATTCTATTGATTAGGACATCTATAATTCTATTTTGACAGGTCCTCCTCAACCAACAGCTGCTACATCTCATCTAAATCAACATCAAGCACTCATGTTGTTCCACCACCTGAGTGGACAGATGCACAAAAAAAGGCAAAGATTGTAGATGCTAAAGCCATGAACATATTAGCACAAACTATGTCAGATGACATCTTCCAAAAAGTGGCTGAATTCACATCTGCCAAGGCAATATTGGAATCTCTAAACCAGATGGTTACTGGTTCAGCCGATGAGAGAAAGGATAGCATATCAAACCTTATCTCACAGTATGAAAACTTCAAGAAGGAAGAGTCTGAGTTTGTTAGTGACATGTATAACAGATTAAGCTCAATCATTAATGAGCTAAAGACTCTGGATAAGGATATCACCCTCACTAAGGTGAATGACAAGATCCTCATGTGCTTCCCAAGCTCATGGGATTCCAGGATATGGCCAATAAAGGAGGCCAGAAGTTTGAATGAGATTTCCACAGAATCTCTTCTGGGCAAGCTCAAATCATATGAGCAGTTGATCAAATCCATGGAAGCTGTAGAACAAAAGACTCCTACAACATCAAGAGAGGAGCAGAACATAGCTTTTAAAGTTGCAGAAGAAACTGAAGCTCCACATCAAATGAAGAACTCCTGAGTCTCTTAGCAAAGAGATTTTACAAAATGGCAAAGAAAAACTTCAGGAGAAAGTCATCTAGGCATGATGACAAACCCAGGTATGACAAGACACAACCTATAAAAATTGTATGCTTTGGGTGTAGGAAACCAATACACTTCATTTCTGAATTTCCTGAAAATCAAAAGAAGGAGATAAGGAGAGAAAAAGACTCCAGGAAGCACCAGTACAACAAGCCTTCATCCCGCAAGCAGAAGAGAAAAGAGATGAGCTTTGTTGGTGAGACCTGGAGTGATAGTGCAGAGGAATCTTCATCTTCCAGGTCAAGTGAAGATGAAGAAGAAGCAAATGCAAGGGAAGTTTGCCTCATGGCTATCAATGCCTCTTGTAGTCCATCTGATGCTGAGGAACAAGCAGAACAATCTGATAATGAAGAATCTGAATTAGAGGCTGATCAGGTATTATCATCCTTTGATTACAATTCTGATAGTTTTAAAACTGAATTTATATCCATGTGTATAAATTTAATAAATTCTAAAAAAGAGATTAAAACACTTTGGGAAAAATTATCTGAACATGAAAACCTTGTTTGTGAAGACATTAAATTAAAATATGAAATAACTTTAGCTCAAGAACAAAAAATGTCATTAAAATCTGAATTAGTTGAGACTAGGAAACTTGAAGAATCCCTAAATGGGAGGATCATCAAGTTGATGGACATCACAAGCATACTTAATGCCAGGTTAAATGACAAGCTGGGCTTAGGTGCTTCATCAAGCCAACCCCCACTAATTCAAAAAAATATATTGACAACACCTATAAAATTTGTCTTTGAAAATGGAAAACAAAAGATAGACAATAATAATAATGTTAAACAAACATAACCAAAACATAAGAATAAGAAAAAGAAAAATAAAAAGAAAAATCCTAACTATAACAATGTTCAACAGATTTCGTCGAACGCAGAATGACGAAATGTGTACTGTTCGTCAAACTCCAGTTGACGAACTCCGAACGCAGATTTTATCATAATTATTCATTGAACTAAGATCGACGAAACCAGTATGGTTCGTCAACCATAGATCGATGATTTTGGGGCCCAGAGGATGGATATTCTCATTCTATCAGTGTAGTTCGACGAACACACCCCCATTCATCGAACTCAGGTCGACGAACTCACTTGAATTCGTCGAATACAGTTCAGTATAACAGAAACTTTAATTCTTCTAAAAACTATAATCAACCAAGATCTTCTAATAATTGATTTAATCAATGGATTATTCCACATAGAAGATATCATCCATTAGGTTACAAATGTCAACCTGAATATTCTTATATCTCTAGTTTTAGTTATGTGAAGAAAGAAAGACCTAAGGTAACCTGGGTCTAGAATAACTAATCTGTTCTCTTGCAGGTGAAAGATTATCCTACCATAGAGCAATAGTGGTACCTGGATAGTGGCTGTTCTAAACATATGACTAGGAACAAGGACAACTTAACCAATTATAATTCAAAGTTAGGACCAAAAGTAATATTTGGTGACTCCAATTGTGGCCAGACTGAAGGCTATGAAAAAGTCAAGATTGGAGCTGTCACCTTCAGGAAGTTAGCCTATATAAGTGGACTGAAGCATAACCTTATCTTCATAAGTCAGTTATGTGATGAAAGGTTTCAGGTATCATTTACTAAAACTTCATGTATTATTACCTCTTTAAATAACCATGTAGTTTTGACTGACACTAGAGTAGGAAATATTTACCTAGTCAATTTAAAATCTGCCAAAACAAAAATATGTTTATTTATTTCAACTAGCAACAGTAATGACCTTTGACATAGGAGATTAGGTCATGTTAACTTGAAAAACATGGCCTAACTCTCTAGGGACAACCTTGTTAGTGGATTGCCTTCTTGCCCCTACAAGAAGGAAAGCCTTTGCATGGCTTGTCAATTAGGCAAGCAAACTAAAAGTAGTTTTAAATCAGTAAATAAAAGTGAGTCACCTAGAATATTGTACTCACTACATATGGACCTTTTTGGACCTATTGCAGTACAAAGTCTACCATGGAAATCTTATACTTTAGTGATTATAGATGACTTCTCTAGATTCACTTGGGTATTCTTTCTGAGATCTAAGTCTTATAACTTCAAGGTTCTTACATATTTTCTCAAGAACATACAGATTGAGTACTCTACTTCAGTTGCATTGATCAGAAGTGATCATGGTACTGAATTTGAGTCTCTTCTTATGCAAGAGTTCTATGAGAAGGAAGGTATCATACACTACTTCTCAGCTCCTAGAACACCTCAATAAAATGGGGTTACTGAAAGGAAGAATAGAAACTTAATTGAATCTGCAGGCACATTACTTGTAGATGCTCATTTGCACCTATCCTTTTGTGAAGAAGCTGTGAGCACATCAAATTATGTACTGAACAGAAGTCTTATACAGAAGCTTAATAATAAGATTCCTAATGAGCTACTTAAAGGGAAGAAACCTAAAGTAGACTACTTTAAAATATTTTGTTGTTTATGCTATATTGACAACAATAATAAGAAACACATTAGAAAATTTGAGGCCAAGGCTGAAATGAGAATTTTTCTTGGATATTCCCAAGTAAGGAAGACTTATAGGGTCTTTAATAAATCTACCATGAAAATTGAAGAATCTATACATATTACATTTGATGAAACTAACATGTTTTACAAGGAGAAAGAAATTTCTACCAGTAATTATTTGCAGGAACCATCTTTGTGTGAGAAGCTGAATGATTTAACCCTCACCAATGATGTTGTTAGCCATCATTCTCAACAAATTGCTGAAGAAATGAAGTTGAAGATAGTGAAAATGAAGACACTAAAAACAGTGAAGAACCTCCAACAGCTACTATAATTCCGTAAAAGGAATTTATTCCCCAAGCTATTGCACAACCAACTCCACCTACTAAATTTGTCACACTTAGAGATCACCCTGTATCTCAAGTGATTGGAGACATCTCAGTTGGTGTGCAGATCAGGCATCAACTAAACGAAGACTTGATGCATGCCTGCTTCATATCTCAAATTGAGCCCCAATCCATTAAAGATGCAGAGCAAGATCCCCATTGGATTATTGCAATACAAGAGGAGCTCAACCAATTTGAGAGATGCAGAGTTTGGGATTTAGTTCCAAGACCAAAAGACTCCCCAGTCATTGGAACTAAATGGGAATTTAGGAACAACCTTAATGCCCAAGGTGTCATAATAAGGAACTAGGCAAGGTTGGCTACTTAAGGCTATAAGCAAGAGGAAGGGATTGACTATGATCAAACATTTGCACCTAGTTCAAGGCAAGAAGCAATTAGAATCTTACTTGCATATGATGCCTACAAGAAATTCAAGATTTACCAAATGGATGTTAAGAGTGCATCCTGAATGGTGAACTTAAAGAAGAGGTTTATGTAGAACAACCGCCAGATTTTATTTCTCCTACTTATCCCTCTTAAGTTTTTAAAGTGCATAAAGCTCTTTATGGTTTAAAGCAAGCTCCAAGAGCTTGGTATGAAACCTTAGCTAGTTTTCTTATAGAGCATAAATTTTCTAGAGATATAGTAGATAGGCCATTATTCACTAGACACAATAAGGATCAAATTTTGTTAGTATAAATTTATGTAGATTACATTATTTTTGGGTCTACAAATTCCACACTATGCAAGAGGTTCCCTGACCTCATGCATTCAAAGTATGAGATGAGTAGCATGGGTCAGCTCTCCTACTTTCTTGGTCTCCAAGTGAAGCAGCTACCTAATGACATCTTTATATCCCAATCTAAGTATGCTAAGGAGCTTATCAAAATGTTTGGGATGTCAGATGCCTCAGCCAAGAAAACACCTATGCTTCCAAATGTTGTAATTAACTCTGATGTACATGGGAAACCTATTGATCAAAAATTATATAAGTCCATTATTAGGGTCCCCGTTATATCGTATAGCAAGTAGACCTGACATAATGTTTGCTACATGTCTTTGTGCTAGGTTCCAAGTGAACCCAAAAGAATCTCACCTTATTTTCTTAAAAAGAATTTTAAGATATATAAAGAGTTGTCCTAGTCTAGGACTCTGGTATCCAACTGAGTCAGATTTTGAGTTAGTTGGACACTCAGATGCTGACTTTGCTGGATGTAGAGTGGACAGAAAAAAGTACATCAGTGACATGCCAATTCCTTGGTATGAGATTAGTGTCTTGGTTTTGCAAGAAGCAGTCATATGTGTCTACATCAACTGCTGAAGCAGAATCTATAGCTGCTAGCAGTTGCTGCTCCCAGATGTTGTGGATACAGAACCAACTCCTGAACTATGGCTTCAACTTAAATAATTCAACTTTACTATGTGACAACACAATTGCTATTTCTATTGCACAAAATCCAGTGCATCATAGTAGAACAGATCATATAGACATTATGCATCATTTCATTAGGGAGTGTGTGGACAAAAATAAAATTAAGCTTGTCCACATCTACACTTATTTGCAAAGAGCAGATATCTTCACCAAACCCTTGGATGAAAGAAATCATCTGTTTTTTATAAATCAGCTTGGTATGCTCAATGGAGAGGCCTTAATTTAAATTTCTATCTGTGGTCGAAGAATTTGACTCAATTCGTCGAACGGAGATCGACGAACAGAGAAGAGTTCTAGAGAAATTCGTCGAACGGAGATCGACGAACTCTCTATATGTGAAGTTATTTTCATCGACCGGAGATCGACGATATTGCTTCAAAAAATGTTCGTCGAACAGGAGATCGACGAAATGTTTTCACTTCTTCTAACTAAGATCGACGAATTCTTTTATCAATAAAATATTTAGTCGAACCCTGATCGAAGAATTTTTATTTTTCGTCAGACAGAGTCTGCCGCTTCATATTCTGAAAACCATATATCTAGGTTTTCTTCGAGCTCCGTCCCGTGCTTTCTGTTCCTTTCCACTTGATCTTTGTTTTTCTTGTGCAGGCAAAAACAATGGTGATTCCGACGAACACTCTTGCTGCAATGAAATTCGATATGGGATTTAACATTGACTTTGAATCATTCCAGCACTCTGACCAGATCTTTGTGGATATTCTAAAATTGTTTGCGGAGCAGAATCTGCAGAAGTTCATGACTCAACGAATCAAAATAACAATGACTGAGATTAAGGAATGGGTGTTTATCTCTACAACACCAAAGGAAGATATAATGACATGAACAATATCTGGTAACGTAGTCTCTCTTTACCCCGCCAATTTTAACTGAGATTTTTGATCTGCTGAATGGAAATAATGATATAGAAATGGATAGTGATGAGTATGATAGTATGTTGATAATAATGGGTCATTCTGGAGAAAACCCAAACAAATTGTTAAAGAAAAATTTATCTGCCGAGTATAAGTTTTTGGCTGATGTGGTTGGCAAGGTTTTATTGGGAAAACATACCGCACATGATTACATCACCAAGCACCAGTTCCTTGTGATGTGTGCCCTGGTTAACAAGAAATAGTTAAACTGGGGAAAGTTATTGTTTGATTTGATAAAGAAAAAGAATAATAAGAAGGAAGTGTATTTTTGAAGGATTCTACGAATCTTTCTTCATGAGAATGCTCCTGAACTACTGGTCTCCATGATAGTGTTCATAAATGCATCAAAAAGGCTTACATCTGCACTTTTTGGCAGATGGGAGAGGAAAATCACAAAACCAGCCAAGGCTTCATCCTCCACCAGGACTTCTGATAGCACCAGGGCTGTGCTATCCTGTAACGCCCCGAAACTCAAAGGAGCAGAGGGGAATAATTTGGGCCAGTTTGAGTTCTGGCTGCAGGCACACGGCCTGGGACACGGGCGTGTCCCAGGGCGTGTCAAGCCTGTGTCGACACTAAGGCATGAAGTCGACACTTTGGTCTCGACATTGTGTCGAGACTGGGCACACGGCCTGCGACACGGGCGTGTCGCAGGGCGTGTCGACCCGTGTCGACACTTAGCCGTGAAGTCGACACAGTGCTTCGACGTTGTGTCGAGACACGGCACACGGCCTGCGACACGGGCGTGTCGCAGGGCGTGTCAACCCGTGTCGACACTCGTCCCGCGAAGTCGACATTTTGGTGTCGACAGTGTGTCGAGACATGGCACACGGCCTGCGACACGGGCGTGTCGCAGGGCGTGTCGACCCGTGTCGACACTTAGCCGCGAAGTGCCGAGACCTTGTACATGGCCTGGAGCCCAGGCGTGTCAAGGTGACACGGGCAAGGACACGGGCGTGTCCTAGAACCCGTGCAGTGCTCGGGTTGAAAACGGGAGAAAATCATGGGGTACACGGCCAGCTACACGGCCGTGTCAGATGGAACACGGGCGTGTCAGCTCGAACACGGGCGTGTTCGAGACCCGTGTGAGGTTCCAGGTGATTCGATTTTGACGGCGAATGAGGCACACGGCCCTGGACACGGGCGTGTGCCAGGCCGTGTTCGGTCCAGATTGGGCATTTCAGTCCCGAATCGAAGCCGTTCATTTCTTTGACTGAGGATCCAATGGCTGGGGGTTGTTCCTGAAGGGATATACCCGGGTTTTGACTTAGAAAACCCTCACTTTTTCCACTTGTTCTCTCTCCAAACCCTTGGAGAAAGAAGAGCTAAGGCAAGAAGAAGAGGAGCTAGATCCGCCATTGGAGGAGCTTCGGAGCTCCGAATCGCAAGCCGACTCCGGATCCACGGAGGCAACGCAAGTGCGGTGATTTCCATCCGATTACTTTTCGATGGCGCCAAAGAGGACCGCAAGGGTAACGATCCTCATCTTGAGCATGAGTCGCTCTTTTCTTTGCATAGGAAGCCCGCTCTCGCGAGTTTGCGGAGAGTTGGAGGCGTTCCTTCGGGTAGATATGTGAAGTCCCCGTTGTTTAGCGTCCGTATGCGAGAATGGACATAGGCATTTTGGTTGAAGCCTACCCGGACATGTAGTTCGGATCGGTGATGTTGCATTGCATAAGGCCGGAGAAGACTCCGTGCTATTTGGTGTTTTCGGGTTTTCTACGCGGTAGATTGCAGCAGGGAGCCTTGGGGACTAACCCAAAGGTGCACCCGGAAAACTGGGCGGACACGAGGTCTTGCCAACTTGGTGGCCTGAGTGCCAACATGAACATAACGGGGTTATGTGTCTTTCGGTAGAATGGGAATCGGTGAAAGTTTGACCCGCGCAAATGGCTTAAATTGCCGTTGCGATGTGAGCACGGGTTAGATGGAGCCGTACCCGCGTTATGTCGTTCGGGTTAGAGAGACCTAAAGGTACATGGCACTCGCCGTTGGCATAGATGGGGGTCTTCGGTGGTCAATGGCTTAAATTGACGTGACCAATACCAAGAAGACGAATTGCTCATAGGAATGGCCGTCTAAGTGGCGGTGGTGAGTCCGGAATGTTAATGGCTTTAATTGACGTGACATCGACCGGTTCACCGAGAATGTGCCCTGAGTGCACGGGGCGTGTGGCCGTGCGAGCCAACGCCTGTGATGAAATGGCTATGGTTATAAATTGCTCGCTTGTGCTAATGAAATGCAGGGAAGGAGCATCGCCGCCCCGAATTGGGGGCGGGATCGTTATAATTTGGTCAGCATTGCTGACCGTTGCCTTGTTTGCCACCGTGCGGTGGTTTGTTTGCTTGCAGGTGCAGCTGGACCAAGCGGTCAATAGCGGGCTAAAGCCCTTTTTGCGAAGTTGGCCCTCGAAGGCCCAAGTGGAAATGTTTTATGTTTTATTCATGTATGGCCGGCCTGCGAGCCGAGGTTTGTAAACCATGTAAAAGACAAGTGAAACATTTTGTAAGGCCTTAAGGCCGACTTTTGAGTATTTTGTAATAACATTCCTATTATCATGTTAGTGGACATTCATGCTTATTGCTGGGTTCTTGTTTTGCAACTTTTATAGACTGCTTCCGCTAGAATGCTCTGTGTAGGACGTTGAGATTGGTTGGATGGTTTCCATACGTAACCACCCGGTCTGTCTGTGGTATATGGCGTCGGGCCCCGGCCGGACCTACTGCTATATGCTATGCGACGGATAGGGGGTGTTACAATTTGGTATCAGAGGGAGGTTTCGATCCTCCGACCTGTGGGTTGGTATCAGACTACTGGTTTTGGTCGGGCTTAAAGTGAATTCGTGGGCGAATTCTTTTTAAGGGGTGGTGAGCACATTGTGTGCGTCATCGTTATAACAGTAAAAAGAACCCATGAATGTCCACTTAGGAATGAAAATACTCGTGTTTGAGGAACCTGCGTGTTTCTATAATTGCTGTTTGCAATGTTATTTGGTCGCTTAACGGTGTTTTGTACCACTATAGGTGACCCGAAGTGGTGTTGGGCCGTCAGAACGCCGAGGTTCTGAGGCTAGTAGTGCACCAGAAGTTGCTCCCGCAACACCTTTGTCGGCTGAAAATATAAGATTGGTGGCTGAAGCGGTGTTGGCCGTGATCAATGCGCAGCCTGGGAGGCAAGCGCAGCAGCCCGCTCCTGTGATGGAGCAAGTACCTCTTCAAGAGGCTGAGCCGAGGAGGATGGAGCAAGTGGTTGCAGAACCAATAGTGCCAAGGAGGGCGACTGAGAGGCAGTTGAAGCATGTAATGAGCTTTAACCCTCCGTTATTCTCGGGGTTGGGAACCCCATCTCAGGCTGAAGACTGGCTCTCTAGGGTGAAGAGAGTCATGACAGCGACGGAGACGGAGGAGTGGCAGATGACCACCATTGCTACGTTCCTGCTGGACGGTGAAGCAAGGATGTGGTGGGAAGGTTTGGAGCTGCATCATCTGCGAGGTAGACAACTGATAGACGTTCCGATGGAAGAGTTCTCGGGATTGTTCTTGGCAAGATACCTCCCTTCTACTCAGAGGATCTCGATGGAGAATGAATTCCTGAAGTTGGTGCAGGGTGAGAGGAACGTGGATGAATATCTCCACGAGTTTACGCGGTTGAGTCGTTATGCTAGCTCCACCATCATGGATGAGGAGCGCAAGACTAATCGTTTTTATGAAGGCTTGAGGGATGAGCTGCGATTGTTACTGTCGGGGCCGATGACGCAGGGTTTCTTAACCTTGGTCAATACTGCCCGGTCCTTGGAGAAGGACATGAAGAGCGTGCAAGCGAAGAAAGGCTTGGTTGAAAAGAAATCTGAGTTTAAAGTGCCGACTACTTCGAAGTCTGGCTATCGGAGGGCTTTCAAGAAGCATAGGACTTCGGGTCCAGCTCCTTCTGGCGCTTCTGGGGCGACTACGGTTCGGACCCCGGGTGCGTGTTTTACTTGCGGCAAGACGGGGCACTTTGCCCGTGATTGTTGGAGCGGACGTCCTAAGTCCGAAAGGAGGCCTGGAGCTACTTATGAGGAGAAGGGCAAGGCGGTGGAATCGACCGCATCCCATTATGCTCCGGCCCAACCAAGAGTCTACAATCTTGGCCAACAGGAGGCCATTAAACAAGCTGATGTGGTGACAGGTACGGTTTAATTTATAGCAAGTCAATTCCTTTATATGCTTGTTATGCACATGTTACCTTACCACTACTTGTTTAGGATTTGTGTTGATTTGTGAAAATCCGGCACGAGCACTCTTTGATACAGGAGCTTCACACTCCTTCTTGTCCGAAGGATTTATATTACGCATCGGAGTCCCTTCTTCGATGGCGAAGGATAAGTTGGATGTGTTGTTGCCAAATGGGTGTTCGATGCGAGCGGATAGAATCTGCGAGGTTAAGATTCGTATTGGAGAGCAGGAGTTCGACCTGCGGGCGTCCTTACTTCCGTTGGTGGAGTTCGACGTCATATTTGGAATGGACTGGCTCTCGGAGCAGCAGGCCCATATAGATTGCGGTAGCAAGGAAGTAAAGCTGGGAGCAAGTCGTGAGACGACGTTTACGGGCTTAAAGGGGTCGAGCAAGACGTTGATGTCTGCTCTTCAGGTGGTGAAGGCGGTTCGTGCTGGAGCAGAACTGTTCTTTACACTAGTGGAGGTTGCAAAGCCGAGGCCCGCGATGGATTGTATTTCAGTGGTATCGGAATACCCTGATGTGTTCCCCGCAGATCTTCCTGGAGCCCCGCCTCAACGGGAGATAGATTTTACGATCGAGCTAGTGCCAGGTGCAAAGCCTGTGTCACGATCTCCGTATCGGCTAGCGCCTAAGGAAATGGCGGAGCTGAAAGTTCAACTGCAAGAGTTGTTGGAGCAAGGGTATGTGCGCCCGAGTTCTTCGCCTTGGAGCGCACCGGTCCTCTTTGTTAAGAAGAAGGACGGAAGCTTGAGGTTGTGTATTGATTATCGGGAGCTAAACAAGCTGACTGAGAAGAACAAGTACCCGATTCCCCGGATTGATGATCTCTTTGATCAGTTAGTCGGGTCGACGGTGTACTCGAAGTTAGATCTCAAGTCTGGGTACTATCAGCTGCGGATAAGGGAGAGTGATATCCCAAAGACAGCGTTTAGTACGAGATACGGGCATTATGAGTTTACGGTCATGCCGTTTGGGCTGACTAATGCGCCGTCAGTATTTATGGATTTGATGAACAGGACGTTCAGGGAGTACCTAGACCATTTCGTGATCGTCTTCATCGACGATATTTTGGTGTACTCGCAAAGTGAGGAGGATCACTTCAAGCATCTCCATTTGGTGTTGGAGACACTCAGGAGAAACCAGTGGTATGCCAAGTTCTCGAAATGCGAGTTTTGGCTATCCTCAGTGGCGTTCCTCGGGCATATAGTGAGTGGAGAGGGTATTGCTGTGGATCCGGTGAAGATTGTTGCGATACGAGAGTGGCCTGAGCTTGCTACGGTAGCAGAAGTCCGGAGCTTTTTGGGGCTTGCCGGCTATTATAGGCGCTTCGTAGAGAACTTCTCGCGGATAGCGTTACCTCTCACTACTTTGACGAGGAAGGATCATAAGTTCATTTGGACGCCGGAGTGCGCGCGAGCTTTTGAGGAGTTAAAGTGTCGGTTGACCACGGCGCCTGTGCTGAGTTCGCCGGTTGGAACCGAAGGCTATGAGATATATAGCGAGCTTCGGGCAGCGGTTTGGGTTGCGTGCTATTGCAGCACGGCAGCGTGATAGCTTATGGCTCGAGACAGCTAAAAGTGCACGAGAGGAATTATCCGGTCCATGACTTGGAGTTAGCGGCCGTGATTTTTGCCTTGAAGCTGTGGAGACACTATTTGTACGGTGTGAAGATTGATATCTACACCGATCACAAGAGCCTAAAGTACCTGATTGATCAGAAAGATCTGAATATGCGGCAGCGTAGGTGGATGGAGTTCCTGGGGGACTATACTTTTAAGATCCACTACGTGCCTGGCAAAGGGAATGCGGTTGCGGACGCGTTGAGTCGCCGAGCCCCAGCTCAAGCGAATTGGCTATCAGTGCATGATGAGCGGTTGGTGCAGGAGCTGGAGGCGTTGGAGATTGTTTGTGTGGATAGACAATCTAGTGCTGAAGCAGTGCTGAATTGGACTGAAGTCCAATATGACCTGGCTGATCGGATTCGGCAGGCTTTGGATATGGATGCTCATATGAAGCAGTTCATGATAGAGGCTCTGGATGGGTCAAATTCCCAATTCGTTGTGGAGGACGGATTGTTGTGGAAAGACGGTCGTTTGTGCGTCCCAAGTGTGGGCAGTTTACGGGCGGAGTTGTTGTACGAGGCGCACCATACCAAGTACTCGATTCACCCGGGGAGCACGAAGATGTACCGTGATGTTAAGAAACTATTTTGGTGGCCGGGTTTGAAAAAGGATGTGGCGCTATATGTAGCGAAGTGCCAAACCTGCGCCTTGGTAAAGGCGGAGTGCCAAAAGCCGGGAGGATTTCTTAAGTCCTTGCCTATTCCGGAGTGGAAATTCGACGACATCTCTATGGACTTTGTGCATGGTTTGCCAAGGTCGCAGAAGGGGAACGACGCCATTTGGGTGGTGGTCGATCGATTAACAAAGGTGTCGCATTTTATTCCGCATAGGAAGGATGATCCGGTGGAGAAGCTGGCGAAGCTTTATGTGGATAACATAGTGCGGCTTCATGGTGTGCCCCGCAGCATCGTGAGTGACCGAGATGGGCGGTTCACGTCCAATGATTGGAGGCTGGTGCAGCAAATGTTGGGAACAAAGCTGAAGTTTAGCACAGCCTTCCATCCGCAAACGGATGGGCAGACCGAGAGGGTCAATAGAACCATGGAAGACATGCTTCGCATGTGTGTCTTGGACTTTGGAAAGCAATGGGAGGACCACCTTTATTTGGTGGAGTTCGCATACAACAACAGCTACCAAGCAAGTATTCAGATGGCGCCTTTCGAGGCCCTTTATGGTAGAAGATGTCGCACGCCGTTGTCTTGGTTAGAAACGGGCGAGTCAAAGTTGTATAAGCGATCAGAAGTGGAGGATGCTACTTCGTTGGTGAGAACCATTCGGGAGAGGTTGCTTATCGCTCAGGACCGACAAGCAAAGTACTATAATGCCAAGCACAGGAACGTGGAGTTCGCTGTGGGCGATTATGTATACTTGAAGATCAAGCCGTTCAAGGGTGTCTCGCGGGTGCGGCGATTGAAAAAGCTAAGCCCGAGGTACCTTGGACCGTTCGAGGTTCTGGAGCGAGTAGGGGAAGCGGCCTATCGGCTGAAGCTTTCAGTGGAGCTAAGTGGTTTACATGATGTATTCCATATTTCGGTGCTTCGGAAGGCGGTGCAAGAGCCTACGCAAGTGATCGCGGCCAATCAAGTGCCGGTGGATAGTGGGCTAACGACTAAAGTCAAGCCCGTGCGGATTGAGGACTCGGAGGTCAAGCGGCTACGCAATAAAGAGATCAGGATGGTCAAAGTCCGGTGGGACAATTGCGGTCGTGAGGAGCTCTCGTGGGAGCGAGAGCAGACGATGCTTGACGAATATCCGGAGTTGTTCCGCTCAGGTACAAATTTTAGTTTTGTACATGTTTTTCCCTTTATGTAATTTCGTGGGCGAAATCCTTTTAAGAGGGGTAGAGTTGTAACGCCCCGAAACTCAAAGGAGCAGAGGGGAATAACTTGGGCCAGTTTGAGTTCTGGCTGCAGGCACACGGCCTGGGACACGGGCGTGTCCCAGGGCGTGTCAAGCCTGTGTCGACACTAAGGCGTGATGTCGACACTTTGGTCTCGACATTGTGTCGAGACTGGGCACACGGCCTGCGACACGGGCGTGTCGCAGGGCGTGTCGACCCGTGTCGACACTTAGCCGTGAAGTCGACACAGTGCTTAGACGTTGTGTCGAGACACGGCACACGGCCTGCGACACGGGCGTGTCGCAGGGCGTGTCAACCCGTGTCGACACTCGTCCCGCGAAGTCGACACTTTGGTGTCGACAGTGTGTCGAGACATGGCACACGGCCTGCGACACGGGCGTGTCGCAGGGCGTGTCGACCCGTGTCGACACTTAGCCGCGAAGTGCCGAGACCTTGTACACGGCCTGGAGCCCAGGCGTGTCAAGGTGACACGGGCAAGGACACGGGCGTGTCCTAGAACCCGTGCAGTGCTCGGGTTGAAAACGGGAGAAAATCATGGGGTACACGGCCAGCTACACGGCCGTGTCAGATGGAACACGGGCGTGTCAGCTCGAACACGGGCATGTTCGAGACCCGTGTGAGGTTCCAGGTGATTCGATTTTGACGGCGAATGAGGCACACGGCCCTGGACACGGGCGTGTGCCAGGCCGTGTTCGGTCCAGATTGGGCATTTCAGTCCCGAATCGAAGCCGTTCATTTCTTTGACTGAGGATCCAATGGCTGGGGGTTGTTCCTGAAGGGATATACCCGGGTTTTGACTTAGAAAACCCTCACTTTTTCCACTTGTTCTCTCTCCAAACCCTTGGAGAAAGAAGAGCTAAGGCAAGAAGAAGAGGAGCTAGATCCGCCATTGGAGGAGCTTCGGAGCTCCGAATCGCAAGCCGACTCTGGATCCACGGAGGCAACGCAAGTGCGGTGATTTCCATCCGATTACTTTTCGATGGCGCCAAAGAGGACCGCAAGGGTAACGATCCTCATCTTGAGCATGAGTCGCTCTTTTCTTTGCATAGGAAGCCCGCTCTCGCGAGTTTGCGGAGAGTTGGAGGCGTTCCTTCGGGTAGATATGTGAAGTCCCCGTTGTTTAGCGTCCGTATGCGAGAACGGACATAGGCATTTTGGTTGAAGCCTACCCGGACATGTAGTTCGGATCGGTGATGTTGCATTGCATAAGGCCGGAGAAGACTCCGTGCTATTTGGTGTTTTCGGGTTTTCTACGCGTTAGATTGCAGCAGGGAGCCTTGGGGACTAACCCAAAGGTGCACCCGGAAAACTGGGCGGACACGAGGTCTTGCCAACTTGGTGGCCTGAGTGCCAACATGAACATAACGGGGTTATGTGTCTTTCGGTAGAATGGGAATCGGTGAAAGTTTGACCCGCGCAAATGGCTTAAATTGCCGTTGCGATGTGAGCACGGGTTAGATGGAGCCGTACCCGCGTTATGTCGTTCGGGTTAGAGAGACCTAAAGGTACATGGCACTCGCCGTTGGCATAGATGGGGGTCTTCGGTGGTCAATGGCTTAAATTGACGTGACCAATACCAAGAAGACGAATTGCTCATAGGAATGGCCGTCTAAGTGGCGGTGGTGAGTCCGGAATGTTAATGGCTTTAATTGACGTGACATCGACCGGTTCACCGAGAATGTGCCCTGAGTGCACGGGGCGTGTGGCCGTGCGAGCCAACGCCTGTGATGAAATGGCTATGGTTATAAATTGCTCGCTTGTGCTAATGAAATGCAGGGAAGGAGCATCGCCGCCCCGAATTGGGGGCGGGATCGTTATAATTTGGTCAGCATTGCTGACCGTTGCCTTGTTTGCCACCGTGCGGTGGTTTGTTTGCTTGCAGGTGCAGCTGGACCAAGCGGTCAATAGCGGGCTAAAGCCCTTTTTGCGAAGTTGGCCCTCGAAGGCCCAAGTGGAAATGTTTTATGTTTTATTCATGTATGGCCGGCCTGCGAGCCGAGGTTTGTAAACCATGTAAAAGACAAGTGAAACATTTTGTAAGGCCTTAAGGCCGACTTTTGAGTATTTTGTAATAACATTCCTATTATCATGTTAGTGGACATTCATGCTTATTGCTGGGTTCTTGTTTTGCAACTTTTATAGACTGCTTCCGCTAGAATGCTCTGTGTAGGACGTTGAGATTGGTTGGATGGTTTCCATACGTAACCACCCGGTCTGTCTGTGGTATATGGCGTCGGGCCCCGGCCGGACCTACTGCTATATGCTATGCGACTGATAGGGGGTGTTACATATCCACTCCTCCACCTCTGGTAGATGTCCTCCCTTCCACCCACATTCCTTCACCTCATCCTCAACAACAACCATCTTCTTCTCAAGTTCATAGTTCATCAAATCTCCAATAATATCAACCCTCACCAGTTCAATCTCCAGTGCATACCACACCACCTCCATCTCCAACTCCATATTCTACACCTCAAATTCATATCTTTGAAATTCCATCTATCTGTATTCAGGAACCATCCTTCAACCTACTGTCTCCTCTTCAATCTCCACATCATTCTCCAATACAGGAACCTATCTCCTCACCCACAACCACAGTTCCCACTAAAACTCCTTCAGTTGTTATTCCTTCAGCTCCCCACACTAACATACCATCCACTGCTCTAGACTCCACACATACAGATCTATCCAGTCTATTCTCTGTATGTTCCAATTGTGGACATCACACTCCTTACTCCTCCACTGTTCTAGAATACCTCTATCTCAATTTTTCTGATATAGCTAAAGACCTTCTAGCATTTATTTCTCCCACTCTTAACAAGCTTATAACTGATGATATAGCTCCACTTTCTGCTTCCACCTCTACTCTTTCTTCCAGAATTACTGCTTTGTCCCCTGTCCCTTCTTCTGGAGGACTGGATTCAGGGCCCCCTGAACCCAGTCAGTTGGAGATGCTCTATGAAGAAGCTCCAATTTTGACAGCAGTAGCAAATTATGTGATGTATGATGAATCAGAAGAACCAGCTATTCCTACTTAAATAATTGAGTTATATATAGATTATGATATAGATATAGATGACACACTTTTGACAGAAATAAATATTGTTGGTGATTATATTATAAATCCCATAGTTAATCTGAATTCATTACTAGATTTATTCGGTTTTGTCTACAGAGATACTCTACCTAGTTCTTCTTATCAGCATTCTTTGGCTTTAGTTCAATGTACTGCTCCAATAAGCCCCACAGTTGCTAAGCAACTTATGGCTACTTTTGCAGTAGCATAACTTCCCAAAGTATCAGCTCCCATGGCCAGTTCTTCTCCAAAGGCCATCTCTCCTCCCACATACAAGATGGATGATAACACCTTGCCAGATTTAGATGAAATTCTTATTGCTGACATTGAAGAAGAATATAAGTTAATTGCTGAAAGCATTTCTGAAACCTTTGTTGCTCAATCAGCTCTTCCAGAACCTCCAGTGCAGCCTCAAGCAGAAAAGCAAATATCAGAAGATCTTTTGAAAGCACTTGATGATTTATATGACAATCCACAGGGATCTTCTGACGAAGAAGAGGATGATGATGATTCTGATGTTGATACTACTGCCAAGAAGAAATTTTCCAAGAAGAGAACAGTTCTTCCCAAAGCTGTTCCCAAACCAAACCCTACTCATGATACTCCATATTATATTCTACAGAATATCACTCCATATCCCGGGATGCTAGTATGGATGTGGCTTTCAAAGAATGAACAAAAAGCCAGAAAGAAAAGTAGGAGGTACTCTCCTCCTCCTCCTCAAAGGAACTGGAGAGGTCCTCCTCCTCCTACTCCTCCTACTGGTGCTTCAGGAAGCAGTTCTCAGAGGTCTACTCCATATGCTAGAACATACAAAAGACAACCTGATAGATCCTCAAGATCACATGGAAGCAGCCATCAAAGATATTCCAGTAGTAGCATACAACATCAATAGCAACATCAGCAAGACATTCAACAACAAGCTTCTAAAACTGAAAAAGCAAAAAGTCCAAAAATGCCTGCATCACCACCTATTCCATTTATAGATCCTGAAATAGAAACAACTTCAAGAATGGCCAGATTCTAGGAGTTTGTTGGATTATCAATGATCAACAAAGCTAAAGATGAAGAGAGAGATTCTTCTCAGTACTCAACCATGTCATCATACAGAAAGGAAGAATTGAAAAGGTATGAAAAGGCTAATAAATTTTTCAATGTAGATGCCTACATGAACTTGCATTCCGAGGCTGTGGTACCCAGGGTAACTTCTCTTAATATAATTGGTGCTGCTGATATGACCATGTCCAAAAGAGAAGCAACAAATACAAATTGAGAAATCTAGTTCACCCAGCCTTCTGAGAAAGACAAAGCTGACAATGAAAAGAAGAAGAAATGATATATTTTGTTTAGTTTTGATTTTCTAAACTTTATTTGTTTTCTGACACAAAGCTACTATCTATGTAAATATCGGCTGAATGTTTCAATTTTCGGTCAGATATATTTATCCTTCTTTGTGAATGTTTTTCCTTCATTTTGTATTAGTGACCTCACCAAATAGGGAGACATTGTTGGATCCCTAGTTTGTATTTGGGCTAGGTTCACTAATTAGGATATCTGACCCATAATGTATAGCAAGGGTCATGTGTTTTGAGTCCTAGAGTCCATGCTAAGTCTTTAGGTTAAACTATATATGGACCAACCAGCAGAAGAACTCAGATGACTCAAGATTTAGAGAAAATCAAGTTCAGTAAATAAGTTAGACGTTCGTCGAACTCAGCTCAATGATCGCCTATCGCTGATCGATGAACTCAGAGTTAATTCTCTGAGTTGAGCTCGACGATATTCGAGCTCAGGTTGACGAAGTCTGTATTTCAACTTCAACACATTCTTTCCAGAATACTTTCTCTGAACTCAGCTCGATGAAGATAGATTATCAGCTCGATGAACTTGGAGCGCAGAATTGGCAAGTTATTCACATAATGCAGTTCCCTGTGATCAGCTCCACGAACTTGGATCTCAGGTCGACGAACAAGTTTTCTCAGGTTGACGAACAAGATTTCTCAGCTCGACGAACTTTGATCTCAGGTCGACGAAATCTGTTCTTTCATCCACAATTTCTGTTGCAGTTCCACACTTAGAATTTTCCTCATTTTCTGACCTTTATTCTATATTATTTAGCAGTGATTTTCCTGAGTAATTAATGCACATATTCTCTGAATGTAGCCGCTATTGGCAACATTAATTATGGTCTTCATCAGGATAATTACTTGCTTAATTAATTGGAAAAGTTTGGGAAACTCATCAATGCAAATATTCTCCAACCGATTTTCGTTCTACAGGCCATCAATAATTAATGCTTGAGAATTCAAAAGTCAAAGGAGAAATTCGACAAAGAATATAAAAGAGATTTTCTATTTCATAAGACAAAACGACAGAGAGTTATACAGAACCAGAGAACATACAAAAATTCTCTCAGACATTCTCTATGTAGAAACACTTTGTTTTCACCTTGATTTTTCTGAAGAAGAAGAAGAACAACAACAAACACATAATCAAGTGTCTTCAACTTCAACACTAGGAGATTTCAAGGACAACAATCACTATCAGTCAGAAGTTCTTGGTTTACTACAAGTCAAGGCTCAAGACCTACTACACCCTGTGCACGGCTTCAAGTGATTTCTGGAGAAGCCTTGACAACAGCAATCCACTTGTCTTATCACTTGTTTTTGTTAAAGAAGACACCATAAATCACTCTCCCCCTCATGTATAAAGGGTTTATTAACTCCCTTCAAAAGTTTATTTTGGTTTTTGGGCACTTGATCAAAAGCTCAAAGGTGGCAGTCACCTGATCAAAACCTGCTAGTGGATTCCTACCAAGGTGGTAGAAGAGTGGATGAACCCAGGTTGGGGAACCACTATAAATTCTTGTGTTATCTGGTTGCCCCTTTTCTTGTTGTTCTTGCTGTGGCTGTGATAGATTAGTTTGCTGTATTAGATTAGATCATCTTAGACAGTTTTACCTTTCTATTATTATTGGTATCACATATTCTTTACTCTGATAAATTCTAAAAACAGCCAATAAGATTTAAAATGCTCTATTGACCCCCTCTTGAATAATCAGATCTAACCCCTATCTTTCATATAGTATGCGATAAATGACACCACAGACATAACGTATGTCTTTTACTGTTAAAGCAAGTTGCAGACAACAACTACAGGTTGTCCCCACCGACTCAAAGAGTCGTTGGATGGCAAAAGCTAGTAAAAGAATTGAGATCAGTTCGAGTAAATTAACTTTTGGGATTATTGTGAAAAGAAGGAACTTAATCATCTTCTTCCTCTCCCTTGTTGCAGAGCTTTTAAGAAAAAAGTTCAAATCAACTGATCCAAAAGTTCACCAAGCTAGTCGTTGTGAGCAACACCGTCAACAACAAGTTCAGATAAATTTCTCTGAGAAATAGGAAGCAACCAAGGCTAACCCTAGCTACAATAGATCTATTGATACATGATATTTATTGCCATTTCTCACCTAGAATAGCAAGATAAAAAACTTTGTTTCTGATATCCAAGAACTTGCAGAGCTTAATAAACTCACTCTACAGTTAGTCTGTGATTTATAAATAGTTGGTTGTTTTATAATACCCCAGTTTTCCAGTAGTTGAGCCTCTGGAAGCTATCGCGTGATGATAAGTAGATATCGCCTCGCGATAACCTTATTTCGTCAAGACCAGGCATTGAGTGCATCGAGTGCTACTGCACGGCGTTAGCTAGTTACCGCTCTGTAGTAGACTGGCATTGAGTGCATTGAGTTGCAAGCGTTGAGTGGAGGCATTGAGTGGTAGGCGTTGAGTGCATCTAGTGCTAGCACACGATATTAACTAGTTATTGCTTAGTGTTACCCTTCTTACATTGAGATGGAAGCATTGAGTGAGCTACCGCGTAGTGGTATTTCTACCGCTGGCAGTAGCGCGACATTGTTTTTTGACCAAGGGCTCGGGATGGTACAGGGTCACGGTCGGTAGCTACTGCCCAGCAGTAGCAGACGGGAGCAGTTCTGTACATATGTGTTCTAAACATCTGATTTTGCTTCGGTTTTGATCCTATGGCCCAGGACACTCTGTCTAAGAAACTTAAGTAGGGTTGAGAGACTCTTTCCTCTCATTTTCTTCTCGGTTGAATTAGACTTACGGTTTGGGCGAAAGAGATTGGAGGAGGTGGAAGAAGGGTTTTCTACACCATTGACGAAGCTTCGGGGCTCCGATTATCGATCAAAGGCTAGATCCGTGGACAGGACTTGAAGGAACACAATTTCATCTGTTCAAATCAAGTTTTCCATGGCTAGGAAGTGGAGTCATAAGGTGACGACACTTCTCCTCTCATTCTTTACGATGTGTGCATAGCATCCTATTTATCTTGTTTTTATTTCAAACATTTAGGCACCAGATCTCTCAAATGAGAGTGGTTGGGTTGCTATGGTTCAAGAGAAACCACCGGGTTGATTGTGTCCGTCTCTAGCATGATGTTACACTAGAAATCCGCTCCATTAGTGGATTAGGCATCGTCGCTGAAGCCGTAGTTGCGACTGTTAGTCTGAATCGGTGATGTTGCATAACGAGTCTTAAGGATTTTGCTAGAAATCCGTTTGCGGCAAGAAGCCATTTATGATGTTTGCCCCCCTTTTCTTCGTGCTAGAGCGAATGGTGGATTATGGTGGGAAAGGCAATGTTTATTGATTGATGTTCGAAGGCGTGGTTTGTCTCTATGGTCAGCTGTTTAGCCCATGACGTGAAAGTCATATGTGGATAAAGTCCCGACGAGACAAGTACCTTTTGTGAATATGAAGAGAATGCCAAGCTTTTGACAAGCCCGAGAGATGAAGCCCATGAGCGGGTGGGGTCAAGCAAGGGTTCTTAGCATCAGTTTGTTGTTCGTGAGATGGAATCGTGATGTGAGAACTCAGAGATTGATCGCAAACCTAGGTTTTGAGAACCACGAGCCGGTGGGGTTTAACGTCTCCATCCATTCACATAGCATATAATAGAAGGTCCGGCCGGGGCCCAACACCATATGCCATAAAACAGGCGGAAGCATTATAGTTTAATACCGGGTAATAATCTTGTCCTAACTCAAAGCATGCTAGTGGAAGATTTTAACAATAATATTGAACTCTAACCATGAAATCAAACCAGAGGAGGACACAGACTTGGACACGCCGGTATCGCAGGCCATGTTTCCCTCTCGAGAACTCGTTGAGTGCATTTTGTCGAGCACTCGACACGCTGCTCAGCCATATAGAGTAGGACAAGGTTTGGGACACACCCGTGTCCCAGGCCATATTGCCCAGCCTTAACCTAACTTTGGGATTTGGGGTGTTACATGGGGCCTTGACAAGAGTTCCCTGTGGAGGCTTGAATGTTGCTAGGGGAAATTTAAGTAGCTGTGTGATGTGATATGTTGATGTGTGAAGATATGTAAGGTTCATACACTATAGGGTTCCTTCGGTAAAACACAGGTTTGCATATATGCTGAATAGTAGGCCACTATTTATTAACTATTCAACCTAGAAACATGTTTGATGTATATGACATCCTAACCTATTTCTTTACTCTATATATTTATATACATTTGCATACAAAGTTCTAACCTGCAGGGGGATGGAGGGCCCCGGGGTCCGCTAGGGATGGTCGGGAGGAGATGGGTTGGTTAGACATTTGAGGTCAGCCTTTGCTGACCAACGTTACAATAGATTTTTATAGGGCAAGGGTCATATGTAGGAGCAAGATCTCCGGCCAAAAAGGCCTAAGCCTCATGACGTGGAGATTTTGTTTAGCAGCTTTGTTTTGTTGAGTTCTATGCTTAGTGCATTATATTTCCGGCTTGCATGCTGAGGTAGCTGTGGAGTGCCAAGGCACGTTGCTCTATTTATGGTTGTTATTTGAGTTTTTAGACAATTGGATATTGTAAGGCCTTAAGGATGGTTGGAACTCCTATAGTAGTGGATAACTTCTGGTTAGTTGTTTGTTTCCGAAGTGTTTTTTCCTGAGGTTTGTGTTGCGAAGTTTTATATCATCTTATAATGCTTAAGCTGTGGAGTCTGTATGTTGGGGGCCCCCGGTTGTACCCTTATTATACGGTCATTACAAGGGGAGGTTTTACATATTTGGCCTGAGGTAGGATCCCGGTGTGGATTTGATGATGTGCAGTTTGCCTGATGTTGGATCTGTTTTAGATCTGAGGTAGGAGAGTCGTTATCCCTAAGTGTGGGGCCCTTGGGTCTGAGGTAGGATCCAACTTTGGATCTGAGGTAGGGCCTTTATGCCTGAGCTATAGGAGAGTCATTCTCTCTGAGTGCTAGGGCTATCCTATTTGCGTGAGTGTTGGACTTGTGCTCAAGTCTGAGGTAGGTGATCTTTGGATCACTAAGTTGTAGGAGTAAGCCTTTACACAGAGTTATAGGGCCTTGTGCCTGAGGTAGGTGTTGGAGGATACTGAGAGATCTTGAGGGATTTATGTTGTAAGCTCTTAGGAGCCAAAATTGGAGAACTGCCTTGTCTAACAAGCTGTTAGAAAGGTGGTAGAGATAGTGGACGTACCCATAATCTGGGGAACCACTATAAATCTTGTGTGTGCTTTTTATGAATGTCTTGAAAGTAACATATAACTAAATCACAACAAAAAAAGGAAAGATTATCATAAAACACTAAGAAACCTATTCACCCCCTCTAGGTGTTTAGTTATCCTTGAAACTAAAGACTTTCAGCAACCATGAAGTTTGAGCTTCAGAAACATAATGATAACATGGGTTGCAAGAAATTGATGAGCATCTCAAGAAAAGTTTTCAAGGGCAAGCTCATAAAGAGAGGTTTGACGTCACTATGGTGTTGTTTCAGTGTAAGATGGGAGTTCGTGAACAAGTAGAGACTCACATACTCAAGATGATTGGGTATATAGAGAACCTTGAAAGGCTAGGCTTTCCTCTAGGCCAAGAGTTGGCTATAGGTGAAAGTGTAGGTTAGATCTGAAATACTCTAGAGGGGGGGGGGGTGAATAGAGTATTGTGCTCTCTTAAAAAACTTTACAACTTTTGTTGTATTCCTAAGTGAACAGGTCAGTAAATAAAATAAATAAGCACAAAAACCTATCTAATCACAGAGCAACACAGCCAAAACAAAAATAAAGGGCAACTAGATGGCACAAGAAATTTTATAGTGGTTCCACAACCTGGGTACATCCACTCTTCTTCCACCCTGGTAGAAATCCACACAGGTTTTTGATCAGGTGCCTGACACCAATGAGCTTTTGTTCAGGTGCTCAAAAACCAAAAGCTCAAGTCTTTTGGAAGGAGACTCGCAACCAGGAATAATTTTGAAGGGAATTAAAACCCTGTACAGATGTTGGAAAAGGTGTGACGAGGTCTTCTCTTTCTCAATATCAACTGAGAATACTTGTGGATTGATGTCAGCAGATTGCTCCCCCTGAGATCTTGAAGGGATCAGGAAGATTGGAGCACTGCTTCAGGGTGACAGGTCTTCAAAACTGGAATGCTTGGACCAGAGATTGTTCAGGAACTTCTTTGACAGATAGAATTTTGTTATCCTTTTGAAGTTGTCCTGTAGGATTGAAGTGAGAAGA
Organism: Platanthera guangdongensis; assembly: GCA_039583875.1. Taxonomy (NCBI): domain Eukaryota; kingdom Viridiplantae; phylum Streptophyta; class Magnoliopsida; order Asparagales; family Orchidaceae; genus Platanthera; species Platanthera guangdongensis. The sequence goes on from CM077166.1 coordinate 144,403,333, forward strand.
CTCTTGATAGTAATGAATATTCTTCTTCTTCTTCTTGAAGATGTACTCTGGCCTGGGCTAATTGCAGGAAAGAACTTTTGATTGTAGAAAGGTTGTTTCTTTTGTATAATTCTTATCTATGTCTATCTGATTGTCTGTGTATCTGTATGACTATATATCTGTCTAGTAGTACTTGAACCTTTTCTATTTTGACATTTTGACTGACTGAGGAACATTCAAAATTAGAATGTTTGAGCAGTAATTGCAGTCGGCCTGGGAAGGAAACGGCAATCAATGATTTCCCTAACTGTCCCATGGAAAAACGACATGTAATAATCCATAGTCAATGCACGTTCTAACGGTAACATTCCAAGAGGATTTGGCATTAATTACTGAAGATTCATCGCCAAGAAAAGGGACGGGAAAACTGGAGAATACCTAGTCTGGAATCGTCGAATGAAGAACATAATTCATCGAGCTAAGTTTGAGTTCGTCGAGCTGAGCTTGAGTTCGTCGAGTTGAGCTTGAGTATGTCGAGCTGAGCTTGAGTTCGTCGACCAGACAATAATAATTTGTCTTCAAGGAAATCTTGTCAATTCTGCTTCAATCTTCGTCGAACTTATAATCTTCATTCGTCGACCAGAGATCCACATTCATCGAGCGAAGAACAGTTTTGGACTTGGACAAAACATTCTGCATAACTGATATTCTATGTCGACATAAGCTGGTGTCGACTGATATCCTGGTGTCGACATAAATCGTCTGGTGTCGACACATGCCCTAAGTGTCGACACAAATCCTCTGAATTTAGAAATCGTCGAGTAGAATACTGAAATCATCGACCTGAGAAGTTGAGAACTTGAGCTCCAAGTTTGTCGAGCTCAGAATCTAGTTTGTCGACCAAAGCTTGAAGCTGGACTTAGAAAAATTCTGGAGTTGAAGAGTCCCAATTTTCGTCGGACTGAGGACAAGGATCGTCGAGCTCAGCACAAAGAAATGTCTCACAATCGTCGAGCACCGAACACCATTCGTCGAGCTGAGTTCGACGAACGTCGAACTCACTTTACTTAGTTTTGAAGACTTCTAAGTCTGGAGTCTCTGAAAGCCTTGATGATATCTGGTCCATCTGATGTTGAACCCAAGGACTTGACCTAGACTCTAGGACACAAATTTGACCCTGGCTATATAGGTTGGGTCACATCCTAATCTAGTGAACCTAGCCCAAATCAAATAGGGATCCAACAATCTCCCCCTATTTAGGTGAGGTCACTAAGAGACTCAAAAAAGATAAACAAAGCAAGAAAAGAAATATATCTGGCAGAGAATTACTAACACATGCAGCAGATATATATATATACAGGATTCGTTTACACAAGAACAAGGTTTGAAAACAAATTACAGAAAGAAATGAAACAAAAATAAAGATTACTTCTTCTTCTTTTGCATATATCTGTCTTCTGTTGACTTCTCTCTTGGCTTTTTGAAGATAATTTCTCTGTTTGGATCTTGAGCCTGTTCTTGAGTCATAGTCATGTCAGCTGCCCCAATGATCTTCAATGATGAATCCCTGGGGACAACTGCTTCTGGATGGAGCTTCTTATAATCATCAACATTGAAGAGCTTGTTGCCTTTGTCAAATCTTTTCAGTTCTTATTTTCTGTACTTTGATATTGTTGTAAAACCTAAAGTGTCTTTTCTTTCAGCCTTTGCTTTATTGATCAATGAAAGTCCAATTAGCTCCTGATACCTAGCCATTCTTGCAATATTTGCAGTTTTAGGATCTTCAAATGGAATTGGAGGAGAGTATGGCCTTTTTGGACTGTTAGCTTTTTGTACTTCAGATATTTGTTACTGCTGCTGTTGATGCTGTTGTTGATGTTGATTTCCTGAGGATGGTTGCCTTTGCTGGCTGCTTCCAGAGGATCTCCCTGACTGTCTCTGATAGGTTTGCATGGGGGCAGATCTCTGAGAGCTAGAGCCAGTGGCAGCAGCTGCTGGAGGAGGAGGAGGAGGAGGATCCTTCCTGTATCTATGAACTGGAGGAGGAGAGTATCTCCTACTTCTGTTCCTATCCTTCTGCTGATTCTTGGATAGCCACATCCATGCAGGCATTCCCTTATATGGAGTAACATTATGCAAAATGTAATAAGGAGTGTCAGCAGTGGGATTGGGTTTAGGAGCTGGAGGAGGAGGAGCCTTCCTTTTCTTTGTCAGCATTTTCTTTTTCTTCTTGGCAGCATCTTCATCTGAATCATCATCATCATCAGCTTCATCATCTTCAGTATCAGAACCCCGAGGGTAATCATATAAAGCATCCAATGCTTTTAAAGCTTTATCATCAATAACAGCTTTCTCTGAAGAAGGGGCAGAAGTTTAAGAAGCTGGAGCTGGAGCTGAAACTGGAACTGGAGCTGGAGCTGGTGACCTAATTAAGACTGAGCAGTCTTCTTGAGCTCTATTCTCTTCCTTAATGTCTGCCTGAATCAAAGTATCCAGGTCAGGCATTGGGGGAGTCATCCATAAAAAAAATTGGGGCTGAGATCTCTTCTGGAATAACATCTGAACTAGCTGCAGAAATTGAAGCTAAAGCTGGGATAGCAAAACTGTCACAGAGTTGCTTAGCAACTGCTGGACTAGCTGGAGAGGTATAGGGCACAATAGCCAACTGTGGCTTAGTAAAATCTGCTGGAAGAATCTACATATGTACAGTATCAAAATGTTGCAGTAATTCTTGTAGACTAACTGTGGGATTGAGAATAAAATCACCAACAGTTTCAGCAGTATCCATGTCAATAATATCCATATCAGTATTAATAAAATTAATCAAATCAATTAATTCTGTATTTGTACAATCTGGAAAAACTTCTGAAGTTGTATCTACTGGGGAAGCTGTATCTGAAGCTTGAGTTACTACTTCATCATCAGGCATCTCTGTCTGCCTGGGTTCAGTGGGGACTGAGGCCAGGCCCTGGACTTAGGAGGGGGCAGCAGAGAGGGCAGAACTTTGGGTAGATAAAGAATTAATGGAATTCACAAGAGGTGTAATGGCCTCTGTGATAAGAATTTTGATGAGAGGAGTAAGAATGGTGAGGATAGATGATATGGTGGTTGAATCAAAGAAGGAAGGGGAAAAGGATGGAATGGAGGGTGGAACAGCTGATATATAATGAATGGATGGTGATGAAGATGGAATGGTGGCATCTGGCATGGTATTGTCTGTGGGTAGGGTGTAAGATGGAATGGAGGACAAATGAGGGGGAAGTGGAGACTGGGGAGGTGTAAGGATATGTGTGTCATGGGGTGAAGCATGGGGTGTGGGTGGTTGATTAGCTTGCATAGGGGAAGATCGGAGATGGGATGTTGGTGATGGAGGAGGAGTAGGCACATGAGGAGGCTGCTTTGCTGTAAGGGGTGCTGGAGGAGATGGTGTAGGGGGACGGCTCTCCTCAGCAGGTGTGGGAGTGGCTTTAACAGCCCCGGTGCCTTCTGAAGCAGGGATGGAAGAGGAGGAAGCCTTGGATGGCTTGGAGATCATCCTCTCCCATCTGCCAAACAAAGTGCAGGTGAGGCGCTTGATGGCATTGATGAAGATGGTCGGGGAGACCATGAGTTCACCAGTCTTTTCCTTGAGGAAGATCCCCAGGATTCTTCCAAAACAAACCTCTTTCTTGTTGTTTTTCTTCTTTATCATCTCAAAGAAAATCTTGCTCCAATCCACGGGACGCTTATTCACCACCGCACACATAATAAGGAATTGATGTCGGGTAATGTAATCATGTGCGGTGTGCTTGCCCATCAGTATTTTTCCCACTATGTCCGCCAAGAACTGATAGGCGGCAGAGAGTTGTTTCTTTAACAACTTATTAGGGTTACTTCCAGAAAATCCCATCAACATCAGCATTGAACTGTATTCTTCAGAATCCATATCCATATCATCTGCTCCATTTACCAAACCAAAAGTCTCAGAGAGAACGGCAGGAGATAGGGAAACAGCAGTACTCCCGATAGTTCCTGTCAATATATCATCCTCATTAGCAGTAGACGTGTATACCTATTCTCGAATCTCAGTCGCATGTAGTTTAATCCTTCTGGTCATGAAGTATTTGAGACCAAGTTCCTCTAATAGTTCCAGAATATAGAGGAAGATTGGGTCAGAGTGTTGGAATGAATCGAAATCCATATCGAAATTGGTGTCAAATTTCATGGCAGCCAAAGCTCTTGCTGGAATCGCCATTGATAACCTGCAAGAAAGACAGAGAAAATGACGATCAAGAGCAAGAGAACTGAAAGCACGGGACGGAGGTCGAAGAAAACTTAGATATAAGATTTTCAGAATATGAATCGACAGTCTCCGTTCCATGAAAAGGAAACAATTCCTCGAACTGAGGTTGACGAAATAAATTATAGATAAATAATTTGTTGATCTCATCCAAAAGAATCGAACACAGTTCGTCTAACTCCGTTCGACGAAATGTCTTCTGAAGCAAAGTTCGTTGATCTCCGATCGACGAAAATTGTTTCCACACACAGAGAATTCGTCGATCTCCATTCGATGAAAATCTGTCAAACTTTCCCTAATTCGTCGAACTCCGTTCGATGAACTCTGGAATATTCGTCGAATGCAGACAGAAACTAATTTAACTCTTCTCCATTAATCATTCCCACTTGATTTATAAAGAATAGATGATTTTTCTCATCCAAGGGTTTGGTGACAATGTCTGCTCTCTGTAAATCAGTAGGAATATGAATTAGGTTAATTTTCTTTTTGTGTACATTATCTCTAATGAAATGATGTCTTATTTCAATATGTTTAGTCCTAGAATGGTGAACTGGATTCTGTGCTATAGCAATAGCACTAGTGTTATCACAAAATAATGTTGAATTATTTAAGTTGACACCATAGTCTAGTAGTTGGTTTTGTATCCATAACATTTGTGAACAGCAGCTGCCAGCAGCCATATATTCTGTTTCTGCAGTTGATGTAGACACAGATGTTTGCTTTTTACAAAACCAGGAGACAAGTCTCATACCCAGGAGCTAGCAAGTTCCAGAGATACTCTCCTTGTCCACTCTACATCCAGCATAGTCAGCATCTGAGTATCCAGTTAACTCAAACTCTGACTCTGCAGGATACCAGAGTCCTAGATTAGGACAACTCTTTATATATCTCAAAAAATTCTTTTTAAGAAAATAAGGTGAGATTCTTTGGGGTTCACTTGAAACCTAACACAAAGACATGTGGGAAACATGATATCAGGCCTGCTAGTTGTTATGTATAATAGGGATCCAACAATTGCCCTATAATGCTTCTGATCTACAGGTTTCCCTGCTGCATCAGAATCCACAACAGCATTGGTAGCCATAGGTGTTTTCATTCCTGAAGCATCACCCATCCCAAACTTCTTAATAAGCTCTTTAGCATACTTAGCTTGGGAGAGGAAGATACCATCAGGGAACTGCTTGTAACACCCTAAAGTAATTTTGGTCAAATTGGGTTCAGGCATGGGTGACACGGCCTGGGGCACGGGCGTGTCCCAGGGCTTGTCATGCCTGGGTTGTGTTAGGACGTGAGGTCGACGAATTTTGCTCGACGATCGTCGAGTGTCGAGTGCGGACACGGTTTGTGACACGGGCGTGTCACAGGGCGTGTCAATGTGGTTGGCAAACTCAGCTCAACGTTTTGAGCTAGAGCGTGTTTACGGGACACGTGTGTGTCCAGGTGCACACAGCCTGGAACACGGGCGTGTCCCAGGGCCGTGTGAGTCTCGGGTGATTTTGAGACTGTGCAACCTGATGAACACGGCCTCAGACATGGGCGTGAGTGCGGAGTGCGGAGCGAAGATCCGAGAGCGAATTCGTGAAGGCAGAGTCGAGGCAGTGATTTCCATCCGGCTACTTCATGGCACCGAAGCGATCTTCAAGGGTAACGATCTCCATCTTGGACATCGAAGTCCTTCCTTTATGCATGTACATGGAATCCTCCACCAAGAGGTGGATCGCGAAAGTGATTCCTTTATTGAGTCTGCATCTAGAGCCGGAATTATGGAGTACGCCATAGGCATGCTGTGTGAAGCCCATCTGGACCGGTAGTCTGGATTAGTGATGTTCATGGGTAAACCGGAGAAGACTCCGTGGCTTTGATGAGATGCAAATGGATTTCTGTTGTGATGAATGTATGGATGTGATGATGCATGTGAGGAGGCTTTGGTGAAGCTCCTGGTTATGATATGAGCAATTGGTAGCACGCCTGGGGAGCTCGAGTTAATCCCGGCTTGCTGCACCACATGGGTGGGTCGATCGGAATAGGAGGGGGGTCGATGGGTGGCAATGCCTGTGGAGCTTGGATAAACCCAGCTTGCTACACCACATGGTGTGGGTCGATGTACTCTGGTTGTTTATGGATGCTGTGAGGTTGTACCTCTGCTTGGTTTGGGCGGGATGTCGCCAGCTTGCGAGACTGGTGGACTAGGTCCGGTCAACCAACAAGTTCAAACCTCTGATCGGCGCTGTATGACTGGTGGATTCCGGTACGCCAAGAAGGTGCCCTGAGTGCACGAAGCGACTGGTGGATTCCAGTGTTTGTGATGTGATGTGTTTGCTAGCGGGATAAAGAAAATGATGTACATATGATGCTTGATGCTGCTTGATGATGCATGATGGCACTATATACAAGGGAAGGAACCACTACCCCGGGTAGGGGGTAGGGTCGTTAAAATGGGTCAGCCAAATGCTGACCATTACTTTGTTATCTATGTTGGCTTGGATGGAAAAATGCAGGTGGAGTGAACAAGTGGAATGGCTAGCTTACTGCTATAGACCCTTTAAGGCCATGCGAAGAATTGTGTTTGAATTTCATGTGTGGCCGGTCTGCGTGCCGATGTACAAAACTATTTATGTGTAAAAGAGGAACCTGTAAGGGCATAAGGCCAGTGTGTGTGGGTTGTATACATTCCTGGTGTTGTTATATATATAAATGGAGGATTTATGTATTGGTGGACATTCTGGTTTGAGTTCATGCTAACGTAAAAAAAATGTCGCGCTAGAATGGATTGAGTTAAGGATGCGAATAGAATTTGATAACCACAAGTAATTGCATCGCTTGTCTGTGACATATGGCGTGGGGCCCCGGCCGGACCCACCGTTATATGTCATGTGACGGGTGGGGGCGTTACACTGCTTCACTTGGAGACCAAGGAAGTAGGAAAGCTCACCCATGCTACTCATCTCAAATTTAGAATGCATGCGGTCAGCAAACCTCTTGCATAATTTGGGATCAGTAGACCCAAAAATGATGTCATCCATATATATTTGTACTAATAAAATTTGGTCCTTATGATGTCTAGTGAAAAGAGTTTTATCTATGATTCCTCTTGTAAATTTATGCTCTAAAATAAAGCTTGTTAAGGTCTCAAAGCAAGCTCTTGGAGCTTGCTTTAAACCATAGAGAGCTTTATGCAATTTAAATACAAAAGATGGTTGAGTTAGAGAGATAAAACCAGGAGGTTGTTCTACATAAACCTCTTCTTGAAGCACTCCATTCAAGAATGCACTCTTGACATCCATTTGGAACACTTTGAATCTCCTGTGAGCTGCATAGGCAAGGAATATTCTTATGGCCTCTAACCTTGCAACAAGCGTAAAGGTTTGGTCATAGTCAATTCCTTCCTCTTGTTTGTAGCCTTGAGCAACAAGCCTAGCCTTGTTCCTCACAATGTTCCCTTGAGCATCTAGCTTGTTCCTGTAGACCCATTTGGTTCCAATAACTGGGTAGTTATGAGATCTTCGAACCAAGTCCCAAACTCTACATCTCTCAAACTGATTTAGTTCCTCTTGCATTGCAATGATCCAGTGGGGATCTTGCTCTGCTTCATGGATGGAGAGAGGTTCAATCTGAGAGAGAAAATAGGCATGCATCAAGTCCTGGTTGAGTTAATGCCTTGTCTGTACACCTGCTGAAATGTCTCCAATCACTTGAGATCTGGGGTGATCTCTAAGTGTGACAAGATCAGTTGGTGGAGTTTTTTGAGCAACAACTTCTGTATTTAATTCCTCTTGAGGAGTGGTACTAGCTGTTGAGGGAAGTTCAGCCACTTCCACTTGGATTTCTTCTTCTCTGTCTTCAGCAACCTGTGGAGAAGGATGGGTTGACATCTCTTGGGTAAGGTTTAGTCCATCCATAGACTCACATGTTGTGGAACCTACAAAAAGCTATTGGTAGAGATCTCTTTCTCCTTATAAGACATGTTAGCTTCATCAAAAGATACATGGATTGATTTTTTAATTTTAAGGGTGGATTTATTAAAAACCCTATATGCCTTGCTTACTTGGGAGTATCCTAGAAAAATCCCTTCTTCAGCCATAGCCTCAAACTTTCTAATGTATCTTTTGTTATTTGTGTGAATGTAACATATGCAACCAAAAACTTTAAAGTATGTGATTTTAGGTTTCTTCCCTTTAAGTAATTCATAGGGGGTCCTATTTTTCAGCTTATGTATAAGGATTCTATTCAGGACATAGTTAGCAGTGTTTACAGCTTCTGTCCAAAAGGATAGAGGCATGTAAGCATCTGCCAATAATGTGCCTGCAGATTCAATGAGTGTCCTATTTTTCCTTTCAGTAGCCCCATTTTGTTGGGGAGTTCTAGGAGCTGAGAAGCACTGCCTGATACCTTCCTTCTCACAGAACTCATGCATAAGAAGAGACTCAAAATCTGTTCCATGATCACTTCTGATCAATGCAACATGAGTAGAGAACTCAATCTGTATGGTCCTGAGAAAATCTGTAAGAACCTTGAATGTATCTGACTTAGCTCTCAGAAAGGCTACCCAACTGAATCTAGAGAAGTCATCAACAATCACTAAAGTGTAAGACTTCCCTTCTAGGCTTTATACTGCAATGGGTCCAAATAGATCCACATGAAGCAAATACAGAATCCTAGGTGAATCACTTTTATTAATGGATTTTAAACTAGTTTTAGTTTGCTTGCCTAATTGAAAAGCCCTGCATAGGATTTCCTTCTTGTAGGGGCCAGAAGGTAAACCTCTAACAAGGTTGCTTTAGATAACCTAGCTATATTCTTAAGATTTACATGCCCTAAGCTTTTATGCCATAACTCATTTTGGTTACTAGTGATATTGAGTAAACAAACATCAGTTTTGGCAGAAATAAAATCGACTAGATATATGTTGCCTTGTCTAATTCCAATTAAAACAATTTGGTTTTCATTATTAATAATAGAATAAGAGGTAGAGTTAAAGTGTACCTGATAACCTTCATCACATAATTGACTTATGGATATTAGGTTATGTTTGAGTTCTCTTACATATGTTACTTTCTTGAAAGTGACTGTCCCAATCTTGACTGCTCCATATCCTTCAGACTGGCCACTCTTTGAATCACCAAAGATCACCTTTGGTCCTAGCTTGGACTTGTAATTGGATAAATTGTCCTTGCTGCCTGTCATATGCTTGGAGCAACCACTGTCCAAGTAGCAAGTCTGACTTACCCTTGGACAGCTCTTCACATGTACCTGTAATGAAAAACAAAACTCAATTGTTCTTGACCCAGGTTACCTTAGGTCCTTTATTTGGTTGAAAATAAAAGCTGGAAATAACTGATAAAGTAGGTTGAGATTTATATCCTAAGGGGTGATATCTCCTAGGTGGAATAACCCAATCAGCTACTGGATTGAATGGTTTATTAGTTGGCTTAGAATTTCTGTAAGAGAAATGATTAAAGTTTGGTCCTTCTGGGTTCGACGATTTTCTGTAAGTTCGTCGACCAGAGTTCGACGAATTGGGCTGAGATCGTTGATCTCTGCTCAGAGAATGACAACAGTCATTTTCTGTGCCCCAAGTTCGTCGACCTCTGCTCGACGAACCATACAAAGTTCGTCGATCGCAGTTAGACGAATTGTTATACTTGAAGTTTGCGTTCAGCGTTCGTCGATCTGGGTTCTATGAACTGGCCACATTTCGTCGATCTGAGTTCGACGAATGTTGCTGAACCTTATTTTTATCAGTTGTTTTCTGATTTCTATTTCTTTTGTCTATGGGTTTTGGGTTTTTTGCTGACATTGGTTTGTCTATTATCTTTTCTTTTCCCTTGGCAGAAATAAATTTAATGGGCGTTGTAAGGATATTTTTCTTAATTATGGGGGGTAAACCTGATGAAGCACCCAAGCCCAGCTTGCCATTTAATTTGGCATTAACTGTGCTTGTTATGTCCATCAGATTGAGACTTCTCCCATTGAGAGATTGCTCAAGTTGTTTGACCTCACATAAATCAGATTTTAATTTGATTATCAGTTCATTTGCTAGAGTTTGTTGATCTGTTAGATTAATGTTTTCTGAATTGACAGATTAAAGATTTCCTAGTCATTCTCTAAGGGTTTTTATTTCTTTTTCTGAATTAATTAAATCTAAACACATGGTTTTAAATTCAGTTTTAAATGACTCAGAATTGAAATCAAAGCTTGAGAGAACCTGATCTGCCTCTGAGTATTAGGATGCTTCATCTTCAGATTCTCCTTCTGATCCAGGACAGCTCCTGGAGGCATCAATTGCCATAAGGCAAACATCCTTGGATCTTGCTTCTTCCTCTTCTTCACTTGAGATGAAAGAGGATGATTCTTCCTCTGTATCACTCCATGTCTCAGCAACAAATCCCTTGTCTTTCTTTTTGTACTTGCTGGAGGAGGGTCTGCTGTGTTGGAACACCCTATTACTAATTTGGGTCAGGATCACTATGTCTTTAGTAAACCTATCTTTGACCTCTTTGTATAGATCTAAAGGTCAATTAGAATTGAGTCTAAGAGTTAGTAGTTATGTTTGGAAGCTGCCCTCAAGACCAAGGTTTTTTAGTTTGGAGACTAAGTCATTTCGTCGAGCTCAATACGATGAATCGTCGAACTCCAATCGACGATCGTTGAGATCACTTCGACGGATCGTCGAACTCCATTCGACTATCGCTGAGCTCAACTTCAACAAATCCTCGAACTCCATTTGACGATCTTCGAGCTCAGTTCGACGATCTTGACTCCAGTTTGGTTCGCTACCTCTGAGCTCAGTTCGACGATAGTTGAGCTCAGATCGACGATCTCTGTTGCTGTATAAGTCCAAATCGCTGAGCTCAGTTCGACGATAGTAGAGCTCAGTTCGACATTTTTTCTGAAGAGTTCAATGACTTTCAAGATTCAAATTCAAAACAGTTAAGGAGTTATTCTCAGCAATTAATTCAAAAGATTTTGTAGCCGTTTTCATTTATTCTGGAGCAAGTTTCAAGGAATTATCAAAGAATGTTTCATTGGACTTTCCCCCAGAAGACAAAAGCAATTAAGGAAGTCATTTATGACAGGCCAACGGCTATCTTGACAATGGATCATTTCTATTCAGACATCAGGAGAATAAAAATCAATTATCAAAAATTTCTGCAATAGAAATCCAGTAGAGAACTGAAAAAGAAGAACAAGGGAGTGACACACATTCTGCAATATTTCATTCTCTGCAAATCTTCTTCTGTAACAACTCTCACAACCACAATCACACAAGAGAAAGAAAAAGAGTTGCAGACATTCTCTGTCTAAAAGGATTCATACAAGAACACCATCACTAAAAGAGATCAACCATCTGAAATCTTCAGATCTCTTTTTGATTCAAGTATTCAAGGCCATCATCATTCAAGACTCCAGACATCTCACATTTCAGTTGTTGCTGAAATCAACATTTGCTGGAGATCAATTTCTGAAGGCCTATCACCCTACTGCAAAGCTTCAATTCCTGAACAACTACAGATCTCAGGGGGAGCTTTGACAACATCCATATCCACATAGTCTTCTCAGCTGCTTTGAGAAAGAGAAGACTTCCATCACTCTCTCATCCCCACCTCTGTAAAGGGTATTTCAAACTCCCTTCAAAAGTTTGTGTTTGGTTTTTGAGCACCTTATCAAAAGCTCATTGGTGGCAAGACACCTGATCAAAAAATCTGGTTTGGTTTTTGAGCACCTTATCAAAAGCTCATTGGTGCCCAGGACACCTGATCAACTCATCCTGCAGTGGATTCCTACCAAGAGTGGTAGAAGAGTGGATGTACCCAAGTTTAGGGGAACCACTATAGCTCCTTGTGTCCTCTGGTTGCTTGTCTTTATTTTTGTTTCTGGCTGTGATTGTTTTGTGACTAGGTTGCTTTGTGATTAGATAGTTTCTATGATTAGATTTATTATTTTCTTCCCTGTTCACATTTAGAATACAACAACTGTTGTAAAAGTTTTTAAGCACCATACTGTATTCACCCCCCCTCTAGAGTATATCAGATCTAACTCGCACTTTCAATTGGTATCAGAGCCAGGTTGGTTAAACATACCACACCTTGGTGGTTGCACAGGCTAACAGCTGAACCCAAAGATTCCTAGTTAGATCTACTTGTTGTAGATTTTGTTATTAGAATTAGTTCTTCACAAAACATGGCCCAAAACAAAGATTATGCTAGCACCAGACCTCCAGTGTGCAATCTGTCTAAGTTTGCACTTTGGAAAGTAAGGAGTAGACTCTACATGAATTATATTGATGAGGATATTTTTAATTCTGTTTGACAGTTTGTCCAAGACCTCCAGAGAACACAAGTACAAATGTTGTTCCACCTCCTTCAGGAATAGATGTAGAGATCAAGAAGTGGAAAGTAGCAGATGCAAAGGCTATGAATATCTTAGCCGAGACTATGTCTGATGACATTTTCCAAAAGGTGGCTGAATGTAATTCAACAAAGGAAATCTGGGATAAGCTCTCTGAAATAGTCTCAGGATCAGCTGATGCAAGAAAGGACAGAAGATCCCACCTCATATCCCAATATGAGAATTTCAAGAAAGGAGAAGCTGAGCCAGTAGCTGAAATGTATAACAGGCTCAGTCTGATAGTTAATGAACTGAAGACTCTGGACAAGGAGATCTCATTGACTGAGCTAAATGACAAAATCCTATTGTGCTTCCCAAGCACTTGGGACTCAAGAATCTGGCCAATCAAGGATGCCAGAAGTTTGAATGAGATCACCACAGAAGCTCTCTTGGGCAAGCTCAAATCTTATGAGCTGCTCATCAAAAATAGAGAAGAAGAGCAGAAGGCTGCCTCACCAGCCACAAGAAAGGAAAAGACAATAGCTTTCAAAGCCACTGAAGATCAGCCTGAAGATTAAATCCCAGGCAATGATGAGCTACTTAGTCTACTGGCTAAAAGATTTTACAAGATGGCCAGGAAGGACTTCAGGAAGAGATCATACAAAGAGCATGACAAGCCAAGGTTTGATAGATCAAATAATAAAGAAATTGTCTGCTTTGGTTGCAGGAAACCAGGCCACATTGTGCCTGACTGTCTAGAGAACAAAAACAAGGACAGAAAGGATAAGAGAGAAAGAACAAAAGATAAGGACTTCAAGAAGAGTAGCAATGACAAACCCTCCTCAAGCAAGAACAAACACATAAGGAAGGGATTTGTTGCTGAATCTTGGAGTGAGACTGAAGAGGAATCAGAAGCTTCATCCAGCTCAAGTGATGATGAAGATGATGCTAAAGAGAAGGAGTTCTGCATGATGGCAATCAATGCCTCTCAACACAATTCTGATGCAGAAGACTCAGAGACAGACTCAGAGACTCAACTTGAAGAGGACCAGGTAATTAGTTCCTTTGATTTCAATTCTGAGGATTTTAAGTATGAATTTAAAGCACTATGCTTAGACTTATTAAAATCTGAGAAAGAAATTATCTCTCTCAGAAATCAATTATCTGAACACAGTTCCTTAAAATTAGAAAACCTCAAACTCTTTGAGGAGTTGGAGTGTTGTAGGGAGTAGGTAGCTTCACTGAAAAGTGAACTATCAGAGGCCAAAAAGATTGAAGAATCCCTTAATGGGAGAAGCATCAAGCTAATGGACATCACAAGCATAGTGAACTCTAGATTCAATAGTACACTGGGCTTGGGTGCTTCATCCAGCCAACCTATAGTTCTAACAACCCCAATTAAGTTTTTTTCTGATAAAGGGAAGGGAGTTGTAGAGGTAGCTAGGAAAAATTCTGATCTGCCTAAGAAAACCAAGTTCCAGCAGAAATCGTCGAATGGAGCTCGACGATCGCCGAACACAGATCGACGATCTCAGGCAAAATCGTCAAACTCAGGTCGACGATCTCTAATTCCTGAACTCTGCCACAGTCGACCGTCGAACGGAGCTCGACGATCTGACCCAAGATCGTCGAACACAGATCCACAATCGTCGAACAGAGATCAGAGCTTTGGAAATTCTTTCAAGGGTAAATCAAAATCCAATCCTAGGGGTCCTTCATTCCAAAGCTTTAACCCTTATACTGAATGGATAATACCTCCAAGGAGATATCATCCTGAAGGTTATAAGAGTCAACCAGGGATGTCATTTATTTCTGAGTTCAAAGGTTATCAACCTAGGCCCATGGTAAACTGGGTCAAAAACAAATGAATTATTTTATGTGCAGGTGAAGACCTATCCAACATCAAACCAACAATGGTATTTGGATAGTGGGTGCTCTAAGCACATGACAGGAAACAAGGACAACCTCGCATCCTTTAAAGCCATGCTTGGACCCAAAGACATATTTGGTGATTCAAACTTTGGACAAACTAAAGGATATGGTACAGTCCAAATTGGCACAGTAACATTCAAGAAGGTAGCCTATGTGGAAGGACTGAAGCACAATTTGATCAGTATCAGTCAGCTATGTGATGAAGGCTACCAGGTGACTTTCAGCAAAGCCTTATGGAAGATCAAGTCAGAGGACAACACAACTGTGTTGACAGGTAAAAGGAAAGGTAACATCTATTTAGTAGATTTTCTTTCAACGGATGTAGACATTTTCCTGTTTAATTCTGTTTGTAGACCTAATGTTTTATGGCATAAGAGATTAGGACATATAAACCTTAGAACCATTGCTAGGCTATCCAAGGACAACCTTGTTAGAGGACTACCTTCTGGCCCCTACAAGAAGGAAGGACTCTGCAAGGCTTGTCAATTAGGCAAGTAAACTAAAAATAATTTCAAGTCACTTAATAAGAGTGATTCACCTAGGATTTTGTATCTGTTACACATGGATCTTTTTGGACACATTACAGTACAGAGCTTAGGAGGGAAATCTTACACTTTAGTAGTTGTAGATGACTTCTCTAGATTCACATGGGTGTTCTTTCTGAGGAAGAAGTCTGATAACTTTAAGTGTTTGACAGAGTTTCTCAAATGCATACAGATTGAGTTCAATACTCACATTGCCCTGATCAGAAGTGATCATGGGACAGAGTTTGATTCTCTTCTTATGCAAGAGTTCTGTAAGATTGAAGGGATCAAGCACACTTTCTCAGCTCCTAGAACTCCTCAACAAAATGGGGTAGCTGAAAGGAAAAAAGAACCCTTATTGAATCTGCCACTACATTGTTGACAAATGCTCACCTTCCTCTATCTTTTTAGGCAGAGGCAGTGAACACCTCCAACTATGTGCTGAACAGAAGTTTAATACATAAACTAAAGGGAAAGACTCCCTATGAATTACTCAAAGGGAAGAAACCTAAAATAGATTATTTTAGAATTTTTGGTTGTATTTGTTATATACATAATAATGACAAGAAGTATTTAGTAAAATTTCAAGCCAAAGTTGATGAAGGAGTGTTTCTGGGATACTCCATGATCAGTAAGGCTTATAGGGTATATAATAAATCATCTCTTAAAATTGAAGAATCTGTTCACATATCTTTTGATGAATCTATCATGTCTTTCAAGGAGAAGAACACTTCTACCATAGAACCTTTGCAGGTACATTCTCTTGCTGAAGATTTGAACAAGTTACAGATTATTCAAAAAGAGGAAAGCAGTGAAGATGAAGAATAAATTCAACATCATGAAGAGAAACTTCTTGAAGAGCCAGTTGTTGTACCACAAGAGAAAACAACAACACAGGTTGGTGAACAATCAACACCCCCTATTGATTTAGTAACATCAAGAGACCATCCAATTTCCCAAGTAATTGGAGACATATCAGCTGGTGTGCAAACCAGAAATCAGGTCAACCAAAACCTGTTGCACACTTGCTTCCTATCTCAAATTGAACCTCAATCCATTCAAGATGCAGAGCAAGATCCACACTGGATCATTGCAATGCAAGAAGAGTTGCATCAATTTGAAAGAAACAAAGTTTGGGAACTAGTACCAAAGCCTAAGGATCACTCCATTATTGGAACAAAATGGGTGTTCAGAAACAAATTGGATGATCAAGGAGTAATTGTAAGGAACAAGGCAAGGCTAGTTGCTCAAGGGTACTCACAAGAAGAAGGCATAGATTATGACCAGACCTTTGCACCAGTTGCAAGGTTGGAGGCTATTAGAATCTGCTTAGCATATTGTAACGCCCTCGGTTTTTCTTTGTTTTGTTTGATATTGGATTGGCGTTACGATGACGCATTTCCGGCCCTTCGTCGTTGTAGAGCGTGGTCCTAGCTCTGTAGGTTTCTTGTGTAGCCTTGTTGTAGCCTGTTGGCAAGTTTCCCCAGCTAGCCGGAGTCTGTTTTGGTG
This sequence comes from Platanthera guangdongensis, assembly GCA_039583875.1. NCBI lineage: Eukaryota > Viridiplantae > Streptophyta > Magnoliopsida > Asparagales > Orchidaceae > Platanthera > Platanthera guangdongensis. The sequence continues at coordinate 144,419,884 of CM077166.1, forward strand.
ACTCGGTTGGGCCTCTTAGGGAAATGCTTGTGTTTTTGCTTCGGGAGGTGTTAGCCCGAGCGTTCGATCGTCGGATGTTGTTTTCGACCTCACCATTGTTTTCGTAGCTTGGGTATTTAGCTACGATGCGGGTTTTGGTCAAGATCCGGGATCGTTTGCTTTCGCGTCGTTTAGACGATTGTTTTTGGTTAGCTGTAATGTTTGTAATGTTTGTTGTGCTATGAGTGGTCTGTTGTGGCTGAGCTTGTAGGCTGGTGCCTTGTCTCTTATTTGCTAGGAGATAGCATGTTTCTTTTTCTGTGTAAGTTTGGGTGACACGGCCTGGGTCACGCCCGTGACCCAGGGCGTGTCGTGCTAGGGTAGAGCTCCCGTTTTTCTGGTCGACAAATTGTTGGTCGACGGAGTTTTGTAGGAACACGGCTGTGACACGGGCGTGTCACGGGTGTGTCCCCCTTCGGTTCGTCGAGCTGCGCTCGATGGTCGTCAGGCGGTGTTTTAGTGAGAACACGGCCGTGTCACGGGCATGTCGTGTCGAACACGGGCGTGATACTGGGGCGTGTCTCTCTGTTCGACGATCGGCTCTCCACGATCGTCGGGCGGTGTTCGAGTTGGTACACGGCCTGTGACACGGGCGTGTCACAGGGCGTGTCCCTTGGTTCGTCGAGCGGAGATCGACTTTCGTCGAGTGGGTAGGTGCGTGAGTACACGCCCCGTGACACGGGCGTGTCGGGCCGTATCACGGGTGTGTCGGGGGCGTGTCCCGTGTTTCGTCGAGTGGAGATCGACGTTCGTCGAGTTAGTACACGCCCCGTGACACGGGCGTGTCGGGCTGTGTCACGGGCGTGTCTTGGGCGTGTTCCGTACTTTTTCCTGAGAGTCTCTTTTGTTGCCGTGAACCGTTTTTCCTCCTCATTTTTTTTTCATCGTTCCCGAATCTGGAGAGCTTCCAGCGGAAGGGTTTTGAGAGGAGGCAGTGGTTGTTTTGGCTGGCGATTGCGGGAGGGAGCTCGTTTTTCTCGGGAGATAGCGGTTTTGGCTTTCTCTCGTGTAGATCTTCCCTTCCATGTAAGCTTTTCTTGATTTAGGGTTGATTCCAGGAATTTCTAAACATCTGATTCCTTTTATTTCCTCAAGTTTCAGCTTTGGTCTTCTAGGTGGCCGATCTTGCTGCCGGAGCCAAGCTGTGGTGCAGCTGTTGTTTTTTCGAAAAGGTAGAGGCAAGTGGCCCCTTGCCCTTGCCAAATTTATTTCTAAACCATGATCTGTTTTCATTTCTTGTGCAAAAGCTCTGTTCTCTTTGTTTTTCCTCCCTAGGGCAGCAGGTTGAGTTATTACATCAAGCTTTTAATCAAGTGCTGATCCTTTATCTCTTTTTCTAGAATTTTAATCAATGTTCTCTTTTTGTCGGAGGTTTAGTGTCCAGTGGGTAGCTAGAGTTAGGGTGAGGTTGTTGTTAGTTACAGTTTAGGGTTACTTGCGGTAGCTCCGAGTAGTTAGGACAGAACGGAGGGTTGAGATTAAATCTCCAACTCTCTATTTTCGTGCATGAGAGGGCTTAGACTGCGATTTTTAGCAAGACTTACGTTTACCCTAAGTGGAAGGCGCTGACAGTGTCGAGTGGGCTCGACATTTCTGTCCTAGGTTCGTGTGTTTCCTTAGGGTTGTTAGTGTGACTTTTCCCTTTCTCTAGGGGGTGGTATTGGGTGTTCGGCTAATTTTGCTTGCCGACTCTTGGGTTGTGGTAGGTGGTGGAGTTTTAGTGGTCTCTAGAGGGTTGGATTTTGATGTGGAGAGCTGTGGCCACCACCTTTTTTGCCCCGGTTTGGGTTGGTGTGTGGGACCCTAAAGCTGCCACTGGTGACCCCTTAGCCCTTTTTGGATCTGATTTCGGTTATGTATTCAGATCCATGTTTTGACCACTGCCACTTACCCACGTATTAGGAATGTTAGACTCTTTCGTTGAGCGTGTTGCTTTTGTTGCTCGCACTTGGTGTGCTTTGCTGTGCTTTAGACAGTGCTCTTTTCTTACTGTCATGCCCTTTCTTTTGCTTATAGCAGCTTGTTGTCGGGTTGGTAAACCCTTCTTTTTGCTCTTAACTCTAATGCTTTATTTACACTTTTGAATATTTCTTTGCTGAGGTGTTCTTTTCTTGAATGCCTCAGGTCCAGGTTGTAGCCGGTTCAGCGGCTAGTTCTTTTGGAGGGGCTGGTTTGCGGCCTCTTGGGTAGCTTAGACAGCTGATCCCGATTTTGTGAGGTAGCTCTTTACTTTTCTGTATAGACATACATACTCACCAGTGGGTTCGTGTGTAAGACCCCCCTCCCCCTTACCAAGGAGGGCTACCGGATCTTATGCCCAGAACCGCCGTCTTACGGTGGCACTAACTCACGGTTTTGTCGACACCGCAACACGCCGATCCTGCCGGCTAGTACGATCATAAACCTGTAGGCCAATATGAGAAGAAAGAAGTAAAACTGTATAAGTAAAAATACCAGTCCACAAGCCACAGTACAATCATAAAAAGAGATGAATGGTACATCATGATAGTCCACAAATAAGTACAAATGAAAAAGTAAAAAGGGCTTATGCCCAGTACATCATATCTCTCTCTCACAAAAATCATAAATGCGGAAGCTACACTAGAACATCAAGACTCGTCCCACCTGAGGACGCACAGTAGTGGTAGTAGCCTGCTGAAGCGGTATCTGCTCCTCATGTCCTGCCTCCTCGACGTGCTGGTGCTCCATCTCCACGGGCTCCTAAAAATAGTTGGTCACCGACCATTAGTCAAAAAGACTAAGTCGTTTCCTCCGCACCTCGCCCCGCAGCTCCTAGGCACCGAGCGGGAGGATGAAGCGGAGGACAACAAGGGGTAGCAAAATGGAAGCAGGTGACAATATCTATCTAGAGTGGTAATAAGTAATGTAATCCTATTCTAGCAGTACTAAGTATGGTACGAGTAACAAGTAAGAGCAGTGCAGTAAAGAAAAGTAAAGAAGCAGTAGTATGAACAAGTAAATAAGCTAAGCTACCACTAAGCTATCATCACAAACGTACCCTAACTTATATAAATGCCCATATAAATATATAAGTTAGGGTTTCCAGGAAATTTAACTTATCATATAAAAGAGCCCATACTAATTTATATGATAAGGATCTATGAAGCGTATGACCTAATATGAATGAATGATATGATGCAATTTTATGCGCAGGCAAGTGCAACTCACACACAACGACTCTGTGATCACAGACCTTTAGTTCCCACTTTTTGAGAGCTAGCATCACTCTCGGGTACCACCGCTGTGGCTACGGCAGCAGCGGAGCGGGCGTCTCCGCTTCTAGACCGGTATGCACACTACCAAGCCTTAGACCCCTCTCATACGCCTCTGTACACGTCCAAGGTGCACTCTAGAGTCTCGCGTACGTACTTTGCTGACAAACCCGTCAGTCTTGTTGGGTCGGATGTGTGTTATCGGGGGTCGTCCTCCAGACCGCAGTGTAAAACAACCCACTGGCCCCTCTAACTCCCACAACCGCCTGGTGCACCGTACTGCCATCGGTGTGACGAACGGCCAGTACCGCATGCCCCGCCACGATATTTATGCACATGCAAGTAATTCATACCGAGCCTTCCGCTCGCAGGACCAACATCCGTCCTGAATCCCTCAAACCCAAACCCGGGTGAGAACGCACATCAGTGCCTTTATGCCAACTCCCTCAAACCCCAAAACGGGTGAGCATATATCATGAATCTCTCCAACCCCACACGGGCGAGAAGGTACGATAATGTCCTAACCTATTATACTACTCTTATCTACAGTTTATTATACTTAGAGATTTAAGGTTAATCCCAGGACTGCCCCCGGTATTCCCTGTGAAGGGCTCTCAAGGGGCACTAGGAACTGTGTTGGGATTACGCCCAGCGTTCCCTTTCGCAAGGATATTTATTTTAGTTGATGGCTACCCATGTATCTCCCCAGCTCTCCTTATTGCTTTAGTATAACCCTAGTGACTTAAAGTATTACCGGGAAACCGACGGTCTTCCGCCGATCCCCGCTCCAGTTGCTAGCTAAGACTTGCACTTTTAATCCCTCACTAAGACAACTCTACCCACCAGGGTTACTCATGTTGAACTCTCTCTTATTTCTGCCGAAAATCAATCCCCTGGTAATCCCCTAAGGCAAAACCTAATTGTGTTATATGCAGACCATGACCTATGGTTACCCTAGAAATGTGATCTTCCAAACCTTAAGGCATCTTGCCCCTAAATATTTATCCTAAGGTGTTATGGACTAAGGGAACTACCCTAAGAATTCTCGTAATTTTTCTTGGCCAAATAGTCCTTTAATTAATTCTTTTAATTTACAAGCTAAGTCACTTTACACATGAAGTAGTTTGATTTAGTGTCCACTGACCTAGGGAATTTTTCTTGAGATGTATAGTGACAAAACATTGCTGCCTACAGAATTTCATAATTTTCCTTAAATTATTTATTATCATTTTCAATTTAATATCAATTCCACAAAATTCCATTTTTCCAAATGATGTATAGGCATTATTTACACAAAAATTCCAGAAACATTACAGAGCTTTTAGGACACTAATTTATGACTATTGGCAGAGAATCATCAATATTTAATGTAAGATGGCCTATAGGATTCCATTATACTATATTTACCAAAATGCCATTATACTAATTTTAACACAAATAATGCAGCCATTAAATTCTGAGAAATTTGTGCAAGACTAATAATAACATTTTATGAGAGTAGAAAAATTTCCAAATTTTTCAGAGGTATAAATCCATCAATTCAAGAATTTACAAAATAAGGGTAAAATGGGAAATTTAGGGTATCTATTCCAAATATTCTTCAAAACAGAGGAATCATATTTTTCCTAAGTCAAATGTGATGTTATCTATGCCTTGACAAAGTTGTTTGGATTTGTACTTGAATAAATCCTATTTTCCAATTTTATCTCCAAAATAGCTATATTTAAAATAAATTCCAATAAATGGAATTTTGATTCCAAAAATTCCATCATTAGTTTGAGGGATGAAATTTACCCTAATGAACCACTGTAAATAATTTCATGACTCTTGCATGTCACCATTGGGCTAAATACACCAATTTGTATTTTTGTTATTTGCACACCAAGGCTAAACATAGGCTAGCACATGCAAGTGGATTTCCCCAACATGCAGTGAACCCAAGGTGCTAAAAATTTTATCATGCACCAAGGATGACCCCACTGACCCACCACCAAAATATGGGGCCATGGGGAGGAGTAGAACTCCATATATGTCATTTATTTATATTTTGATATTTTACCAAAAACTATAGGAAAATATTCTCTAAAAATTCCTAAATTTTGGCAGGAGCTGGGTATGTCCTAATCATCCATGTGCCCAAAATTTGGGGGGATGGTGACTAATATTGAGACCAGGGCATCCAATATAATTTCTGCCCTAGTCTAGGACCAGTCCTAGGCGAAATGTCCTACAGGACTGTACACTACACCAAAATGTATGTTTAAGGTGGCATTTTAAAGGTAAGACCCTAGGCTACATTTGTCATTAAGGGGCTAAGCTCTGGAAATGCCTCTACGAGGCATAAATTTAACATGCATAGTGACTGAAAAAGTGTGACAGAATCATACACTATTTATCAATAATTAAATTAATTCATTTAACTGTTTGCACGAATCTTGAAGTAAAACCGACGGGATCTGGTCATCGTCCCCGATGATTTAACGGCCAAGATTGATTCTTCCTGGACGATGTTGGCTGGCCTTTTCCGGCCAGCTGAGCCACCACCACCGCCAGCGGATATCGCCACCACCTTCGTTAAGGTGGGGGCTAGCGTTTCCCGGCGGTGGGGCCGCCGGAGTTGGCTCCTCCGGCGAACCCGAGCAAGAAAAGAAAAGCTCGAATTTCTCCATTTCCTCTCATGGCATCGGGCTCGATTGAGCCCGATATCTCCCTAGGTCGATCTAGAAAGTTAGTACGGGAAGAGGTGAGGTGAAACGCACCTGAATCAGGGCTTGGCTGCGGGTCAGGCGGCGGTTTGCCGTGGTGGTGGTGCGCCGGAGAGCTCCACCCCGAAAGCTCAATTCTCCACCGTTCTCCATGAGTAAGCAGTCAAATTCCACTCCTCTCGGCCTTCTGAAGCTAATGGTGAGCTCTGTTTGGACTGAGGTGGGCTATAAGTGGAGTTAACTCCAATGTTAGCTCGGTTTTGAGCTTTGGAGGTTTCACCCAGCTGCCATGTGGCTCTCAGCTCTGGTATTCTGCTGGAAATGAAGAGGGGAGGCCGGCCACCTGGTTTTGGGCAGCCTAAGTCAGCTGATGGGGTGGCCATGTGGCCACCATTTCCTTCATTCCTCTTTCTCTCTCCTCTTCTCCTAAAAATTCCAATTTTACCCCCTTGCATGTATTCTCTCTCCTGATTTATAGGGGTAGGACTGGTCTTGTTCACTTGGGCTGACTATGGCCCAATTTTGGTGGGCTTGGTCCAAGGGGAAATGACTTGGCCTTCATTTCATTCCTTAGGTCAAATTGTTGACCAATTGACTTTTGGGGTTGACTGGTCAACCATGGTGGGTGGACTGACCCCACTTGGTGGAAATAGGTCTAGTGGCACCACCCAACTTGGTTTGGGTCAAGGGGGTGCCCCACTTAGGTTAATTAGGCCTATGGGTGTGGGTTTGACTAAATTAAGCCCAAGGTTGACTTTGGTCAATTGGGGTCAAAATGTTGACCCAGTGACATACTCTAGGGTCCACTTAGATTGTCTTTAGGGTTAGGGCAATGTGGTGGGGTCATGGTGTGGTTAGGGTCCCCACTTAGGCTAGTTTGACCTAGTTTGACTATGGTCTTATAGTGGGCCCCACATGGCTACCACCCACTACCTAGGGTCAAACCTAGTTGATCTCCTCAAATCCCACCCCATGCCTAACCCAATCTAAGTTGAGGGGTCCAGAAGTTACATGGGATGTTACAAATTCCAATAAACAAGAAAATAATTTCGTCCCCGAAATTTAAGTTCGGGTCTACGGGGTTCAATTTGCAAGAATCATCCAGAAATTTAAAAGCATAACTTAAATGTACCTGATGCGAATAGCTCCGGGTGTTGCTCCAGCATCAGATCTCTCGGCTCCCAAGTGTGCTCCTCTCGTCCATGGTTGGACCACAGCACCTTCACAAGAGGGACCTTCTTCTTCCGCAACACTCGGATGGCTGTATCGTCAATCCGGATCGGCTCCAATCTCACTGATCTGTCAGGCTCTACCGGTCCGGCTGTAGTAGTGATGTGCTGCTCCGGCCGAAGGAGAGCTCTTTGCAAGGAAGAGACATGAAAGACGTCATGTAATGCACCCAACTCCGGTGGCAGCTGCAGTCGGTAAGCCAAGGGGCCGATCCGCTCCAGGATCAGGTAGGGCCCATGTATCGTGGACTGAGCTTCTTGTGCCTCCGCACCCGAGAAACACCGTGTACTGGACGTATCTTCAAGAATACCCTGTCTCCAACCTGGAACTCCACCTTCCGGTGCCGAGCATCATAATACTTTGCCTGCCTGCTCTGGGCCTCCAGTAGCCGATCCCTGATCAATCGAATCTGAGCCTCAGTGTCCTCTATATAATCAGATCCCAGAGCCCTGGTATCCACATGCTGAACCCATGACAGCGGTGTCCAGCATCTCCTCCCATAAAGCGCCTCGTACGGAGCCATCCTGATGCTAGCCTGGTGGTTGTTATTATACGAGAACTCAATCAGTGGTAGCAGCCTCTCCCAAGGCCTCCCCGTATCCAATATGCATAATCTGAGCAGGTCCTCCATGGTCCGGATGGTCCGCTCGGTCTGTCCGTCGGTCTGCGGGTGGAAGGCGGTACTAAAAGTAAGCCGAGATCCCAAGTAAGCATGCACGGCCCTCCACTCGCTCGAAGTGAACCGACCATCACGGTCCGAAACAATAGTCTTGGGGATACCATGATATCTGACGTAGTGCTCCTCAAATAGTCTCACCAGAACTGCAACTGGGGCATCCTTCCGAACTGGAATAAACCGCGCTACTTTGGTCAATCTGTCCACTATAACCCATATAGAATCATGCCCAGAGTGGGAGCGAGGCAATCCGTGTACAAAGTCCATAGCAATGTCCTCGAACTTCCACTCTGGGACTGGCAGCGGCTGTAGTAAACCTCCGGGCTCTTGCATTCCGCCTTCACACGCTGGCAGGTCTCGCAATGGGTCACAAAATCCGTGATCTCCCTCTTCATCCCGGGCCAATACATAGATCTCCGCAAATCTGCCCACATCTTGGTGATGCCGGGGTGCACTGAATATCTCGAGCAATGTGCCTCTCGGAGTATGTCCTCCCGGATACTGCCTCCTGCTGGTATGTAGATGCGCCCCCGGAACCGAAGAAGATCATCCTGTAACGTGTAGTCCTCGACCTTGCCCTTCTCTAGGGCACTGAAAATCGGCTGTAACGCAGCATCCAGTCTCTGATGTGCTCGGATGCGCTCCTGTATATCATCTCCGCTGATCACTGAGCTCAAATACTCTCTATATACAACTTGCTCAGTCTCGGACACCATGGTAATGTGCATGTCCTCCATCATCTGTAGCAGCTCCATAGACATCAATCGGGGCTCCGGTCCAGAAGTGCCGGCCCTCCTGCTCAAAGCATCCGCAACCGTGTTCGCTTTCCCCGGGTGATAGTGGATCTTGTAGTCATAATCACAGAGGAACTCCACCCACCTCCTCTGTCTCAGGTTTAGGTCCTTCTGCGTATCAATATACTTGAGATTCTTGTGATCTGAAAAGATGTCACAATGAATCCCGTATAGGTAATGTCTCCATATCTTTAGGGCGAAAACCACAGCCCCGAGCTCTAGATCATGTACTGGATAGTTATGCTCATGCTTCTTCAACTGTCTCGAAGCATAAGCAATAACGTGTCCATGCTGCATCAGGACTGCACCCATCCCCTGATAAGAGGCGTCCGTGTAGATCTGGAATCCTTCGCTCCCGGATGGAAGTGCAAGGATGGGGGATGAGATGAGTCGGTCCTTCAGCTCCTGAAAAGCCGTCTCACACCGCTCTGACCAAACAAAATCTGCATCCTTCTTCGTCAAGGACGTGAGGGGGAGTGCTATCCTCGAGAACCCCTCCACGAACTTGCGGTAATAGCCTGCTAGTCCCAAGAAACTGCGGATGTCAGAAGCGGTCTTCGGCCGTGGCCAATCCCTCACTGTCTCTATCTTGGCCGGGTCCACAGCTAACCCAGCCCCACTAATCGTGTGCCCCAGGAATGCCACCTCCTGTAACCAGAACTGGCACTTTGAAAATTTTGCGTACATCTGGGTCTCCCTCAGCCTCTGCAAGACCTGTGCCAAGTGCTCCGTATGCTCCTCCTGAGTCCGAGAATAAATAAGGATGTCGTCGATGAATACAATCACGAAGCGGTCTAAGAAAGGCTCAAAAACACGGTTCATTAGACTCATGAATGCAGCAGGAGCATTCGTGAGCCCAAAAGGCATCACCGTGAATTCGTATAATCCATAGCGCGAGCTGAAAGCCGTCTTCGGTATGTCCTCTTCCCTGATACGGAGCTGATAGTAGCCGGATCGCAAATCTAACTTGGAGAACCAGAATGCTCCCTGTAGCTGGTCAAATAACTCATCTATCCGAGGCAGAGGATAGGTGTTGCGGACCGTCAACCGGTTCAGCTCCCGGTAATCTATACATAAACGCAGTGATCCGTCCTTTTTCTTCACAAATAGAACTGGCGCTCCCCATGGCGATGAACTAGGCCGCACAAATCCTGACTCAACTAGCTCCTGTAGTTGAGTCCTGAACTCTGCTAACTCCCTAGGAGCCATCCTGTAGGGTGCCCGGGACACCGGCTTCGCTCCCGGTACTAGCTGAATCCTGAAATCCAAATCTCTAGCAGGCGGTAGCCCGGGCAATTTCTCCGGGAATACGTCGGCGAAATCCCGAACCACCGGAATATCTGAGATAGTCGCCTCTGTTCCCACCATCTCGAAGCAGACAATATAGACTTCTTCACCCTGCTCATGGGCCTTCACAGCCTGTATAGAAGATAACAGTAGGTGGCAGATAGGCTGGATACCTTCAACGATAACATGAGAGTCGCCATGTCTTAGCGTGATCCTCCTGGACGGGCAATCTATCTGGGCATGGTTCCGATGCAACCAGGCCATGCCCAAGATCAAATCAAAGTCCTGCAGCTTCAGAATGGTCGCCGGCGCCTCAAATGCCTTGCCGCCAATCTCGGCCTCCATGTCGCAATGTGCAGTGGTCCGCAGCTCCGACCCATCGGGTAGACGTACCCTCATCTCTAGTCCAGGGAACCTCTCCACGCCTTCGAGTCCGTCGATGAAGGCCTCGGATACGAACGAGTGTGAAGCACCCGTGTCGAAAGAGTATGAGCGGGCTTGCCGCTGATCATAACTATGCCTGAGGTTTGTATACGTGAAAGTTAATTGTTATTCTAGTTCCAGGTACTAAATATATATCATTGGAAATTCAAGACAATTCATAATTGACTCCAAGTACCTGTGATAACCTCCTCTGGATTCCTCGGCTCTGTGAGGTCCAAGGCGTATATCTGCTCCTGCTCGCGCCTCCTGCCATGATATCCCCGACCTCGGCCTCGTCCTCGGCCTCGTCCTCGGCCCTGCTGTACAGGGGCCACTGGAGGTGGAGGAGGAGGAGGGGGATGGAATCGGTGCGGGCACTCCGATCTGATGTGCCCAGGCTGGCGGCATCCGTAACAAACCACTTGTCGGTGGCCTCGGTCATCCTGTCTCCTCGGATCATGTATCTGTAGAGGTGGGGGAGCCAATGCTGGAGGAGGCCCCTGCTCTTGCCTGAAGTTGGGACGACGACGTCCCCCACCCCTCCTATATCCAATGGTCCTGCCTCTCTGAGAGCCCCTACTGTTCTCACCTGATGTCGATCCGTCAAATGGTCTCTTCCCTCCGGCTCGCACCATCAGCTGGTCAGCCTCCAGCTTCTTCGCCATCTCGATGATCTGCCTGGATGTGCCATGAGAAATGAATAACAGAGCCTGCCTCAGATCATCCCTGAGGCCACGGTAGAACCTCTTCGCATACCTCCTATCGTCGGTGTCCTGAATCCCGCGAACCTGGCCAAGTGGGAGAACTCTCTCTGGTACTCTATCACTGATCTGGTCCCCTGCTTGAGGTTCAAAAACCTCTCCTCCAAAGCATCTCTGTCCGTAGCAGAGACGAAGTGCTCTAGAAACACATCGCCAAACTCTTCCCAAGATATCTCTGACAGCTCAAAGTCCGCATAAGTAGATTCCCGGACTGACTTCCACCATCTCTTCGCGTGGGCCTCTAGCACAGAGGTAGCTAGAGGTACTTCCTGGCCGACTGGGCAGCTGATGCCCGCTAAGATCTCGTGTATGGCCTCCAGCCATTCTTCTGTCTTCATCGCATCCTCTATCCCGCGGTACGTCGGTGGGGACAGGCTCTTGAATGCGCTCAGCCAGCTCGACCCCGGATTTGGCTGTGGAGCCGGGACTTGCTGGGCTCTAAAGGCATCCAAAATCGCCGTCAGGGTCTGCCCCATCTCCGTATGTAGGAATGGAGTGGCAGCTGGAGGGGGAGGAGCCACATTTTGCGGCGCTGCGACCTGTGGAGGTTGCATAAAGGTAAGGTTAAAGCAGAATTGGCCTAACAAGTTGTACTTTGTGGACCATTTATGTGACTTTACACATGGGCACACCACTGCTTCCAATGCATAGTTTGTCCGCAAACTAATGCTGGGGCGGGGGTGGTCTCATGTTGTGGACTTCTTTCTCATATGATCGTTGTTCAAGTAATAACAGTTTGTAAGACCCCCCTCCCCCTTACCAAGGAGGGCTACCAGATCTTATGCCCAGAACCGCCGTCTTACGGTGGCACTAACTCACGGTTTAGTCGACACCGCAACACGCCGATCCTGCCGGATAGTACGATCATAAACCTGTAGGCCAATATGAGAAGAAAGAAGTAAAACTGTATAAGTAAAAATACCAGTCCACAAGCCACAGTACAATCATAAAAAGAGATGAATGGTACATCATGATAGTCCACAAATAAGTACAAATGAAAAAGTAAAAAGGGCTTATGCCCAGTACATCATATCTCTCTCTCACAAAATCATAAATGCAGAAGCTACACTAGAACATCAAGACTCGTCCCATCTGAGGACGCACAGTAGTGGTAGTAGCCTGCTGAAGCGGTATCTGCTCCTCATGTCCTGCCTCCTCGACGTGCTGATGCTCCATCTCCACGGGCTCCTAAAAATAGTTGGTCACCGACCATTAGTCAAAAAGACTAAGTCGTTTCCTCCGCACCTCGCCCCGCAGCTCCTAGGCACCGAGCGGGAGGACGAAGCAGAGGACAACAAGGGGTAGCAAAATGGAAGCAGGTGACAATATCTATCTAGAGTGGTAATAAGTAATGTAATCCTATTCTAGCAGTACTAAGTATGGTACGAGTAACAAGTAAGAGCAGTGCAGTAAAGAAAAGTAAAGAAGCAGTAGTATGAACAAGTAAATAAGCTAAGCTACCACTAAGCTATCATCACAAACGTACCCTAACTTATATAAATGCCCATACAAATATATAAGTTAGGGTTTCCAGGAAATTTAACTTATCATATAAAAGAGCCCATACTAATTTATATGATAAGGATCTATGAAGCGTATGACCTAATATGAATGAATGATATGATGCAATTTTATGCGCAGGCAAGTGCAACTCACACACAACGACTCTGTGATCACAGACCTTTAGTTCCCACTTTTTGAGAGCTAGCATCACTCTCGGGTACCACCGCTGTGGCTACGGCAGCAGCGGAGCGGGCGTCTCCGCTTCTAGACCGGTATGCACACTACCAAGCCTTAGACCCCTCTCATACGCCTCTGTACACGTCCAAGGTGCACTCTAGAGTCTCGCGTACGTACTTTGCTGACAAACCCGTCAGTCTTGTTGGGTCGGATGTGTGTTATCGGGGGTCGTCCTCCAGACCGCAGTGTAAAACAACCCACTAGCCCCTCTAACTCCCACAACCGCCTGGTGCACCGTACTGCCATCGGTGTGACGAACGGCCAGTACCGCATGCCCCTCCACGATATTTATGCACATGCAAGTAATTCATACCGAGCCTTCCGCTCGCAGGACCAACATCCGTCCTGAATCCCTCAAACCCAAACCCGGGTGAGAACGCACATCAGTGCCTTTATGCCAACTCCCTCAAACCCCAAAACGGGTGAGCATATATCATGAATCTCTCCAACCCCACACGGGCGAGAAGGTACGACAATGTCCTAACCTATTATACTACTCTTATCTACAGTTTATTATACTTAGAGATTTAAGGTTAATCCCAGGACTGCCCCCGGTATTCCCTGTGAAGGGCTCTCAAGGGGCACTAGGAACTGTGTTGGGATTACGCCCAGCGTTCCCTTTCGCAAGGATATTTATTTTAGTTGATGGCTACCCATGTATCTCCCCAGCTCTCCTTATTGCTTTAGTATAACCCTAGTGACTTAAGGTATTACCGGGAAACCGACGGTCTTCCGCCGATCCCCGCTCCAGTTGCTAGCTAAGACTTGCACTTTTAATCCCTCACTAAGACAACTCTACCCACCAGGGTTACTCATGTTGAACTCTCTCTTATTTCTGCCGATAATCAATCCCCTGGTAATCCCCTAAGGCAAAACCTAATTGTGTTATATGTAGACCATGACCTATGGTTACCCTAGAAATGTGATCTTCCAAACCTTAAGGCATCTTGCCCCTAAATATTTATCCTAAGGTGTTATGGACTAAGGGAACTACCCTAAGAATTCTCGTAATTTTTCTTGGCCAAATAGTCCTTTAATTAATTCTTTTAATTTACAAGCTAGGTCACTTTACACATGAAGTAGTTTGATTAAGTGTCCACTGACCTAGGGAATTTTTCCTCAGATGTATAGTGACAAAACATTGCTGCCTACAGAATTTCATAATTTTCCTTAAATTATTTATTATCATTTTCAATTTAATATCAATTCCACAAAATTCCATTTTTCCAAATGATGTATAGGCATTATTTACACAAAAATTCCAGAAAACTTACAGAGCTTTTAGGACACTAATTTATGACTATTGGCAGAGAATCATCAACATTTAATGTAAGATGGCCTATAGGATTCCATTATAAGATATTTACCAAAATGCCATTATACTAATTTTAACACAAATAATGCATCCATTAAATTCTGAGAAATTTGTGCAAGACTAATAATAACATTTTATGACAGTAGAAAAATTTCCAAATTTTTCAGAGGTATAAATCCATCAATTCAAGAATTTACAAAATAAGGGTAAAATGGGAAATTTAGGGTATCTATTCCAAAAATTCTTCAAAACAGAGGAATCATTTTTTTCCTAAGTCAAATGTGATGGTATCTATGCCTTGGCAAAGTTGTTTGGATTTGTACTTGAATAAATCCTATTTTCCAATTTTATCTCCAAAATAGCTATATTTAAAATAAATTCCAATAAATGGAATTTTGATTCCAAAAATTCCATCATTAGTTTGAGGGATGAAATTTACCCTAATGAACCACTGTAAATAATTTCATGACTCTTGCATGTCACCATTGGGCTAAATACACCAATTTGTATTTTTGCTATTTGCACACCAAGGCTAAACATAGGCTAGCACATGCAAGTGGATTTCCCCAACATGCAGTGAACTCAAGGTGCTGAAAATTTTATCATGCACCAAGGATGACCCCACTGACCCACCACCAAAATATGGGGCCATGGGGAGGCGTAGAACTCCATATATGTCATTTATTTATATTTTGATATTTTACCAAAAACTATAGGAAAATATTCTCTAAAAATTCCTAAATTTTGGCAGGAGCTAGGTATGTCCTAATCATGAATGTGCCCAAAATTTGGGGCCATGGTGACTAATATTGAGACCAGG
The DNA here is from genome assembly GCA_039583875.1 of Platanthera guangdongensis. NCBI lineage: Eukaryota > Viridiplantae > Streptophyta > Magnoliopsida > Asparagales > Orchidaceae > Platanthera > Platanthera guangdongensis. The sequence continues at coordinate 144,434,907 of CM077166.1, forward strand.
GCATCCAATATAATTTCTGCCCTAGTCTAGGACCAGTTCTAGGAGAAATGTCCTACAGGACTGTACACTACACCAAAATGTATGATTAGGGTGGCATTTTAAAGGTAAGACCCTAGGCTACATTTGTCATTAAGGGGATAAGCTCTGGCAATGCCTCTAAGAGGCCTAAATTTAACATGCATAGTGACTGAAAAAGTGTGACAGAATCATACACTATTTATCAATAATTAAATTAATTCATTTAACTGTTTGCACGAATCTTGAAGTAAAACTGACGGGATCTGGTCATCGTCCCCGATGATTTAACGGCCAAGATTGATTCTTCCTGGACGATGTTGGCTGGCCTTTTCCGGCCAGCTGAGCCACCACCACCGCCGGCGGATATCGCCACCACCTTCGTTAAGGTGGGGGCTAGCGTTTCCCGGCGGTGGGGCCGCCGGAGTTGGCTCCTCCGGCGAACCCGAGCAAGAAAAGAAAAGCTCGAATTTCTCCATTTCCTCTCATGGCATCGGGCTCGATTGAGCCCGATATCTCCCTAGGTCGATCTAGAAAGTTAGTACGGGAAGAGGTGAGGTGAAATGCACCTGAATCAGGGCTTGGCTGCGGGTCAGGCGGCGGTTTGCCGTGGTGGTGGTGCGCCGGCGAGCTCCACCCCGAAAGCTCAATTCTCCACCGTTCTCCATGAGTAAGCAGTCGAATTCCACTCCTCTCGGCCTTCTGAAGCTAATGGTGAGCTCTGTTTGGACTGAGGTGGGCTATAAGTGGAGTTAACTCCAATGTTAGCTCGGTTTTGAGCTTTGGAGGTTTCACCCAGCTGCCATGTGGCTCTCAGCTCTGGTATTCTGCTGGAAATGAAGAGGGGAGGCCGGCCACCTGGTTTTGGGCAGCCTAAGTCAGCTGATGGGGTGGCCATGTGGCCACCATTTCCTTCATTCCTCTTTCTCTCTCCTCTTCTCCTAAAAATTCCAATTTTACCCCCTTGCATGTATTCTCCCTCCTGATTTAGAGGGGTAGGACTGGTCTTGTTCACTTGGGCTGACTATGGCCCAATTTTGGTGGGCTTGGTCCAAGGGGAAATGACTTGGCCTTCATTTCATTCCTTAGGTCAAATTGTTGACCAAATTGACTTTTGGGGTTGACTGGTCAACCATGGTGGGTGGACTGACCCCACTTGGTGGAAATAGGTCTAGTGGCACCACCCAACTTGGTTTGGGTCAAGGGGGTGCCCCACTTAGGTTAATTAGGCCTATGGGTGTGGGTTTGACTAAATTAAGCCCAAGGTTGACTTTGGTCAATTGGGGTCAAAATGTTGACCCAGTGACATACTCTAGGGTCCACTTAGATTGTCTTTAGGGTTAGGGCAATGTGGTGGGGTCATGGTGTGGTTAGGGTCCCCACTTAGGCTAGTTTGACCTAGTTTGACTATGGTCTTATAGTGGGCCCCACATGGCTACCACCCACTACCTAGGGTCAAACCTAGTTGATCTCCTCAAATCTCACCCCATGCCTAACCCAATCTAAGTTGAGGGGTCCAGAAGTAACATGAGATGTTACATCGTATCAGGTTGTTGGCGCCCACTGGTGGCTTCTTGCGATGCTGGGTATGAACTTAAACTGCTGTTTTTGCCTATTTGTGGTTGTTTACTTGCTTCTGGGAAGGATTTATGCTAGGTTGCATGTTAGATATTTTAAACTCTAAAAGCATTATTATATGTAGTTCATGCATAGCATATTTATAAAACAAAGACACTATATTTCCTTAGCGTAAAAAGACTACCTTTTTATATTTATTATATTCACTTTAGAGTCGTGCATACCATGAGTTGTCCCTCGGGGACACTTATGCTCACTAGGGCGTCAACTTAATTGAACCAAACTATTTTCTGTTGCGTATACTTATACTTTTAATTGTGGACTAGCTGATCCACCGTGCCGAGGGATACGGCCAATCAACACAACCGCTTTTCTTTCATAATTAATCAACGATTTTCCTTAAATCTAAGGTCTAGAGTTTTGCCTGAGTGTGTGCAGTTATCCCCTGCACGACGTGGCATCACGACATGTGTTTTCTCTTGCTCTGATACGATTTTATCGTTGAGAAAATGCGGGTTGTGACAGCATATGCAGCACACAAAGGTTTCAAAGTATACCAGATGGATGTAAAGAGTGCTTTTCTAAATGGAGACATCAAAGAAGAAGTCTATGTCAGACAACCTCCAAGTTTTATCTCTCCAACCCATCCTGATTATGTTTTTAAATTGAACAAAGCATTATATGATCTCAAGCAAGCTCCAAGAGCATGGTATGAGACCCTAGCATGCTTCCTTCTGGAAAATGAATTTATAAGGGGTAGAGTAGACCAAACTCTTTTTATTAGAACCCATAAGTCCCATACCCTACTAGTACAGATCTATGTAGATGATATTATTTTTGGTTCTACTGATTCAAATTTGTGCAGAAGGTTCTCAAACTTAATGCATTCTAAATTTGAAATGAGTAGCATGGGTGAGCTATCCTTCTTTATAGGATTGCAAGTCAAACAACATGCTGAAGGCATCTTTATTTCTCAAACCAAGTATGCAAAAGAATTGGTTAAGAAATTTTGTATGTCTGAAGCATCTTGTATGAAAACACCTATGCCTACCAATGCTTATTGGATGCTGATGAACATGGGAAATCTATTGATCAGACAACATATAGAGCAATGATTGGCTCCTTACTGTACCTTACAACTAGTAGACCTGACATAATGTTTGCTACATGCATATGTGCTAGGTTCCAAGTGGGCCCTAGAGAGTCACACCTTACATTAGTAAAAAGGATTCTCAGGTATGTTAAAAGTTGTCCAAATCTTGGTCTCTGGTATCCAAAAGATTCAACATTTGACTTAACTGGATTTTCTGATGCTGATTATGCTGGATGCAGAATTGACAGGAAAAGCACCAGTGGAACTTGTCAGTTTCTTGGTGACAGACTTGTCTCTTGGTTTTGCAAGAAACAAACACATGTGTCAACTTCAACTGCTGAAGCTGAATATATGGCTGCAGGTAGTTGTTGTTCACAAATATTGTGGATTCAAAACCAACTCCTAGACTATGGCTACAACTTAGAGAAGTCTAAAATCTTTTGTGATAATACCAGTGCTATTTCTATAGCTCAAAATCCAGTCCTCCATAGTAGGAGAAAACACATAGAAATTAGGCATCACTTCTTAAGGGATAATGTTGAGAAGCATAAAATTGAACTTCAATATATCCCAACTGATTTACAAAGGGGAGATATTTTCACCAAACCCTTGGATGAAAAGAAACACACCTTCTTCCTGAATTAGTTAGGAATGTTAGATGGAGGAAGTTTAAAATAAGTTCCAAGATTTTAAAACTCTAAAAATTGACCAAGACTAGGCAAACATCTTGATTTTTCCTAGTGTCTAAAGTGTTTCTGGTCTCTGAACTGCGCTCTACGATTTTCCCCCAGATCGTCGAACGGAGATCGACGCTTTCCTAAATCGTCGACCTGAGTTCAGCGCTTCTCAGATAGTGTTCAACTATCTCTCCAGGTCAACGATCGTCGAACGGCGCTCGACAATTTTGTTTTTTGAACGATCGTGGAATAGAGCTTGACTCTCTCCAATATCGTCGAACGGAAATCGACAATATTGAAGACCCTTCAGATTCCTTTAGAATCCCCGATCGTCGAACTGAGTTCAACGATCTTTCTTCTTCTGTGTCGAACCCTAATATAAAATTCATTTTCGGCTGTCGTTCTCCTTTTGTGCTTTCAATCTCTCTGCAAATTTTATCTTTCCCTCCGAACATCTCTACACTTGGTCGTTTAGTTGTTTATTATTTGCAGGAAATCATGGCCATCTCTGTCGCCGTTCTGGCCGCCATGAAATTCGATGCAGGATTCGATATTGACATGGATTCCTTCAGCACCAGTGATCAGGTTTTTCAAGACATTCTAGAACTGTTCAAGGAGTAAAAGCTAGTCACTATCATGTCCACTCGAATCAAACTGGCTGCTGATGAAATCAAGGAGTGGGCGTATACTGCCCACAACCAAGACCAAAATACAGTTGTTGGATCAATTTCCGGAACCCAGGTATATCTGACACCTGCTATTCTGACAGAGATTTTTGAATTAAATTCTGGAAGCGATTCTGTTGAAATGTCTGGAGAAGAATTTACTACTATGCTTGATAGAATGGGTCATTCTAATGCAAACCCTAGCAAGCTGCTGAAAAAGAATTTAGCTGTTGAATACAGATTTTTAGCTGATGTAGTGGGAAAAGTTCTTTTGGCCAAGCATTCAGCCCATGATACCATCTCCAGGTATCAGCTGTGCTTGATGGGAGCCTTAGTTGATAAGAAATAGTTAAACTGGGGAGAGATCTTCTTTGATCTGATTAAGAAGAAGATCAACAAGAACTTTGTGAATTATGGAAGGATACTAGGGTTGTTTCTTTATAACAGATGCCCTGCCCTGCTTGTATCAAATGGGATGCATATCAATGCCTCTAAGAGGCTATCCTCTGCCCTCTTTGGCAAGTGGGACAGACAGATAGTGAAGCCCAGCAGGCCCTCTACAAGCACTACTTCAGGCACAAGGACTGTAATAGTCTCTTCCCCTCAAGTCTCTGCCACTGTAGAAGACTTGCCTGCTGCTTCTCCTCCTCCTCCTCCTATTTCATCTCCACCAGTCACCTCCACCACTCAAATCTCGTCCACCATCATTATTTCCAGCCCATCTCCTACTTCAATTCCATCTCCAATCCCTACTCTCACAGAAGAAATCTTCCATCCTTTACATCACTACCCTCAACCAGATCTTGACACATCATCCAACATTCCATCATTCAATCTTCTAGATGATTCCTTCATGGATGATTCACCTTCATCCCCTCCTGATCTACGCTCCTCATCCACATCTTATCAATAGCTCCTGCAAGACATCATTGCTCAACCCTCCTTCATACCTTCTATCTCCATACCACTGTCTTCCATTTCCACAATCCCCACACCTCAACCTTCCTTTCCCCCATACACCAGCTCTCTACCAACATCACCAGTTGCTCCACCATCCTTCTATATCTCTGCTCAAGTCCCTATTGAGCATGTAGATATTCCAGCCTTAGCTAACAAACTATATGAGCTGATAGCTCCCAGGCTCTCACTTCTATTGGAGATCTCCTTGGCTCAACTCTTTAAGTCAGTTGCAGACTTATCTGCCAGGCTCTCCTCCATCTTTCCTCCTTAGGCAATCCCTTCCTTTGGGTGCCTTGATCCAGCTCTCTCTGAATCTAGGCATGGGGAGATGCCTCATGAAGATGTTAGATTGTCTGCTGCTGCTGCTACTGTTACTTCAACTCAAGCTCAAGCTTTAACACCACCTCAGGTTGCAGTTTTCTCAGTGGACCTCAGGTAACTTTTATCAGAGTTTGATTATATATACTTCAGCTGTCTTCTAGAGCAGAATGCAGTCCAGTCATCTGAAGATCTATCCAAGGCCATTGTGCCCTTCTCAAGCTGTGATACCAGCTTAATTAGCTCCTATATAACTTCCCTATATACTACTGAGCCTTCTGTTCCCATTGATCATACTGCTGCTACTCCTACTGACAATAATGTTGCTATTTCTGTTGCTGCTGCTGATATTGTTGATATTGCTAACAATTCTGATGATTTAATCTCTAAGGATATACATATGATAGAGGCATATGACTTTGAGCCTGCTGTCACTGCTGTTGTTGCCCCTGATGTTTTTGTGTCTGAAACTGTTTTCTCTGAATCTGCTGCTGCCCTAGTTACTGCTGTTACTACTGCTGCTATATCTTCTGAGAGTATTGCTCCTGAAAGTTCTGTATATGTTGTATCTCCTACTACAGCTACAACTTCTGCCAGTGCTATTTCTGCTTCTACTGCTGCTGCTATAATTGCTGTCACTACTGTTACATCTGCTCCAACCCAATAACAGAAAGATTATCTGAAAAGGATTTATGCTTTATATGATGAACAAAGCTCTGAAAGTGATCAGTTAAGAACTGATTCTGATGACTCCTCAGCTACTATAGCAAGGAAAAGAAAAGCAAGAAGTAAGACAATGAAAAGAGTTCCTCCAGCTAAAGTAAAAGATACAAATGATATTCTCTACTATATTCTGCATGACTGCCCTATAACTGAACATTGGATGAAATATTCCAAGAATCAACTAAAGGCTATGAAGAAGAAGAGGAAATATGAGAAAGGGTCCTCTCAGTTCCATCATCCTCCTCCACCTCCTCCTCCTGATGCAGGTGCAGGTGGTAGCCCTGCTGTTCATCTTTATGCTAGAAGTCAAACCCCTTATCAGCCTCAAGGAAGATCTCAATATAGGGGAAGCCAATCCAGAGCCTCTCAATCAAGGAGAGGAAATTATAGAGGAAACCAAAGAGAACTTCAAGTTTATTCCAAAGGTTACTCTAGGCAGAATCCTTACTCAAGGGAAGGACCAGGTTCATCTGATACTACTTCAGGTCCATTTCCTTATAAGTTGAAAGAATTAGTCTCATTCAGAGCTCCTCTAGATAATCCTTCCAACAGATATGAGCCTCTAGTGTCTTTTGAGGATCCAGAGAATAATCCTACTACATGGACTGCATGAATGAAGGAATTAGCTGCCTTGGATCAGATTAACAAAGCCAGAGAGCAAGGCAAGGACACCTCCAGCATTACTACCTTGTCAGAACAAAGAAAGAAGGAACTTGAAAGATATGCATCCAGCAAGTTTTTTGATTCTGAAAGATACATGGAGCTGCACCCTGAAGCTGTAGTACCAAGGCCCAAACAACAAACATCTCTAGGTGCAGCTGATGACAGAAGATCAAAGAAGGAAGCTCTTAATCCAAATAAAGAAATTAAACTTATAAAGAGCAAGGAGAAAGAGTAATTCTGTAAGGTGACAATTATTCTGATTTCTGATCTATCTAAGATATTATATCTGTGATTCTGCAATGTTGTTGATTGTTATATTGTTGCTTTGTATGTTGTTTTTAATTTCTCCAATTTCTGTAAATAGTAATCCTAATCCAAATAGGGGGAGATTATTGGAACACCCTATTACTAATTTGGGTCAGGATCACTATGTTTTTAGGAAACCTGTCTTTGACCTCTTTGTATAGATTTAAAGGTCAATTAGAATTGAGTCTAAGGGTTAGTAGTTAGGTTTGGAAGCTGCCCACAAGAACAAGGTTTTTCAGTTTGGAGACAAAGTCATTTCGTCGAGCTCAGTACGACGAATCGTCGAACTCCAATCGATGATCGTTGAGCTCACTTCGACGGATCGTTGAACTCAATTCGACGATCGCTGAGCTCAACATCAACAAATCGTCGAACTCCATTCGACGATCTTCGAGCTCAGTTCGACGATCTTGACTCAAGTTTGGTTCGCTATCTCTGAGCTCAGTTCGACGATAGTTGAGCTCAGATCGACAATCTCTGTTGCTGTATAAGTCCAAATCGCTGAGCTCAGTTCGAAGATAGTAGAGCTCAGTTCGACGTTTTTCTGAAGAGTTCAACGACTTTCAAGATTCAAATTCAGAACAGTTAAGGAGTTATTCTCAGCAATTAATTCAGAAGATTTTGTAGCCATTTTCATTTATTCTGGAGCAAGTTTCAAGGAATTATCAAAGAATGTTTCATTGGACTTTCCCCTAGAAGACAAAAGCAATTAAGGAAGTCATTTATGACAGGACAACGACTATCTTGACAATGGATCATTTCTATTCAGACATCAGGAGAATAAAAATCAATTATCAAAAACTTCTGCAATAAAAATCCAGTAGAGAACTGAAAAAGAAGAACAAGGGAGTGACCCACATTCCGCAATATTTCATTCTCTACAAATCTTCTTCTGCAACAACTCTCACAACCACAATCACACAAGACAAAGAAAAAGAGTTGCAGACATTCTCTGTCTAAAAGGATTCATACAAGAAAACCATCACTAAAAGAGATCAACCATCTGAAATCTTCAGATCTCTTTTTGATTCAAGTATTCAAGGCCATCATCATTCAAGACTCCAGACATTACACATTTCAGCTGTTGCTGAAATCATCATTTGCTGGAGATCAATCTCTGAAGGCCTATCACCCTACTGCAAAGCTTCAATTCCTGAACAACTACAGATCTCAGGGGGAGCTTTGACAACATCCATATCCACATAGTCTTCTCAGCTACTTTGATAAAGAGAAGACTTCCATCACTCTCTCATCCTCACCTCTGTAAAGGGTTTTTCAAACTCCCTTCAAAAGTTTGTGTTTGGTTTTTGTGCACCTTATCAAAAGCTCATTGGTGGCAAGACACCTGATCAAAAAATCTGGTTTGGTTTTTGAGCACCTTATCAAAAGCTCATTGGTGCCCAGGACACCTGATCAACTCATCCTGCAGTGGATTCCTACCTAGGGTGGTAGAAGAGTGGATGTACCAAAGTTTAGGGGAACCACTATAGCTCCTTGTGTCTTCTGGTTGCTTGTCTTTATTTTTGTTTCTGGTTGTGATTGTTTTATGACTAGGTTGCTCTGTGATTAGATAGTTTATATGATTAGATTTATTATTTGCTTCCCTGTTCACATTTAGAATACAACAACTATTGTAAAAGTTTTTAAGCACCATACTCTATTCACCCCCCTCTAGAGTATATTAGATCTAACTTGCACTTTCATACTGCTGTGTTTTCTCCTGGAGTCCTTTTCTCTATTTTTCTCCTTCTTCTAATTTTCTGGACATTCAGAGATGTAATGTCCAGGCTTCCTGCATCCAAAGCACACAACCTCCTTGGTTGGTGTCTTGTCAAATCTGGGCTTATCATCCTGCCTGGATGATTTCCTTCTGAAATCCTTTCTAGCCATCTTATAGAATCTTTTTGCAAAGAGGCTTATCAATTCTTCATTTGATGTTGAGGTCTCACTTTCCTTAGATGATTTGAAGGCTATACTGTGATCCTTTCTCACTGGAGTTGTTGCCTTCTGTTTAGCTGCTTCTCTTGATTTGATCAATTGCTCATAAGATTTTAATTTACCTAGCAGAGATTCAGTTGATATCTCATTTAGGCTTCTGGCTTCTTTGATAGGCCAGATTCTGGAGTCCCAAGAGCTAGGGAAGCACATCAGTATCTTGTCATTCACTTCTGTCAGGGTGATATCCTTATCAAAGGTTTTGAGCTCATTGATGATTGAGCTCAACCTGTTGTACATTTCAGCCACTGATTCAGTCTCATCCTTCTTGAAATTCTCATACAGGGATATGAGATTTGATCTCCTGTCTTTTCTTTCATCTCCTAAGCCAGCTACCATTTGGTTGAGGGAATCCCAAATGTCTTTGGCTGAGGTGCACTCAGCAACCTTCTGAAATATGTCATCTGACATTGTCTGAGCCAAGATGTTCAGTACTTTAGCATCTGCCATTTTGGCTTTCTTGTAGGCATCATTATTCTCTGGAGGAGGTACTGCAGTCATGTTGGTAGAAGTGCTTGTAGAAGCTGCAGGTGCTGGAGGTACTCCTGTCAAGATGGAAGCAAAAATATTCTCGTCAATAGAGTTCATGTATAATTTGATTCTTGCCTTCCAGATGGCAAACTTGTTAAGATTACATACTGGAGGTCTGATGCTTGCATAATCTTTGTTTTGAGCCATGTCTGTGAAGCAATAAATTTAATAACAAAATCAAAACAAGCAGATCTAACTAGAGGGACCTTTATGATTCAGGTGTTAGCCTGTTCAACCACTTGATCTCTTAAGGTGTTGCAGATTAACCAACTTTGCTTTGATACCAATTGAAAGTGCAGGTTAGATCTGAAATACACTAGAGGGGGGGGGGGTGAATAGAGTATTGTGCACTCTTGAAAAACTTTACAAGTTTTGTTGTATTCCTAAGTGAACAGGTCAGTAAATAAAATAAATAAGCACACCAACCTATCTAATCACAGAGCAACACAACCAAAACAAAAATAAAGGGCAACCAAATGACACAAGAAATTTTATAGTGGTTCCCCAACCTGGGTACATCCACTCTTCTACCACCCTGGTAGGAATCCACTCAGGTTTTTGATCAGGTGCCTGACACCAATGAGCTTTTGTTTAGGTGCTCAAAAACCAAAACCTCAAGTCTTTTGGAAGGAGACTTGCAACCAGGAATAATTTTGAAGGGAATTAAAACCCTGTACAGAAGTTGGAAAAGGTGTGATGAGGTCTTCTTTTTCTCAATATCAACTGAGAAGAGTTGTGGATTGATGTCAGCAGATTACTCCCCTGAGATCTTGAAGGGATCAGGAAGACTAGAGCACTGCTTCAGGGTGACAGGTCTTTAAAATTGGAATGCCTGGACCAGAGATTGTTATGGAACTTCTTTGACAGATAGAATTTTGTTGTCCTTTTGAAGTTATCCTGTAGGATTGAAATGAGAAGACTCTTGATAGTAATGAATGTTCTTCTTCTTCTTCTTCAAGATGTTCTCTGTCCTGGGCTAATTGCGGGAAAGAACTTTTGATTGTAGAAAGATTGTTCTTCTGTGCAATTATTGTCTATGTCTGTCTGATTGTCTGTGTATCTGTATGACTGTATATCTGTCTAGTAGTACTTGGTCCTTTTCTATTCTGACTTTTTGACTAACTGAGGAACATTCCAAATTTGAATGTTTGAGCAGTAATTGCAGTCGGCCTGGGAAGGAAGCGGCAATTAATGATTTCCATAATTGTCCCATGGAAAAACGGCATGTAATAATCCATAGTCAATGCACGTTCTAACGATAACATTCTGAGAGGATCTGGCACTAATTACTGAGGATTCATCGCCAAGAAAAGGGACGGGAAAACTAGAGAAGACCTAGTATGGAATCATCGAATGAAGAACACAATTCGTCGAGCTGAGTTTGAGTTCGTCGAGCTGAGCTTGAGTTCGTCGAGCTGAGCTTGAGTTCGTCAAGCTGAGCTTGAGTTCGTCGACCAGACAATAATAATTTGTCTTCAAGGAAATCATGTCAATTCTACTTCAATCTTCGTCGAACTGACAATCTTAATTCGTCGACTAGAGATCCACATTCGTCGAGCGAAGAACAGTCCTAGACTTGGTCAAAATATTCTGCATAACTGATATTCTATGTCGACATAAGGTGGTGTCGACTGATATCCTGGTGTCGACACAAATCGTCTGGTGTCGACACATGCCCTAAGTGTCGACACAAATCCTCTGAATTCATAAATCGTCGAGTAGAATATTGAAATCATCGACCTGAGAAGTTGAGAACTTGAGGTCCAAGTTCGTCGAGCTCAGAATCTAGTTCGTCGACCAAAGCTTGAAGCTGGACTTAGAAACATTTTGGAGTTGAAGAGTCCCAATTTTCGTCGGACTGAGGACAAGGATCGTCGAGCTCAGCACAAAGAAATGTCTCACAATCATCGAGCGCCGAACACCGTTCGTATAGCTGAGTTCGACGAACGTCGAACTCACTTTACTTAGTCTTGAAGACTTCAAAGTCTGGAGTCTCTGAAGGCCTTGACGATAGCTAGTCCATCTGATGTTGAACACAAAGGACTTGACCTAGACTCTAGGACACAAATTTGACCCCGGCTATACAGGTTGGGTCACATCATAATCTAGTGAACCTAGCCCAAATCAACTAGGGATCCAACAATAGGCCTGATCCTGCAATTGTTGCCAGACAGTTATGAGCAGTTCATCTTGAACTATAATATGAATGAAATAGACAAGACACTACTTGAGCTCCAAGGCATGTTGAGAAGTGTCAAAATCAATATGAAGAAGGCCGAGACTAGTAGCCCCATACTGATGGTGCATAAAGGCAAGGGCAATGTCAAGGGCTTCAAGGAGATGAAGGTGGTACCTAAGTCATCTCTTGATCCCAAGACTTTAGCACTGAAAAAGAAATGCTTAGAGAAAGAAGGGAAATGCCACCACTGTGGCAAGGCTGGTCATTGGTGGAACTGTCCTTCTTAGATTGAGGTTATGCAGAAAATGAAGGGAGGTATGACTTCCGCTTCAAGTATCAATGTTGTAAGGATAAACCTTTCTACTCCATCATCTTAGGTATTAGATACCAGATGTGGTTGTCAAATTTGTATAAATATGCAGGAACTGGGAAGGAGAAGATTGTTGAATAAAGGAGAGGCGGACCTGCATGTTGGCAATGGAGTAAGAGCTGGTTCTATCGTCATAGGAGTTTATCGTCTTTCTTTTCCCAGTGGGCTTGTAATAGAACTAGATAATTCTTATTATGTTCCTTCCATAATTAGAAACATTATATCTATTTCATGTTTGAACATGATTAGATTTTTCTTTTGTTATTATGAATAATTGTTGTTCTATATTTAAGAATGATGTTTATTATGGTAAAGCCCAAAATTTTAATGGTTTATATGTTTTGAACTTAGAACCTCAGATCTATAATATAGAAAATACTAAAAGACTAAAAATGAATGACTCAATCCTACGTACCTTTGGCATTGTCGTTTGGGCCATATAAATGAGAAACTCATATCCAAGCTCCATAAAGATGGACTACTGGACTCATTTTACTATGAATCATTTGAGAGATGCAAATCCAATTTATTAGGCAAGATGAAGAAGGTCCCGTTCACTGGTTTCAATGAGAGAGCTGATGGTCTCTTGGGTATAATACATAGTGAACTACGCGGACCCATGAGTTCTATGGCAAGAGGTGGGTACTTCTCTTTTGTTACATTTACTGATGATTTTAATAGATATGGATCTGTGTATCTTATGAAGTGCAAATACGAAACCTTTAAAAAGTTCAAAGAGTTTAAGAACGAAGTAGGAAACTAGCTGGGTAAGAAGGTTAATGCACTCTGATCTAATCGAGGTGTTGAATTCCTGCATCATTAATTTCATGATCAACTGAAAGAGTGTGGTATTGTATCACAGCACACTCCACCTAGAACACTGCAGCATATTAGTGTGTATGGGCAGAGGAATCGCTCTCTGTTAGACATGGTATAATCGATGATGAGTCATTCAGATCTGTCTGTTTTCTTTTGGGATTTTTCTCTAGAAACTGTTGTTTTTACTCAAAATCATGCTCCAATGAAAGTAGTTTTAAAGACAATAAATGAGATGTGGACTGTGAAGCATCCTAGTATGTAATTCATAAAGATTTGTGGCTATGAGGCATACGTTAGACGTCAAATGCATGACAAGCTGGAACCCAAGTAAGATAAGTGTTATCTTGTGGGGGTATCCTAGGGAAACTAAAGGGTACTATTTCTACATACCTTCTGAGGGCAATGTGTTTGTTGCAAGGACTATTGTCTTTCTTGAGAAAGAGTTCTTAAGTAGAAAGATAGCCAAGGTAGAACTTGAAGAAGTTCAGGAACCACAAACCGTAAATGAACAATAATTGGGACATGAGCAAGGACAGCAAGTTATTGTAGCTAAAGAGCCTGCTCAAGAAACACAAGTTCCATGTAGATCTAGTATACCATGGTTTGAGCCCAAGAGATATGGATTTCTTGTGTCTCAGATAGGTAATGTGTTGCTTATGGATCATAATGATGAACATGCAACATACCAAGAGGCCATGAGTGGACCAGACTCTAAGATGTGGCTTGAGGCCATGAAATCTGAAATGGACTTCATGTATGAAAACCAAGTTTGGACCTTAGTGCAGCACCTAAAGGGGTATGACCCATAGGGTGAAAGTGGGTCTTCAAGAAGAATACTAACATGGATGGGAATGTACAGACATTCAAAGGGCGATTAGTGGCTAAAGGTTTCAAGCAAATTCATGGTGTTGACTATGATGAGACATTTTTCCCGGTTGTTATGGTTAAGTCCATCAGAATTCTTCTTACTATTGCTGCGTATTATGACTACGAGATCTGGCAGATGGATGTCAAAACAGCTTTCCTAAATGGAAACTCCTTGAGGAAGTGTATAAAATAGAACACGAGGGTTTTGTATCTCCAGGTGAAGCCACTAAAATATGCAAGCTGTAGAGATCCATTTATTGATTAAAACGGTCTTCCCAAAGTTGGAATCTTCGTTTTAATAAAAAGGTTAAAGAGTTTGGTTTTATCAAGAAAGAAGATGAATCGTGTGTTTATAAGAGGATTAGTGGGAGCATCGTTGTCTTCCTGATATTGTATGTTGATGGCATACTGCTGATCGGAAACGAGAAACCAACCCAACAAGTTGTTAAGAACTACCTAAGGAACTACTTTTCAATAAAGGACTTGGGTGAAGCGATTTATATACTTGATAATAAGATCTATAGAGATAGATCAAAGAAGTTGTTGGGTTTGACCCAAAGTACATACATTGATAAAGTGATAAAACATTTCAACATGCTTGAGTCGAAGAAAGGATTCTTACCCATGTCTCGTGGTGTGAGTCTCTCTAAGGACAAGTGTTCTAAATCGTGTGAAGATAAGGACCACATGAAGTCGATTCCCTATGCTTCGATAATTGGGTCAATCATTTATGCAACGAAATGTACTCGACCTGATGTCTCTTATGACTTGAGCATGACTAGCAGGTATAAGTCTGATTCCATTGAAAGTCACTGGATTGTCACTGGGTCGAAAGCACCTCTTCGCTACGCATGCCACTGCCAATTGCTAGTGCGGGAAGGGTGGATGGATGGTGGATAGACAAATAGGCGCACCTCAAGTAAATAACAAAAAAATACAATCACATAGACATGGTGGAGAGGAAGAGCTGTTGTAAAGGGTTACAAAGATGCCAGCTTCCAAACTGATAGGAATGACTCAAAGTCTCAGTCAAGATTCATATTTTGCCTAAATGGAGGAGCTCTTTGCTGGAAGAGTTCAAAGCAGACGACAGTTGCTCATTCTACAACTGAGGCTGAGTTTATTGTCGCTGTGAATGCAGCGAAGGAGGCTGTATGGATCAGGAAATTCATCATCAAGGTAGATGTAGTTTCGAGTATTATTTGTCCCGTAGTTCTCTAATGTGATAATAACGGTGCAATTGCACTTTCTTTGGGACCTAGATTTCATCAGCGCTCTGAGCACATACTTCAGCGATTCCACCTTATTCGAGAGATTGTCGATCGAGGAGTGTGAGCATTTCCAAAGTGCCGACTGAAGGAAATATAGCATATCCAATAACGAAGCATCTAGCACAAAGAAAGCATGATGGTCATGTTAGAACAATAGGTATATGATACCTTAATGATCAGCCCTAGTGGGGGTCTTTTGAATTTTGAATTTGTCGGTCATTGTAATAATTCATTTGATGAATAAAGTACTATACATTTCATTTTATATTTACGACAAGTTCTTTTGTTATGTAAATTTATTTCTATTATGATTGAATAAATTAACGTAATAAATGCCCTTAGAATGTTTGCTTCCGTAGGAGTGAAGTGGTGACTTGAATGTGAGAGCCTATATTTTAGATGCTTCATTCTTAAATGGTCCCTAGTGGAGTGTCATCTTAGAAGCTAAGGGCGATGATGATACATTAAGACTAGCAAGTGCATTGACTGATGACTGGTTCTCACAGGTCATGATATTATGATATCAAATCATCACATGGCTACTTGTTATTGAACAAGTTATACTGGACAGACCAACCATGAGAATACCTTGTGGATAGTTATATGAACGTGTCACAAGTATGGCTCAAATGGAAATGGTGTTTATGGTCCTTTGACCTGAAATAACAACATTCATCAAGTGAGGAAGAGCATGCTTTGATGCTATCAAAAGTTCAGTCTTGAGAATGTTGGTTGATAAAGGTATTTTTTGGGTACGTTACGAATCATTTTGGTGTTTGCATCTGAGAAGAGATGGGATTTGTCCTCCTATATAACAGGAGTCGCATCCATGGGACCCTTATTGGAATTGGACTGATAAATGCATGACCATGCTTTGTTGAGTCAATATGAGATATTGGACTCACCAATTTCATGAACTCCATTCTAGATCCGGAAACTAGGATTGAACAAATATGAGGGTGACGCGGTCTATACCTCTTGTTCCATCCGGATGCAAGGGACGAAGGGACATGAAAATATTTATATATTGGTCACAATGGCTTTCGAGTTCTTAACTCTTATTGCATGGGGAGCAATGTTGCATTACTAGATACCACTCATTGTTTATGAAGCTTTTGTTTGAAACTTTCAAGTTCAAGTGGGATACTGTTGGTGCTACCATGATAATCTGGAAGGGATCAAGCAGGTATTCTCACTGCCAACATTGTATGAGCCTATCAGGGTCGCACATTAGAACGTTTGGAGAATTTGGAAGATTGGATTATGTTGCTCTTGCTCATGTGATGAGTGAAGGACCAAGCACTGGCATGAGAGGAGTAAAGGACTTGACTCAGCCATGCGTTGAGTGCGTCGAGACAACCAAAGCTTTCATCAAGTCAAGTGTAGATTCATCGAATTAGCATTGACAGTGTTGAGACCACTCGACGATTCATCGTGTCAATTGTTGATTCGTCGAATGATTTTATTGAGTGTATCAAGTCTACTCAGCCATGCATTGAGTGTGTCGAGACCACTCAACACTTTAGTTGAGTAAAATTTTGAGTTTTCGATTAGGCATTGAGAGCGTTGAGACCACTCGACTCCATCATAGAGTCAAATATTGACTTGTCGAATTAAGCGCTGAGAGCGTCGAGATCATTTGACGCCTTCGTCAAGTTAAATGTTAACTCGTCGAATGATAGCATTAAGTGCGTTGAGTGCGCTGAGTTCATTCAACAATTCATTGAGTCAATTGTTGATTCGATGAGTCTGGCATTGAGGCGTTGAGTCCGTTGAGTGCACTCAACGATTTGTCGAGTCAAGTATTGATTCGTCGAATATTGATGTATATACTTAATGAATTGTCGAGTCAAGTGTTTATTCGTCGAATATTAGCGTGATGCTTGACGAATTCCTTTTTGATTGGTTTATTTTCTCTAATTCTAGTTTGGTGTAGTCTGCTGGTTTGGGTTGGCTCGGTACTTAGTATATCTTATATACAGTAAACCGAGAGAGTGAGTTACAAAATGACCTAATCCCGAGTCGGCTCTTATCCCCTCCCGACGGAACTATTCTGCCAAGGCCAACTACATCGATCTTGCCGCCAACTGTCTGATGTCCTTGTACTTCGCCAGAAATTATTTCCAGTGCAAGTCTTAGTTGACAAATGCAAGGCCCTTCAAATGACCATAACTTATGATCAGACTATCCAATTTTCGCACACAATGCCATTTCGAAAAGCTCTCGGAGTTGTACATCCACTGGAGAACATGGTGTTTGGTATTGTATCCACAATAACCCTGATTTGAAGATGGGTCTAGTTAAGCTAAGATGAATTGAGTTTGTATTTGAAGCCTTGTTTTAGGTATGCACTTGCAGGTCTACATTGCTAAGTATACTAAATATCAGGTTACTGTGTGTCAGTAAACACATGACTATAAAATATAATCCTTCACTATATAGGCCAAGGTGTTGACTCATGAATGATCTCTCTATTGAGGTATACTTCTTTCCCAAGTGCATAAGGAGGATCAAGGAAGGAGGACTTAGATTCAGAAGAACAGAATTTTACCCAAGTAAAATTCATCGAGTATTGTAAGGGATGCTCGTCAAATTTGTCGAGTATACTCATTGATACTCATGGAATTCATCGGATATACTTACATGCACCCGTCGAATTCATCATATGTACTTGTGGTAGAATATCTAAGAGTGGAAAAATAGTTAAGTAAAATGTGTCGGGTATCATAAAGTATACTGGTCGAATTGGTCGAATGTATCTAACGATACACGTCGAATTCGTCGAATATACATATCAATACACACCAAATTAGTCGAATCATCTCGACTCTAATTCTCTGATTTTTCCAAGTCATTTTCGACGAGTGCATCCAGTGCATCAAGTGCGGCGACGGCGTCGAGTGCGACTATAGCGTCGAGTACGACGACTATGTCGATGACATTGAGTACATCGAGTGCGTCGACATCGTCGAGTGCGTCATCTCATCCAGCCAATACTCATCGATATCATTCAGTATACTGCCTGATAATCGTCCAATTCGTCGAGTATGAATTCAGCATGGTGTTGAGTGGCTAGCTGGTTTGAGTTGAAATTTTCAATAATTAAATTTCGTCGAATATCACTACTAGTTCGTCGAGTACACTCAGCTATACTCGACGATACTCGAAGAAAAGGACTGATAAGTAAAATATGGAGATAGTTTTATGTTAGATACCTAGTTGATTTTGGCTAGGTTCACTAACTAGGATAATGGACCCACCATGTATAGTCATGGTCATGCCATTGTGTCTTAGAGTTTCGGCTAAGTCCTTAATATCAACCACACATGGACCAGCCATCAAAAGACTGCAGAAGACTCAAATACTTAGAAGAAAATCAGTTCAGAAAGGTAGTTCGACGTTCGTCGAACTCAGCTCGAAGAAAGTCATGCTCCGCTCGACGAACTCAGAGTAAATTCTCTGAGTTGAGTTCAACGATATTCAAGCTCAGGTCGACGACTTCTGGGAAATCAACTTCAAATCATTAAGTCCGGAATACTTTCTCTGAACTCAGGTCAATGAATAAGAATTCCCAGGTCAACGAAGACGATTTCTCTGGTCGACAATCTTTGATCTTAGTTCGATGAAATCTGTTCTCTGGTCAACGTTTGCTGTGCAGTTCCAGACTTGGAATTTTCCCGCTTTTTGTCCCTATTCTCATGCAGTAATTCATGAATAATCAATGCTTATATTCTCTAAATATAGCCGTTAGTGGCAGCATTGATTATGGTCTTCATTAGGAATATTACTTGTCGTTATTAATAGGACAGTTGGAGAAATTCATTAATGATATATTCTCTCCAGCCGCATTTTCATTCTCCAGGCAGTCAGCATTCAATGCTAAAGGATTTCAAAATTCAAAGGTGAATTGGACAGAGATATATAAAAGAGATTTTGTTTCTTTCAGTTGTATGCAGGAGAGACAGTACACAAGAAATCATTCAAGAAAAGGAATTCTACTCTGTCTTCATCAAATGTTCATCCTGCAGCAAGCTTTCAAGAGACAATCAACTTCAATTTGTCGACAGATTTCTAGAGAAATCTTTAGAAGACCTACTCACCTTGCAACGCTCTCATTCTTCCTGAACAGTTCTTCATCTCAGGGGTGCTTTGACACCATCAAGGATCCATAAGTCTTCTCATTTGCTTTGTGAAAAGAGAAGACAACATCTAGTTTTATCTGCTTTACCCCACTATACACATGGTTCTAGCTCCCTTCAAAAGTTGAACACTTGGTTGCAAGTCTCCTGATCAAAAGACTAGATTTGGTTTTTAGGCACCTGATCAAAAGCTTGAAGGGTTTCTTGATCTACTTGAAGCAGATCATGTGGTGACAGGCACTCGAGCAAAAACCTGATTGGTGAAAGGGCATCTGATCAAAATCTTAGTGGATTTCTACCAGGGTGGTAGAAGAGTGGATGTACCCAAGGTTTAGGGGAACCACTATAAAATTCTTGTGTCGTCTGTGATGCTCTCTCATTTTTATTGTGTGTTGCTTACTGTGTAGTTTAATTTTTATTTATGCACTCTCTGATTACACTTATATGTATCATTATTTTACTTATGCAAAAAAAACTCTGATAAGATTATAAAACACTCTACTCACCCCCCCCTCTAGAGTTAAACAACCTAATCTCACAGGTGGTATCAGTGCATACCATCACTTTCAATTGGTATCATAACCAGTGTCACAACCCGCATTTTCTCAACGATAAAATCGTATCAGAGCAAGAGAAAACATGTGTCGTGATGCCACGTCGTGCAGGGGATAACTGCACACGCTCAGACAAAACCCCAGACCTTAGATTTTAAAGAAAATCGTTGATTAATGTGAAAGAAAACCAGTTATTTTGAATGGTCAGATCCCTCGGCACAGTGGATCAGCTAGTCCACAATTAAAAGTATATTTATACGCAGCAGAAAATACTTTGGTTCAATTAAGTTGACAACCTAAATGAGCATAAGTGTCCGCGAGGGACAACTCATGGTATACATGATTCTAAAGTGAATATAATATATGAAAGATAGTCTTTTTATGCTAATAAAATATAGTGTCTTTATTTTATAAATATGTTATGCATGAGGTACATATAATAATGCTTTTAGGGTTTAAAATATCTAACATGCAACCTAGCATAAATCTTTCCCAAAAGCAAGTAACCAACCACAAATAGGCAAAAGTGGCAGTTTAAGTTCATACCCAGCATCGCAAGAAGACACCAGTGGGCGTCAACAGCCTGACACGAACCCACTGGTGAGTATGTATTTCTATACAGAAAGGTTAAGAACTACCTCACAAAAACGGGGATCAGCTATCTCAGCTACCCAAGAGGCCACCAACAAGCCCCTCCAAAAGAACTAGCCACTGAACTGGCTACAACCTGTACCTGAGGCATTCAAGAAAGGAACACCTCAGCAAGAGAATAATCAAAAAGGTAAATAGAGAATTAGATTTATGAGCAAATAAAAAGGGTTTACCAACCCGACAACAAAATGCTATAAGAAAAAGAAGGGCATGACAGTAAGAAAAGAGCACTGTCTAAAGCACAGCAAAGCACACCAAGTGCGAGCAATAAAAGCAATATGCCCTACGAAAGAGTCTGCAACAGCAACAAGATATATACATATATGAGAAAAGAAAAAGGCACAGAATGGGAAAGGAACTAACAGTCCTAACACGTGGGTGAGTGGCAGTGGTCAAAACATGGATCTGAATACGTAACCATAACCAGATCCAAAAAGGGCTAAGGGGTCAAACAATGGCAGCACTAGGGTCCCACACACGCCAACCCAAACCGGGGCCAAAGGCGGTGGCCACAGCTCTCCACATAAAACCACCCCTCCAGAGGCCACCAAACTCCACCACCTGCCACAACCCAAGAGTCGGCATACAAAACTTAGCCGAACACCCAATACCCCCCCTAGAGAAAGGGAAAAGTCACACTAACAATCCTAAGGAAACACACGAACCCAAGACAGAAACATCGAGCCCACTCAACCCGGCGTTGAGTAAGCTCCACTCACTTGACGCCAAAATACTTAACCGCAAATCCTACGCTGGATGAAGGCGTTGAGTGAACTCGGTTCACTCGACGCTGTCAGCGCTTTCAACTTAAGGTAAATGTAAGTTTTAGTTAAAACCGCAGCCTAAACTCTCTCAACGCGCAAAAACAGAGAGTTGGAAATTTAATCCCAACCCTCCTGAAAGTGCGAGTTATATCTGATATACTCTAGAGGGGGGGGTGAATAGAGTATGGCGCTTGCTAAAAACTTTTTACAACAGTTGTTGTATTCTAGTGTGAACAGGGAAGCAAATAGTAAATCTAACCACAGAATAAGCACAATCTACAAAAGAAACTAATCACAAGCCACAGCCAGAAACAAGAGAAACACAAGCAACCAGAAGACACAAGGAGCTATAGTGGTTCCCCTAAACTTGGGTACATCCACTCTTCTACCACCCTAGGTAGGAATCCACTGCAGGATGAGTTGATCAGGTGTCCTGTGCACCAACGAGCTTTTGATAAGGTGCTCAAAAACCAAACCATATTTTTTGATCTGGTGTCTTGCCACCAATGAGCTTTTGATAAGGCGCTCAAAAACCAAACCAGATTTTTTGATCAGGTGTCTTGCCACCAATGAGCTTTTGATAAGGTGCTCAAAAACCAAACACAAACTTTTGAAGGGAGTTTGAAAAACCCTTTACAGAGGTGGGGATGAGAGAGTGATGGAAGTCTTCTTTTCTCAATCACAGTGAGAAGACTATGTGGATTCAGTGATGTTGTCAAAGCTCCCCCTGAGATCTGTAGTTGTTCAGGAAATGAAGTTTTGCAGTAGGGTGATAGGCCTTCAGAAATTGATCTCCAACAAATGATGATTTCAACAACAGCTGAAATGTGAGATGTCTGGAGTCTTGAATGATGATGGCCTTGAACACTTGAATCAAAAGAGATCTGAAGATTTCAGATGGTTGATCTCTTTTAGTGATGTTGTTCTTGTATGAATTCTTTGAGACAGAGAATGTCTGCAACTCTTTTTCTTTCTCTTGTGTGATTGTGGTTATGAGAGTTGTTGCAGAAGATGATTTACAGAGAATGAGTATTGCAGAATATGTGTCTCTCCCTTTTTCTTCTCTTTTTCAGTTCTGAAAAATCTAATCTTTTATTCTCTTGTTGTTTGAATAGAAATGATTCACTGTCAAGATAGCCATTGGCCTGTCATAAATGACTTCCTTAATTACTTTTGTCTTCTGGGGGAAAGTCCAATGAAACATTCCTTGATAATTCCTTGAAACTTGCTCCAGAATAAATGAAAATGGCTACAAAATCTTTTGAATTAATTGCTGAGAATAACCCTTAACTGTTCTGAATTTGAATCTTGAAAGTCGTTGAACTCTTCAGAAAAACGTCGAATTGAGCTCAACTATCGTCGAACTCCTATCGACGATCTGAGCTCAACTATCGTCGAACTGAGCTTAGAGATAGCGGAACAAACATGAGTCAAGATCGTCGAACTGAGCTCGAAGATCGTCGAATGGAGTTCGACGATTTGTTGAAGTTGAGCTCAGCGATCGTCGAATGGAGTTCGACGATCCGTCGAAGTTGAGTTAAACGATCGTCGATAGGAGTTCGATGATTCGTCGTACTGAACTCGACGAAATGACTTAGTCTCCAAACTGAAAAACCTTGGTCTTAAGGGCAGCTTCCAAACCTAACTACTAACCCTTAGACTCAATTCTAATTGACCTTTAGATCTATACAATGAGGTCAAAAACAGGTTTCCTAAAGACATAGTGATCCTGACCCAAATTAGTAATAGGGTGTTCCAACAATCTCCCCCTATTTGGGTTAGGATTACTATTTACAGAAATTGGAGAAATTAAAAACAACATACAAAGCAACAATATAACAAAAAACAACAATGCGGAATCACAGATATAATATCACAGACAGATCAGAAATCAGAATAATTGTCACCTTACAGAATTACTCTTTCTCCTTGCTCTTTATAAGTTTAATTTCTCTATTTGGATTAAAAGCTCCTTCTTTGATCTTCTGTCATCAGCTGCACCTAGAGATGTTTGATGTTTAGGCCTTGGTACTACAGCTTCAGGGTGCAGCTCCATGTATCTTTCAGAATCAAAAAACTTGCTGGAGGCATATCTTTCAAGTTCCTTCTTTCTTTGATCAGACAGAGTAGTAATGCTGGAGGTGTCCTTGCCTTGCTCTCTGGCTTTCTTAATCTGATCCAAGGCAGCTAATTCCTTCATTCTAGATGTCCAGGCAGTTGGATTGTTCTTTGGATCCTCAAAGGGCACTAGAGGCTCATATCTGTTGGAGGGATTGTCTGGAGGAGCTCTGGAGGAGACTAATTATTTCAACTTATAAGGAAATGGACCTAAAGTAGTGTCAGATGAACCTGGTCCTTCCCTTGAGTAAGGATGTTGCCTGGAGTAACCTTTGGAATAAACTTGAAGTTCTCTTTGGTTTCCTCTATAATTTCCTCTCCTAGATTGAGAGCCTTTGGATTGGCTTCCCCTATATTGAGATCTTCCTTGAGGCTGGTAGGGGGTTTGACTTCTGGCAGAAGGATGAACAACACAGCTACCACCTGCACCTGTATCAGGAGGAGGAGGTGGAGGAGGATTATGGAACTGAGAGGAAGCTTTCTCATATCTTCTCTTCTTCTTCATAGCCTTTAGTTGATTCTTGGAATATTACATCCAGTGTTCTGTTATAGGGTAGTCATGCAGAATATAGTAGGGAATGTCATTTGTATCTTTTACTTTAGCTGGAGGAACTCTTTTCATTGCCTTACTTCTTACTTTTCTTTTCCTTGCTATAGTAGCTGAGGAATCATCAGAATCAGTTCTGAACTGATCACTTTCAGAGCTTTGTTCATCATATAAAGCATCAATCTTTTTCAAATAATCTTTCTGTTGTTGGGTTGGAGCAGAGGTAACAGTAGTGACAACAATTGTAGCAGCAGCGTTAGAAGCAGAAATAGCACTAGCAGAAGTTATAGCAGCAGTAGATATAGCAGATACAGAACTTTCAGGAGCAACACTCTCAGAAGATACAACAGCAGTAGTAACAGCAGCAACTGTGGCAGCAGCAGATTCAGAGAAAACTGTTGGGTATTGTATCCACAATGTACCTGATTTGAAGAAGCCCCTGGACAAGCTAAGGTCAATAGACTATGTATTTTATAAAATCCTTCTAGTTGTGCTTGCAGTGTTTCCACGCTAAGTGCACACCAATGTCAGGGTGCAGTAGGTCAATATACACGGGTCTGCACGACGTAATCCCTCGTTGAGCAGATCAGTGTGTTGGCCTACGTGTACTCTCTCTATTGGAGTGCACTTACTTTCAAGTACAGGGCCGTTCATATGCAAGAGAAGACAAGGAGCATGGATGGATCAAGGAGCAGCTCCTGGGTGGAAGACGAAAATTCGTCCAAGGAAAATTCGACGAGAATCACCAAGTGATTCTCGCCGATTCGGCGAGAATCACTAGTGATTCTCGCCGAATCGACGAGAATCATTAGTGATTCTCGCCGACTCCTTCTGGCTACCTCAAAACGGTGCCAAGTAAGATTCGGCGAGAATCACTAGTGATTCTCGCCGAACCAGTGGCCAAGCAGCTCATGTATACAAAGTGAAATTCGTTGAGAATCAATAAGTGATTCGGCGAGAATCACTAACGATTCTTGACGAATCGTCGAGAATCACTTGGTGATTCTCGCTGATTCGTTGAGAATCGCCTGCGATTCTCGCCGATTTTCACTTAGCGTTTTCTCAGGATGATGCTGGACCGGATTCTGCCTCTAGACTAGTTTGAACCGGACTTATGGATTTCTAGTGTGGGTCCCACAAACGGTCATATTGGAGTTATCTACAGTATATATATTCCAGTATTTTGAACAGTAAAAGAACGGAGAAAGAGAAAGAAACCGAGCCGCCGCAGTCAACAATCGAGATTCCTTCGTGATCTCCGGCGACAGAAGCTTAGCAAAGCTTGAGTCTCACGTGTCTATCCAGAGATCTCTTGTCTCTTGATTTGGTGACCGGGAAAAATGCCCCCGTCCGAATCGATCGAGATGACCGATCCTAGAGTGACCGTTGGTAGACCTAGTTTGCTTCGCTACGAAGTTTGGATCTCCAAGTTTAGCAGCCGCTTATCATCGTAGCCGCCGATCCCGAAGCTAGCCGCCGCTCGTGTTGCCGCCGCCGGTTCCGGGGAGATCCTCTCCAAGAGAGACCAAGGTTGTAGACACTTCATCGACTTCAAGAACATGTCGTCGAACGAAGAGGAACACCGTAGTCTCCAAAAGAAGTTTGTATCACGTGTACATTCTATATTTAATTTTGTTGTAAAGGAACTTTTGTTCCGTGTTGTAAGGGTTGGGTGCAACCCGTTTTGTGGGAGTGTTGACTCTCACGTGTGAAAGGGCTCCTTCCGTTAGTGCAGGGATTGAATTTCAATCCCGTTGGAGAAGTGACCGAGTCGTCCCTTGTTGGGAGATAGGTCGAAGGGGGAAAGTGGATGTACCCAAGTCGGGGAACCACTATAAATTTCCTGTGTATTCTGTGTGCTGTGCCTTTTATCTTTATTGTGCAGGTACCGTCGTAAATTCCGCAAAAGTTCTACTCGTCACCTATTCCCCCCCCATAGGTGCACATAGCTGACACTAGGTGGACTTTCAAGTGGTATCAGAGCCAGGTTCCTCATCAAAAAGGTCAACACCTTGAGTTGAATCCTGCCCCTAGTGTCAAGAAGAAGACAAATATCTACTATGGACGGGCTCAAGTTCTCCGGCAAGATCCCAGTATGCACCAGGCTAAACTTTCCGATCTGGAAGGAAAGAATCAGGTTTTACATGGAAGCAGTCGATCCTAGACTCTTCATGATCGTGGAGGAGGGACCTTATGTCCCCACCAAGGCCTCCACCATCGATCCCACCAAGAAGGTGCCGAAGACACTTTCTGAAATGGACAAAGACGAGATGGTGCTCGTGGGACTGGACAAGAAGGCACGAAACATTCTGGTGAGCGCAGTTGATGATTCCATGATGCAAAATTTCAGCAACTGCAAGACTACTCAGGAGATCTGGCAGTGCCTGATCATCCTAATGGAGGGCACGGATGAAGTGAGGGATGATCGGAGATCCCTCCTGAACCAAAAATATGAGGCCTTCAGGCAAGGGCCTAAGGAAGAGATCGGAGTCACATACAAGAACTTCCTAAAGATTGTCAACGCCCTCAAGGGCTACGGAAGAGTGTTCACCAATGGTGAACTCAATGACAAATTCCTTAGGTCCCTTACTAAGGAATGGGACACAAAGATCTGCGCCATCAGAGAATTTGGCAGACTAGCAGAAACTGATACACAAATCCTGTTTGGGAAGCTGATATCCTATGAACTTCAGCTGAACACCAGGAAGGCAGAGGAAGAAGCAGAGAAGGCTGCTGCAAAAGAAAAGACTGTGCCCCTAAAAGCCAGTTACTCGAGAAAGGGCAAGGGTGCGATGTCATACCGTGCGAGGAATAAGGAAGAGGAGGAGGACTCTGAACCGTGCTCCTCCGGCTCAGAGCTGTCGGAGGAGGATTTCTCCCTCATCACCCGAGAGTTCAAGAAGTTCCTCAAGATGAGGAATCAAAGAAAGAAAGATAGCTCCTCCTTCAGGCATCAGAAGAAAAATTATTCTTCTGACAGGTATGCATCTAAACCTAACAAACATCGTTCTTCTGATATTATTTGCTTTGGATGCAATAAGCCAGGATACGTCGTGGCCGACTGCCATCAAAGCAAAAGAGAAAAAGGGAAAGGAGAGGAGCTCAAATCCTCCAGAGATAAGAAGAAGGAGCGGAGCTACATCGCAAGAAGGCCAAAGACACTAAGTGAGTCTGATTCCTCAGACTCCAGTGATGATGAGGAAGCCTACTTCAGGCTGGTGGGTCGCTCCGACTCAGAAGGAGAATGTCCCCCATTTACTGGGAAGGTAAAAGCTCACACCCCTCTCTCCGACTCCGACTCTGATCCTGAGTCTCAGGATGATGAACCTGAGGATGGCCCTTCAGCCCGTGAAGCTAAGCTCCTCGAGAAGTATGAGCTTCTGCTCAACACGTTCGATGAGTGCCGAAAGAGACTGAAGGCTGAGAAGAAGGAAGTAAAATTCCTTAATGGTGAGTGTGTATCCCTAAGGGAAGAGGTCACTAGCTTGATTTCTCTCCGACAGGAACACCTTGACCTGACTTCCAAGCATTCAGAGTCTTTGAAGCTCCTTGATCTAAAGCAGGAGGAAGTCGACAAGTTGGAAGAACTACTTGCGGCAGAAAGGAAGATCGTCAAGAGCTTATCCATGCCAAAAACAGTTCTTCCAGTCGTTGATACCTTCTCTGCTCAGGCCAAAGGAGCTGTCTTGGGGTATATAGGGGTATCTGATTCTTCATCTAGGAGAAACAAGAACCAGAGGAAGAATAAGGCCGCCAAGAAGGCCTCTGCTGATGAAAAGGGTAAGGCTCCCCTTAGTCCTGTTGCGTTCAGAAAGCCTGGCTTTCCTTGCAACCAACACGACTTTGAGTCAACATTTGGGCATCATTTCCGGCCCTCGGTTGCAAAGCCAAAGAGCCGGTATGACTGTTGGAACTTTCCCCGGAACTTCGGTGAGAGTGCCTTCAAGGCACCTTATGAGGAAATCCACATAGGAAATTATGGTCCGTTCTCTAGCGGCCATAATGGAAAGCAGGCACCAAAAGCCAAGCCTGTTATACAGAAGGTGACAAAGTCATGCGACTGTTGTCACCATGAGGCCTCCACCTCCAGATCCAAGGCCCCAGCAGTACCCACCGTTCCCAGGGTAAGGCAGGAGCCTAGGAAGAGGTACAACAGATTTGACTGTTGGTGCTGTGGCAAAGTCGGTCACTTTGCCGTGGATTGTTGGTTTAATCCAAGGAACTACGAGACTCCTCATGTTAGCAATGCGAGACCGACCACTCGTAGGGTTAACCAACCGAGGGGGAGTGTGCTAACCAGGAATCTAGGACCCAAGTTCGATTGTGTTCCTAAGGCAAATTAATTTTGTTTTGCAGGAATGTCCAAAGGCCACCAAAACGCCGATCTGGTATTTGGACAGTGGATGATCCCGGCATATGACCGGGACAAGAAGCCTGCTGCGTGATTACACTCCAGTCGAGAATGGACCTAAAGTCATCTTTGGAGGGTCAGATCGAGGAGTCACCAGAGGTTATGGTATGATTTCCAACGGTATAATCTCTATCACCGACGTGGCTTATGTTGAAGGGTTAAACCATAACCTGATCAGTGTAAGTCAGTTATGTGATAAAGGTTATGACGTTAAGTTCTGCAAGGATAAATGTCTGATAATTTCACGTACCTCTTCTGAAACGGTATTATCAGGCATTAGGAGCAGAAATATCTTTTGTTTAGATTTTCTCAGTTTAGATTCATCTACCCCCGTATGCCTTGTGGCAACAGGCAGTGCATCTCTTTGTGAACAATGGCACAAGAGATTGGCACATATTAATTTCAAGACAATTAGTATGCTGTTTTCTAAGGACTTGGTAAGGGATGCTCCCAGTATCAAGTGCATCAAAGATAGCCCATGTCCTGCATGCCAGATGGGCAAACAGACTCGGGCTACCTTTAAGAGCATCGCTGACAAAGACTCTTCCCGATGTCTTTACCTTTTGCATATGGACTTGTTTGGTCCAATGCAAGTTCATAGCTTGGGAGGCAAGTCCTATACACTAGTGATAGTTGATGATCATTCTCGGTTTACATGGGTGTTCTTTTTGAAACGAAAGTCAGATACGTTTGACATCTTCACTAATTTTGTCAAGCAGGTTCAGAACGAATTTAACTGCTCCGTGGTCAAAATCAGAAGTGACCATGGAACAGAATTCGAATCTGGTGCAATGACAGAATTTTGTGAAGAACAAGGTATCTTTCATGAGTTTTCCTCCCCGCGCACTCCTCAGCAAAATGGAGTTGCGGAGAGGAGAAATAGAACTCTCATTGAAGCCTGCACGATAATGTTGAAAGACGCTTCTCTCCCGGAATACTTCTGGGCAGAGGGTGTCAATACGGCATGTCATGTACAAAACCGAGCATTGATCAACAAGCATCATCGTAAGACGCCCTACGAGCTACTGAAAGGCAGGAAACCAACCATGTCCTACTTGAGGATTTTTGGTTGCAGATGCTATGTACTGAATAATGGGAAGTACCCGCGTACTAAATTCGGTGAAAAATGCTTCGAAGGCATATTTATGGGCTATAGTTCCCATAGTCGGGCATATAGGATCTTCAATAAGAAAACCCTAGTGCTAGAAGAATCAATAAATGTTGTATTTGATGAAAGAAGTTTGCTTAACAGCTATTCTTCCAGTAGTATTCTTGAAGATGCAGGTGCTAGACTTGAACAGCTGAGTCTGGATGAGACCGCTAAAGATGACGCTCCCAAGTACGTCAAAGTTTCCACCTCCACGTCATCTGAAAATGTTGAAGATCAAGATGGGACAAATCTCTTAGAAGAAAGAGAAGCCCAAGAATTAGTTGAAGCTACAGACGCCAGACTTCTAGAGCTCTGGCACGTGAGAGATCATCCTAGAGATCAGATCATCGGGGATCCTCGTGTTGGTGTCAGAACTCGAAGAGGTACAGTTAACGAAGTATTGCATCTTAGCTTCCTGTCACAGGTTGAGCCAAAGAAGTTCGACTAGGCGAACAAGGATGCGGCATGGATTCTGGCCATGCAAGAGGAACTACATCAATTCGAACGTTGCAATGTTTGGACGCTGGTTCCCAGACCATACAAGCAGAATGTGATTGGCATGAAGTGGATCTTCAGAAATAAGCTGGATGAACATGGTGTCATCGTAAAGAACAAGGCCAGGCTGGTGGCTCAAGGTTACAGACAGGAGGAAGGGATTGACTTCGACCAGACCTTCGCACCAGTAGCAAGGCTCGAGGCAATCAGGTTGTTCCTGGCGTATGCTTCACATAAAGGATTCACAGTCTATCAAATGGATGTGAAATCGGCATTCCTGAACGGAGACCTGAAAGAGGAAGTATACGTCGCTCAACCCCCAGGTTTTGTCGATCCTACTTATCCCAATCACGTTTATTTTCTTAATAAGGCCTTATATGGGTTGAAACAAGCTCCACGAGCTTGGTATGAGACTTTATCTAGTTTTCTTCTTGAGAACAAGTTCTCCAGAGGTAAAATAGATAAAACATTGTTTCTTAGGGAAGTCAAAGGCAAGATTTTGCTGGTGCAAATCTATGTCGATGACATAATATTCGGCTCAACGGACAACAATTTTTGCAAAAAGTTTTCTAAACTTATGCAAGGAAAGTTTGAAATGAGCAGTATGGGAGAGCTCAAGTATTTCTTAGGACTTCAAGTGAAACAGTCTGAGGATGGAATCTTCATCTCTCAGACGAAGTTCACAAATGAACTCCTTAAGAAATTCGGTATGGAGAGTGCAACCTCTATGAGGACTCCAATGGGATCCACCATGTCTCTGGATAAGGATGAGAAAGGTAAACCTTTCGATGAAACCAAATACAGAAGCATCATTGGATCCCTGCTCTACCTTACTGCCAGTCGACCGGATATTATGTTCTCCACATGTGTCTGTGCCCGATATCAGGTGAACACTAAGGAATCTCACTATGTCGCTGCAAAGCGAATTCTGAGATACCTTAAAGGTACTCCTAATCTTGGCTTGTGGTACCCGAGAAACAATGATGTCGAGCTAATAGGATTTTCAGATGCTGATTTTGCAGGGAGCAGGGATGACAGGAAAAACACCTCCGGGACGTGTCAATTCCTCGGCAGGAGGCTTATCTCATGGAACAGCAAGAAACAGAATTGTGTTGCAACCTCCACAGCAGAGTCAGAGTATATCTCGGCAGGAAGCTGTTGCGCACAACTTCTATGGATCAGAAACCAGTTAGCCGACTACGACCTTCAGTTCAAGGAAGTACCCATGTACTGCGACTCCTCCAGTGCAATTGCCATTGCCAACAATCCGGTGTCGCACAGCAGAACGAAGCATATTGAAGTACGCAACCACTTCATTCGGGAGCACGTGGAGAACAAGGATATCTCTCTCTGTTATGTCCCCACGGACAAGCAGATTGCTGATATATTCACAAAGCCCCTAGACGAGGCCAAGTTCAATCTTTTCAAGACTGAATTGGGGATGCTCAATTATGAGGAATGAATACTAAAGAGGCTCCAGGCCCGTGCAAGAACTGAGGGGGAGCAAAGGGTAAAACGCTACAGACCTCGATTTGTAGAAGCCGAAAAGGGGGAGATTACCCTCTCGGCTAAGGCTAAGGTGGCTCCAAGCTTGCTCCCAAGAAATTGGTATTGGTAATGGATAACTCACTCAACTCCCTTTTCAGTTTATGGTTTTCATTCTCATTTGCTCTATTCACCTTAGCTTGTAGGGTTTAGGCTTCTTCAAATAGGGGGAGATTGTTGGGTATTGTATCCACAATGTACCTGATTTGAAGAAGCCCCTGGACAAGCTAAGGTCAATAGACTATGTATTTGATAAAATCTTTCTAGTTGTGCTTGCAGTGTTTCCACGCTAAGTGCACACCAATGTCAGGGTGCAGTAGGTTAATATACACGGGTCTGCACGACGTAATCCCTCGTTGAGCAGATCAGTGTGTTGGCCTACGTGTACTCTCTCTATTGGAGTGCACTTACTTTCAAGTACAGGGCCGTTCATATACAAGAGAAGACAAGGAGCATGGATGGATCAAGGAGCAGCTCCTGGGTGGAAGATGAAAATTCGTCCAAGGAAAATTTGGCGAGAATCACTTGGTGATTCTCGCCGAATCGACGAGAATCATTAGTGATTCTCGCCGACTCCTTCTGGCTACCTCAAAACGGTGCCAAGTAAGATTCGGCGAGAATCACTAGTGATTCTCGTCGAACCAGTGGCCAAGCAGCTCATGTATACAAAGTGAAATTCATTGAGAATCAATAAGTGATTCGGCGAGAATCACTAACGATTCTCAACGAATCGTCGAGAATCACTTGGTGATTCTCGCCGATTCGTCGAGAATCGCCTGCGATTCTCGCCGATTTTCACTTAGCGTTTTCTCAGGATGCTGCTGGACCGGATTCTGCCTCTGGACTAGTTTGAACCGGACTTAGGGATTTCTAGTGTGGGTCCCACAAACGGTCATATTGGAGTTATCTACAGTATATATATTCCAATATTTTGAACAGTAAAAGAACAGAGAAAGAAAAGAAACCGAGCCTCGACGAAACCCTAATATCGCGATTCCTCTCAGCCGCCGCCGTCGCGCTCGGGCTAGTTGATCGCCGTCAACAATCGAGATTCCTTCGTGATCTCCGGCGACAGAAGCTTAGCAAAGCTTGAGTCTCACGTGTCTATCCATAGATCTCTTGTCTCTCGATTTGGTGACCGGGAAAAACGCCCCCGTCCGAATCGATCGAGACGACCGATCCTAGAGTGACCGTTGGTAGACCTAGTTTGCTTCGCTACGAAGTTTGGATCTCCAAGTTCAGCAGCCTCTTATCATCGTAGCCGCCGATCCCGAAGCTAGCCGCCGCTCGTGTTGCCGCCGCCGGTTCCGGGGTGATCCTCTCCAAGAGAGACCAAGGTTGTAGACACTTCATCGACTTCAAGAACACGTCGTCGAACGAAGAGGAACACCGTAGTCTCCAAAAGAAGTTTGTATCACGTGTACATTCTATATTTAATTTTGTTGTAAAGGAACTTTTGTTCCGTGTTGTAAGGGTTGGGTGCAACCCGTTTTGTGGGAGTGTTGACTCTCACGTGTGGAAGGGCTCCTTCCGTTAGTGCAGGGATTGGATTTCAATCCCGTTGGAGAAGTGACCGAGTCGTCCCTTGTTGGGAGATAGGTCGAAGGGGGAAAGTGGATGTACCCAAGTCGGGGAACCACTATAAATTTCCTGTGTATTCTGTGTGCTATGCCTTTTATCTTTATTGTGCAGGTACCGTCGTAAATTCCGCAAAAGCACTACTCGTCACCTATTCCCCCCCCCCCCATAGGTGCACATAGCTGATACTAGGTGGACTTTCAAAAATAGTTTCAGATACAAAAACATCAGCAAGGGCAACATCAGCAGTGACATCAGGCTCAAAGTCATATGCCTCTGTCATATGTATATCCTTAGAAACTACATCATCAGCAGTATCATCAATAGCAGTAGTAGGGGCAGAAACAATAGAACCAGCAGCTTAAAATGAATTTACAAAGGAATATATAACACTGGTGTCACATCTTGAAATGGGCACAATGGCCTTGGAGGGGTCTTCAGATTGCTGGACTGCAGTGTTCTCTGGAAGACAGTTGAAATATATATAATCAAACTCTACTAAAAGTGACCTGAGGTCCACTGAGAAAACTGCAACTTGTGGAGTTGAGGTTGGAGCTTGAGTTGAAGAGACAGCAACTTGAACTGAGGAAATAGCAGCAGCAGGGACTGAAGAAATGGCAGCAGCAGGCAATCTAACATCTTTATGAGGCATCTCCCCCTACCTAGATTCAGAGACAGCTGGATCAAGGTACCCAAAGGAAGGGGTTTCCTGAGGAATGAGAGAAGATAGCCTGGCAGAAAGGGTTGCAACTGACTGTAGAAGTGGAGCCAAGGAGGTCTCCAACAAGAGTGAGAGCTTGGGAGCTATCAGCTCATACAGTCTGTATACTAAGGCTGGAATATCTACATGCTCAGTAGGGACTTGAGCAGAGGTAGAGAAAATGGTGGAGCAGCTAGAGATGTTGGAGGAGAGCTGGTGTATGGGGGAAAGGAAGGTTGAGGTGTGGGGATTGTTGAAATGGAAGAAAGGGGAATGGAGATAGAAGGTGTGAAGGAGGGTTGAGCAATGATGTCTTGCAGTAGCTGTTGATATGATGTGGATGAAGAGGGTAGATCAGGAGGGGATGATGGTGAATCATCCATGAAGGAATCATCTATCAGATTGAATGATGGAAGGTGAGATGATGTGTCAAGATCTGGTTGAGGGTAGTGATGTAAAGGATGGAATAGTTCTTCTATTAGAGGTGGAGGTGGAGAACTTAAAGTTGGAGAAGGGGTTGAAATTATGATGGTGGATGAGATTTGAATGGTGGAGGAGACTGGTGGAGATGAAATAGGAGGTGGAGGAGGAGAAGCAGCAGGCAAGTCTTCTGCAGTGGCAGAGACTTGAGGGGAAGAGACTGTAACAGTCCTTATGCCTGAAGTTGCAGCTGTAGAGGGCCTGCTGGGCTTCACAATTTGTCTGTCCCACTTGCCAAAGAGGGCACAGGAGAGCCTCTTAGAGGAATTGATGTGCATCCCATTTGATACAAGCAGGGCAGGGCATCTATTTTGAAGAAACAGCCCTAGAATCCTTCCATAATTCACAAAATTCTTATTTATCTTCTTCTTAATCAGATCAAAGAAGATCTCTCCCCAGTTTAATTGTTTCTTATCCACTAAAGCACCCATCAGGCACAGCTGATACCTGGAGATGGTATCATGGGCTGAGTGCTTGGCTAAAAGAACTTTTCCTACAACATCAGCTAAAAATCTGTATTCAACAGCTAAATTCTTTTTCAGCAGCTTGCTAGGGTTTGCATCAGAATGACCCATTCTATCAAGCATAGTAGTAAATTCTTCTCCAGACATTTCAACAGAATCTCTTCCAGAATTTAATACAAAAATCTCTGTCAGAATAGCAGGTGTAAGTGGTACCTGGGTTCCAGAAATTGATCCAACAACTGTATTTTGGTCTTGGTTGTGGGCAGTATACACCCACTCCTTGATTTCACCAGCAGCCAGTTTGATTCTGGTGGACATGATAGTTACTAGCTTTTGCTCCTTGAACAGTTCGAGAACATCTTGGAAAACCTGATCACTGGTGCTGAAAGAATCCATATCAATATCGAAACCTGCATCAAATTTCATGGCGGCCAGAACGGCGACGGAGACGGCCATGGTTTCCTGCAAAAAAATAAACAACCAAACGACCAAGTGTAGAGATGTTCGGAGGGAAAGAGAAAATTTGCAGAGAGATTGAAAGCTAAAAGGAGAACGGCGGCTGAAAAATGAATTTTATATTGGGGTTCGATGCAGAAAAGGAAAGATCGTTGAACTCAGTTCGACAATCGGGGCTTCTAAAGGAATCTGAAGGGTCTTCAATATCGTCGATCTCCGTTCGACGATATTGGAGAGCGTCGAACTCCGTTCGACGATATTGGAGAGCGTCGAACTCCGTTCGACGATAGTTCAGAAAACAAAATCGTCGAGCGCCGTTCGACGATCGTTGACCTGGAGAGATAGTTGAGCACTATCTGAGAAGCGCTGAACTCTGGTCGACGATTTCGGAAAGTGTCGATCTCCGTTCGACGATCTGGGGGAAAATCATCGAGCGCGGTTCAGAGAACAGAAACACTCTAGACACTAGAAAAATCAAGATGTTTGTTATTCTTGGTCATTTTTAGAGTTTCAAAATCTTGGACATTATTTTAGACTTCCTCCATCTGACATTCCTAACTGATTTAGGAAGAAGGTGTGTTTCTTTTCATCCAAGAGTTTGGTGAAAATATCTCCCCTTTGCAAATCAGTTGGGATATATTGAAGTTCAATTTTATTTTTCTCAATATTATCCCTTAAAAAGTGATGCCTAATTTCTATGTTTTTTGTCCTACTATGGAGGACTGGATTTTGAGCTATAGAAATAGCACTGGTATTATCACAAAAGATTTTAGACTTCTCTAAGTTGTAGCCATAGTCTAGGAGTTGGTTTTGAATACACAATATTTGTGAACAACAATTACCTGCAGCCATATATTCAGCTTCAGCAGTTGAAGTTGACACAGATGTTTGTTTCTTGCAAAACCAAGAGACAAGTCTGTCACCAAGAAACTGACAAGTTCCATTGGTGCTTTTCCTGTCAATTCTGCATCCAGCATAATCAGCATCAGAAAATCCAATTAAGTCAAATGCTGAATCTTTTGGATACCAGAGACCTAGATTTGGACAACTTTTAACATACCTGAGAATCCTTTTTACTAATGTTAGGTGTGACTCTCTAGGTCTTACTTGGAACCTAGCACATATGTATGTAGCAAACATTATGTCAGGTCTACTAGCTGTAAGGTACAGTAAAGAGCCAATCATTGCTCTATATGTTGTCTGATCAACAGGTTTCCCATGTTCATCAGCATCCAATACAGTATTGGTAGGCATAGGTGTTTTCATACAAGATGCTTCGAGCTCAGTTCAACAAATCGTCGAACTCAGTTCGACGATAGTAGAGATCGGTTCGACGATCTTGACTCATGTTTGTTCCGCTATCTCTGAGCTCACTTCGACGAAAGTTGAGCTAAACGATCGTCGATAGGAGTTCGACGATTCGTCGTACTGAGCTCGACGAAATGACTTAGTCTCCAAACTGAAAAACCTTGGTCTTGAGGGCAGCTTCCAAACCTAACTACTAACCCTTAGACTCAATTCTAATTGACCTTTAGATCTATACAATGAGGTCAAAAACAGGTTTCCTAAAGACATAGTGATCCTGACCCAAATTAGTAATAGGGTGTTCCAACACCTCCCTTCCATCCTAACTACTCGGGACTACCATAACTAAACATAAACTACCACTACCGCAACCTCACCCTAACTCTAGCTACCCACTGTACACCAAACCTCAGACAAAAGAGAGAACATTGATCTAATTGCAAAGAAGCAATGAAGCAGCCCATGGCTGAAATGAAGGAAAAGGCATCCTATTACTCTAACTTTCTAAGGAGGAAAATAATAAAGAAAACAGAAGTTTTGCACAGGAAAAGAAAGCAGAGTAAAGGTTAGAAATAATTTGGCAAGGGCAAGGGAGCCACTTGCCTCTACCTCCAGGAAAAACAACAGCTAACACCACGGCTTGGCACCGGCGGTAAGATCGGCCACCTAGAAAACCAAAACTGAAACTTGAGAAAAAAGAAAAGAAATCAGATACTCTCAACTCCTAGAAGCAACCCTAAATCAAGAAAAACTTACATGGAAGGGAAGATCTAGACGAGAGCAAGCCAAATTCGCTATCGTATGAGAAAAATGAGCTTCCTCCCGCAAACACCGGGACAAAAAACCACCGCCTCCTCTCAAAACCCTTTCGCTGGAAGCTCTCCAGACTCGGGAATGATGAAAAATGAGGAGGAAAAAAACGGTTCACAAAAACAAAAGATGCTCTCAGGAGAAAAAGTACGGAACACGCCCCAGACACACCCGTGACACGGCCCGACATGCCCGTGTCACGGGGCGTGTACTTACACACTCGACGAACGTCGATCTCCACTCGACGAAAACACGGGACACGCCCCAGACACGCCCATGACACGGCCCGACACGCCCGTGTCAGGGGGCGCGTACTCACACACCTACCCACTCGACGATTGTCGATCTCAGCTCGATGAGACAGGTGACACGCCCTGTGACACGCCCGTGTCACCGGCTGTGTACCAACTCAAACACCACTCGACGATCGTGGAGCGCCGATCGTCGAACAGAGAGACATGCCCCGTGTCACGCCCGTGTCCGAAACGACATGCCCGTGACACGGCCATGTTCTCACTAAAACACCGCCTGACGACCATCGAGCGCAGCTCGACGAACCGAAGGGGGACACGCCCTATGACACGCCCGTGTCACAGGCCGTGTTCCTACCAAAAAAACCCGTCAACCAAAAAATTCGTCGACCAGAGAAAAGAAAGCTCTACCCGAGCCCGACACGCCCTGGGTCACGCCCGTGACCCAGGCCGTATCACCCAAACTTCACAAAAAAAAACTGCTAACTCCTAGCAAAAAAGACAAGGCACCAGCCTACAAGCTCGGCCACATCAGGCCACACATGCCACATCAAACATTACAGCTAACAAGGCAAACGTCGAAACGACGCAAAAGCAAACGATCCCGGGCTTCGACCAAAACTCGCACCGTAGCTAAACTCCCAAGCTACGAAAATAACGGTGAGGTCGAAAACAACATTCGACGATCGCACACTCGGGCTAACACCTCCCGAAGCCAAAACACAAGCATTTCCCTAAGAGGCCCAACCGAGTCACCAAAACAGACTCCGGCTAGCTGGGGAAACTTGCCAACAGGCTATAACCAGGCTACACAAGGAACCTCAAGAGCTAAGACCACGCTCTACAATGGCGAAAGGCCGGAAATGCGTCATCGTAACGCCAATCCAAGATCAAAAAAATAAAGAAAAACCGGGGGCGTTACAGCCACTCCCCCTAAAAGAAAGTTTCGCCTCGAAACTTTACTCACAACACTCCTATGAAGAAGGAGAGAGAAAGAGACAGGAAAGGGCTTTATATATAAATAAAACAGAACATACCAGGCACAAGATCAGGGAGACAGATGAGGGTGAGCCTCCCTCATAGCCGACTCCAATTCCCATGTCGCGCTTTCTACATCTTGATTCCTCCATAAGACTTTAACCATAGGAATAGTCTTCTTTCGCAACGCACGAACCTGAGAATCCAGAATGCGGATAGCTTCCTCCACATAAGAAAGATTCGGCTCCAACTGAGGCACAGAATCCAAAACCTGCCTGCCATTCATCACACATTTCCACAGCTGACTGACGTGGAAGACATCATGCACGCCAGGGAAATTTGCGGGCAAAGCCAGCATATAAGCTGATATCCCAATCCGCTCAACAATCGGAAACGGCCCCAAATACCTCGGGTCCAACTTCATGTTCTTGCCAAACCGCTTGACTCCGATCAACGGGGAGACCTTTAAGAACACTAAGTCCCCCAC
The DNA here is from genome assembly GCA_039583875.1 of Platanthera guangdongensis. Classification (NCBI taxonomy): domain Eukaryota; kingdom Viridiplantae; phylum Streptophyta; class Magnoliopsida; order Asparagales; family Orchidaceae; genus Platanthera; species Platanthera guangdongensis. The sequence goes on from CM077166.1 coordinate 144,473,820, forward strand.
CACAAATTCCAAGTCTGATCTACACCGATTGGTGTTCTTCTCATATCTCTCCTAGGCTATCCAAAGCTTTTCCCGTATATGCTTCATAGCGGTTTCCATCTCCTCGAGTGCTTTTGGACCCAACAAAGATCTCTCGCCAACCTCAGCCCAAAACAAGGGAGTCCTGCAGCGCCTCCCATACAAAGCTTCAAAAGGAGCCATTTGCAAGCTTTCTTGATAACTGTTATTATACACAAATTCCATAAGCCGCAAGCACTCATCCCACGCTCCTCCGTGGTCCAGAAAATAGCATCGGATCATATCTTCCACAATCTGATTTACTCGCTCCATCTGACCATTGGTCTGCGGATGATAAGCCGTGGAATATCTCAAATCTGTACCCAACCCCTCTTGAAGGCTCTTCCAAAAACGAGATGTAAACCTGGAGTCTCGATCTGTATGATACTCACGGGTACAACATGTAATCTGATAACCTCATCCAAATACAGCTCAGCTATCTTCCTCATCGGATAATCGATCTTAAATGGTACGAAGTGAGCACTCTTCGTCAATCTATCTACGATCACCCAAACTGAATCATGCCCCTTAGGAGATCTCGGTAAGCCTGTAATGAAATACATCGAGATACTCTCCCACTTCCACATCGGAATCTCCAAGGGAGTCAGCTTGCCACCAGGCCTCCCATGGTCGGCTTTCACACGCCTGCAAGTGTAACACTCTGAAACAAATCTGGCTATGTCCCTCTTTATCCCATACCACCAGGAAATCTGCTTTAAATCATGATACATCTTGGTAGACCCTGGATGGTAGGCAACACTAGATCCGTGGGCTTCTCTGTACACCATATCTCGGATATCTCCAACCGCAGGGATACAAAACCTGCCACGATACTTCAAGGTACCCGCATCATCTATAGAGAAATCTGGTAATTCACATTTTTCAGCTCGAAGATACAAATGCAGAAGATCGGGATCATCCTTCTATTGCAGTCTCGTAAGCTCAATCCACGAAGGTTCTGGCACTGCCAAGCTACTCTGCGAATCGTAGCTTCCCACAGAAATGTCCATCAAAAGGAACTCTTCCACTAGACGCTCGGTGGAGAGATTGAAAATCTTCCCTAACTTCCGACTTAGGGCATCGGCCACCACATTCGCTTTGCCCCATGGTACTGGATTTCAACATCATTGTCGGCCACATACTCCAACCATCGCCGCTGGAGCAGATTCAATTATTTCTGGGTGAAGACATACTTTAAACTCTTATGATCCGTGAAAATCTTGCACTGCTCCATATAGCAAATGCCTCCATAATTTCAATGCATAGATCACAGCTGCAAACTCCAGGTCATGCGTAGGGTAATTCCTCTCGTGAGTCTTTAGGTGCCTCGACCCGTACGCAATCACCTTCCCGCCCTGCATCAATACGCAGCCCAGTCCGACATGCGACGCATCCACCTATATATCATACTCACTATCTTCAGTAGGCAAAGACAAAATTTGAGCTGAACATAACCTTCTTTTTAGTTCCCCAAAGGCCTCCTCACACTTGCCATCCCATATGAAGGCTACATACTTCTGCGTCAACCTAGTCAACGACGCAGACAAGGTAGAGAATCCTTCTACAAATCTTCTATAATATCCAGCCAAGCCCAAGAAGCTTCTGATCTGTTTGGGAGTAACAGGCCTCGCCCATTCCATAACAGTAGCGATCTTTTCTGGGTCCACCGATATTCCCTCCTTATTAACCACGTGGCCGAGAAAAGAAATTTGAGGCAACCAAAATTCGCATTTACTGAGCTTGGCGTATAGCTTATGGTCTCTCAGAGTCGCCAAGACCATTCACAAATGTTGATCATGCTCCTCCGCATCTTTAGAGTACACCAAAACATTGTCTATAAAGACATTTACAAACTTATCTAGAAAATCCTTGAAAACTCTGTTCATCAAATCCATAAAAGCTGAGGGCGCATTAGTCAAACCAAATGACATAACCAAAAACTCAAAATGCCCATGACGAGAGCGGAACGCCGTCTGCGCAACATCTGACTCCCGAATCCTCAACTGGTGATAGCCCAAACGAAGATCAATCTTGGAAAACACGGCACTACCGCGCAATTGGCAAACAAATCGTCACTCCGAGGCAAAGTGTACCTATTCTTAATAGTAACCTTGTTCAGCTCTCTATAGTCGATGCATAGCCTCATCGACCCATCTTTCTTTTTAACGAACAACACTGGTGAACCCTAAGGCAAAGAACTCGGCCTTATGAAACCTTTTGCCAACATCTCATTCAGCTGAATTCGCAACTCTTCCAGCTCTCGCGGGGCCATCCGGTACGGTGCCTTTATAATAATACGCGTGCCTGACTCCAAATCTATAACAAACTCGACATCTCGATCGGGTGGAAGACCGGGAAGATCATCAGGAAACACATCAGAGAAGTCACACACCACAGGAATCTCTTCCAAACACGGCACTCTAACAACTGTCCCTACCAGAGAGACCACACAGGCAAAATAGCCAGAATCAAGCAACTTCCGAGCACGCACCGCAGATATAACTGGAGACTCCTGTAGAGAATACCCATAAATGCTCCCTGGCTGACCGTTGTCTTTGACAAAGTCCAAGCGCTTACCCTTGCACTGGATAACACCATCATACCTTGACAAACAGTCCATGCCCAGGATAACATCGAAGTCCTCCAGGTCAATCACCTTCAGATCTGCCTTGGCTAGAAAATCCCCCAACAAAATAGGACAATCAAGGACACCCAGGTCCGTAACCACAGAGTCACCAGAGGGAAACTTAACGCAGAAGGCACCACCAACACGATCTAGGCCCAAACCGAACTGCTCCACGAAGGCTCTAGCCACAAACGAGTGGGTAGCGCCTGAATCAAAGAGAACGCGCACCCAGCGGTTCTTTACCTTAAATCGTCCTACAAATAGCGCACGCATCTAAGGAAACAAATGCTAAAACGAAAACTACAACCAAAAAGGAAACATAATGAAACGACTGGGGAGGAGTCGAACCTGAGATAACCTGGGTCGAAGTCTGCGCTTCGTCTGCCGAAAGCACATTCAGCTTCCCCTTTCCTCTATCCATTTGCTGAGGCGGTGGCAAAGCCTGGAGGGGAACTGGCTACAGAACAGGCTGGAACTGTGGGCACTTTGTCTTGAGATGACCCTTCTGCCCACACTGAAAATAGACCTTATCTCTTAACCAGCAACGGGCAGCCTCATACTCCTTCCTTCCACACAAGGCACACACCAAGTCTCCTCTGGGAGCACCCTGAATTGCGTGCACCTGTTCCTTCTTCTGCGCTCCCAACCTTTTGAAACAATTCTCAAAGGGGTGGCCTGGCCGGCCACAGAAACTACAAACCTCTTTGTTCTTCTTTCTCGAGACAGCATCAGGTTCCTGAGGGATCTTCCCTCCACCGGACTTCCGCTTATCCTTCCTCAACTGCTGGCCTCTATTCTTGGCATTCTCAATGGTTTCAACTCTCAAGGCAGCTTCAACCACGCTGGCATAACTGACTGCTCCGTAGGCATTCGCTAACTGCTGAATGTCGCTTCTTAGTCCACCCAGAAATCGCTTAACTCGGTCTGCTTCAACACTCACCAGGCCAGGAGCAAACCGACTCAACTTACTAAACTCAATCTCAAACTCACTAACCGTGAGTTTACTCTGCTTCAAATAGAGAAAGTCATTCATCAGCCGGTCCCTCTCGACTGAAAGCAGAAACTTACTCAACAGCATCACCTTAAATGACTCCCAAGAGCATCCTGCCACCAAGCTTTCTTTCTCCCTCAGCCACCAATTCTTTGCTAAGCCCTTGAGCTGGTAGGCAGCGAGCATCACTCTCTGATCGTCCGTAATCCCTGAGTAAGAGAACATCTCCTCAATGGTAATCAGCTAGTCATCCAAAATCATGAAATCTGCTTGCCCGTCATAAGTAGGGGGCCTAAGCCGTTGAAACTGGGATATAAACACCATCTCCGGGGGCACTGCAACCAAAGGCACGAGAGGAGAAGGAGGGGCAGGAACGGCTACCCCCTCAGTCGGGTCCGGAACTCTCGAAGTCTGTCCCGCCACCACTACTACAAGAGATTGAATCTGAGCCTGCATAGCCACTACCTGCCTTGATAAGGCCTCATTACTCTGCCGCAGGTTTTCTACCAACGCCTCGCTCTACGCTCCTGACGTCTCACCCTCAGATTGGGCGGTCGATCTCGTTGCAGGACGTCTCGCCATCCTATAATCGTACAAGATTTAGACAAAACCTAGCCCAACAGCTAGAAACAAACTACCCGGTACATACAAACACACTTAAATATGAACTTCAACTGCAAAACTTACTCTGGGAGTTGTTTTTACCATGATGATGTTATGCTTAACCTAAGATGGTTCACCACCATCATACTAACTCATGTGCCTAAACCATGAATCCATGTATTTGTATTCTTTTTGACTCAAAACCATGTGTGTACATATTTCATCATGCAAATCTTTAGCTTTGCACGTTGTGCTTATGAAATGTTATGCTATGCATGATGTGCTATGCATTCTAAAAAAAGCCTTAATGCATGCCATGGGCGGCGTACACATGAAAATGTTATGCATCCCATACTACATAACATTCCCATGCAACGAAAAAAGAAAACGTGCTAGCCGCATTCATGTGGTGAGGTTTTGCATCCCATACTACATAACCCTCACATGTTGCCTCCTATGGTGGATCCATATACAAACACATATTATGCATCCCATACTACATAATATGCCCCGTATACTTCTTTATGCTCATGAGTGTAGTGTTCGTGCTTTAGCCAAGACGTGCTGATGACATATCGGTGTGTGTATGGTATGACGCTAACCACTAATGCAAACAAGGGAAAGGTTGCCCGACCATTTGCCAAGAAACCTCCCTCTGATACCAACTGTCACAACCCGCATTTTCTCAATGATAAAATCGTATCAGAGCAAGAGAAAACACGTGCCGTGATGCCACATCGTGCAGGGGATAACTGCACACGCTCAGGCAAAACCCCAGACCTTAGATTTTAAAGAAAATCGTTGATTGATGTGAAAGAAAACCAGTTATGTTGAATGGTCGTATCCCTCGGCACGGTGGATCAGCTAGTCCACAATTAAAAGTATATTTAGACGCAGCAGAAAATACTTTGGTTCAATTAAGTTGACACCCTAAATGAGCATAAGTGTCCCCGAGGGACAACTCATGGTATACATGATTCTAAAGTGAATATAATATATGAAAGATAGTCTTTTTACGCTAAGGAAATATAGCGTCTTTGTTTTATAAATATGTTATGCATGAGGTACATATAATAATGCTTTTAGGGTTTAAAATATCTAACATGCAACCTAGCATAAATCCTTCCCAGATGCAAGTAACTAACCACAAATAGGCAAAAGTAGCAGTTTAAGTTCATACCCAGCATCACAAGAAGCCACCAGTGGGCGTCAACAACCTGACACGAACCCACTGGTGAGTATGTATGTCTATACAGAAAGGTAAAAAACTGCCTCACAAAAACGGGGATCAACTATCTCAGCTACCCAAGAGACCACCAACAAGACCCTCCAAAAGAACTAGCCGCTGAACTGGCTACAACCTGTACCTGAGGCATTCAAGAAAGGAACACCTCAGCATGAGAATAATCAAAAAGATAAATAGAGCATTAGATTTATGAGTAAATAAAAAAGGTTTACCAACCCGGCAACAAAATGCTATAAGCAAAAGAAGGGAATGACAGTAAGAAAAGAGCACTGTCTAAAGCACAGCAAAGCACACCAAGTGCGAGCAATAAAAGCAATATGCCCTACTGTTGGCTCGACCAATGCTTACGAAAAGCAAATAGCCAAACTAGCAATCCGGCTAGGCAAGTATACCTATCGAACTGTAGTAAGGGGACACAAGTGTCGTATTAAAATCCGGGAACAGTTGAGTAAGCTTACTCACACGAAATCTATTATTTTATCGACGAAAAAATTAGGGTTTAGAAGAAAGCTAAGCGTACTAAAGGAAGAGAACTACTTGCAATGAAAGAGAGCTACTTGTATGAAAAGATAAAGAGAGCTAAAAGAGCGATTATACTAAAGCTTAGTAACGATGAGAGGAAAATGCACTCGATCAGAAATCACCTCAGCAAGAGTGGTTAGAATAATACGATAAATAAACCTAAGCTAATTAGGGTAAAGGTCCTTGACCGTGGAGGTTCCATAAATATTGACACGCTTCTCTCGAAGGCCGTGCCTAACTGAGTTTAGGAAGGTCTGACCGCTTTTCGCCTAAATCAGAGGCCTAAAACTCGCTTTTCGCGGTGAACCCCACTATTGTATTTTACTCCAATCTGGGAGATTTGAACGTCTGCCTCTCTCGAGGGGTGCGAACAACTCCCTTTACTCTTGAGTGCTCATTTCAAACTTTCGGCCTCTCGGCTAGCCCAGAATGAAAGTAAAGGTGGAGAGTATATATCGATGATATACCTCTAACCCGTGATAAATCAAGAGTAATTCAAGGCTAAACCCTAAAAAGAAAAGGTAAGATTCAAAGCATCATAACCTAATCACTCGAACCTCAGATCATTAAGATCGAGAACATGGAGTATTAGTTAATCATGGTGAGGTGTAAGAGGGGGAATGAGTAGAAGAAAATAATGAAAACAAAGTAGAAACGAAAAAGAAAACAACACTTCTTTATTAATGGAAACAGAGATCTTACAACTTGAAAACCAGAGATTACAAGTGCATGGAAAGTAAACTACACTATCATTAACATTATACTACAGAAAGAAGCTAGGAGCTAATACAGGGAAAGCATTAAGCTAGAGATAAGAAAAGCTAAAAATGAAGAGACATGCTTGAAAAAGTTCAAAAATACAAAGGACAGAACCTCCCCTCTCAATCCAAAAGGTGTGCCTGAACCCTTGGAGATGGGCTCTATTTATAGATTTTTTTCAGGTCGGGTCACGCCCCCCTGTCACGCCTGGGTCGGGCGTGACCCTGGGGCGTGACACATTCGATGAGACTTTTTCGGGCTGGAATTTAATTCTGGCGAAGTCGCTGAAGTACACGCCCAAACGTCATGCCCTGGTAGGGCGTATACCTGGGGCGTGTTTTTTGCGGCGTGACTTTGTTGAGCTAGGATTGAATGCTGGAGGTGACGGACGTGGTTGTTGAAGTACACGCCCATATGTCACGCCCGGGTCGGGCGTGACCCGGGGGCGTGACACTTTTGGGTGCAACAGTGGAGCAGGAAAAACGAGCGCGTTGCGGCGATTCCTCGGAACCTGGGGACATGCCTCTGGAACACGCCCTTATCGGATGTGACACAGGCGTGACAGAGGGCGTGTACACTAAGTTTCCACGGAATGCAGTTTCAGACCAATTGCTTCATTCCTCTGGGTTACACGCCCTATGTACACGCCCAGGTAGGGCGTGACCTGTGGGCGTGTCACAGCAAAATTCGGCTGAAAGCCGTCAAAACCTACAAAAAGCCGAAAAACGCATTAGCGACAAAAATATATACAAAGATGAATCAAAATAAGCACTTTACAAGACATGATTTGCTTTGAAACCCTGAAAATACCTTAATAAAATTGACTATAAACCGTATTATCAAATTACCCCAATCTTAAGTTTTTCTTGTCCCCAAGCAAAGATATAAAAACTAGCTAATCATAAAAAGTGACCAATTCAAAAAGTTTTAATCATGCTTACACAAGTACTATGCGAAATTCTAGATAGGGAGAATGTCAAACGTAAATCTAAAACAATTATTTTGGTATGATTTAACTTTTATAAACTTTACATAACGAAAATAAATCATCAAGAATTTTGACGAGACTCTTTAAATAGATTTAAGCAAGGAAACAAAAATGAAAAGAACGTATTGAGTTGTTACTAGATCCAAGCATCACATTATAATTATATCAATTAAATAACAAAAATCTAAGTTTAAATACAGAACTAAAACTGATTTACTTTTCTTCTTTTCGTAGCTGTTAAATAAGATTTAAAAAGGCGTGAATCAAAAGGACTTAATAGGACCGAAACGTTTGGTTTAGGATCATGAAATAGGAGTGAAATTCAAAGATAAATATGGAGGCTTAAAATCACACTAAACCAAAACAAAGAGTTTCAAACAAAATAAAAAATTTTATTTTAAACAAAAAATAAATATTTTTTCTTTCGTTTTCTTCTTTATTATTATTTATTTTTTTTCGTCATTTTGTTTTTCTTTTTTTTTCAAAACAAAGGCCATAAAAGTTTTTTTCTTTCATGCTGAATTGGCCAAATAAAATCAAACATTGCTTTTGAGTACACTTTTTTTTAATAATTTTTCCAAAGATAACACAAAATTTCCTAGTACGATTATAAAATTTTTTTGAATGAAACTCAAAAAATTTAGCGTGATTAGTTAGGTAGGAATTTTGGCTTTGGTGAAAATGAAATGCTATGTGGAGTTATCAAATGAAATTGGAAAAAAAGGCTCAAAAGCGGCTAACTAGTGGTAAAAGATTTTAGGTTGGCAGAAAAGTTCAAACGTAAACAAAAAAAGCCTAAATCATTTTCACGCTTTTTAAATTTATTTAAAACATAGATTCAAAAAATATCAAAAAGCAAGTTCGAGATAATAAAAGAAGATTGATGAAATTATTTTAAAAATAAAAATAATATGTGACTTGGATCGTTCATATCTACTACGTTATTCAAAAGTTGTTCTTACAAAAATTATCTAAAAATGAAAAGGAAAATAGTGGATGATGAATTTTAGAGAAAGTAAAGAAAATAAAGAACGGAAAACCATAATAGAAATGCGCGTTTTAAAGAAATGTTTCACCTTAACATGCTACCGTGAATTAGAAACACAGCATGGCTAACATTTTAATTGTGAAATATGATTAAGAAATGATTAGAAAAATTATAATTAACTACGTTGTTTATAAAGAATTTTGAGAAAAACAAAACACAAACATGAGGTACTATTGAAGTACCAAAATGCAGCTATATCTATGTTTTGGATTGTTGGATTTTTTTGGATTTTTATAAAAAGTAAAAGATATTTACAAAAGCAAAAAGAAGGAGGAAGCCCTCCCCCAAGCTTAAAATCTATATTGTCCTCAATGGAGAAGGAGGTTGGAGAACGAGAGAAAATTAAAGGACAGAAATGAAAGACAGGATTGAAAAACAGGTACTTCCCCGGTTTTATGTTGCAGGGAAAGTTGAGTGATGCCGTTCCCCCATGCTTGTGCTTTAGATCTTCATGAAACGTCTTCTGGTGGACTTTGTCATGGAATCAGAACCGTTGGAGCAGGCGATCGCAGAAGTTTCAGCTTGGTGGAGCCATTTGGGGCAAAAATTGTGAAATAAAGAAAATAGAAAAAGATAACTTGGGTTGCCTCCCAAGAGCGCCCTTTGTTTAAAGCGTCGTTTGAGCTCGACGCATCAAAATAAGATTGTCCAAAATATTGTTTAAAAATAAAGTTCGAATAAAGTTCAAAGTTTTTAAGTAAAATAAAGTTCAGATGAATCAAATGTCAGGACTGGAAAGATAGAGTTAACAGGGTTGGGACTGACATCATCACAGAAATACAGTTTAAGACGCTGACCATTCACTTTGAAATTACCCTTATCAGGGTGGGAATTTAAAACAGTACCATAATAAAAGACTTCTAAAACAGTAAAAGGCCCCGACCAACGTGATTTTAATTTACCCGGGAATAAACGTAAATGAGAATTATAAAGAAGAACTTAGTCGCCCGGCTTAAAGATTTTTGGGTGCCTAAGATGTCGATCGTGCAAACGCTTCGTCCGCTCTTTATAAAGTCTGTTATTTTCATATGCATAAGAGCACCACTCGTCGAGTTCGTTAAGTTGAAATTTTCTAAAATCGCCGACAGAGTGGGGATCGAAGTTTAAAAATCGTAAGGCCCAAAAGGCACGGTGTTCTAACTCTACGGGTAAATGACACGATTTTCCATAAACCAACCGATATGGCGTACATCCGAGGGCGGTTTTGTATGCTGTTCGGTAGGCCCATAGAGCATCGTCTAATTTGGCTGACCAGTTTTTTCTAGATGTGGAAACAGTCTTTTCTAAAATTCTTTTTATTTCTCTATTCACTACTTCGACTTGTCCGTTAGTTTGGGGGTGGTAGGCAGTGGAAAGCTTATGAGTAACGCCATATTTAGTTAGGATTTTTGAAAATTGTGCGTTACAAAAATGGGAACCCCTATCACTAATGATAGCGCGTGGCGTACCGAAGCGAGAAAATAATTTTTTTAGGAAATTAACTACGACTCGTGTGTCATTTGTAGGCAGAGCTTGGGCTTCGGCCCAACGCGAAACATAATCAACGGCAACTAAACTGTACTTATTCCCGAAGCTAGAAGGAAAAGGGCCGACAAAATCAATCCCCCAGAGGTCGAAAACTTCGCACTCTAGGAAATAATTTTGTGGCATTTCATTTTTATTCGAAATATTCCCCGACCGTTGGCAACTATCACACCTACTCACAAAGGCATGCGCATCTTTAAACAGGATAGGCCAGTAAAAACACGCGCTTAACACTTTGTGAGCGGTGTGAGCAGCTTGATAGTGCCCACCCGTCGGTCCTTCATGCAAATGTTTAATAATATCTAATCCTTCATCAAAAGAAACACACCTCCTGATCACTTGGTCTGCACAGACTTTAAAAAGATGCGGGTCCTCCCAAAATTAGTTCTTCAACTCAGAAAAGAATTTCTTCTTTTGCTGAGACGAGAACTCCTTTGGGAGCACCTGAGTCACTAGATAGTTAGCGATGTGTGCAAACCAAGGAGAAGTAGATGTGTTAATTGAAAAAAGCTTCTCATCGGGAAAATAATTGTTAAAACATTTTTCATCTAATTTTTCTATAAAAGGATTATCTAGGCGCGAAAGGTGGTCAGCGGCCAAGTTCTCGGCACCTCGCTTATCACGAATCTCTAAGTCAAACTCCTGGAGGAGTAAGACCCAGCGAATCAAGCTAGGCTTGGCATCCGTTTTAGAGAGAAGATATTTGAGGGCCGAGTGGTCCGTAAAAACAATAATTTTTGAAAGAGTAATATAAGGGCGGAATTTGTCAAAAGCGAATACTACTACTAAGAGCTCCATCTCGGTTGTGTTGTAATTTTCCTGTGCAGAAGTGAGCGTTTTACTAGCGTAATAAATGGGTGGAAGTTTTTGGAAATACGTTGACCTAGTACGGCTCCCACCGCATAACTACTCGCATCACACATTATCTCAAATGGAAGATCCCACAACGGAGCTATCATGATTGGGGCATCAATTAATTTTTCTTTTATTAAATTAAAGGCAGCCAGGCAAATGTCATCAAAGATGAATGGGGCATTTTTTCTAAGAGATGGGTAAGGGGCTTGGTAATCTTGGAAAAATCCTTTATGAAGCGGCGGTAGAAACTCGCATGACCTAGGAAACTTCTTATAGCTTTTATGTTCGTAGGTTGCGGCAGCTTCTCGATAACTTCTATTTTCACAACGTCTACTTCAATACCTCTTTCAGAAATTTTATGTCCCAAAACTAACCCTTCCCTCACCATAAAATGACATTTTTCCCAATTTAAGGCGAGGTTAGTTTCTTCGCCTCTCTCAAAGACTTTTTCAAGTTTCTCTAAGCAACTATCGAAGGAATTCCCGAACACGGAGAAATCATCCATGAAAACTTCCATAATGCTTTCTACGTACTTGTCAAAGATGGCGAGCATACATCGTTGGAATGTAGCTGGCGCATTGCACAATCCAAACGGCATTCTTCGGTATGCGAAGGTGCCGAAGGGACAAGTACACGTAGTTTTCTCCTGGTCCTCGGGGGAGATGGGTATTTGAAGATACCCCGTGAGGCCATTGAGAAAATAATAAAAGCTATGTCCGGAAAGCCGTTCTAAAATCTGATCAATGAACGGCAAGGGGAAGTGGTCCTTGCGGGTGGCGTCATTCAACTAACGGTAATCTATACACATTCGCCAATCGGTCACCGTCCGAGTCGGGATTAATTCATTATTTTCATTACTTATTATTGTTATCCCTCCCTTCTTTGGTACTACCTGTACTGGGCTAACCCACTTTCTGTCGGATATAGATAGATAATTCATGCGTCTAACAATTTCATAACCTCGCCCTTAACTACATCTTTCATGTTTGGGTTTATACGGCGCTGAGGTTCTATAGAGTTACGTGAATTATCTTCCATTTAGATTTTATGAGTGTAGAAAGATGGGTTTATGCCCTTGATATCAGATATCTGCCAAGCAATAGCTCGGCGATGCTTTCGTAAAATTGAAAGAAGTTTATCCTTTTGTGCATCCGTGAGGTAGGCCGAAACTATGACAGGCAGCTTGGAGTCCTTTTCTAAGAAAGCGTATCGAAGGTGCTCTGGTAGTTCTTTCAGTTCCAGGGTAGGGGGGTCATCATACGAGGTTTTAGAAATTCGTTCTTTTTCATAAACTATGTCCTCGTACACCTTTTTATATGTAAAATGAAAAGGGGTGTTGCTAGCGGCCATGGCGGCTTCGTGCAGCGATTCAGTTGGAAAAGTAGAAGAGGAACAAAAATCAAAAAATTCTTTTTCAAAATCAGAAAGGCGGGTGGAGGATTCTTCACATAGGTGTAGAGATACAGTTGGAGGAGTAGGAGAGGAACAAAAATTGGAAAATTCTTTTTCAAAATCAGAGGTGTGAGAGGAGGATTCTTCACTTACGGTATCTATGAAAAACAGGAGTCATCATTAGCTAGTGTGTTCTTCATCGAGGGGGTTATAGAGAAAGTTACTTCATCGTCGCCTACTCGAAGGAAGAGCTTACCATTGCTTACGTTAATGATAGCTCAGGAGGTGGCAAGGAAGGGTCGGCCAAGGATCAGGGGAACCTCGACGTCTTCTTCGATGTCCAAAATGACAAAGTCCACCGAGAAGATGAACTTGTCAACTTTAACTAGGACGTCCTCCACTATTCCTAACGGGTATTTGACTGATCTGTCAGCGAGCTGGATACTCATACATGTGGGGTTGAGACTACCAATTCCTAACTTTTTAAACAACGAGAGGGGCATAAGATTAATACTTGCACCTAGGTCGGCTAAAGCGTGTTTGACAAACAGATTACCAAAGACACACGGGATAGAGAATCTACCCGGGTCACTGATTTTCTTTGGTAATCCGTTTTTCAAAACTGCCGAGCACTCAGCATTTAACGTGACATGCGAAAGGTTCTCTAACTTCTTCTTGTTGGTCAGGAGGTCCTTAAGGTACTTAGCGTACTTCGGCATCTGGTATATGGCTTCGTAGAAAGGCAGATTTATGTGGATTTGTTTAAACATTTCTAAAAAACAGGTGTATTGATCATCCTGTTGTTGTTTATTAAGTTCGGAAGGGTATGGCTGGGATGGATTATTTTTAAAGGTGGGTGGTGGAGTGAGTTCTTTTTCTAAAACAGGGGTGATAATTTCTTCGGCAGAGGGTGAAATTTTTAAAACGGGAATGGAGCTTTGATTTTTTAAAGCGGGAACAGAGCTTTGATTTTGTAAAGCTGCAGCGGAGCTTGCCTCGGGCTCTTCACTTATCGTACTGGGAACTTTCTTCCCACTCCGAAGAGTTATAGCTTTTGCTTGCTCTCTCGTGTTGGGCTCGGTATTGGAAGGAAGAGACCCTATGGGTCGCTCAGAAATCATTTTAGCGAGCTGTCCTACCTGATTTTCTAAATTTTTAACACTTCCAGTTAAGGTTCTAATCGTAGCGTCATTAGCATTCATGTATTTTGAAAACATTTCCTCCAAACTTGGAGGTTTTGGAAAACTTTGAGGAGGTGGTGGTGGTGCAGAAAAATCAATTTGTGGTGGCGGGCGCACATCATTCGATGGATTACTCCATGAAAAATTCGGATGATTTCTTAATGCAGGATTATAACTATTTGGAAAATTAAAAACAGGAGGATGAAAATTTGCAGCAGAAAAATTATTAAAAGCGGTTCTAGGCATATTATTTACATAATCCAAATGTTCGGGGGGAGGAGTTGTAGATTCCCATACCTGAGGGGCGGAGGTAGCAATCATCTCCATAATTGTTTTGCTTAATATTTCAACTTGCAGCGCGAGCTGGGAGACGTTGTCCACTTCAAAGATACCTGCAGGCTTGCTCAGGCGGGACCTAGGCACATTCCACTAGTAAGTGTTCATGGCCATGTCCTCAAACAGCTCAAGAGCTGCTTCTGGGGTCTTATGATTTAAAGTACCGCCAGAAGCTGCATCTATCATTTGCTTCGTGCTTTGATTTAGCCCGTTATAAAACGTCTGCACCTGTAACCATACAGGTAGAGCGTGATGTGGGCATCGTCTTAATAATTCTTTAAATCTTTCCCAGGTTTCGTAAAGGGTCTCAGAATCTATTTGTCCAAAGGCAGAAATGTCATTTCTAAGTTTTGCAGTTTTAGCAGGCGGAAAATACTTCGCCAAAAAAATTTCGGTTAATTGTGTCCCAGTAGTTATACTATTTTTAGGAAGGGTGTTCAGCCACTGCTTAGCCTTAGTTCTAAGAGTGAAGGGAAATAATCTTAGCCGAATCGCATCATTTGTGACACCATTAATCTTAAACGTGTCACAAATCTCAAGAAAGCTTGCAATATGTGCGTTCGGATCTTCATCTTGAAGTCTGTCAAATTGCATGTATTGCTGCACCATTTGAATAATGCTAGGCTTCAGTTCGAAGTTGTTATTTGCTATCGCAGGGCGAACTATACTAGATTCAGTACCCTCGAGATTCGGCCGTGCATAATAGGACATAGGCCTTTGCACGACTTCCTCTACGTTGGGTTCTTCCATTCTTAAAGTGGAAAATGACTCGGAATCCTCAACTGGTATTTGGAGAGTAGGTCCTTGAAATCGCGATCTTCTCCGAAGAGTACGCTCAATTTCGTGGTCCAGTTCCAAAATAACCGATGGACTCCCGCAGGTCATGCACTAAAAGAAGAGAAGAGAAGAAAGAGAAATAAAATAAACTAGAAAAAGAGAGTTACTAATTTTTTTTGAAATAAAATTTTTTTTAAAAAAAAAAGTTTAACTCCTGAACTTCCCTAGGGCTACCCGGTGAAGGGTTCGCAAGGTACTAGACAAGATAGCGGCGTTTAAAACCGCTTTGCCCTTTTCGAGAGATTTAGGTGGCATAGAAAAATTGTGGAGTGGGTTTCTATTAATAGCGGTAATAAAAAAAACAAATTTAAAGAAGGAGGATGAGAAAGAGAAATGATAAAACTAATATATTCGTGTTTTCAATTTATCAACGAGCGTTGCTTCCCCGACAACAGCACCAAAAAACTTGTTCGCCCGGCCAATGCTTACGAAAGCAAACAGCCGAACTAGCAATCCGGCTAGGCAAGTATACCTATCGAACTGTAGTAAGGGGACACAAGTGTCGTATTAAAATCCGGGAACAGTTGAGTAAGCTTACTCACACGAAATCTATTATTTTATCGACGGAAAAATTAGGGTTTAGAAGAAAGCTAAGCGTACAAGGAAGAGAACTACTTGAATGAAAGAGAGCAACCTGCATGAAAAGATAAAGAGAGCTAAAAGAGCGATTATATTAAAGCTTAGTAACGATGAGAGGAAAATGCACTCGATCAGAAATCACCTCGGCAAGAGTGGTTAGAAAAATACGATAAATAAACCTATGCTAATTAGGGTAAAGGTCCTTGACCGTGGAGGTTCCATAAATATTGACACGCTTCTTTCGAAGGCCGTGCCTAACTGAGTTTAGGAAGGTCCGACCGACTTTCGCCTAAATCGGAGGCCTAAAACTCGCTTTTCGCGGTGAACCCCACTATTGGATTTTACTCCAATCCGGGAGATTTGAACGTCTGCCTCTCTCGAGGGGTGCGAACAACTCCCTTTACTCTTGAGTGATCATTTCAAACTTTTGGCCTCTCGGCTAGCCCAGAATGAAAGCAAAGGTGGAGAGTATATATCGATGATATACCTCCAACCCGTGATAAATCAAGATTAATTCAAGGCTAAACCCTAAAAAGAAAAGGTAAGATTCAAAGCCTCATAACCTAATCACTCGAACCTCGGATGATCAAGATCGAGTGCAAGGAGGATTAGTTAATCATGGTGAGGTGGAAGAGGGGGAATGAGTAGAAGAAAATAATGAAAACAAAGTAGAAACGAAAAAGAAAACAACACTTCTTTATTAACGGAAACAGGGATCTTACAACTTGAAAACCAGAGATTACAAGTGCATGGAAAGTAAACTACACTTTCATTAACATTATACTACAGAAAGAAGCTAGGAGCTAATACAGGGAAGGCATTAAGCTAGAGATAAGAAGAGCTAAAAATGAAGAGACATGCTTGAAAAAGTTCAAAAGTACAAAGGACAGAACCTCCCCTCTCAATCCAAAAGGTGTGCCTGAACCCTTAGATATGGGCTCTATTTATAGATTTTTTCGGGTCGGGTCACGCCCCCCTGTCACGCCTGGGTCAGGCGTGACCCTGGGGCGTGACACATTCGGTGCGACTTTTTCGGGTTGGAATTTAATTCTGGCAAAGTAGCTGAAGTACACGCCCAAATGTCACGCCCTGGTAGGGCGTGTACCTGGGGCGTGTTTTTTGCGGCGTGACTTTGTTGAGCTGGGATTGAATGCTGGAGGTGACGGGCGTGGTTGCTGAAGTACACGCCCATATGTCATGCCTGGATCGGGCGTGACCCGGGGGCGTGACACCTTTGGGTGCGACGATGGAGCGGGAAAAACGAGCGCGTTGCGGCGATTCCTCGGAACCTGGGGACATGCCTCTGGAACACGCCCGTGTCGGATGTGACACGGGCGTGACAGAGGGTATGTACACTAAGTTTCCACAGAATGCAGTTTCGGGCCAATTGCTTCATTCCTCTGGGTTACATGCCCTAGGTACACGCCCAGGTAGGGCGTGACCAGGGGGCGTGTCACAGCAAAATTCGGCTGAAAGCCGTCAAAACCTGCAAAAAGCAGAAAAACGCATTAGCGACAAAAATGTATATAAAGGTGAATCAAAATAAGCACTTTACAAGACATGATTTGCTTTGAAACACTGAAAATACCCTAATAAAATTGACTATAAACCGTATTATCACCTACAAAAGAGTCTGCAACAGCAACAAGATATATTCATATATGCCAAAAGAAAAAGGCACAGAATAGGAAAGGAACTAACAGTCCTAACACATGGGTGAGTGGAAGTGGTCAAAACATGGATCTGAATACGCAACCATAACCAGATCCAAAAAGGGCTAAGGGGTCAAACAGTGGCAGCACTAGGGTCCCACACACGCCAACCCAAACCGGGGCAAAAGGCGGTGGCCACAGCTCTCCACATAAAACCACCCCTCCAGTGGCCACCAAACTCCACCACCTGCCACAACCCAAGAGTCGGCATGCAAAACTTAGCCGAACACCCAATACCACCCCCTAGAGAAAGGGAAAAGTCACACTAACAATCCTAAGGAAACACACGAACCCAAGACAGAAACGTCGAGCCCACTCGACACGGCGTTGAGTAAGCTCCACTCACTTGATGCCAAAATACTTAGCCGCAAATCCTACGCTGGATGACGGTGTTGAGTGAACTCGGCTCACTCGACACTGTCAGCGCTTTCCACATAGGGTAAACGTAAGTTTTAGTTAAAACCTCAGCCTAAACTCTCTCAACGCGCAAAAATAGAGAGTTGGAAATTTAATCCCAACCCTCCCTTCCATCCTAACTACTCGGGACTACCACAACTAAACCTAAACTACCACTACCGCAACCTCACCCTAACTCTAGCTACCCACTGTACACCAAACCTCAGACAAAAGAGATAACATTTATCTAATTGCAAAAAAGCAATGAAGCAGCCCATGGCTGAAATGAAGGAAAAGGCATCCTATTGCTCTAACTTTCTAAGGAGGAAAAAAATAAAGAAAACAGAAGTTTTGCACAGGAAAAGAAAGCAGAGTAAAGGTTAGAAATAATTTGGCAAGGGCAAGGGAGCCACTTGCCTCTACCTCCAGGAAAAACAACAACTAACACCACGGCTTGGCACCGGCGGCAAGATCGGCCACCTAGAAGACCAAAACTGAAACTTGAGGAAAAAGAAAAGAAATCAGATACTCTCAACTCCTAGAAGCAACCCTAAATCAAGGAAAACTTACATGGAAGGGAAGATCTAGACGATATCAAGCCAAATCTGCTATAGCACGAGAAAAACGAGCTTCCTCCCGCAAAAACCGGCCAAAAAACCACCGCTTCCACTCAAAACCCTTCCGCTGGAAGCTCTCCAGACTCGGGAACAATGAAAAATGAGGAGGAAAAAAACGGTTCACGGAAACAAAAGATGCTCTCAGGAGAAAAAGTACGGAACACGCCCCAAACACGCTCGTGACACGGCCCGACACGCCCGTGTCATGGGGCGTGTACTTACACACTCAACAAACGTCGATCTCCACTCGACGAAAACACGGGACACGCCCCAGACACGCCCGTGACACGACCCGACATGCCCATGTCACGGGGCGTGTACTCACACACCTACCCACTTGACGATCGTCGATCTCAGCTCGACGAGACATGTGACACGCCCTGTGACACGCCCGTGTACCAACTCAAACACCACTCGATGATCGTGGAGCGCTGATCGTCGAATAGAGAGACACGCCCCGTGTCATGCCCGTGAAACGACGACCCGTGTTCTCACTAAAACACCGCCTGACGACCATCGAGCGCAGCTCGATGAATCGAATGGGGACACGCCCTGTGACACGCCCGTGTCACAGGCCGCGTTCCTACCAAAAAAACCCGCCGACCAAAAAATTCGTCGACCAGAGAAAAGAAAGCTCTACCCGAGCATGACACGCCCTTGGTCACGCCCGTGACCCAGGCCGTGTCACCCAAACTTCACAAAAAAAAACTACTAACTCCTAGCAAAAAAGACAAGGCACCAGCCTACAAGATCGGCCACATCAGGCCACACACGGCACATAAAACATTACAGCTAACAAGGCAAACGTCGAAACGATGCAAAAGCAAACGATCCCGGACTTCGACCAAAACTCGCACCGTAGCTAAACTCCCAAGCTATGAAAACAACGGTGAGGTCGAAAACAACATCCGACGATCGTACACTCGGGCTAACACCTCCCGAAGCCAAAACACAAGCATTTTCCTAAGAGGCCCAACCGAGTCACCAAAACAGACTTCGGCTAGCTGGGGAAACTTGCCAACAGGCTACAACCAGGCTACACAAGGAACCTAAAGAGCTAATATCACGCTCTACAATGGCGAAAGGCCGGAAATGCGTCATCGTAACGCCAATCCAAGATCAAACAAAACAAAGAAAAACCAGGGGCGTTACAACCAGGTTATCTTTAGTTTCACAGATTCACATCTAAACCAAGATCAGTGTTAGATTGTATCTCTCTTCTTTAGTTTTTGTGTTATTATAGTAATGACACAAAATAAAGATTATGCTAGCACCAGACCTCCAATCTGCAACTTAAACAAATTTGCAATCTGGAAAGCAAGAATCAAGCTATACATGAATTATATTGATGAGAATATTTTCAACTCTATTTTGACAGGTCCTCTTCAACCTACATCATTTACATCAACAACAACTTCTAGCACTCATGCAGTTCCACCACATGAGTGGACTGATGCTCAGAAGAAAGCCAAAATAGTTGATGCTAAAGCTATGAATATATTGGCTCAAACCATGTCAAATGATATCTTCCAAAAGGTGGCTGAGTGCACCTCTACAAAAGAAATCTGGGATTCTCTAAACAAGATTGTGGCAGGCTCAGCAGATGAAAGAAAGGATTGAAGATCCCTCATAATATCTCAATATGAGAACTTCAAGAAGGAGGAATCTGAAACAGTGACTGAGATGTATAATAGACTTAGTGTAATCATCAATGAACTGAAGACCCTGGACAAAGATATCTCCTTGACGGAGATTAATGAAAAGATCCTAATGTGCTTCCCCAACACTTGGGATTCTAGGATCTGGCCAATCATAGAAGCCAGAAGCATGAATGAGATATCCACTGAGTCTCTCTTGGGAAAGCTCAAATCCTATGAGCAATTAATCAACATCAGAGAGGCTGCTTAACTGAAGGCCTCAACCTCTTCAAGAAAGGAACACAATAATTCTTTCAAAGAAACGGAAGAATTTGAAACCCTTCTAGCCAATGAAGAGCTGATGAGCTTGCTGGTCAAAAGATTCTACAAACTGGCCAAGAAAGATTTCAGAAGAAGGCCATCCAAAAATGATGATAAAACCAAGTATGACAGAACCCCTACCAAGGAGATTGTCTGCTTTTGATGCAGAAATCCTGGGCACATTCGTCCTGAATACCCAGAAGCTCAGAAAAGAGACAAGGGAAAAGAGAAAGAGAACAAGAAGAACTCCAGCAGGCATTCAAATAAACACTCCTCCAAAAAATATAAAAGAAAGGAAAAAAGTTTCATTGCCGAAACATGGAGTGATACTGATGAAGTGACCTCATCTTCCAACTCCAGTGAAGATGAAGAAGAAGCCAAGGCAAGAGAATTTTGCCTCATGGCAATTAATGCCTCATGCAACAGACCCAATGCTAAAGACCAAGTAGAAATCCATTCTGCGGAATCAGAAGAGGAATCTGAGATAGAAGAGGATCAGTTAATCTCTTCCCTTGATTTTTATTCTAGTAATTTTAAAAATGAGTTCAAATCATTATGCACTGACCTAATAAAATCTAAAAAAGAAATCAAAATGCTAAGAGATAGACAATATGAATTTGATAATCTATTTGCTGAAAACACTAGGCTTAAAGATGATTGAGTTTTAGCAAATGAACAAATTATTTCCCTAAAAACAGAATTATGTGAGGCTAAGCAACTTGTGGAATCTCTCAATGGGAGAAGACTTAAGCTGATGGACATCACAAGTACAGTCAATGTCAGACTAAATGGCAAACTGGGCTTAGGTGCTTCATCAAGCTTACCTCCCATACTTAAGAAAAACATATTATCAACCCCTATAAAATTTTTTTCAGCTAAAGAAAAAGAAGTAATAAACAATAAGCAACCCACAGAAGAATTACTTAAATCTAAAAATCAAAAGAACTGAAACAAGAAAAATCAAAATAAAAACAAAGTTCAACAGATTTCGTCGAACTCATATCGACAAAATGTGGCTTATTCATTGAACTCCGATCTACGATCTACGAACACTAACTTTAGCCATAACAATTCGTCTTACTGCGATCGATGAATAATATATGGTTCGTCGAGAAGAGATCGATGAACTTGGGGCATAGAAAATGAATATATTCATTCTCTGAGCAGAGATCGACGATCTCATCCCACTTCATCCAACTCTGGTCGACGAACTTACAACTTTTCATCGAACCCAATCAGACATAAAAAAATCATAATTTTGACAGAAACTTTAATCAATCTAGTAAACCTTTTAATCCTTATGCTAAATGGGAAATTCCACCTAGGAGATACCATCCCTTAGGATATAAATCACAACCTGAATTTTCAGTTATATCAAGTTTTTCTTATCAGAAAAATAAAGGGCCCAAGGTAATCTGGGTCAACAACAACTAATTGTTTTCTTTGCAGGTAAATGGCTGTCCAGCTTTAAATCAACAATGGTATCTGCACATTGGATGCTCCAAGCATATGACTGGCAGCAAGGACAACCTAAACAACTATAAGTCAAGCTGGGAGCAAAGGTGATCTTTGTTGATTCAAATTATGGTCAGCCTGAAGGCTTTGGAGAAGTTAAGATTGGAGCAGTCACTTTAAAAAAGGTTACGTATGTAAGTTGACTAAAACATAACCTCATCTCCATAAGTCAACTATGTGATGAAGGTTATCAGGTATAATTTAACTCCAGCTATTGTATTATTTCTACAAAAGAAAACCAAACTGTTTTAATTAGAAATAGACAAGGCAACATATATGTAGTTGATTTTCATTCTGCAACATCACATATATGTTTACTTAGTCTTGTTAACAATCAAAATGATTTATGACATAAAAGATTAGGACATGTTAATTTGAAAAACATTACTAGGTTATCTAAAGACAAACTTGTTAGAGTTTTGCCTTTTAGTCCCTACAAGAAGGAAGGCCTCTGTAGGGCTTATCAATTAGGAAAGCAAACTAAATCTAGTTTTAAATCAGTTAATAAATGTGATTCACCTAGGATCCTGTACTTGCTACACATGGACCATTTTGGCCCTATTGATGTACATAGCTTAGGAGGGAAATCTTATACTCTAGTTATAGTAGATGACTTTTCAAGATTCACTTGGGTGTTCTTTCTGAGATCTAAGTAAGATACTTTCAAAGTTCTTACAGATTTTCTCAAGACCATACAGATTGAGTAGTCTACTCAAGTTGCATTGATCAGAAGTGATCATGGTAATGAGTTTGAGTCTCTTCTTATGCATGAGTTCTTTGAGAATGAAGGTATCATGCATTGCTTCTCTACTCCTAGAACTCCTCAACAAAATGGGGTAGCTGAAAGGAAAAATAGAACCCTAATTGAAGTTGCAGGCACATTACTTGTAGATGCTTGCATTCCGCTATCCTTTTGGGCAGAGGCTGTGAGCACAACAAACTATGTATTGAATAGAAGTTTGATACATAAACTTAAGAATAAGACTCTCTATGAATTGCTTAAAGGGAAGAAACCTAAAATCACATATTTTAAAATATTTGGTTGTATATGTTATATTCATAATAATGACAAGAAATACAGTAGAAAGTTTGAAGTTAAGGCTGCAGAGGGAATTTTTCTAGGATATTCCCAAGTCAGCAAAGCTTATAGGAGGTTTAATAAATCTACTTTAAAAATTGAAGAATCTATTCATGTGACTTTTTATGAAGCTAACATGTCTTATAAGGAGAAAGAAATTTCTACCAACAGCACTTTGCAGGCACCTCACTTGTGTGAGAGATTGAATGATCTAAGCCTCACCCAAGAGGTTCCAATATATCCATCTCCACAAGTTGAAGAAAAAAGTGAATAAAAAAGCATAGAGGTGACTGAACCCTTTCCAACAGCTAATGAAATTCCATAAGAGGAATTTATTCCCCAAGATGTTTCCCAACCAGCTCCTCCCACTAATTTTGTCACACTTAGAGATCACCCTAGATCTCAAGTGATTGTAGACATTTCAGCTAGTGTGCAAACAAGGCATCAACGCAACCCTGACTTGATGTTTGCTTGTTTCCTTTCTCAACTTGAGCCCCAAACCATTAAAGATTTAGAGCAAAATCCTCACTGGATCATTGCAATGCAAGAGAAGCTCAATCAATTTGAGAGATATAGAGTTTGGGAATTAGTTCATAGACCCAAAGACTACCCAGTCATTGGAACCAAATGGGTATTTAGAAATAAATTGGATGCAGAAGGCAACATTATGAGGAACAAGGCAAGGCTAATATCTAAAGGCTATAGGCAAGAGGAAGGCATTGATTATGATCAAACATTTGCTCCTGTTGCAAGACTTGAGGCTATAAGAATCTTCCTTGCATATGCTGCATTCAAGAAGTTCAAAGTCTATCAAATGGATGTTAAAAGTGCTTTTCTGAATGGATAACTCAAAGAAGAAGTATATGTGGAGCAACCAGTAGGTTTTATCTCTCCAACATATCCATATCATGTCTTTAGATTGCATAAAGCTCTCCATAGTTTAAAGCAAGCTCCAAGTGCTTGGTATGAGACCTTAGCTAGCTTCCTGTTAGAGCATAAATTTTCTAGAGGCATTGTAGATAGGACTCTTTTTATTAAGCATCATAAAGATAAAATCTTATTAGTACAAATTTATGTAGATGATATTATCTTTGGCTCAACTGATCCCAAACTATGCAAAAGGTTCTCTAACCTTATGCATTCAATGTTTGAGATGAGTAGCATGGGTGAACTTTTATATTCCCTTCGTCTCCAAGTGGAACACTCATCTGATGGTATCTTCATCTCCCAATATAAATATGCTAAGGAGCTTGTTAAAAGTTTTGGGATGTGTGATGCCTCAGCTATGAAGACACCCATGGCTGCAAATGCTGTGATAGATTCTGATGAATATGAAAAACCTGTTTATCAGAGGTTGTATAGGGCCATTATTGGGTCCCTATTATATCTCATAGCAAGTAGGCCAAACATTATGTTTGCTACATGCATTTATGCTAGGTTCCATGTGAACCATAAAGAATCTCACTATATTTTGCTAAAAAGAATTTTGAGATATATAAAAGGTTGTCCAAATCTAGGAGTTCTATATCCATCAGAGTCAGAATTTGACTTAACTGGATTTTCAAATGCTGACTATGCTGGATGTAGAGGGGACAGAAAGAGCATCACAGGAACATATCAGTTCCTTGGTGATAGACTAGTGTCCTGATTCTGTAAAAAGCAAACCTTTGTGTCCACATCAACTGCAAAAACAGAATATATAGCTGCTGGCAACTGTTGCTCAAAAGTTTTGTGGATACAAAACCAACTACTGGATTATGGATACAACTTAAATAATTCAAATATATATTGTGATAGTACAGTGCTATATCCATAACACAAAATCAAGTGCATCATAGTTGGACCAAGCATATAGAATAAGCATCATTTCATTAGAGATTGTGTAGACAAAAAGAAAATTAATCTTGTCTTCATTTCCACTAATTTACAAAGGACAGACATCTTCACCAAGCCATTGGATGAGAAGAAACATCTGTTTTTCTTTAATTAGTTAGGAATGATCAATGGAGATAAGTTATTTTAAATTTTGTCTGTGGTCGACGATTTGTTGACAGTTCGTCGAACAGAGATCGACAATCTGTGAACTCCTCATGAAGAGTTCGACGAACGGAGTTCGACGATCACTTCTTAGTGAAACAGTTTTCGTCGAATGGAGATCAATGATTCTTGCTTCAGTGAATTTTTCGTCGAACAAAGTTCGACGATTTATTCGTCTTATTCAAACTGAGATCGACGAACTCATTTTCTATTAAAATACTTCGTCGAAGTCAGATCGAAGATCTTTTCTTTTTTCGTCGAACGGAGACTGGCGGTTCATATTCTGAAAACCTTATATCTAAGTTTTCTTCGACCTCCGCCCCGCGCTTTCAGTTCCTTTGCACTTGATCTTCGTTTCTCTCTTGCAGGTGCATTCATGGCGATTCCAGCAAGCGCTCTCTCCACCACGAAATTTGATATGGGATTTGATATAGATTTCGATTCTTTCTAGTTCTCTGACGCAATCTTTATAGAAATCTTGAAGTTTTTTGAAGATCAACATCTGAAGCGGTTCATGAAACTGAGAATCAAGATTGCAATGATAAAGATCAAAGAATGGGTCTTTACTTCCTCCACAACAGACGATAA
Organism: Platanthera guangdongensis; assembly: GCA_039583875.1. Classification (NCBI taxonomy): domain Eukaryota; kingdom Viridiplantae; phylum Streptophyta; class Magnoliopsida; order Asparagales; family Orchidaceae; genus Platanthera; species Platanthera guangdongensis. The sequence continues at coordinate 144,499,265 of CM077166.1, forward strand.
CATGACAGGAACTATTTCTGGTAACTGGGTTTCCCTCTCTCGAAATATACTAACCAAAATTTTCGGTCTACAAAATGGTGATGATGAGATAGAAATGAACTCTGAGGAGTATAACAATATGTTAATCAAAATGGGTCATTCTGGAGATAACCCTAATAAGCTACTGAAAAAGAACTTGTCTGCTGAATATATGTTCTTAGCTGATGTAGTAGGTAAGGTACTGTTAGCAAGCATACAGAACATGACTGCATCACCAGCCACCGGTTCTTGGTGATGGCTATTTTGGTTGATAAGAAAGGAATTAACTGGGGTCAGTTATTATTTGATCTGATTAAGTTGAAGAACAACCCAAAAGAAGTCTGTTTTGGCTGGGTTCTGGAGATTTTTCTACAGGAGAAAGCATCTGAACATCTAGTTTCCTCACCAGTGTTCATAAACGCCACCAAGAGGCTAACCTCTGCCCTATTTGGTAGATGGGAGAGGAGGATCACAAAGCCAACCAAGGCTTCCTCCTCCTCCAGGCCTTTTGAGGGCACTAGTGCTGATACATCCACTCCCCACCCTAGTGCTGAAGAAGTTCCTCCATCCCATCCAACAATAACTCCTCCATCTCCCCCACTATCTTCAACTCCTCCTCTACAACAACCTGCCATCTCAATCCCTTCATAAACTCATATGCCAACACCTCCTCAATCTCCACTCCATCTCACACCTCCTCAATCTCCTCTTCCATCCCACCTCCAAGACATCAACACTAACACATTCTTGTCATTCCCTACATTAAATCTGCTCACCTCCTTACCATCCACACCCACTTCTCCTATTCATACCATTTCCAGTCCAACACCATCCCCTGCACCATCATCTCCTCAGGATAACATCCTCCCTGATGTCATTCCTTCTGCGAATCCCTATGTATCCACCCAAACTCCACCTAAGTTTATTGATATAGTTTCCCCTTGCCTGTCCACCATCCTGGAGCACATCACTCCAGTGATTAGGACACTTATAGCAGAGGCCATTACACCTCTTGCTAATTCTATTTCTGCTCTTGTTGCTGCTGTAACGTCCCGAATCGCTCTAGGCCCCTAGTGTGTGTGTTTTGAGTCAGGAGGGGTTGACTCGAGTCCTGAGAAGTGCCGGGAATTGGACTGCACTTGTGGTGACATGGAGAAATCAGTGTAAAAAGACATGGGTAGCGACACGGGTAGCGACACGGGCGTGTCCCTACCCGTGTGCGTCGAGTTGAGCTCGACGAGCCGTGTCGAGATCGTCGAACTGTGTCGACACCAGGTGACACGGGTAGTGACACGGCCGTGTCCCTACCCGTGTGCGTCGAGATGGTCTCGACGAAGCGTGTCGAGATCGTCGAGATGCGTCGAGATAGTCGAGCGGGGACACGGGTCGTGACACGGGCGTGTCCCTACCCGTGTGCGTCGAGTTGAGCTCGACGAGAAGTGTCGAGATGCAACCCGAGAAGTACACGGCCAATGACACGGCCAGGCACACGGCCGTGTCATGTGAACACGGGTCGGGACACGGGCGTGTCCCTACCCGTGTCAAACATTGAACCGACATGGAAACCGCCACGGCCGTTTCGCGGAAGCGGGACACGGGTACGGACACGGCCGTGTCCCTACCCGTGTCATATTTTGTTTATAAGGGGCAGATAAAACCCTAGCCATTTTTCATTCTCATTTCCTTCCCCTATTTCATGTGAGAGCTCCTGGTGAGAGGAAACTGCAGGAGCAAGTTCTACCGAAGGGGATCCGCCATCGCCGTGAAAGAGAAGATGCCGCCAAGGAGAACTACGAGATCCATGGCCGGAAATGGTGGTACCGCTGGAGCCAATGTGAGTTTCCTACCCTCTCCCTTGGTGCTAGATCTATAGTTATTTTCCTAGGAGAGACATCGACTCAAGAGAGTCTTGATGGTGAGGAGGAGTTTTCTAGGAAAGGCCATGCTAAGACTTGTGTCTTAGGTTTTAGATCTCTTCAACCACGCCCTTCTTCAATGTGATGATAAGGGATGGGTTCGTGAAGGGTTTTGGCCTCTTGAGGGTGAATAAGGGAGGAGGTTTTCTGGAATGATTTGGGAAGAATCGCCTTGAGGAGGAAGATGAACCGATGCCGTTACTTCCGCCTTAAGATGCGTGCAGAATCTGTATTCTGCGCGCAGCAAACTTCGTGGCCATTTTTAAGTGTGATATGGCCAGATCTGGGCTTTCGGCTAAACACGAAAATTGAAGCCCTTAAAAATACCTTTCCAACGAATGGTTGCACGACATCTGGCGAAGTCGGTAGCCACGGGAAAGTCTAATCGAAATTGGTGTTCTATAAATCTTGTATGCAGAAACTGTGTTCTGTACGCAGCGGACTTCAAGTCCGATTTCAAATAGGATAATGTCAAATCTGGGTTGGGGTCCGAATACGAGAGTTGTAGACCTCGGAAAGACCTTTTCATCGTGGGGTTATATGTCTTCACCGGATTCCTATAGCTTCGGGAATCTCCGGTCGAAGTTGCTGTCCAGATTCAACCTGCACCTAAATTCTGGGCTTAATGGAAAAATGGGTTTTGATTCGGTGGAATTAATAATGCAAGACACTTGGCTTGGATGAATGATTAATCATTTGTTGCAGATTTCATATTACCAAATTGAGAAACAATATTATTTAAACGAACTGAATTGGTAGGAATTGAAAGATTGTTAATTGTGCACCTCATGTTTATATTATGACATTATCAATTGAAAAGTGAGATAGATCTTTATATGCGCATCATGTTTATATTACATTGTCATCATTTGGAAACTCATATAAATGAATAGATTATGATCATGGACATGTTTGATTAATGAAATGAGTCTTGTAGTCCAATACTTAGAGAGTCGTCTCCCTACGGGTAGTATTGTGAAGGGATGTAAGTGCGGTGTTGACCGTCACTTGTTTTGGTTGTGTTGAGATAAGGTGTGGATGGATGGTTGGGCTGTGTCCTCGTGTTTACTTCCGAGGCCCCTTCCATGATATGTTGCTGTGGTATTTGCATGTGGTGTGAGTCGACACGCGGTGTCGTAATCCTGGGTTAAGGATAGTGTGGCAGGTCTACGGGCTCGCCAGTCATCACACCGACGGGAGTTGGCAGTTAGACTTGGTCGGTTTGGGCTGTGTCCTCGGTGTTCACGTCCCGAGGCCCCTCCGGCCATGTGAACGGTCGGGTTGTGTCCTCGTGCTTTCTTCCGAGGCCCCTTCCGGGTCACACAAGGCCAGTTCGGGCTGTGTTCTTGGTGCACATCTACCCAAGACCCCGCTGGGCCATAGTACGCATGGGCTCCGCTGTTGTGTTCTTAGCGTTGAGGCGTACGGAGGCCTAGGTGAAGTAGTGTGATACCCGCCTAGTAGTAGAAGTGCCCGTTCTACTGTCACCGCCTGGCCACGGCGGCTGATGCCTGAGAGGTTAGCTACCTGCTCGAAAAGTGGGAACTATAGTCTGTGTCGACATAGCAATTGCATGGGTGTGCATGGGTGAGTCATTGCATAGCATTCATAGCATTTCATAACATTGCACAACAAGATCCTCATCGTATAAGTTTGTATGGGCACTCCTATACGATGAGTTACTTTATGTAACCCGATCCTTAACTTATAAGTTTGTATGGGCATTCTTATAAGTTAAGTTACTTTCCTGCTGTAGATTTCCTTACACTTGTGTTATATGATGTTAGCTTGTAGAACTGCTAGATTATACATTATATTCATGTACCTTGCCACCTGCTTATACTCCTTTACTTGCATATTTGTTATATACTATACTCTTGTTCCTTTTCTCCGCCCGGTGCCGAGGAGTCGCCGGGGGAGCGGATGTGAAACCACTTAGTCGTTTCGACTAACGGTTGCTACGTCTACCTTTTTAGGAGGTCACGCCGCAGGTAGAGCAGCCGCAGACTACGCAGCAGGACAGCCAGGCCAGGACGACAGGGCCTGAAGTGACGGTGCCGTCGATACCGTCGGTTACTGATGTTAGTATTTTGATTTCTCTGATGTAGCCCGTTTGGGCAATGATTAGCTGTACTCTGATATTTTGTAGAAGCATGTTTAGCTTCTCATTATTTCATGTTTTTGGACATTATTTACTTAGTGTGGATTTTGACTTCTCTTGCTTATTTATTTGGTTGGGTTGGCATTTATATTGATATGATTGTAGCCGGCGGAATAGGCGTCTTGTGGTACAGGTTAGCCCGTGTGCTAATGCTACCGCAAGGCGGCTGTTCTGGGCATAAGACTCCTCCTTCGTGCCGTGTTTTGGGATCCGGGGAGGAGGGGTCTTACAAATGGTATCAGTTTGCCACGATCCTCAACTAAGAAGTCATTCAACAATGGTGCCACCCCTGTTTGGTTAGTCAGTTTGGGGACAAACTGACTTAGCGGAAGCAGTGGTGTGCCCATATGTAATTCACATTAAGATTGTCCAACTTTGACCTTAAGTTTAGCCAACCTGACCACAAATTTGTCGTGTATGTGTAGGTTCCACTGCATGTTGAGCCGATGGGGGTACTCCTACCCCTCCCATACCCACTCAGTTCGAACAGTCTGAGTTGGGGCAGACGCTCACCACCATTCTTGATGCTTTTAAGGCACAGCAGGCTCCGGTGCAACAACAGGCCCCGAGCTCCAACTGGCTGAGCACCTTCCGGGCTCTCTCCCCTCCCGTCTACCTTGGGACGGAGTCAGCCGTACGTACAGAGGAATGGCTAGACACGATACAGGAGTTGTTGGCTGGTATCCGTTGCCCAGCCAACATGGCAGTGACATTGGCAGTGTCCGTCTTGGACTTACATGCGAAGAGGTGGTGGAAGTCCCTCATGGGCTCTACCTTCCAAGGCCGGATCTACACTGAGATAAGTTGGAGTGAATTCTCGGGTGTTTTCTTGGAGCACTTTATCCCTACATCGGCCCGAGATGAGCTTGAGCAGAGGTTCCTTCTACTAAAGCAGGATCAAAGTCGGTTACAGAATACTAGCGGGAATTCCAGCATCTCGCAAGGTTTGCGGATTCTTATGAGTTGGATGACAGAGGTTATGCCAAGCGCTTCTATACAGGGCTGCGAGATCCCCTAAGGCAGTCCCTTTTGTTTATAGCGGATGGTAGCTTGGCGGAGATCATTGATATGGCGAAAAGATTGGAGGCGGACCACCTGGGATGTAGTAAGAGGCCTGCGGAGGACGTGATGGAAGCCGGCCCAAGTAATAGAAGGAGGCGGGACTTCAGAGGAGGAAGAGGTTATCAAAGAGGTGGAGGGCGTGTCCACCGAAACTATAGGGTGGAGCATCCAGTTCCGCAGCCGCCTGCGTTGCCTCCACCCCCACAGCCTCAGCGATTTCAACAACCTGAAGGGCGTCGTGGTCTGGTGTGCTTCGAATGCAACCAGCCGGGCCACATCCGGCGTTTTTGCCCGCAGCTATATGGGAACACCCCTCCTGCTCTCCCTCCTGCTCTCCCTCCTGCTCTCCCTCCAGCAGCTCCACGAGGGCGGGGATATATGCGTGGTCGAGGACGAGGACCGCCAAGAGGAAACCCCGGACCGGTCCGGGATCAGGTGTACGCGCTTGACATGGCGCAGGAACGGAACCCACAAGATGTGATTGCAGGTATGATTTAATTAATTTACATATTTGCATGGTCTAACTTGATTTGATTAGAACTTACTAGACACTAGCAATAAGTTTTGGTTGTTGGTACTTAGGCAACGTGATTATTGGCGGGAAGACAGCCTATGCGCTGTTCGATACCGGTGCCTCACACTCATTTGTGTCCGAGGATTTCATAAAAGACGTGGAGGATGTACAGTACTTCACTGGCATAGCCCGACGTGTACGCCTTCCGGATGGCTCGGAGATGATCGCAACCGCCAAGTGCGAGTTTGAGTTATTTATTGATGGGAAGGCCTTTGATACGCCGGCCACGGTTCTGAGAATGCCGGAGTTTGACATCATTTTGGGCATGGTATGGCTGGATTGGCACATCGCGAGGATCGACTGCGCGGAGAAGCGGATCTATTTGAGATATGGAGACTCTGACGTCATCTTCCAAGGTATTGGCTCCGCACCTCGCATGATGTTATCTTCCGTCCAGGTTGTAAAAGCTCATATGAAGGGGGAGGAGGTCTTCATGATCTGGTTCGAGTTGAAGGAGGAAGCGTTGGAATTAATGGATGTACGGGTTGTGCGGGATTTTCCCGAGGTATTTCCTGAGAAGCTACCAGGATTACCTCCGCATAGAGAGGTTGACTTCCAGATCAATCTAGTACCAGGTGCCAAGCCTGTATCCAAGGCTCCGTACAGAATGGCTCCGAAAGAACTCGCGGAGTTTAGAGTTCAATTGCAAGAACTGGTGGATTCAGGGTTCGTTCGCCCCAGTTCATCACCATGGGGAGCCCCTGTGCTATTCGTAAAGAAGAAGGATGGAACCCTGCGATTGTGCATAGATTATCGGGAACTCAATCGGTTGACGGTACGGAACACTTATCCACTACCTCGGATCGATGAGTTGTTCGATCAACTAGTGGGAGCACATTGGTTTTCTAAATTGGATTTGCGCTCCGGATACTATCAGTTGAGGATACAAGAAGGGGACATCCAGAAAACGGCCTTCAGTTCGAGATATGGTTTGTATGAGTTCACAGTAATGTCGTTTGGGCTCACAAATGCCCGGTGTTTGAACCATATTTGGACATCTTCGTCATTGTTTTCATCGACGACATCTTGGTCTACTCAAAGACGGAGGAGGAGCATGTCGAGCACCTGACCTTGGTTTTGAAGAAATTGAAGGAGCATGCCTTGTATGCCAAGTTTAGCAAGTGTGAATTCTGGCTTAAGGAGGTAGCTTTCTTGGGGCATGTGATCAGTGGAGCAAGATTAGCGGTGGATCCAGATAAGGTGCGAGCCGTGAAGGAGTGGTCGCCCTTGAAGTCGGCGGCCGATGTACGAAGCTTTCTTGGACTTGCTGGGTACTACCGCAAGTTCGTGAAAGGATTTTCCAAGATTGCCCTTCCCCTTACCTCCTTGACGAAGAAGGGTGTGCCATTTGAGTGGACACCTCAATGTGAAGCGGCATTTCAAGAGATGAAGGATAGGCTTACCTCCGCCCCCATCCTTGCACTTCCATCGGGGAAGGAAGGATTCCAAGTTTACACGGACGCATCATATCAAGGGATGGGAGCGGTATTGATGCAGCACGGGCACGTGATCGCATATGCTTCAAGGCAGTTAAAGAAACATGAAATCAATTACCCGGTTCATGATTTGGAGTTGGGAGCAGTGGTCTTCGCTTTGAAGGTCTGGAGGCATTACCTATATGGCGTACACTGCGAGATCTTTTCCGATCACAAGAACTTGAAGTATGTCCACACTCAGAAGGAGTTGAACCTGAGACAACGGCGGTGGTTGGAATTTCTATGCGACTATGAGTTCACCATGAACTACCACCCCGGGAAAGCGAACTCGGTAGCCGATGCCTTGAGTAGAAAAGCGCCAGGCTCTAGCCCAGAGTCTCAGTTGATGAGTATGGAGTTAGCTCGGATGATCGAGGAGATGGAAATTACTCTAGTATTCAAGGCTCCTTCGGCAGAGTATGCGGAGTATTTGGCCAACATGAGCATAGTTTGTGATATCCGAGACCGGATTCGGGTGGAGCAAGGAATGGATGCGGCCTTGGCCCCGGCAATCAAGGCAATTGAAGATGGGGCCACCGATGAGTACACACTCAAAGACGGCCTCGTTTATTCTCGTGGCCGACTCTATATTCCCAAGGGCGGCAAAATTCGGGAGGATATCTTGAGAGAGGCACATTCCTCTCAATATTCAGTGCACCCGGGTATTGCTAAGATGTATGCCGGATTGCGAAAGACCATGTGTTGGCCGGGAATGAAGAAGGATGTTCGCTATTATGTTACACATTGCGAAGCTTGCCAAAGAGTGAAGGCTGAATGCAGGAGTCCCGGTGGTTTGTTGCAGTCACTGCCCATCCCCGAATGGAAGTTCGAGGATATCTCCATGGACTTCGTTCATGGGTTACCCCGTTCCCGCTCCGGGCATGATTCAGTGTGGGTTATTGTTGATCGACTGACAAAGGTGGCCCGGTTCATTCCAATGAAGAAGGAAGCACACGTGGATGTTTTGGTACGCCTTTTCGTGGAGCAATTTGTACGGTATCATGGCGTGCCCAAGACAATTGTTTCGGATCGGGATGGTCGATTTACATCCAATGAGTGGAAGGCGGTACAGGCGTATTTGGGCTCGCGCCTAACCTTTAGTACTGCATTCCACCCACAGACGGACGGGCAGTCTGAAAGGACCATCAGGACACTGGAAGATTTATTGAGGTTATGTGTGCTGGACAGAGGAGAGCCATGGGAAAGGCTCTTGCCACTAGTGGAATTCTCCTATAATAATAGCCATCAGGCAAGCATCGGCATGGCGCCCCATGAAGCCCTTTACGGAAGAAGGTGCAGGACTCCCTTGTCTTGGGTGCAGGATGAAGATCCGAAGGCATTGGGAAATGAATACATAGATGATACTGATGCGGCGGTCAGATTGATACGGGATCGCATGTTGGAAGCTCAAAGTCGACAGGCGAAATATTACAATAAAAAGCACCGGATGGTGGAGTTCCAAGTGGGCGAAAAAGTGTTCCTCAAGATTCGGCCGATGCATGGAGTGTCGTGGGTGCGTGGAGTGAAAAAGCTCAGCCCAAGGTATGTTGGGCCTTATACTATATTGGAAAGGATTGGCCCGTTGGCCTATCGGTTGGAGTTACCACCAGAACTAGAAAATCTCCACGACGTGTTCCATGTGTCGTCGCTTCGAAAAGCACTGTTGCGGCCCGACCAGTATATTCCCACTACTGATGGTGCAGTGGCATCAGATAGGTCTGTGCGACTAGAGCCGGTGCGGATTGTTGACAGCGAGACAAGAACTTTGCGCCGTAAAAGTGTACCCTTGGTGAAGGTACAATGGTCGAATCATGGGAAAGAGGAGTACACGTGGGAGCCAATGGATTTGATGCAGCAACGCTACCCGGAGTTGTTTGCCCAAGGTAATCTTATTTAAAAATATATGATAAATTTCCTGTTAAGCTTTTTTCCACACAGCCTAAGCCTGATTTCGGGGACGAAATCTTTTATTTTGTTTATAGGATTTGTAACGTCCCGAATCGCTCTAGGCCCCTAGTGTGTGTGTTTTGAGTCAGGAGGGGTTGACTCGAGTCCTGAGAAGTGCCGGGAATTGGACTGCACTTGTGGTGACATGGAGAAATCAGTTAAAAAGACATGGGTAGCGACACGGGTAGCGACACGGGTGTGTCCCTACCCGTGTGCGTCGAGTTGAGCTCGATGAGCCGTGTCGAGATCGTCGAACTGTGTCGACACCAGGTGACACGGGTAGTGACACGGCCATGTCCCTACCCGTGTGCGTCGAGATGGTCTCGACGAAGCGTGTCGAGATCGTCGAGATGCGTCGAGATAGTCGAGCGGGGGACACGGGTCGTGACACGGGCGTGTCCCTACCCATGTGCGTCGAGTTGAGCTCGACAAGAAGTGTCGAGATGCAACCCGAGAAGTACACGGCCAATGACACGGCCAGGCACACGGCCGTGTCATGTGAACACGGGTCGGGACACGGGCGTGTCCCTACCCGTGTCAAACATTGAACCGACATGGAAACCGCCACGGCCGTTTCGCGGAAGCGGGACACGGGTACGGACACGGCCGTGTCCCTACCCGTGTCATATTTTGTTTATAAGGGGCAGATAAAACCCTAGCCATTTTTCATTCTCATTTCCTTCCCCTATTTCCTGTGAGAGCTCCTGGTGAGAGGAAACTGCAGGAGCAAGTTCTACCGAAGGGGATCCGCCATCGCCGTGAAAGAGAAGATGCCGCCAAGGAGAACTACGAGATCCATGACCGGAAATGGTGGTACCGCTGGAGCCAATGTGAGTTTCCTACCCTCTCCCTTGGTGCTAGATCTATAGTTATTTTCCTAGGAGATACATCGACTCAAGAGAGTCTTGATGGTGAGGAGGAGTTTTCTAGGAAAGGCCATGCTAAGACTTGTGTCTTAGGTTTTAGATCTCTTCAACCACGCCCTTCTTCAATGTGATGATAAGGGATGGGTTCGTGAAGGGTTTTGGACTCTTGAGGGTGAATAAGGGAGGAGGTTTTCTGGAATGATTTGGGAAGAATCGCCTTGAGGAGGAAGATGAACCGATGCCGTTCATTCCGCCTTAAGATGCGTGCAGAATTTGTATTCTGCGCGCAGCGAACTTCGTGGCCATTTTTAAGTGCGATATGGCCAGATCTGGGCTTTCGGCTAAACACGAAAATTGAAGCCCTTGAAAATACCTTTCCAACGAATGGTTTTACGACATCTGGCGAAGTCGGTAGCCACGGGAAAGTCTAATCGAAATTGGTGTTCTATAAATCTTGTATGCAGAAACTGTGTTCTGTACGCAGCGGACTTCAAGTCCGATTTCAAATAGGATAATGTCAAATCTGGGTTGGGGTCCGAATACGAGAGTTGTAGACCTCAGAAAGACCTTTTCATCGTGGGGTTACACGTCTTCACCGGATTCCTGTAGCTTTGGGAATCTCCGGTCGAAGTTGCTGTCCAGATTCAACCTGCACCTAAATTCTGGGCTTAATGGAAAAATGGGTTTTGATTCGGTGGAATTAATAATGCAAGACACTTGGCTTGGATGAATAATTAATCATTTGTTGCAGATTTCATATTACCAAATTGAGAAACAATATTATTTAAACGAACTGAATTGGTAGGAATTGAAAGATTGTTAATTGTGCACCTCATGTTTTTATTATGACATTATCAATTGAAAAGTGAGATAGATCTTTATATGCGCATCATGTTTATATTACATTGTCATCATTTGGAAACTCATATAAATGAATAGATTATGATCATGGACATGTTTGATTAATGAAATGAGTCTTGTAGTCCAATACTTAGAGAGTCGTCTCCCTACGGGTAGTATTGTGAAGGGATGTAAGTGCGGTGTTGACCGTCACTTGTTTTGGTTGTGTTGAGATAAGGTGTGAATGGATGGTTGGGCTGTGTCCTCGTGTTTACTTCCGAGGCCCCTTCCATGATATGTTGCTGTGGTATTTGCATGTGGTGTGAGTCGACACGCGGTGTCGTAATCCTGGGTTAAGGATAGTGTGGCAGGTCTACGGGCTCGCCAGTCATCACACCGACGGGAGTTGGCAGTTAGACTTGGTCGGTTTGGGCTGTGTCCTCGGTGTTCACATCCCGAGGCCCCTCCGGCCATGTGAACGGTCGGGTTGTGTCCTCGTGCTTTCTTCCGAGGCCCCTTCCGGGTCACACAAGGCCAGTTCGGGCTGTGTTCTTGGTGCACATCTACCCAAGACCCCGCTGGGCCATAGTACGCATGGGCTCCGCTGTTGTGTTCTTAGCGTTGAGGCGTACGGAGGCCTAGGTGAAGTAGTGTGATACCCGCCTAGTAGTAGAAGTGCCCGTTCTACTGTCACCGCCTGGCCACGGCGGCTGATGCCTGAGAGGTTAGCTACCTGCTCGAAAAGTGGGAACTATAGTCTGTGTCGACATAGCAATTGCATGGGTGTGCATGGGTGAGTCATTGCATAGCATTCATAGCATTTCATAACATTGCACAACAAGATCCTCATCGTATAAGTTTGTATGGGAACTCCTATACGATGAGTTACTTTATGTAACCCGATCCTTAACTTATAAGTTTGTATGGGCATTCTTATAAGTTAAGTTACTTTCCTGCTGTAGATTTCCTTACACTTGTGTTATATGATGTTAGCTTGTAGAACTGCTAGATTATACATTATATTCATGTACCTTGCCACCTGCTTATACTCCTTTACTTGCATATTTGTTATATACTATACTCTTGTTCCTTTTCTCCGCCCGGTGCCGAGGAATCGCCGGGGGAGCGGATGTGAAACCACTTAGTCGTTTCGACTAACGGTTGCTACGTCTACCTTTTTAGGAGGTCACGCCGCAGGTAGAGCAGCCGCAGACTACGCAGCAGGACAGCCAGGCCAGGACGACAGGGCCTGAAGTGACGGTGCCGTCGATACCGTCGGTTACTGATGTTAGTATTTTGATTACTCTGATGTAGCCCGTTTGGGCAATGATTAGCTGTACTCTGATATTTTGTAGAAGCATGTTTAGCTTCTCATTATTTCATGTTTTTGGACATTATTTACTTAGTGTGGATTTTGACTTCTCTTGCTTATTTATTTGGTTGGGTTGGCATTTATATTGATATGGTTGTAGCCGGCGGAATAGGCGTCTTGTGGTACAGGTTAGCCCGTGTGCTAATGCTACCGCAAGGCGGCTGTTCTGGGCATAAGACTCCTCCTTCGTGCCGTGTTTTGGGATCCGGGGAGGAGGGGTCTTACAGCTGCCCCCTCTGTCCCTCCTTCTTCCACTAGGGGCCTGATTCCAGCCTCTGCTGAACTCAGAAAGGGAGAGATGCTCAATGAAGGAGCTTCTCTAGTTTCAGTAGCAGCAGTAGTTACAGATTCAGATTCAGATATTCATATGGTTCTTGATACAGACACAGTTATAGAGGATATATATTTAATAACTGTTGGTGATTGCTTTGTCCATCCCATAGTGGATTTGTTTAATTTGTTGAATTATTTTGGTATAGTTTATTTAACCTTTCTTCCTTCTGTCCGCCTAAAGCCATCTTTTGTTATTGTACCTTATATAGCACCTATTAGTCCTACAGTTGCAAAAGTACAAAAACTAGTTACAAAAAATGATGATAAAGATGATGATAATAATGATGATAATTCTGATGAAAGCCCTTCTGCTAAAAAGAAATTTTCAAAGAAAAGGAAGGCTCCTCAAGTTTTTGCTCCTAAGCCAATCCAACACATAATACTCCTTATTATATCCTTCAAAAATTACTCCTTACCCTGGTATGCCAGCCTGGATGTGGCTGTCCAGGAATCAGCAAAAGGAAAGAATGAAAAGTAGAAGATATTCTCCTCCTCCTCAAAGACATTGGAAAGGACCACCTCCTCCTCCACCTGCTGCTGGTGCTTCAGGTAGCTCATATCAGAGGTCTACCTCATATACTCAAACATAACATAGGCAACATGGTAGATCCTCATCTTCTCAAGGAAGCAGCCATAGAGGTACCCTTCAAGCAGGTATCAACATCAGCAAGAATATAAACAACCTCAATAACATCAACAACAACAACAACAATAATAGAAAGATCATGAACAACAAAAGGCTGAAAGTTCAAAAAGGCCAGAGTCTCCTCAAATTCCCTTTGTGGATCCAGAGACATAGACTACTGCTAAAATGGCCAGGTTCCAGGAACTAGTTGGATTATCTTTGATAAACAAGGCTATAGCTGAAGGAAAAGATGCCTCCCAGTATTCAACAATGTCCAAATATAGGAAAGAAGAATTAAATAGGTATGAGAAAGCTAACAAATTCTTTAATGTAGATGCCTATATGAATCTACACCCAGAGGTTGTTGTGCCTAGAGCCACATCTCTCAATTTCATTGGAGCTGCTGATATGAAAATTTCAAAGAAGCAAGAAGCATATCCAAATAGTGAAATCAAGTTTACGCAGCCTTCTGACAAAGAAAAGGAGGACAAGCAAAAGGAGAAAATGAAGAAAAAGAAATGAGTTTATTCTGTTTAAGTTTCTAAACTCTTTATTTATGTACTATAACAAATCTACTATAAATATCTGCTGCATATTTCTATTTTTCTGTGAGATATATTTTCTTGCTTTGTGATTGTTTTTATTTCATGTCTATTAGTGACCTCACCAAAATAGGGGAAGATTGTTGGATCCCCAGTTGATTTAGGATAGGTTCACTAACTAGGATAATTATCCCACCATGTTTAGTCAGGGTCATGTCATTGTGTTATAGAGTTTAGGCTAAGTCCTTAGTATCAACCACACATGGACCAACCATCAGAAGACTCAAAGACTTAGGAGAAAATCAGTTCAAAAACTGAGTTCGACTTTCGTTGAACTCAGCTCGATGAAAGTCGTGCTCGCTCGACGAACTCAGAGTAAATTCTCTGAGTTAAGTTCCAGGATATTCGAGCTCAGGTCAATGATTTCTGGGAAATCAACTTCAACTCATTAAATCCAAAATACTTTCTCTGAACTCAGGTCGACAAACAAGAATTCCCAGGTCGACGAACACGATTTCTCTGGTCGACGATCTTTGATCTTTGTCGACGAAATCTGTTCTCTGGTCGACGTTTGATGTGCAGTTTCAAACTTAGAATTTTCACTCTTTTTGTCCCTATTCTCATGCAGTAATTCATGAATAATCAATGCTTATATTGTCTAAATATAGCCGTTAGTGGCAGCATTGATTATGGTCTTCATCAGGAATATTACTTGCCATTTTTAATAGGACAGTTGGGGAAATTCATTAATGATATATTCTCTCCAGCCGAAATTCCATTCTCCATGCACTCATCATTCAATTCTAAAGGATTTCAAAATTCAAAGGAGAATTAGACAGAGATATATAAAAGAGATTTTTTTTCTTTCAGTCATATGCAGGAGAGACAGTACACAAGAAATCATTCAAGAAAAGCAATTCTGCTCTGTCTTCATCAAGTGTTCATCCTCTAGCAAGCTTTTAAGAGACAATCAACTTCAATATGTCTATAGCTTTCTGGAGAAATCTTTAGAAGACCTACTCACCCTGCAAAGCTCTCATTCTTCATGAACAGATCTTCATCTCAGGGGGAGCTTTGACACCATCAAGGATCCACAAGTCTTCTCAGTTACTTTATGAAAAGAGAAGACAACATCTACTTTTATCTTCTTTACCCCACTATACACAGGGTCCTAGCTCCCTTCAAAAGTTCAACACTTGGTTGCAAGTCTCCTGATCAAAAGACTTGATTTGGCTTTTAGGCACCTGATCAAACGCCGGAAGGGTTTCCTGACCTACCTGAAGCAGATCTTGTGGTGACAGGCACCTAAGCAAAAACATGATTGGTGGCAGGGCACCTGATCAAAAACCTGAGTGGATTCCTACCAGGGTGGTATAAGAGTGGATGTACCCAATTTTTAGGGGAACCACTATAAAAATTCTTGTGTCGTCTGTGATGCTCTCTCATTTTTATTGTGTGCTGCTTGCTTTGTAGTTTAGTTTTTATTTCTGCACTCTCTGATTACACATATAAGTATCATTATTTTACTTATGCAATAAAAATCTGATAAGATTTTAATACACTCTATTCACCCCACCCTCTACAGTTAAACAGTCTAATCTCACAAGTGGTATCAGTGCATACCACCACTTTCAATTTAAATTGAAAATTAAGTTGGATTTATAAATTAGTTGTTCTGCGTAATCTATCTCTTTTCAATTATATACGTCGATTAAGGCAAGCACACCTATCGCGTAGTAGTATATTATTTTTTGAAATATCAAGGTCATATTTTTCCACGGATCTGTGTCGAGTACTCTACTTTAGGGACTAGAACTATTATTTTATCGAAAGGAGTTCAAGAATTTTTTGAACGTAAAAGAAATGTATTACCTAGCGGTTTTGAAAATATACGAGGTAGAGAGCACTTGATTTTGACTTACTTTGGGAAATAATTTCAAAATAATAAAAAATTTCTACTTTACTTTATTAAAATACTTGACTGCGGAGGTTCAAAAAATATGAGTGCACCTCTATAGAGGATACATCCACCTGTGATTACGTATTTTGATCAAACTTTCATTTTTAATCAAAAATACCTTAATGCACGCTTTATGTTGTGAACCCCACTATTAAACTCGTACTAGTTTTCGAAGGTTCTACCCGGGACACTTACGTTCAGCTCTTTCGAGAATGAGGCATTGTTTCTATTTACCTGAGAATGATCAATTTTTTGGTAAATCTTAAGTTTTTAATTGAGAACATAGGGTTTTTAATATGCAGAAATAATATCTTTGCCAAAGCTCACCTTAATCGTGTGCTAAAAGTTCTTAGCCTCTCATTGGGATAGGGGTGTTAGTAAAAAGGTAAAAGGACATATAAAAGTGCAGAAATAATATCCTTCCTAATGTATCTCGGTTGGTGCTAAAAAGTTCTTAGCCTCCAATCAGGGTAGGAGTGGTAGTAATAAAATTAAAAAAATTATAAAGGTGCAAAAATAATATTCGTTCCAACCATCTTAATCAAGCGCTAAAAGTTCTTAGCCTTTCATCCGAGATGGGGTTGGTATAAAAAGAAAAGTACTTATGCACACACCATTTCTCAACAGAATATGAAAGCTAAGTTATAAGGAATAATAGAGGAAACTTTACTGAAAGCTGAAATTTATTACTTAAAAAAATATTACATATTAGGAAACCCAAACTAGGGTTAGAAAAATATCACTCAAAAGCAAATTATAAACACTATATAGAACTAGTTTGAACTTTACAAGTTATCCTTAAACATCTGCCATGGTCCTCCTGTTGGATACATTGGAAACAATGTACTTGATTTGAATAAGCCCTTTCAACTCAATAATATACACAAGATTGTATTTTATGTATGTTTTAGATTATACATGCAGGTTGGTCTATGTCATATTGATTGGACAAGTGGACCAACTAACATTGATAGGTGGACTCATAGAAGCTGACTAGAAAGGTAGAAATTTTACTATGTCCGCAGGCGTCGAGTGAAGCTAGTTCACTCAACTCCATACAACTAAAAGTGTTGATTGAAGTCAGGATAGTCAAAGCAAAAAATGACAAAGTACAAAAGTGTCGACACACTTCACAACGTTGTCGACACCTTTGTAGGAGAATTATCAATAGATCATATCTACTGTGTCGAGACAATTTAGTAATCTCGACACCTTGAAGATTCAAGACAGTAGTGTCGAGACAAGTCAGTTATCTCGACACCTTGTAGGATCAAGACATCTGTGTGGAGAAAATTTAGTTATCTCGACACCTTGAAGATGAAGTCAGCAGTGTCGAGTCAAGTCAAATATCTCGACACCTTAAAGCTCAGGACAGTAGTGTCGAGATAATATAAATGTCTTGACACCACGAAGAACTGAAGTAAAGACTTAAAGATGTCGACACCCAGCTGACAGTAGTGTCGAGACAATTAAAATGTCTCAACACAATGAAGACTTAAAGATGTCGACACTAGTAAACAATTGTATCGAGACTGCTAAGATGTCTTGACATTTTGCAGTTTACACTATGTATTATTGTGTCGAGACACTTGGGACATCTCGACAGTTATGATTCTGAAGATATACAGAGTCAGCACAAAAGTGTCAAGTAAAGTCAGAAATGTCACATCAGTTACAGTAACATGATATCTCATTAGAAATTATTTGAAGGAGAACTTGAAGTATGATGGCGTAATGATGACATCATCAATCAGAAGACAACGAACTGTGAAGGCTATAAATAGAGGGGTTGTCTACATAGAATACAACAATCAGAAGAATCACATAATCAATCATTTTCTCTCATTCTGAGGAGGGCGACAACCCCAAGAAGAAGGAAGACAAAGGTCTTCAAGAAAAATCTACTGATCCTTTCAACAAGTTGACCAGAGAATTAAGGTGGATCTATTCTAACAGTTCTTCAAGGAAATCAAGACGATTAACTTCAAGAATTTGCCGATCTACCGAAGAATCATTTCAGCTTGTCTGCTCATCAAGAATCTGTCATGTGCTACTGAATTGAAGAATCTGAATTCTCAGATAAGTCAGATTATAGAATTTCTATTTTCTGAGATTATTTTCTTTCTTATTTACCTCTTAATTTTGTAAGATCCCTTTGAGATCTGAGTGAGTAGTAGATAAATTCTCTGAGTTGTAAGCCCAATTTATAAAGGCTGAGGCAGGGTTCTTGAGAGACCTGAGGTAGGTGATTTGTGAGGGATCACTAAGGTGTAAGCCTGTGTTATAAAGGCTGAGGAAGGGTTCTTGAGGGACCTGAGGAATGATATTGGGTGGATGTCATAGGTAGGACCTGTTGGTGTGAGTTGTAGGTTTCTTAATAGAAACTGTGCCTATAAGATCTATTGGTATGAGTTGAATAGTAGGAGATATAATCTTATCTTGCACATTGCTAGTGTGGAAGAAGTGGGAAAGTGGATGTACCCTAGATAGGGGAACCACTATAAAATTTCTGTGTGCTCTGTGGAATTCTTGTGTTATGTGCTTGTGAATATTTATTTTTAAGATTCTGTTCAACCTTTAGTAAAAGTAACAAAGAAATTTAAAAGACACCTATTCACCCCCCCTCCCCTCTTGGTGATTAACTACACATAGATTTATCTTTGAAGTGGTGTTGGAGGGAGCTTATGCAAAGAAATACATAACAGTCAGAAAAAAATCCTAAGGTTGATTGATACATATCTGATTTCAGAATCTCATAGAAAACTCAGTTCTATGAAGCTTCCTATTTCTACAAATGATAATTTTGCTATTTGGAAGCAGAGGGTGAGATTGTTCATGGAGACATCAGATCCAAGAATCTTTGTCACTGTACAAGAAGTACCATATATTCCCATGAAGGTATATGTCTTAAATGCAAATATGCAAACCCCTAAGAGTGTGTCTGAGATGACAAAGGATGAGGTGGTTCTTGCTACCATGAATAAAAGAGCAGAAAACATAATTGTCAGTGCAATAGATAATTCAACCTTTCAGAACTTTGTCTATTATAAAACATCCAAGGAGATGTGGGACAGTCTGTTAGTCTATATGGAAGGCACAGAAGAAGATAAAGTTGACAGAAAGTCTCTACTAAAACAGCATAAAAGTTAGGGTTAGATATGATATACTCTAGAGGAGGGGGGGGGTGAATAGAGTATCGTGAAACTTTAAGGCCTTTTTGCTGTAAATAAAAACAGTCCTAAGATAAAGTGATCTACCACAGGCACTACAAATATAAACTAATGTCACAGACACAACAACCTAACTAGCACAGCCACATAGAGAACAAAGGAAAAAGATGGCAACCAGACAACACAAGAAATTTATAGTTGTTCCCCTAAAATTGGGTACCTCCACTCTTCTACCACCCTAGTAGGAATCCACTCAGGTTTTTGATCAGGTGAATGCCAAAAATGAGATTTTGATCAGGTGCTCAAAAACTAATCCAAGTCTTTTGATCAGGTGACTTGCAACCAGGAAAAACTTTTGAAGGGAGTTAAAGAACCCTTTTTACAGTGGGGGTGAGAGAGTGATGATGTCTTCTCTTTCTCAAATAAAATTGAGAAGACTTTAGTGGATCTTTTGATGTTAACAAAGCTCCCCCTCAGATATTGATCTTTTCAGGAAGGTTGGAGCTTTGCTTCAGGGTGAGTAGGCCTTCAATCCATTAGCCTTGACCAAAAGATATCCTGGAACTTCTTGACTGATAGAGTTATTGTTGTCCTTGAAGAATCCTGGAATGAAGAAGGAAGAGGACTCTTGATTTAGAATGGATGTTCTTCTTCTTCTTTTTCAGCTTGTTGTTGTTTTTGTAGTCTTTGGCTTATTCTTTTCTCTGTTACTGTATATTGCTTTCTATGTCATGCTCGGCTAGCCCTATTTAGTATATTTTCTATATTTTGTTCATCTTAGAAGGAAGAAGAAAAATCCTTTTATATTTTCTGTGAAATCTTCCTTCTGAATTTTTGAATTCCTTCCAGCATTGATTGCTGACGGCCTTGAGAATGTCTGCAGTGATTGATTTCCCCAACTGTCCCATTGAAAAATGGCAAGTAATAATCCTGATGAAGACCATAATTAATGATGCGTCTAACGGTAATATTCAGAGAATATTAAGCATTGATTACTCAGTAATTAGTGCAATAAAATAAGGTACAGAGGGAGGAAAAGTCCATGTCTGGAACTGCATTGAAATCATCGACCAAAGAACAGAATTCGTCGACCTGGGTCCTGAGTTCGTCAAGCTGAGAAGTTATGTTCGTCAACTAGATAATTATTGTTCGTTGACCTGAGATCCAAGGTCGTCGACCTAAGAATAGATAACTACTTTCTCTAGAACCTTGCCAATTCTGTGCATCAAGATCGTTGAGCTGAGACTCCAACTTCGTCGATTGGAGTATGATTCTGGACTTAAGAATGTAGAAGTAAAGTGTCCAGAAATCGTCGACCTGAGAATTAAGTTTGTTGACCTGAGAATTAAGTTCGTCGACCTGAGAACTGCTAACAGTTACTTGATACAACTTGTCGATACTATGGTCCAAGTTCGTCGAGCGGAGAACATGAATTCATCGACTGGAGTATGATTCTGGACTTAGAATATTGAGATTTTTCTGGACTTTAGAATATTGTGGTAGAGCATCCAGAGATCGTAGACCTGAGAACTAAATTTGTCGAGCTCAGCTCAGAGAATTGTCTTTGAGTTCGTCGAGCTAAGCACGCCTTTCGTCGAGCTGAGTTCGACGAACGTCGAACTCATTTCCTGAGTCTTTGAAATTTCTCTAAGTCCTGAGTCTTCTGCAGTCTATTGATGGCTGGTCCATGTAGTGTTGACTCTAATGACATGGCCTAGACTCTAGGACACAAACATGACCCTAGATATACATGTTGGGTCAAACATCAAAGTTTAGTGAACCTAGCCCAAATCCAACTAGGGATCCAATAATCTTCCCCTATTTGGGTAAGGTCACTAATTACAGACAAACAAAAATTTACAAAGCAAGAAAACATATATCTGGCAGGAAAAATTTAAATGTGCAACAGATATATATATATATATATATATATACAGTAAACTTTGTCTCAGGAATTTACCAGACAGTTTTAGAATAACAGAAAGACTAAAGGCAGTTCAAAATTTATTTCTTCTTCTTTTGCTCCTTATGCTTCTCCTCTTTAGCTTTTTCACCAGGCTGAGTGAACCTGATCTCCCTGTTTGGATTGGCTGCTTGTACTTTTGTCATTGTCATATCAGCATCCCTAATGATACTAAGGGAGGTGGCCCTTGGCACTACAACTTCTGGATGTAATTTCATGTAGACATCAACATTAAAAAATTTGTTAGCTTTAGCAAACCTAATGAGTTATTCCTTCCTGTATTTGGACATGGTAGTGTATTCAGAAGGACCCTTTCCTTCAGCTTTTGCTTTTTTGATCATGGATAGGCCAACCAATTCATGGAATCTGGCCATCCTTACTGTTGTATTTGTTTCTGGATCTTCAAAAGGTACAGGAGGGGAGGCAGGTCTCTTTGGGATTTCAACTTTCTGATGTTCAGTAATTTGTTGTTGTTATTGATGATGTTGTTTGCCTAATGAATAATGCCTCTGCTGGCTGCTTCCTGAGGAGGTGGAGGACCTACCCTGATGTCTCTGATATGTTTGGTATTGGGTAGTGCTCTGAGTTGAAGAACTTGAAGCACCAGCAGCAGGTGGATGAGGAGCAGGGTCCTTTCTGAATCTTTGAGGAGGAGGTGAGTACTTCCTGCTTTTCTTTCTTTCTTTCTGCTGGTTCTTAGACAGCCACATCCATGCTGGCATGCCCTTGTAAGGTGTGATTTTCTGAAGTATATAATTGGGAGTATCATTGGTTGGATTAGGTTTTGGGCAGGAGGTGGAGGAGATTTCCTTTTCTTGGAGACTTTCTTCTTTTTAGGCTCATCATCAGAATCCTCTTAATCATCATCATCATCCGAAGAATCTTGAGGAGTATCAGACAGTGCATTTATTTCTTTTAGAGCCTCTGTAGATATCATGGGTTTCTCTGCCTGGGAAGGAGCTAGAGGAGGAGGAGTTGGAGTAGGAGAGCTATATACAATAGAGCTTTCAGCAACTATTTTATTCTCTTCTTCTATGTTAGCCATGATCAATTCATCAAGATCAGGCATTGGGGAGTCATCCATAACAAAAGTTGGAGCAAAAATATCTCTAGGAGGGGATGAAGTAATGAGGGGAGCAGCTTTTCGTGGAGATGAAATAGCCGGAGCCTCTATAATAGCAAAACTATACTTTAGTTGCTTGGCAACCTTGGGGCTTATTTGTGAGGTGTAGGGGACTATAGCCAAAGATGGCTTTATGCAGTGTTCTGGCAGAAAGTTCAAATGAGCTGTATCAAACATGCTCAACAATTTCAAAGATCACTTGTGGGATTTATAATATAATCATCAATAGTGTCTATCTCAGCCATAACAGGCTCATCCATATCAGTATCTGATTCTATTAAATATATTATGTCAGAAGGATCTATTATATCTTCTGAGGAGTCAGTCATGAAAGAATCAAGTTCTGCTGCTACTGCTGTTGCTTTTTCTGCTGCTGCTCCTGCTATTTCTGCTACTGCTGCTATTTTTGCTTCTATATTCACTGGAACTTCTTCATCATGAAGCATCTCCACCTGACTGGCTGCAGAAGGTCTTAGAGCTAGTCCCCCAGAAGAAGGGACATGGGATAGAGCAGCAACTCTGGCAGAGAGATTTTTAATGGAAGCAGTGAGAGGAGCTAGAGCATTTGTTAGAAGATTTTGAAGAGTGTGAGAGATGAAAGCAAGCAAATCCTTAGCAATATCAGAGAAATTTAAATAAAGGGATTCTGGAGCAATGGAGGAGTAGGGATTGTGGTGACCACAATTTGAACAAACAAAAAATGCACTAGACATATCTTGGTGTGTGTGGTCTTTTGTAGAAGATGGAATTTCACTTGTGGGGATGGATTCTTGATGTGGGGATTGAAAGATATTGTACCTAATAACCTAGGGGGGGTGAATAGGTGACTTAAATCTTTTTAACTTTTTAGGCAGAATTCAGATTTTATCATAGACTTATAACTACTTTTCACAGCAATCACACAGCAATCACAGAATATCACATGCACACAGTGAACACATAGTTTTATAGTGGTTCCCCAAGGTTTGGGTACATCCACTTTCCCCTTCGCCTATCTAGTAGTGTACTAGATTCGGCCAAACTCCTCCACTATCTCAGATCCTCAGATCTTACACTCAGAACCCCAAAACAGGTTCCTACAGCTCAGGCCCAAGGCCCTACAACTCAGTCTTCTCCAAAGACCTACACTCAGCTTCTTTACAAAGCTTACACTCAGCCACAGCAGGCCTACACTCAGCCACAACAGGCCTACACTCAGAGATACAAATCTCCTACACTCAGGCACACAGGCCCTACACTCAGGCTTTATAATTACAGGCTTACAAACTCAGATCCCTAAGGATCCTACAAGATAATATGAATACAAAATATAAACCCTACAACTCAAAGAAAAGAGAGAAGAGTTGAGAGTATCTTGATGAGTTCTTGGATGAACTCTGCTGAGATCAATCTGACTTGGCTTTCTTCAAAGCTTCTTGAATATATAACACAATAGGATTGATCTCCTCTGCAGTTGATCCTTAATCTCTGCTACTTAAGATTCAGAACAAAATTTGAACCCTTCTTCTCAGCCTGGTTCCAACGGATGTCTTCTTAGATGGATCTCTCTCTCTCCAACTACTTAGATCTTCACTGGATTCTTCAATGAATAGCTAGATCTTCTTTGTATTACTTGATGTGTTGATCATCACTTTCTGTTGACAGTATAGGCCTATTTATAGGCCTTCTTCATGGTAACCGGCTGGTCCGGTTCATAACTGATTTCTGACAACTCTGACAGTTGCAGTAGACCGGCTGGAATGGCAGCTATCAAGTCATACAGTCAGTTCTTGAAATAACTGTAACTATCTGAAAGTATCGAGACTGTCTGTCTTTAAGTGTCGACACTAATAGACCAAGTGTCGACACAAGTTGACTAAGTGTCGACACTAGCCTACAAGGTGTCGACACAACTCCTTGTGTTGTAGAATTCACTTCTCGACACAACTTCTTCATCATGTGTCGACACTGATATTGAGTGTCGACACAACTCCTTGTTCTTCAGCACTTAGTTGAATTCTTGTGAGTGTCGACACAACACCTTTGTGTCGACACATCTTCATGTGTTGAACTTGTTCAGTGTCGACACATCTTCTTGGTGTCGACACATTCCTTCTGTGTTGATACTTGCTGAGTGTCGACACTGCTCCTTGTGTCGACACATTCTTCTTCTGTTGAGACTCTGGTTGAGTGTCGACACATCTCCTTAGTGTCGATACTTGTACTTAGAATTTTGTTGAACTTTGCTAAGTGTCGACACAGCTCCTTGTGTCGACACTTTCTTCAAGTGTTGAGTCTTCTGCTGAGTGTCGACACATTCTTTCTTGTGTCGACACTTTCTTCAAGTGTTGAGTCTTCTGCTGAGTGTCGACACATTCTTTCTTGTGTCGACACTTTCTTCAAGTGTTGAGTCTTCTGCTGAGTGTCGACACATTCTTTATTAGGTCGACACTTATACTTAGACTCTGCTGACTTTTGCTGAGTGTCGACACAGCCTCCAAGTGTCGACACTTTCTAATGTAGATACAGTTTCACTGGGTGTCGACACAACTGCTAAGTGTCGACACTACTTCACTGGACTTTTCTTCATTGAGTGTCGACACAGCTCCTTGTGTCGACACTTTCTGTCTGTTGTCGACTCTGCATCCCTTGTGTCGACACAAGTAATCCAAGTGTCGACACTGCTTGCATGGGTGTCGACACAAGTCTTCTTAAGTGTCGACACTTTCCCTCTGGGTGTCGACACATGGACTTAGAATCTTTTCTGCTTTCCCTGCAAATACTTAACCTGCACAAGGCAACTCAAAAATACATCAAATACATTTGATGTATATCATTCAGTAGGGTGAGGCTTCTTCAAATCAGGTACATTAGAACCAATGTACCCAACAATCTCCCACTATTTGGAGAAGTCATAACCCTTAGTCAATGATATACACCATACAGAATAAAATCATAGCATGATGTAAAGCAGGATTATATATCAGGTCAAACATAAACATGTATTAATCAAAATATGTAAACACAGATATCATCTCAGAACAATTATGAAATAGATTTATAACACGTCACATTGTTCTAATCAACTTTGTCAAATTCATTATACAAAATTTACAGTGTTTTTAAAAAACAAAATATTACAATTGTAAACTCAAGATAAATTCTATTCTAACTCTGATCAGCCTCCTTAATCACAATTCCTTTTCCTGATTGTACTTTGGCTTGTACAGGGACTTCAGCAACTTCAGTATCAGCAGGCTTCTTGCCTTTCAGATCCTTTTTCTTTTGCTCTTCAGCTTTAATCTTTTGCCTCTCAAAGTACTGATAAGGTTGGGAAAGTACTTGCTAGGCTCCTGAGCAGTAGGAGGTAGCTTTCCCATCTTGGCCTTTCTTCTATATTGCACTATGGCTTCTTGCCTTGTCTCATGCTTTCTCCATTCTAGTTCAGAAAACCATTTGTTTCTATCTTGAATATTATCTTTGGCAGCTTTCCATGCAGTTAAGATAATGTTTCTTGAAGTGGGGCTCCACTGCTTAAAGTCTGGTCTTTGTTCAGCTTGCTTTCTGAACCTCTTTTTAGACAATCTGGCTTCTTGTTCTTTCAGTAAAGCTTCTTGCAGAGCCTCAGATACTGGCTGAACCACCTTCTCTATGATGACATTTTGATGTCCCCCAGGTAGGCTATACATTGATTGTATATCAGCTTGAACCATATCAAAATCTGGAGGAGGGTAGATTACTTGAGCTACTTGAGGTTGCTCACCTCCAAGATAGGCAGGATTAACTCCAGACTCTGATACATTATCATCATCACATAAAGCAGGATAACCAAGAGTAGCTCTGATAGAATTAGAAATCCACTTGGCATGGTCAGAGCTGGCTTTGACTAACACCCTCTCCCCTTTATGACTTCTCTTTCCATGTGATCTCTTAGATCATCCTTTTGAAATCTGATTTGGGCATTAAGATAATTGACTCCATCCTTGTAAAAAGGTTTTAACCTCTGGAGTTTTTCAGTAATCAACTTCTGAGAGTCTTGTATAGCTGTTGTAACAGCAGTTAAGCTCTCTTGCAAATGCTTATCAAAAGTATCTTTGGCTGTGGCACTTTCTGCAGACTGTGCAGTGGCTATATTCTTTATCTCAGTGACAATAGCATTGTGAGAAGCAGTCAAGTTATCATTCATTCTAATTTGATTCTCTAGAACATAGCCTTGCTTGACTTCAAGTTCATCCACTTGAGCTTTTATCTTCTCTTGATGTGTAGCCAAGTACACCACTGCATTCCCTCCCTTATGGAAGCAGTCAGTCATCTCCTTCTTATTGAGATTCATCTCAAATCTTATGGACTTAATGTCTTGTGCCAGATCAAACTGAAGAGATTTCTGTCCTTCATCTACATACTTTTCCAGTGCTTGTCTCTGTTCATCAAGCTTGATTTGCATAGCAACCAGCAGAGAACTGTAATCTACTGATGGAGTTGGCTGTAGTGCTGGCTGTGGTGCTATAGTTTGTAATGCCTTCTTATAAGTTTGGCTCCTTCTTTTGAAGACTTGAAATTTCCTTTTCTTAGCTCTAGCAGCCTCCTCATCTTCAGATGCTGATGTACTTGCAATATCTACCCTCTCCCTTGGTAGCTCCTCAACTTCCTTGGGCTTCTCAGGTTCTTGCCTTGCAGGTTCTTCATCAAGTATTACCTGCTCCCCCTCAACTTGAGACTTTCCCCCTCAGCAGCAGCACTTTTCTTGTCAAAGTCTGTTTGATCCAGATTGAGGAAAAGATCTTCCATTGTATATTCATGTGGAGAATGGGCTGGAGAAACTCTTGGCTCATCTACTACTGGATCAGATGCTACTTGAACTGTATCAGATGTGTCCTTCAAGACAACATCTGGGGGTTGGCTATCAATCTGAGTTTGCTGATTAACATTATTTAAGGAATCAGACAAAACATTATCCTCTATATGGAAAACTAAGTTATTGATTTCAGTGATTACCTCAAGGATTATGTGGGTGGCTTTTTTACTTTCAAGAGGAGTTGGCTCTTCCACCACTAGAGGCTCCCCCTGGATTTGATCCTGGTGTATGGGGCTAGCTGATGGTAGTACCCCCTGCCTCTCTGCAGCATCTAGTTGAGCTGGAGACTTCCCAGCATTTCCTTCTACATCCTCATCAGGTGTAAAGACAACTTGCTCCTCAGAGCTGCTAGATGAATCCTGAGCCACTGGGGCTGTCTTCTCTTCTTCTTCTTCTTCTTTTGAGGTTTTATGTTCTCAGGAGTAGTTAATTCCTTGGTTAAAACTCTGTCCCACCTAGAGAATATCCTCATGTCCATCTTTCTCATATGATTGATTTTAGTACCTGCAGCTTGACTCATAACTTCTGGTATATTACCAGCCAACTATAGACTTAAGATCCTACCCAAATTGGGTTTCTTCAGACTCTCTTTAATCTTCTCAAATAATACTGCAGACCAATCAGTTTTTATTGTGAAGATTATCCTTGTCATAAGTTGAACATATGGGCTGATACCCTATCATGCCCTCCAGGCTTACTTAAGATCACTTTTCCAACAATTTCTGATAGAAATTTTCCCTGGCTGTTCATGCCTTTCCTATTGAATACAGATCCAATTTTCATCTTTGAATCCAAACCACACCATGTCAATGCTTCTCTGGACTTAGAAGCATTTACTTCATCCTCTTCTTTTGTCCTTGGCAGGTTTAGAACCTTTCTCAAACTTTTAGGTGAGACCTTCACCTTTTCACCATGAACCCTAGACTTGATCTTGAATCCAGTGTCGTCTAGGGTTTCTCCATTTAGAAACTCTAGAACTTCTTTCTTCCAAATCTTGGTTGGTTTTGACACAAGAAAATCTAACCCTGAATTAGTGACTAGGGTTACCACATTCTTGATCTCCGGGTCTGCATCATCAAACGCATGTCGCACCAGTTCGTAGCCTTCATTGACGTTCTCCTCGAGCTTTGGCTCCATTAGGGTTTGAAGAATTTGAATGGAGAGAAGAGAGGTGTCGACACACGAGTTTGGTCTCAAAACTTTGGTGAGCGTGTCGACAGACAATGGAGAAATCCTATTTATACCTTTCTAGGATTGAAGATGAAACGCGGGTTAACTAACTTAAATTGTGTCGACACTGTGAAAAAGTGTCGACACAGACTTATTATGTCTCGACACCTATGTGTCGACACAAGTTTAGTCAACAGAATATATGTGTCGACACTTGTTTATGTGTCGACACCACTCAACTCGACATTTAGTCGAGACTTTACTTAGATAATTCTGAGTAAACTCTAAGTGTCGACACCACCTTGGATGTGTCGACAATATCTTATCATGTGTCGATAATAATTTTCTGAAGTGTCGACACCAACTTCCTAGATGTGTCGACACCTTTTCCCTGAAGTGTCGACACCACTTTTCTGTGTCGACACAGATAACTCTGTGTGTCGACACCTTTTTACTTAGTCATTTCTGTAAACTTAATCTAAGTTTATCATACCTAGTTCAATTTTAAACCTATTGAACTTTGTTTCTTCTAGGGGCTTAGTATACATATCAGCTAGTTGATTATCAGTATTTACATACTCTAGTGAAATATCTTGTTTTTCTACATGTTCCCTTAGAAAATGATATTTTATTTCAATATGTTTAGTTCTACTATGGGAAACAGGATTGTTTGCAATTGATATAGCACTAGTAGAATCACAAAAGAGTGGAGTTCTACTTACCTGTATTCCATAATCCTCAAGCTGATGTTGTATCCATAGAAGTTGAGCACAACAACTTCCTGCAGCCACATATTCTGATTCTGCAGTGGAGATAGCCACACTTGTTTGCTTCTTGATACTCCATGAAATCAGTCTTCCACCTAGGAATTGACAGGTTCCAGATGTACTTTTTCTGTCTTCTTTGCATCCTGCAAAATCTGCATCTGAATACCCTGTTAGTTCAAAGTCTCCATTCCTAGGGTACCAAAGGACTAGATAAGGAGTGCCCTTTAGATATCTCAGTATCCTTTTAACTGCTGTCAAATGAGACTCCTTAGGGCATGCTTTGGTACCTAGCACAGACACATGTAGCATACATGATATCTGGTCTACTTGTAGTCAAATAGAGTAGGGAGCCAACTATCCCTCTATGCAAAGTCTCATCTACAGGTTTCCCTGCATCATCTTTGCTAAGAGACATACTTGACCCCATAGGAGTCTTCATGGTACTGGATGAATCCATACCATACTTCCTTATGAGTTCTAGGATGAACTTAGACTGGCATATGGATAAACCATTCTCAGACTGTCTAACTTGGAGACCCAAGAAGAACTTAAGTTCCCACATACTACTCATCTCAAATTATCCTTGCATTAGTTTTGCAAACTTTTTGCAAAGAGTACTTTCAGTAGACCCAAATATTATGTCATCTACATATATTTGGACTAGTATAATTTTGCCTCTGGATATCCTAAGGAATAGAGTCTTATCTATTTTCCCCCTTGTGAACTTATTCTCAATGAGGAAACTAGACAGGGTTTCATACCAAGCCCTAGGGGCTTGTTTTAACCCATACAAAGCTTTCCTAAGTCTATAGACATGATTAGGTTGAGTTGAATCAACAAAACCTGATAGCTGTTCCATATATACTTCCTCTTTCAGATTGCCATTCAAAAAGGCTGACTTTACATCCATTTGGTAAACTTTAAATCCTTGAAAGGTTGCATAGGACAGGAACATTCTTATGGCTTCTAGTCTGGCTACTGGAGCAAAGGTTTAATCAAAGTCAATACCTTCTTCCTGCCTATATCCCTTAGCAACCAGTCTTGTTTTGTTCTTGACAATCACTCCATGTTCATCCATCTTGTTCCTAAAGATCCACTTGGTTCCAATTATATTGTGGTCTTTTGGTTTAGGAACAAGCTCCCAGACTTTGCACC
Organism: Platanthera guangdongensis; assembly: GCA_039583875.1. Classification (NCBI taxonomy): domain Eukaryota; kingdom Viridiplantae; phylum Streptophyta; class Magnoliopsida; order Asparagales; family Orchidaceae; genus Platanthera; species Platanthera guangdongensis. Next base: position 144,529,138 of record CM077166.1, read on the forward strand.
TCTTGAACTGATTCACCTCTTCTTGCATTGCCTCAATCCAATGAGGGTCTAGGATGGCTTCTTCAAACTTCTTTGGCTCTACATGGGATAAAAAACTGGAGAAGAACACTGCATTCAGATTTCTGCTCCTTGTTTGTACCCCTTATCTTAGATCACCAATGATTTAATCTGCTGGATGATCTCTAAGATGACTATTAGCTGGAGGCATCCTGGCTTCAGGTTGAACTTCTTCAGTTTCTTCATCTTGCTTCACTCCTTGGACTTCTTCTGCATTTTGTACATGTAGTACTCCCCCTGGACAGCAGCCACTATCTTCTACTTGCTGTCTTGCAGTAGGTTCTTCTTCTATAGTGAGCTTGTACATTTTCTCAGTGACACCTGTGGAGCTGCAAATACTACTAGACAACTCATTGTTAATCAGTCTAGTTTCATCAAATACTACATGCATAGACTCTTCTACAACTTGAGTAGACAAGTTGTAGACTCTATAAGCCTTACTATTGTTGCTGTACCCAACAAAGATCCCCTCTTGGGACTTGGCAGCAAACTTAGTCAAGTAAGACTTTCCATTGTTAAGTATAAAGCACTTACAACCAAAGATCCTGAAGTAGGATAGGTTTGGTTTTCTACCTTTCACAACCTCATAGGGGGTCTTGTTGTGGCTTTTAGTAATGGTAGCCCTATTAATAACATGGCATGCAGTATTAACTGCTTCTGCCCAGAAATATTGTGGTAGAGATGTGTCACTTAATAGAGTTCTACCAGCCTCAATCAAGGTTCTATTTTTCCTCTCAGCAATGCCATTTTGCTGAGGTGTCCTTGGTGAAGAAAACTCTTGAAATATCCCAAAGTCTTCACATAGTTTTGCCATACTATCAGACTGAAATTCAGTACCATGGTCATTTCTTATCTTGACCACTGTACTATCTAGTTCATTCTGAATTTGTTTGACAAAGCTATAGAAGATACTAGGTGTTTCAGATTTCTGTCTAAGGAAGAACACCAAGGAAAACCTTGAGTAGTCATCTACAACTACAAAGGTATAGACCTTCCTACCTAGGCTGTGAACTGGCATAGGACCAAAGAGATCCATATGCAAGAGGTATAAACACCTCACAACATCTTTGTTTTCAATGCTACTAAATGTGGATCTTGTCTGCTTGCCCTTTTGACAAGCTGAGCATATTCCATCTTTAATACACTTAACTTGAGGACCATTACTCACTAACTCTTTGCTAAAGAGTTGGCCAATTGTCTTGTAATTTAGATGTGCTAGCCTCTTATGCCATTTGACACAATGAGAGACTTTCTCATCAGCTACAAGACACACTGGATAACCATTGTTCTCACACATAATGTCTAGGAAATAAACATTCCTCTTTCTATAACCTATCAAAATGATCTCTTGATCATTTGATCTCCTGATATGACAACCATTTTTGACAAATGAGATGTCATATCCTAAATCACTCAATTGAATTATACTAATAAGGTTATGTTTCAAACCTTTAACATAAGCCACATGAGTAATAGTAATATGGGAGCTAAAAATGTTACCAAAACTCTTGATGATTCATTTTTCAGAACCACCAAAGGTGACTTTTGGACCATCCTTGATAGGTGTGTAGTCCTTTAGCAATCCCCTTGTTCCAGTCATATGTCTGGAACAGCCACTGTCCAAGTACCATATTGGGGCATGGCCACTTGGACTCACCTGCAAAATAGATTAGTGAACCTTAGAACCCAAAGAATTCTTGGGTCCTTGGTACTGGTAAGTTTGCTTCCTAACAAAGCTACCTGCAGGTTTTACAACAGGCAGTTTGCTACTCACTTTGGCACTTGCATTGTGCCAACAGTCCATGGCAAAGTGGCCTACCTTGCCACAGCACCAACACTCAAACCTATTGTACCGCTGCTTAGGTATATTCTTAGCTGTTTTATCTACAGTTGGCTTGTTGAGAGCTGGGGCTTTGCCCTTGGACTTGGACTTAACAGTCATTGCAGGTTTAGTAAACCCCAGTCCAGCTTTACCTTTTTGATGAACAAATTCATCAATTAAGGGTAGAACAGACTTTGGTTTAGAAAACCTAGCAACCAAATCTCTCTCCTTCTGAAGACTAATCTCCAGACTTTTGATTTGATCATTCTTAAATGATATAGTCCCCATCTGAATCACAGTTATGTGCTTCAGTATGGCTATTTCATTTAGCTTTGGATCAATCATCTTCTCAAAATCAGTTGCAACAACTTTGAGACTAGCAATTTCCTTTGCCTGACTCTTGGCTAGGGACTTGCTCTTCTTGTAAGCTTGCAACAGAACTTTATATTCATCTATCAATTGATGAATATCCTCTTCAGACTCAGATGCACTCTCATCACTTGATGATGATGAATCTGATTCTGAACTAGCACAAGAAATTGAACTGGAAGAACAATTTTGTACCTTACTAGGTCCAGGCTGCTTCTGGATTTTGTCACTTTCTGTCAATGCCATCAGTCCTTGGCACTGACTGTCCTCTTGTTCATATATAAAGTTCATGATCTGGATGAACTCTTCTTCCTCTTCCTCAGCAAACAGTCCTATGTATGCTTCAGCATCTGACTCAGTTTCTGATGAAGATATGTCTGACAGGCTCTTATCCTTTTTGGCAACAAAAGATTTTTCCTTCTTGCCCTTGAATTGAGTCATTTTCTTATCATTAGACTCCTTCCTTTTCTCTGGACAGTCTGCAATCACATATCCTTGTCTATTACAACAATATCATACAATTTTTGAAAGAGTTGCTTTGCTAGACTTGGTCTTTTTCCTGTCTTTCTTTGATGACTTCTTGTTCTGATAATAGTCATCTTTTACTTGTGAAGTGGATGGCTTTGTCCTCCACTGTTTCTTCTTTAAGAACTTCTGAAAGTGTCTTGTGAATGCTGCAAAGTCCTCATCACTTTCACTGCTTTCAGACTTTCTACTTGCTGACTCATCTGATTCAGTCTCAGCTACTTTAGGAGGTGGAGTTGGTGATTTACTTCTGTATTTTCTGGGGGCTTCTATTTTAAATGCCACTGTCCTTTCCTTATGTTCACTTCTTGTAGTCTTCTCCTCTTCTTTCCTCACCATCAATTGCATTTCATAGGATAGCAATTTTCCAAACAAAGTTGGAGGAGAAATTTCTGCTAACTTTGTCATTTCCCTAATGACACAGGTCTTGGTGTCCCAATCCTTTGTTAGGGACCTCAAGAACTTATCATTTAACTCATAATTACTGAATTCTCTGCCATAAGACATTAGCTCATTCACTATTCTATAGAACTTCTTATAGCATTCAATTATGCTATCAGATTTACCTTGCCTAAAGCTTTCATATTCTTGGTTTAATAAGGACTTTCTGTCCTGCCTCACTTCTTCAGAACCCTCCATGTACACAATAAGAGTATCCCATATCTCCTTAGATGTCTTATAGTGTATCAAATTCTGAAAGGTAGCATCATCTATGGCACTCACAATGATATTCTGAGCCCTCTTGTCCATTGTGGCTAGAATTATCTCATCCTTTGTCATTTCAAAGAAATCCTTAGGTGTTCTCTGATTTGCATCCAGGACTGAAACCTTCATGGGCACATATGGCCCTTCTTTAACTGTGATGTATATCCTAGGGTCTGAGGCTTCCATAAATAGTCTCACCCTTTCCTTCCAGATGCCAAATATTTCTTTTCTACAAATGGGTAGCTTCATGGATCCCAATTCCTTATGATTCTCAGTGGAACCCATGGTTCTTGATTTTTTTATTTCTGCAATTGACTTAGACTGAACCTGCCAATAGGATCTACTCAGACAGTTATGTCCCTTTTTGAGTAACCTGGCTCTGATACCACTTGAAAGATATTGTACCTAATCACCTAGAGGGGGGGGGGGGTGAATAGGTGACTTAAATCTTTTTAACTTTTTAGGCAGAATTCATATTTTATCACAGACTTATAACTACTTTTCACAGCAATCACACAGCAATCACAGAATATCACATGCACACAGTGAACACATAGGTTTATAGTGGTTCCCCAAGATTTGGGTACATCCACTTTCCCCCTTCGCCTATCTAGTAGTTTACTAGATTCGGACAAACTCCTCCACTATCTCAGATCCTCAGATCTTACACTCAGAACCCCAAAACAGGTTCCTACAGCTCAGGCCCAAGGCCCTACAACTCAGTCTTCTCCAAAGACCTACACTCAGCTTCTTTACAAAGCCTACACTCAGCCACAGCAGGCCTACACTCAGCCACAACAGACCTACACTCAGAGATACAAATCTCCTACACTCAGGCACACAGGCCCTACACTCAGCCTTTATAATTACAGGCTTACAAACTCAGATCCCTAAGGATCCTACAAGATAATATGAATACAAAATGTAAACCCTATAACTCAAAGAAAAGAGAGAAGAGTTGAGAGTATCTTGATGAGTTCTTGGATGAACACTGCTGAGATCAATCTGACTTGGCTTTCTTCAAAGCTTCTTGAATGTAGAACACAATAGGATTGATCTCCTCTGCAGTTGATCCTTGATCTCAGCTACTTAAGATTCAGAACAAAATCTGAACCCTTCTTCTCAGCCTGGTTCCAACGGCTGTCTTCTTGGATGGAGCTCTCTCTCTCCAACTACTTAGATCTTCACTAGATTCTTCAATGAATAGCTAGATCTTCTTTGTATTACTTGATGTGTTGATCATCACTTTCTGTTGACAGTATAAGCCTATTTATAGGCCTTCTTCATGGTAACCGGCTGGTCCGGTTCATAATTGATTTCTGACAACTCTGACAGGAGCAGTAGACCGGCTGGAATGGCAGCTGTCAAGTCATCCAGTCAGTTCTTGAAATAACTGTAACTGTCTGAAAGTGTCGAGACTGTCTGTCTTTAAGTTTCGACACTTATAGACCAAGTGTCGACACAAGTTGACTGAGTGTCGACACTAGCCTACAAGGTGTCGACACAACTCCTTGTGTTGTAGAATTCACTTCTCGACATAGCTTCTTCATCATGTGTCGACACAACTCCTTGTTCTTCAGCACTTAGTTGAATTCTTGTGAGTGTCGACACAACACCTTTGTGTCGACACATCTTCATGTGTTGAACTTGTTCAGTGTCGACACATCTTCTTGGTGTTGACACATTCCTTCCGTGTTGATACTTACTGAGTGTCGACACTGCTCCTTGTGTTGACACATTCTTCTTCTGTTGAGACTCTGGCTGAGTGTCGACACATCTCCTTAGTGTCGACCCTTGTACTTAGAATTTTGTTGAACTTTGCTAAGTGTCGACACAGCTCCTTGTGTCGACACTTTCTTCAAGTGTTGAGTCTTCTGCTGAGTGTCGACACATTCTTTCTTGTGTCGACACTTTCTTCAAGTATTGAGTCTTCTGCTGAGTGTCGACACATTCTTTATTATGTCGACACTTATACTTAGACTCTGCTGACTTTTGCTGAGTGTCGACACAGCCTCCAAGTGTCGACACTTTCTGATGTAGACACAGTTTCACTGGGTGTCGACACAACTGCTAAGTGTCGACACTGCTTCACTGGACTTTTCTTCATTGAGTGTCGACACAGCTCCTTGTGTCGACACTTTCTGTTTGGTGTCGACTCTGCATCCCTGGTATCGACACAAGTACTGCAAGTGTCGACACTGCTTGCCTGGGTGTCGACACAAGTCTTCTTAAGTGTCGACACTTTCCCTCTGGGTGTCGACACATGGACTTAAAATCTTTTCTGCTTTCCCTGCAAATACTTAACCTGCACAAGGCAACTCAAAAATACATCAAATACATTTTGATGTATATCATTGAGTAGGGTGAGGCTTCTTCAAATCAGGTACATTAGAACCAATGTACCCAACAGGGATGATGGGGGAATCATTAGATTGAATGTGTGGGAGGAGATAAAGGTGTCAGGATCTGTGGTAGTTAAATGATGTTGAAGAGGGGATTGAGGTGGAGGTGGTTATGGTGATTGGGAAGGAGATTGTTGTATGGATTCCTGAATGGGGGAAGATGGTATTTTAGTTGATTGGATTGCAATGAGATTTATTTGAGGAGGGGATGGAGGTGGAGAATGTGCAGAAGATGGAACTGGTGTATAAATGTGAAGTGGTTGTTGTTGTTGATGTTGAGGAGAAGAGGAATGTTGGAGGTGGACGAGGCATCTTATGGGGTTAGAGGAGCGGCTGTGACAGCCCTAGTGCTTTCCGAAGGCCTGGAGGAGGAAGAAGCCTTGGAGGGCTTGGTGATGTTCCTCTCCCAGCTGCCAAAGACGGCACAGGTGATCCTCTTGGAGGCATTTATGAATATTGTCGGGGTGACCAGGGATTCAACAGCCTTTTCTTTAAGGAAGATTCCTAGAATCCTTCCAAAGCAAACCTCCTTTTTAGTATTCTTTTTCATTATCAGATCAAACATAATCTAAGCCCAATTCACTGGCTTCTTATTCACCACTGCACACATTTCCAGGAATTGGTGCCTGGTGATGTAGTCATGGGTTGTGTGCTTACCCAGCAACACTTTGCCGACAACATCTGCAAGAAACTTATACTCGGCAGATAAGTGTTTCTTCAGCCATTTATTTGGAGTGTCTCCAGAATAGGCCATTTTATTCAACATTTCATTAAATTCCTCACTATCAATTTACAATTATTCTGTGCCATTAGCTAATCCAAAAATTTCAGTCAGGATGGCGGGGGTAAGAGAGACGACATTACCCGATATTGTGCCGGTCATGGTGTTCTCATCAGTTGTGGAGGATGTATAGACCCATTCCCTGATTTCTGCACTGGCGAGCTTGATCCTGGTGGTCATCAAATTTTTCAACTGTTTTTCTTCAAGCAGTTTTAGAATATTCAGGAAGATTGGATTGGAGTGTTGAAATGATTAAAAGTCCACATCAAATCTGGTATCAAATTTCATGGTCGCAAGACTGCCTGCTGGAATCGACATTAGTTCTCCTGCAAGAGAAAAACAAAATCAAGTGCAATGGAACTGAAAGTGCGGGACGAAGGTCGAAGAAAAAACTAGATATAAGATTTTTCAGAATATGAATCGACAAACTCCGTTCCACGAAAAAATAAAACTATTTTTCGATCTGAGGTCGACGAAAGATTTTGTAGTTAAATAATTCGTCGAGCTTAGTTTGAAGATTTGAGAACATTTCATCGAGCTCCGTTCGACGAAAGTTTTCTGAAGTAGATTCGTCAATCTCCGTTCAACGAAAATAACTTCACTCAAAGAGAGTTTGTCGATCTCCGTTCGACGAATTTCTCTAGAACTTTTCTCAGTTCGTCGAACTCCGATCGACGATCTGTGAAAAATTCGTCGACTGCAGACAGAAATTAAACTAAAGCTTCTCTATTGATCATTCCAAGCTGATTCATAAAAAACAAGTGATTTCTTTCATCCAAGGGTTTGGTGAAAATATCTACCCTTTGTAAATCAGTGTAGATATAGACAAGTTTAATTTGTTTTTGTCTACACACTCTCTAATGAAATGATGACTAATGTCTATATGCTTAGTCCTACTGTGATGGACTGGATTTTGTGCTATGGATATAACACTTGTGTTATCATATAAGAGAGTTGAATTATTTAAGTTGAACCCATAGTCCAGGAGTTGGTTTTGAATCCACTACATCTGGGAACAACAATTGCCAGCTGCTATGTATTCTGTTTCAGCAGTTGAGGTAGACACAGATGACTGTTTCTTGCAGAACCAAGAAACTAATCTTATTCCAAGGAACTGGCAAGTTCCTGAGGTACTTTTCTGTCAACCCTTCATCCAGCAAAGTCAACATCTGAGTATCCAGTTAACTCAAATTCTGACTCAATAGGATACCAGAGACCTCGACCAGGACAACTCTTTATATATCTCAAAATGCTTTTTAGAAAAATTAGATGATATTCTTTAGGGTTCACTTGGAACCTAGCACAAAGACATGTGGCAAACATTATGTCAGGTCTACTTGTTGTAAGGTATAGTAGGGACCCAACAATGCCCCTATATAATTTCTGATCAACTGGTTTCCCATGTTCATCTATGTCTATTACAACATTAGTGGTCATAGGTGTTTTCTTTGCCGAGGCATCAGCCATCCCAAACTTTTTAATAAGCTCTTTAACATATTTAGCCTGGGAGATGAAGATGTCATCAGACAGCTTCTTCACTTGGAGACCAAGGAAGTAGGAGAGCTCACCCTTGCTACTCATTTCAAACTTAGAATGCATGAGATCAGAAAATCTCTTACATAGTTTGGAATCAGTAGACCCAAATATAATGTCATCTACATATATTTGTACTAACAAAGTTTGATCCTTATGGTGCTTAATGAATAATGTTTTATCTACAATGCCTCTAGTGAATTTATACTCTATCAAAAAGCTAGCTAAGGTCTCATACCAAGCTCTTGGAGCTTTCTTTAGACCATAAACAACATTATGCAATCTAAAAACATATGTAGGATGGGTTGGAGAGATAAAACCAGGAGGTTATTCAGCATAAAACTCTTCTTTAAGTACTCCATTCAGAAATGCACTCTTTACATCCATCTGATAAACTTTGAACTTCTTGTATGCGGCATAAGCAAGGAAGATTCTGATTGCTTCTAACCTTGCAACTGGTGCAAATGTTTGGTCATAGTCTATACCTTCTTCTTGCTTGTAACCTTGAGCAACAAGCCTAGTCTTGTTCCTCACAATTGCACCATATGCATCTAGCCTGTTTCTATATACCCATTTAGTTTCAATGACTGGGTAGTCTTTGGGTCTTGGAACTAAATCCCAAACCCTACATCTCTCAAATTGGTTGAGTTCCTCTTGCGTTGCAATGATCCAGTGGGGATCTTGCTCAGCATCTTTTATAGATTGAGGCATAAATTGAGAGAGAAAACATGCATACATCACATCTTAGTTGAGTTGATGCCTTATCTGTGCACCTAATGATATGTCTCCAATCACTTGAGATCTGGGATGATCCCTTAGTGTGACAAGATTAGTGGGTGGACTTGGTTGAGCAACAATATTTGTAATTAATTCCTCTTGTGGAATTATGTCTGCTATTGAATGAAGTTCAACCATTTCTGTGCTTTATTCTTCACTATCTTCATCAACATGTGGAGGAGAGGATGATATAACCTCTTGTGGAAGGTTTAATTCACCCAATTTCTCACACAAGTGAGGTACCTGCAAGGTGCTATTGGTAGAAATCTCTTTCTCCTTATAATACATGTTAGCTTCATCAAAAGTAATATGAATTGATTCTTCAATTTTTAAAGATGCAATGTTAAACACCATATAAGCTTTGCTTACTTGGGAATATCCTAGAAAAATTCCCTCTTCAGCCTTAGCTTCAAACTTTCTAATATATTTCTTGTTGTTATTATGTATATAACAAATGCAGCTAAAAAATTTAAAATATGTGATTTTAGGTTTCTTCTTTTAAGTAATTCATAGGGAGTCCTATTCTTAAGTTTATGTATAGACTCCTGTTCAGTACATAGTTTGCTGTGCTTACAATCTCTTCCCAAAAGGATAGGGGCATGTAAGCATCTGCAAGTAATGTGCCTGCAGCTTCAATTAAGGTTCTGTTCTTCCTTTCAGCTACCCCATTTTGTTGAGGAGTTCTAGGAGCTGAGAAGCAGTGCCTGATACCTTCCTTCTCACAGAAAACATGCATAAGAAGAAACTCAAACTTTGTACGATGATCACTTCTGATCAATGCAATATGAGTAGAGTACTCAATCTGTATGATCCTGAGAAAATCTGCTAGAACTTTGAATGTATCTGACTTAGATCTCAGAAAAAACACTCAAGTGAATCTTGAGAAGTCATCTATAATAACTAGAGTATAGGATTTCCCTCCTAGGCTTTGTACAACAATAGGTCCAATTAGGTCCATGTGTACCAAGTACAAAATCCTAGGTGAATCACTTTTATTAACTAACTTAAAACTAGATTTAGTCTGCTTGCCTAGTTGACTAGCCCTGTAGAGGCCTTCCTTCTTGTAGGGACCAGAAGGTAAACCTCTCACAAGGTTGTCTTTAGATAGCCTAGCAATGTTTTTCATATTTACATGTCCTAGCCTTTTATGCCATAATTAATTTTGATCACAAACAATGTTAAGCAGACAAATATCTGAATTGGCAGAATGAAAGTAAACTAAATATATGTTTCCTAATCTATTTCCAATTAAAAAATTTTATTTTTCATTATTAGAAATAATACAAGATGTTGAGTTAAAGTGTACCGAATAACCTTCATCACATAGTTGGCTTGTGGAGATGAGGTTATGATTGAGTCCACTTACATAGGTCACCTTTTTGAAAGTGACTGCTCCATTCTTTAATTCTCCAAAGCCCTCTGACTACCCCCAATTTTAATCACCAAAGATAGCCTTTAGTCCCAGCTTGGACTTGTAGTTGTTTATGTTGTCCTTGCTGCCAGTCGTGTGTTTGGAGCATCCACTGTGTAGATGTAACACCTCCCCTGTAATGAACATATAATATGGGTCCGGCCGGGGCCCCACAACATACGGACGCCACAGCTTTAGTATTAAAAGTTGATATAGCTACCCACACTCAAAACTCTTTGCACAACACAGTGGAAACAGAACAGGACTAGAAGTTATCCACCACTAAAGAGTAAAACAAATGGCCTTAAGGCCTTACATCAAGTGTCCAAAAGAAAAATAATACATCCATAATGAAAGTGCTCAGCACTCCTAGTCTACCTCGGCATGCAAGCCGGTCAACAAGAGTCTCAAACATAATAACTCATAAGTAGGGCTACAAAAAGAGAAAACACTTCATGAGGCTTAGGCCTTTCTGGCCGGCGAGCTAGCTCCTGCATGCGATCCTTGCCCTGAAAAAGTTTATTAGTAACGTGGGTCAGCAAAAGCTGACCTCAAACTGTGCAACAACACATCTCCTCCCGGCCCCGCGTAACGGACCCCGGGGTACCCCTCCAACCTGCAAGTTAGCACTTCGTAGGCAATAATCATAAGCAAGAAAAGCAACTATGGAAAACAGGCTTGGATGTCATATACATCATACATGTTATCTACTGGTTGAGCATAATATAAAAAGGGCCTACTTATGCAATCATGTATGCAATAACCCGGGTTTCACCCAAGGCACCCTAACTCGTATGCATCTAGCACATCATCACATCATATGGGTTCTCATTGATTCCCCATTGGCATAAAGCCGCAAATAAAGGGGTCACCATTTCCCCCAACGGCTCACAGGCCGCCTCATGGAATTCTTGTCAAGGCCCCACCCGCTCAAGATCTCAAACACCGGGCTTGCCTACAAGCTCTGACGCCGCATGTCAGGATTCCAACAAACACAAAACTGACCGATTCTAAGAAGCCTTGCCGGACCCCACCCGCTCATGACCTCATTGCCCGGGTTTGTCCCCATGCTTGCCATTCTCGTCAGTCTCACAGAAGGGGACTAGTCTCGCCGGGACACTCTCCACACATGACGTGAACGTCACGGGATAGCCAGCCAACCACGGAGACCTAGCCACGCCTTGGCACAACACAAACCAAGACAAATCCACCCTAGTACCTCCTTTGTACTGCAGCGTTTCCGCGCACCAAGGAAAACATCTCCAACTCGTGCGGAGCTAACCTTGTCCACCAAGGAAAACATCTACCGTCGCGAGGAGCTAACCTTGTCCGGTTCCGACTACACGTACTCACTCGAGAAAAAGGGGAAAACATCACCACATCACAAACAGCATCTTGCCGCAACGGAATCTCTACGAATCCTTAGCGTTTTTATGCAACATCACCGAGTCGGACTAACGGTCGCGACAACGGCTTCACCCATCATGCCTAATCCACTAACGGAGCGGATCTCTAATGCAAAAATATGCCGGGGACGGACTCAATCAACTCAGAGGTTCCTCTTGAACCTTGGCAAACCAAAACCCCTCTCATTTGAGAGTTTGGTGCCCAAAAACTAGAAAGAAAGAAAATAAATGATGCTAAGACCTGCATCCTAAGACCGAGAGGAGAGGTGTCGTTACCTTCCGACTCCTCTTCCTTGCCATGGCAAAATGGCCGGATGAAAATCTTCGCAACGATCTAAGCTTCACGGATCCGGACTCGGCTCGTGATTTGGAGCACCGAAACTCCTCCAACAGCCCAACTCTCCTTCTCCTTCTTCCTTGTTCTCACTTCTCTCTAGATCTTTAGTAAGAGAAAGCTTGGAGAAGAATGAGGGTTTTCAACCCTATTCTCGGACTTAACTCCCCAAGAACAGTCATGAACCGTCAGATCCTAAAATCTGGGAAAGAATGGCCACGATCCGCCTGGAAAATAAAAGACCTGGGCCGAACACGGCCTGGCACACGCCCGTGTCCAGGGCCGTGTGCCTCATTCGCCGTCTCAAATCGACGCGCCTGGAACAACACACGGGCATCCGACACGCCCGTGTTAAATCCGACACGCCCGTGTCCCCAGTGACACGGCCGTGTGGCCAGCCGTGTGCCTCCATCGACACGGCCCCGAAACCAACCCGAGAGGTGACACGGCCTGGGACACGCCCGTGTCCCAAGCCGTGTTCCAAGTCTCGGCCCCGTCGACAGGCTTCGTGTCAACACCGCGGAAAAATGTCGAGCGAAGATCGTCGACCAAGCGGGACACGCCCTGTGACACGCCCGTGTCACAGGCCGTGTACCCCAGTCTCGACACTCGTCGAGCGAAAGTGTCGACACTTGGGCCGAGTGTCGACACGGCCTCGACACGCCCTGCGACACGCCCGTCTCGCAGGCCGTGTGCCCTACTCTCAACATTTTGTCGAGAAAAAGTGTCGACAGTTGGGCCGAGTGTCGACACTGCCTCGACACGCCCTGCGACACGCCCGTGTCGCAGGCCGTGTGCCCTACTCTCGACACATTGTCGAGCGAAAGTGTCGACACTTGGGCCGAGTGTCGACACGGCCTCGACACGCCCTGCGACACGCCCGTGTCGCAGGTCGTGTGCCCTACTCTCGACACATTGTCGAGCGAAAGTGTCGACACTTGGGTCGAGTGTCGACACGGCCTCGACACGCCCTGCGACACGCCCGTGTCGCAGGCCGTGTGCCTCCTGCCAGAAACCCAAAAATTTGCAGAACTGCAGACTGACCCTCTTGCAAAACTGGGGTGTTACAAATCTCCCCCACTTAACAGAATTTCGTCCTGAAATTTCAAATCAAAAGGGTACAAAACTTAAATTGTACCTTACAAGAAGAGTTCCGGATAATCTTCTAGCATGGCCTGTTCTCGCTCCCAAGAGAACTCCTCACGACCGCAGTTGTCCCAACGAACTTTCACGAGTTTAACTTCTTTGCTCCGCAATTACCGAGTCTCTGAATCCTCTATAGCAATTAGGAGGACTCGCGTCCTCAAGTCTTCCTCAATCGGCACCGATGCCGGCTCAATCACCACGCTAGCCTCCACCAAGGCTTTCCTCAAAACGGAGACATGGAATACGTCATGCAACCCACTCAGCTCCGCGGACAACGCCAACCGATAGGCTGCTTCTCCCACCCGTTCAATAACTTTAAAAGGCCCCAAAAACCTTGGACTCAACTTCTTGAGTCAGCGAATCCGTGAGACGCCTTTGAACGGTTTGATCTTCAAATAGACCCAATCACCTACCGCAAACTCCAACTTCCGGTGACGAGCATTAAAGTATTTTGCTTGTTGGTCTTGCGCCACCTTCATACGCTCTTGAATGGTCCGTACCAACTCACAAGCGTCCACTACCACCTCTTTTCCCAAAAATTTGGTGTCTCCCGCCTCTGCCCAAGACATTGGTGTTCGACACCGCCTCCCATACAAAGCTTCGTATGGCGCCATTTTTATACTTGCTTGAAAACTGTTGTTGTACGCGAATTCCACCATGAAGAGGTGATCCTCCGACTTTTTGCCGAAGTCAAGAACACACATTCTCAGCATATCCTTCATGGTACGGTTCGTTCTCTCCGTTTGCCCATCAGTTTGAGGATGGAACGAGGTACTGAACTTTAGCTTCGTACCCAAGCTCTTCTGAACCAATCTCCAGTCCTTGGACATAAACCGTCCATCTCGATCACTGACTATGCTCTTAGGAATTCCGTGCAGTCGCACAACGTTACGAACATACAACTCCACCAGCTTCTCCACGCTGTCCTCTTTCCGGTTTGGGATAAAGTGAGCCACCTTGGTTAGGCGATCTACGATCACCCAAATAGCATCATTACCCTACTGCGATCTAGGCAAACCATGCACAATGTCCATAGAGATGTCATCAAATTTCCATTCAGGGATTGGAAGGGGCTTCAGGAACCCGCCCGGCTTCTGACATTCGGCCTTCACCAAGGCACAAGTTTGGCAACGATTCACGTACAAAGCTACGTCCCGCTTCATCCCCGGCCACCAAAAGGATTTCTTCATATCCAAGTACATCTTTGTACTGCCTGGGTGAATGGAGTACTTTGTCAAGTGAGCCTCAAACATCAACTCCTCACGGAGTTTGTCGAACTGCGGTATACAAACCCTTCCGTCCTTCCTCAGAATCCCATCAATCATCTCCCAGGCGCTGCTCTCGCCCGTTTGAGCCTCCAACACAAAGGGTTGAAACTCCACATCCAACCGAGTCGCTTCCCGAATGCGATCGGACAAGTCGTTCTGCACCTCAATCCAGTTCAACCGAGCCTCGCTGGACTCGCCTCTTGCAACACATTCCAAACTAAGGGACTCCCATTCCCGCACCAACCGCTCATCATGAGCTTCGATCCAATTCCCTTGCCCCGAGTACTTCCTACTCAAGGCATCAGCCACCACATTGGCTTTACCTGTCGTATACTGAATTGCCACTTCATAGTCTCCAAGAAACTCAACCCACCTGCGTTGCCGCATGTTCAAGTCCTTTTGATCCAAGAGATACTTCAAGCTTTTGTGATCCGTGAAGATCTCCACCTTTGTACCATAAACATAATGCCGCCATATTTTCAACGCAAAAATTACCGCCGCCAACTCCAAGTCGTGGACGGGGTAATTCCTCTCATGAGCCTTCAACTATCTAGACCCAAAAGCTATCACCTTCCCATGTTGCACCAAAACGCAATCCAAGCCGCATACCGATGCGTCACTGAAGATCTGAAATCCCTCGGTCCCTTGCGGTAGACTTAGGATTGGAGCCGCCAATAGTCTCTCCTTCAGTGCCTCAAATGCTTGGCTACACTCTTGAGTCCACACAAACTTATGATCTTTACGTGTGAGTGAGGTGAGTGGTAGAGCTATCCGCAAAAAATTCTCCACGAACATTCTGTAATACACGGCTAGTCCAAGAAAACTTCGGACCTCCGCCACGGTCCTCAAAACCGGCCAATCTCTAATGGCTTCAACTTTTGTTGGGTCCACTGCCACCCCTTCCCCGCTAATCACGTGACCCAAAAATACCACCTTCTCCAACCAGAACTCACATTTGGAGAATTTTGCATACAACTCATTCTCCCTCAACACTTGCAGAACCATTCTCAAGTGGGTCTCATGCTCCACTTGCGATTTGGAATACACCAAAATGTCGTCAATGAAGACAACCACAAAAGAATCCAAGTATTCCCAAAATACCTGATTCATAAGATCCATGAACACAGATGGTGCGTTCGTCAGCCCGAACGGCATCACCGTAAACTCAAAGTGTCCATACCTTGTACCAAAGGCAATCTTGGGTATGTCCTCATCCCGAATTCGCAACTGATAATAGCCTGACTTCAAGTCCAATTTTGAATACACCACTGACCCTACCAATTGGTCGAACAAGTCATCTATCCGAGGAATCGGATACTTATTCTTGACGGTCAATTTATTCAGCTCTCGATAGTCAATGCATAGCCGCATGCTACCGTCTTTCTTCTTTGCAAACAACACCGGCGCACTCCACGGTGAAGAACTGATTCTGATATACCCTTGCTCCAACAATTCTTACAACTGTACTTTAAGTTCAGCCAACTCCTTTGGTGCCATCCTAAACGGAGGACGTGACACCGGCCTAGCCTCCGGCATTAACTCGATCGAGAAATCGATCTCCCTCCGAGGAGGCGCTCCAGGAAGTTCTTCCGGAAACACATCCTTGAACTCAATCCAGTTCAACCGAGCCTCGCTGGACTCGCCTCTTGCAACACATTCCAAACCAAGGGACTCCCATTCCCGCACCAACCGCTCATCATGAGCTTCGATCCAATTCCCTTGCCCCGAGTACTTCCTACTCAAGGCATCAGCCACCACATTGGCTTTACCTGTCGTATACTGAATTGCCACTTCATAGTCTCCAAGAAACTCAACCCACCTGCGTTGCCGCATGTTCAAGTCCTTTTGATCCAAGAGATACTTCAAGCTTTTGTGATCCGTGAAGATCTCCACCTTTGTACCATAAACATAATGCCGCCATATTTTCAACGCAAAAATTACCGCCGCCAACTCCAAGTTGTGGACGGGGTAATTCCTCTCATGAGCCTTCAACTGTCTAGACCCAAAAGCTATCACCTTCCCATGTTGCACCAAAACGCAACCCAAGCCGCATACCGATGCGTCACTGAAGATCTGAAATCCCTCGGTCCCTTGCGGTAGACTTAGGATTGGAGCCGCCATTAGTCTCTCCTTCAGTGCCTCAAATGCTTGGCTACACTCTTGAGTCCACACAAACTTATGATCTTTACGTGTGAGTGAGGTGAGTGGTAGAGCTATCCGCGAAAAATTCTCCACGAACATTCTGTAATACCCGGCTAGTCCAAGAAAACTTCGGACCTCCGCCACGGTCCTCAAAAACGACCAATCTCTAATGGCTTCAACTTTTGTTGGGTCCACTGCCACCCCTTCCC
This sequence comes from Platanthera guangdongensis, assembly GCA_039583875.1. Classification (NCBI taxonomy): domain Eukaryota; kingdom Viridiplantae; phylum Streptophyta; class Magnoliopsida; order Asparagales; family Orchidaceae; genus Platanthera; species Platanthera guangdongensis. The sequence goes on from CM077166.1 coordinate 144,546,025, forward strand.
CGCTAATCACGTGACCCAAAAATACCACCTTCTCCAACCAGAACTCACATTTGGAGAATTTTGCATACAACTCATTCTCCCTCAACACTTGCAGAACCATTCTCAAGTGGGTCTCATGCTCCACTTGCGATTTGGAATACACCAAAATGTCGTCAATGAAGACAACCACAAAAGAATCCAAGTATTCCCAAAATACCCGATTCATAAGATCCATGAACACAGATGGTGCGTTCGTCAGCCCGAACGGCATCACCGTAAACTCAAAGTGTTCATACCTTGTACCAAAGGCAATCTTGGGTATGTCCTCATCCCGAATTCGCAACTGATAATAGCCTGACTTCAAGTCCAATTTTGAATACACCACTGACCCTACCAATTGGTCGAACAAGTCATCTATCCGAGGAATCGGATACTTATTCTTGACGGTCAATTTATTCAGCTCTCGGTAGTCAATGCATAGCCGCATGCTACCGTCTTTCTTCTTTGCAAACAACACCGGCGCACTCCACGGTGAAGAACTGAGTCTGATATACCCTTGCTCCAACAATTCTTGCAACTGTACTTTAAGTTCAGCCAACTCCTTTGGTGCCATCCTAAACGGAGGACGTGACACCGGCCTAGCCTCCGGCATTAACTCGATCGAGAAATCGATCTCCCTCCGAGGAGGCGCTCCAGGAAGTTCTTCCGGAAACACATCCTTGAACTCTGCCACTACGGGCACTTCATCAATAGACAGCTGGGAGAGACGAACCTCCAATAACGCTACAAGCGCTACACCACCCTGGTTAACCGCCCGCACCAACTGCATGGCCGAAATCAGGGAACAAGCCACTCCACAAAGGCCCTCAAATTTGACTTCTGTCTGCCCTTTCCTCCTTAAGGTCACCACCTTAGAAAGGCAATCAATACTGGCACGCTGCTCTGCGAGCCAGTCCATGCCCAAGATGACATCGAACTTCACCAATGGCAAAATCGCCGCTACCAAAACAAAGTCAGCTCTGTCTAGCTCCCAACAGATGCGCCCTTTGACCCCGGTGGTCATGGATGACCCATTGGGCATATGCACTTTCAACTCCGCGTCTGCCGAGAAGGACTCAACTCCTATTCTCCGGATGAAGCTCTCCGCAAGAAAGGAGTGCGATGCTCCCGTATCAAACAATACCCTAGCGGGGTATCCGGAAACTAACACGAAGCCTACAATATAGACATCACACAAAAGTCTAAAAGGATGAAGCACAAAATTTAAACTTAAATTTTCTTCATACCTGTCACCACATCAGTCTGGCGGATCGCTTCCTGCTGTCCAAGGTTGTAGGCCCTTGGTTTCACCGGTTGGAACCGAGAAGCGCTCGACTCCGCCATCTTTCCTTTCTCTGCAGCACTGGGGCCGGAGCGCACAGTCTGCTCCTGCTTTGCCTCTTGCCCCGCTCCTCCTTGGGGACAAACACGAGCTATGTGCCCCACCTTACCGCAGTTGTAGCACGTCGGCGGTCACCTAGAGTGAGAACCCCCAGGTGTCCAATTGCTCTTCTCACCAGATCTGGAAGTGTGAGGCTTCTTCCTCCACCTACTCCCTTCAGACTTTCCATGATATTGGGAAGGCTTCCCTTCCCCTTGCCTGGGAGTAAAACCCTTACGGCGTTGGGATCGCTCCAAATCACTTTCCAAAATCCTGGCAGCCTCAACTAGTTCATTGAATCCAGCTCTCTTCATGGAGATGAGGGGTTGTCTCAAATTCTCCCTCAGCCCCTGGTAGAAGAGGTTATCCCTCTCTACATCATCTGCCATAGTCGTTCCCGCGTAACGACCCAACCGGGTGAACTCCTGCACGTACTCATCTATTGTCTTGTCTCGCTGCATTAAATGCAGAAACTGCCTCTGAAGGGCCAAACGTGTAGAAACTGGAATATACCTATTTAGGAAAGCATCCCCAAACTCTTCCACTAACGGAGTGCGTCCCGGGAACTGGCGGCCGCTATGGCTCACCCACCATAGCTTGGCATCTCCTTCCAACATGAAAGCCGCATACTCAGCTTTCTTTTCCTCTGGCGTCTCTGCCGCCCTTAGAAGATCTTGAATGCGAACCCACCAGTCCTCCGCATCCGTTGGCGTACCCACTCCCTTGAATGACGGGGGATGAAAACTCAGGAAGTACTTCATGTGTTGGTCTCCATGCCCGACCACCGCCCTTTCCGCCAAAGGCTCCACTCGCCTGGCCTCTCCGCCTGGCACGGCAGTCGCCGTGTCCGGTGTGGCAGGGGTTGCCACCTGAGCTGCTGCTGCAGCCTGAGCTGCCACCATCGCTTCTGCAAGCATGCGGCAGAAGTCGGCCGGGTTTACGCCCGTGCCCAACAGACCTGGAGCAGTAGCACTGCTCGCCGAAAGCTCTTCTCTTGCTCTTGACGTTCCCGCCTCGTTGCTTGCACTCTTCAAGGAACAAGAAACAAGGATTCAGTCTCAAATCTCAAGACTTAAACATAAGTACACTCATGGTCCCGCATTACACTTATGTGGATAACTTCTCTACGCTTCGACCTTGAATCGCAACCTGGCTCTGAAACCAAATTGTAACACCTCCCCTGTAATGAACGTATAATATGGGTCCGGCCGGGGCCCCACAACATACGGACGCCACAGCTTTAGTATTAAAAGTTGATATAGCTACCCACACTCAAAACTCTTTGCACAACACAGCGGAAACAGAACAGGACTAGAAGTTATCCACCACTAAATAGTAAAACAAATGGCCTTAAGGCCTTACATCAAGTGTCCAAAAGAAAAATAATACATCCATAATGAAAGTGCTCAGCACTCCTAGTCTACCTCGGCATGCAAGCCGGTCAACAAGAGTCTCAAACATAACAACTCATAAGTAGGGCTACAAAAAGAGAAAACACTTCATGAGGCTTAGGCCTTTCTGGCCGGCGAGCTAGCTCCTGTATGCGATCCTTGCCCTGAAAACGTTTATTAGTAACGTGGGTCAGCAAAGGCTGACCTCAAACTGTGCAACAACACATCTCCTCCCGGCTGCCCCTAACGGACCCCGGGGTACCCCTCCAACCTGCAAGTTAGCACTTCGTAGGCAATAATCATAAGCAAGAAAAGCAACTATGGAAAACAGGCTTGGATGTCACATACATCATACATGTTCTCTACTGGTTGAGCATAATATAAAAAGGTCCTACTTATGCAATCATGTATGCAATAACCCGGGTTTCACCCAAGGCACCCTAACTCGTATGCATCTAGCACATCATCACATCATATGGGTTCTCATTGATTCCGCATTGGCATAAAGCCGCAAACAAAGCGGTCACCATTTCCCCCAACGGCTCACAGGCCGCCTCATGGAATTCTTGTCAAGGCCCCACCCGCTCAAGGTCTCAAACCTCGGGCTTGCCTACAAGCTCTGACGACTCATGTCAGGATTCCAACAAACACAAAACTGACCGATTCTAAGAAGCCTTGCCGGACCCCATCCGCTCATGGCCTCATTGCCCGGGTTTGTCCCCATGCTTGGCATTCTTGTCAGTCTCACAAAATGGGACTAGTCTCGCCGAGACACTCTCCACACATGACGTGAATATCACGGGATAGCCAGCCGACCACGGAGACCTAGCCACGCCTTGGCATAACACAAACCAAGACAAAACCACCCTAGTCCCTCCTTTGTACTGCAGCATTTCCGCGCACCAAGGAAAACATCTCCAACTCGCGCGGAGCTAACCTTGTCCACCAAGGAAAACATCTACCGCCGCGAGGAGCTAACCTTGTCCGGTTCCGACTACACGTACTCACTCGAGAAAAAGGGGAAAACATCACCACATCACAAACGGCATCTTGCTACAACAGAATCTCTACGAATCCTTAGCGTTTTTATGCAACATCAGCGAGTCAGACTAACCGGCGCGACAACGGCTTCACCCACCATACCTAATCCACTAACGGAGCGGATCTCTAATGCAAAAATATGCCGGGGACGGACTCAATCAACCCGGAGGTTCCTCTTGAACTTTGGCAAACCAAAACCCCTCTTATTTGAGAGTTTGGTGCCCAAAAACTAGAAAGAAAGAAAATAAATGATGCTAATACATGCATCCTAAGACCGAGAGGAGAGGTGTCGTTACCTTCCGACTCCTCTTCCTTGCCATGGCAAAATGGCCGGATGAAAATCTTCGCAATGATCTAAGATTCACGGATCCGGACTCGGCTCGCGATTTGGAGCACCGAAACTCCTCTTACAGCCAAACTCTCCTTCTCCTTCTTCCTTGTTCTCACTTCTCTCTAGATCTTTAGTAAGAGAAAGCTTGGAGAAGAATGAGGGTTTTCAACCCTATTCTCGGACTTAACTCCCCAAGAACAGTCCTGAACCGTCAGATCCTAAAATCTGGGAAAGAATGGCCACGATCCGCCTGGAAAATAAAAGACCTGGGCCGAACACGGCCTGGCACACGCCCGTATACAGGTCCATGTGCCTCATTCGCCATCTCAAATCGACGCGCCTGGAACAGCACACGGGCATCTGACACGCCCGTGTTCAATCCGACACGCCCGTGTCCCCAGTGACACGGTCGTGTGCCTCCATCGACACGGCCCCGAAACCAACCCGAGAGGTGACACGGCCTGGGACACGCCCGTGTCCCAAGCCGTGTGCCAAGTCTCGACACCCGTCGACAGGCTTTGTGTCGACACTGCGGAAAAACGTCGAGCGAAGATCGTCGACCAAGCGGGACACGCCCTGTGACACACCCGTGTCACAGGCCGTATACCCCAGTCTCGACACTCGTCGAGCGAAAGTGTCGACACTTGGGCCGAGTGTAGACACGCCCTGCGACACGCCCGTGTCGCAGGCCGTGTGCCCTACTCTCAACACGTTGTCGAGCAAAAGTGTCGACACTTGGGCCGAGTGTCGACACGGCCTCGACACGCCCTGCGACACGACCGTGTCGCAGGCCGTGTGCCCTACTCTCGACACATTGTTGAGCGAAAGTGTCGACACTTGGGCCGAGTGTCGACACGGCCTCGACACGCCCTGCGACACGCCCGTGTCACAGGCCGTGTGCCCTACTCTCGACACATTGTCGATCGAAAGTGTCGACACTTGGGCCGAGTGTCGACACGGCCTCGACACGCCTTGCGACATGCCCGTGTCACAGGCCGTGTGCCTCCTGCCAGACACCCAAAAATTTCCAGAACTGCAGACTGACCCTCTTGCAAAACTGGGGTGTTACACTAGATACCATTTTTGATTAACCACTGGACAGCACTTTTCCTGCAATGAAAATAGTTAGTTGTTCTTGACCCAGGTTACCTTGGTTCCTTTATATTATTGATAAGAGAAACTAGATATTACTGAAAATTCAGGTTGTGATTTATACCCTAAGGGGTGATATCTTCTAGGAGGAATTATCTAATCAGCAAGTGGATTAAAATGTTTCCTAGATTGATTTGAGTTACTGTGATAATTATGACTTTTATTAAGTCTTTCTGGGTTCGACGAAATGTTGTGAGTTCGTCGACCAGAGTTAGACAAAATGAGATGAGATCGTCGATCTCTGCTCAGAGAATGAACATACTCATTTTCTGTGCCCCAAGTTCGTCGATCTCTGCTCGACGAACCATACATAGTTCGTCGATCGCAGTAAGATAAATGATTATTATATAGATTTGCGTTCAGCGTTCATCGACTTGAGTTCGACGAACTGGCCACATTTCCTCGATCTGAGTTCGACGAAATCTACTGAACTTTGTTTTTATCTATGGTTTTCTAGCTTCTATTATTGTGATTTTTAAAGTTAGTTACTTCTTCTATGGTTTGGTTGTTTTTCATTACTTCTTTATTCTTAGCTGACACAAATTTAATGGGGGTTGATAATATGTTCTTCTTGAGGATGGGGGTAAACTTGATGATGCACCAAAGCGTAGTTTACCATTCAGTCTGGCATTGACTGTGCTTCTGATGTCCATCAGCTTAAGGCTTCTCCCATTGAGATATTCCATAAGTTGTTTGGCCTCACATAGCTCTGTTTTTAAGGAAGTGATTTGTTCATTAGCTAATGTTAGTTCTTCTTTTAACTTGGTGTTTTCAAAAATGATGTTTTCCTGATTTGATAATTTTTCTCTAAGTATTTTGATTTCCTTTTCTGAGTTTATTAAATCAACCTACATAGTTTTAAATCCAATTTTTAAACTATCAGAATTATAGTCAAAAGATAACAATACATGATCAGCTTCTGATTCAGAAGCTCCTTCATTTTCAGATTCTTCCTCTTCTGATTGACTTTTGGAGGCATCAATGGCCACGAGGAAGACTTCCTTGGCCCTTGCCTCTTCTTCTTCTTCACTGGAACTGGAAGATGTGGATTCATCTTCAGTGTCACTCCAGTTTTCAGCTACAAAACCCTTCTCCTTCTTTTTGAATTTGCCGGAAGTAGGACTGCTGCTTTGTTGCCTTCTAGAGTCCTTCTGTCTTCTTCTTTCTTTCTTTTGATTCTCTGGACACTCTGAGATGAAGTGTTCAGGTTTCCTGTAGCCAAGGCAAACTACTTTTTTAGTGGGGGTTTTGTCATACCTTGGCTTATCATCCTGTCTTGATGATTTTCTCCTGAAGTCTTTCCTTGCCATTTTGTAAATTCTTTTGGCAAGGATACTCATTAGCTCTTCATTTATAGTTCAAGCTTATGTCTCCTCAGCAGCCTTGAATGCCAGATTGTGTTCTTTCCTTACTGGTGGATGAGTCCTTTGTTCAGATGCTTCTCTGCACTTTATTTGCTGCACATAGGACTTGAGCTTTCCCAAAAGAGATTCTATGGAAATCTCATTTAAGCTCCTGGCCTCCTTGATTGGCCAGATCCTTGAATCCCATTAGCTTGGGAAGCATAAGAGGATTTTGTCATTCACCTCAGTGAGGTTGATATCCTTGTCCAAGGTCTTAAGCTCATTGATTATTGAGCTCAGCCTATTGTACATGTCTGCAAGAGATTCTGCTTCATCCTTCTTGAAATTCTCAAACTGGGATATGAGATTTGATCTTCTGTCCTTCCTTTAATCAACAGAGCCAGCCACCATTTGGTTGAGAGAGTCCCAAATGGACTTGGCTAATGTGCATTCAGTCACTCTTTGGAAAATGTCATCTGACATTGTTTGGGCCAGAATGTTCATGGCTTTAGCATCAGCAACCTTAGCTTTCTTCTGAGCATCAGTCCACTCAGGTGGTGGAACTGCTTGATTGCTTGTATTTGCTGTAGATGTAGAGATAGTTGTTTGAGGAGGACCCATCAAAATAGAATTGTAGATGTCCTCATCAATTGAATTCATATACAATTTTATTCTTGCCTTCCAGATGGCAAACCTATTTAGGTTGCACACTGGAGGTCTGGTGCTTGCATAGTCTTTGTTCTATGCCATGTTGTGAATATAATCCTAATAGAAATAAAAAGTTAGGGTTAGATCTGATATACTCTAGAGGGGGGGGTGAATATAGTATCTTAAAACTTTAAGGCCTTTTTGCTGTAAATAAAAACAGTCCTAAGATAAAGTGATCTACCACAGGCACTGCAAATATAAACTAATATCACAGACACAACAACCTAACTAGCACAGCCACAGTAAGAACAAAAGAAAAAGATGGCAACCAGACAACACAAGCATTTTATAGTGGTTCCCTTAAACTTGGGTACATCCACTCTTCTACCACCCTGGTTGGAATCCACTCAGGTTTTTGATCAGGTGACTGCAACCAATGAGCTTTTGATCAGGTGCTCAAAAACCAATCCCAAGTCTTTTGATCAGGTGACTTGCAACCAGGAATAACTTTTGAAGGGAGTTAAAGAACACTTTTTACAGTGGGGGTGAGAGAGTGATGATGTCTTCTCTTTCTCAAATACAATTGAGAAGACTTTAGTGGATCTTTTAATGTTAACAAAGCTCCCCCTAAGATATTGATCTGTTCAGCAAGGTTGGAGCTTTGCTTCAGGGTGAGTAGGCCTTCAATCCTTTAGCCTTTACCAGAAGATATCTAGGAACTTCTTGACTGATAGAGTTATTGTTGTCCTTGAAGAATCCTGGAATGAAGAAGGAATAAGACTCTTGATTTAGAATGGATGTTCTTCTTCTTTTTCAGCTTGCTGTTGTTTCTCTGGTCTGGGGCTTATTCTTTTCTCTGTTACTATATATTGCTTTCTATGTCATGCTCGGCTAGCCCTATTCAGTATATTCTTTGTATTCTGTTCATCTTAGAAGGAAGAAGAAAAATACTTTTATATTTTCTGTGAAATCTTCCTTCTGAATTTTTGAATTCCTTCCAGCATTGATTGCTGACTGCCTTGAGAATGTCTGCATTGATTGATTTCCCCAACTGTCCCATTGAAAAATGGTAAGTAATAATCCTGATGAAGACCATAATCAATGATGCGTCTAACGGAAATATTCAGAGAATATTAAGCATTGATTACTCATGAATTAGTGCAATAAAATAAGCGACATAGGGAGGAAAAGTCCATGTCTGGAACTGCACAGAAATCATCGACCAAAGGGCAGAATTCGTCGACCTGGGTCCTGAGTTCGTCGAGCTGAGAGGTTATGTTCGTCGACCATATAATTATTGTTCATCGACCTGAGATACAAGATCTTCGACCTAAGAACAGATAACTGCTTTCTCTAGAACCTTGCCAATTTTGTGGCTCAAGATCGTCGAGCTGAGATTCTAACTTCGTTGACTGTAGTATGATTCTGGACTTAAGAATACAGAAGTAAAGTGTCCAGAAATCGTCGACCTGAGAATTAAGTTCGTCGACCTGAGAACTGCTAACAGTTACTTGACACAACTTGTCGAGACTGTGGTCCAAGTTCATCGAGCGGAGAACATGAATTCGTCGACTAGAGTATGATTCTGGACTTAGAATATTTAGATGTTTCTAGACTTTAGAATGTTGAGGTATAGCATCCAGAGATCGTTGACCTGAGAACCAAATTCGTCGAGCTTAGCTCAGAGAATTGTCTCTGAGTTCGTCGAGCTGAGCATGCCTTTCGTCGAGCTAAGTTCGACGAACGTCGAACTCATTTCCTAAGTCTTTGAAATTTCTCTAAGTCCTGAGTCTTCTGCAGTCTGTTGAAGGCTAGTCCATATATTGTTGACTCTAAGGACATGACCTAGACTCTAGGACACAAACATGACCCTGGCTATACATGTTGGGTCAAACATACTACTTTAGTGAACCTAGCCCAAATCCAACTAGGGATCCAACATAATAGTATGAGGCATTCAGGCAAGGAAAGACTAATTCTATAGAACTATGTTATGAAAAGTTCTTTAGAATAGTCAATGACTTAAAGAATTATGTCAGACAGTTCTCAAACTCTGAGCATAATGAAAAGTTTCTGAGATCCCTAAACAAAGAATTGGACATAAAGATTTGTGCTGTAAGAGAAATAGGGAATCTGAGGAACATGTTACCCTACGGTTTGTATGAGAATCTATTGCCACTTGAACTTCAGTTAAATTCTAGAAACGTTGAAGCTAAATATGTCAGAAGTTCAAATCAGACTATATCTGTGGCTTTCAAAGCAAACACATCAAAGAAGGCTAGAAGAGAAATTTCATCACCACCAAGAAGGGATGAAGATACAGTTAGCACTGGAATCCAGTTCTTCATCAGAAGAATTGCCAGATGATGAATTGGCACTGTTCACCAGGCAATTCAGGAAGTTGATGAGAAGAAGGAAGGAATGAAACAAGAAGAAATCATCGAGATCAAGTTACAGCAAAAGCAAAGACAAACACAAAAATAACTCTGTGGTCAGGTATGATTCAAACCAAAACAAACAAATTAAGAATGACATAATTTGTTATTGATGTAACAGTCCTGGACATGTCATTTTTTTCTATCCAGTAAAAATAAAGGAAAACACGAAGTCCAAGTAAAAAAGGTTTTTCAAAGATAAGAAGTCAGAAAAGTGACTAATGGAAAAGATGGCAAAGACCTTATCTGATTGTGATTCAAATTCAACTGAATCAGATGAAGAACATGCTAATATTGGATTGTTCTCCTGTGAAGAGGAATTCATCAGAGAGGCCATATGCAAGGGCAATAACTCCATAACTTCATCACTCTATGGTGACTACGAAGATGAAATGGAGGTGAACTTGATTGTTGAAACCAAAAACTCAGTTTCTGTGGAGTTCACCCTTGGGGACGGGATGATCATACACTTACTTCTCTCCTGCGAGCCAAACAACAGAGGAAAACGAACATGGAACAGACCCAAGGGCTCGGCATGAAGGTCCTACAGTACACCTGGAAGATCTTAGAGTGCTTCACCTCTCTAGCCAAATGTCGAGTTAAGGATACCTTAGAAAATGCAAAATGACCGGGGCACAAGTGAGCGTGCCTTCTGAGGTACCCCTTGGGTCTATAATAGATTTCTGAAAATGACATGCAAATAGCTAACATTAGCTATTTTGAACAGCTATGGACATCCCAACTGGGTCTACCAACACCATAACTCCTCTGTTCTAAAAAGCTATTTGCACCCCCAAAAGGGCATCTAGGTAATTTTGCCTCTGGACCCTATGGGGCGTGTTTCTCAGGCATGGGGTCAACTCGCCTCAACTCGCCACCCCAGTGGGTGGATGCGGTTGGCTCTCATAGCTCGCCTTCCATCCTAAGGCGAGTGCGAGCCAGGCCGCCATGGCTCGCCTACCCCATTCGCAGGCGGACTAACGACAAGGTCGCCTAGGCGGGATCGGGCTGGACGGGCCGGCTCGCGCAGCTTGATGAGTCTGATTTATATAGGGGTTTTCGGACTCATCTGGGCTTGTTTTCCTTCGCTTGCACTTCACTTTTAGTTCGTTATCGTATATATTTCATCTTATCTTTATTTCCATAGGAAGTGCACACTTACGCCCGTAGTTGTGTTTTTTTTGTTACTTTTATTGTTTGTACTCCTTCTTGTGATTGCCTGGAATGTCTGCACAGATTAGTAAATTGTTTTTCTTTTCGGTACAGTGGTCGTGTTCATGTTTCGGGCTGGTTGTGAAATAGGAATACTGCGCACGATCATGGGATATAATGCACATGACTACTGGTCGTGCGCCTCTGATCGTGCGCACTACTCTTCATTTTCCAAAATCTGCCTGCGGTAATCGCACGACCACAGGACCTAGTGCGCACGACCACCGGTCGTGCTCCACTGATCGTGTGCATTGATTCCTCTTTTTTAGAGTCCTGTCTGGGTAATCGCACGACCATTGAACTTAATGCGCACGACCACTGGTCATGGTCATGCGCCACTGCCTGTGCGCGTTATCTCGGTTCTTCTTCCTAATCTGTCATGCCAGTGCGCACGATCACTAGACATAGTGCGCACAACCACTGGTCGTGTGCCTGTGATCGTGTGCATTGTTCATTTCTGCTTTGTATAAATATTGCAGGTCTCGCCCTAACTCGGGAGAGCAGAGATCGCTCGACATTTCTCTGCCATTTTTGTCTCCGAGGAAGGGTTCCATCGTTCCCCTTCATCTTCCATCGTAGGGAGGTGCTCCGGGCAAGCTTTCACCGCCAAATTCAAGTCGGAGCTTCCTCTCGGCCTCCTCCTTCATCTTTGAGCTTCAAGAAGAGCTTGACCTAACTTTCTCCATCAAGCTAGGAGAAGTTGTGCCATCCTCCACCAGATCGTGACACGAAGAAGACGGGCCATTGGAAGGTGGTGACAGCCCTTCTCTACCCCGGACGCATTTGAGGACCGAGCTTGGATGCAGATTGACAACTCGACGATTCCAACCGTGAATCCTCAGCAAGACTTCAGATCCGGTCAATTTTGCACACTCTTTTCTTATTTGGTTGTTGAATGTGTAGTTGAACTCTTGTATATGATGAAGTATACTTAGTTTGTAAAACGTTTTTATACAATCATGTCTATGTGATTTTGTATTTTCGTTATTGTCTTGAGGTGCACCATATTCCATCCACCACCATCCACCCTTGCCCCACTAGCAATTGCTTATGGCATGTGTAGCAAAGAGGTACTCACGACCCTCATTCCGTCATTCTAACCACCTCATCCGCAAGCCTACTCATCCATCCGCCCAATGATTTGGTGCATAGTGGCCCGACTAGTCTTCCATCCCGCCTGGCGAAGCATCGCATAGCGGCATTGCATAGGAGTAGTTTTTAGATTTTTACTTTCTTTTTCCGCAAATATCAAACCCCCCCTCCCTAGTTAACTCCGACCAAAGGACTTCAATCTCAAGTCCTCCTCGAAATTAACTCCACATTACTGTGTTCCTTGAGAGATCGATAATTGGGAAAACTCGCCCATTTTATATTACTTGTGCGACCGGTTCACTATCGTGATCTTTAGCATCAAGTTTTTGGCACCGTTGCCGGGGAACACAGTCGTGTGAGTTTCTGGAGAGGGAGACGTGAGATTGCTTTCCTTTTCCTTTGTAAATCGCTTTTGTTTTGTCCTATTTCTGTTTTACCGTCCTTTCTATTGTTTGTTTAGGCAATTATAGTAATATATTGTTGGATTTAGTAATTTGCACAACTTATTTTGAATCTGCTGTTTCGACACCGTGTGGGGATATTCTTATGCCCAATGTCATTGGTATGGGAAGCCTTCCCACGCTAGTCATGAATGCCCTACGAGAGATATTGAGCATAAGCTTCAGCGCACAATGCATGAAATACTGTATTCGTACAGCCCTTCAAACACTGTGCCCCGAGCTTATGGTCAATCATCCTCGCCACATACACCGTTCTCTTATTCCTCTCCGGCCCCATAAGGACCGCAGAGTAATGGGAGAAAGTGTTTGTATTGTCGTAGAACAGATCATGTCCTAAAGCATTGTGACGAGTACCTCCGTGTTATGGAAGAGGATGATAAGCCGGACATCCGGATCATCCCGACTTCTACCCTTGGTGGCACACCTTCATCATCTGGTTATGTGTCCCTGTCACCTTCATTTGTTGAAGGGCATGATATGGACACAACCACCAGATATGTGGCTGATCTAGGCTTCGACGCGGCTGAGCCCATCTCTCATGTGCATACATCTCCAAGCGTGGAGCCGATTCTTTGTGAGGAACCTGCGCTTGACTTTTATCCAAGCAAAGTTCTTCCGTCTTTTGTGCATTCTACTTCAGTCGTCTCTGACGACATTTTCGACGATGCAACACAAGTTGAGGCTTGTGATACATGGGTTGTTTCCACTCCCATGGAGGAGGACAACCTTCCTGGTGTCGAGGATTCTTCCTCGATACCAAAGGAGGAAGTCCAAGTCTTGGTGGAGGCCTCTATGGATCCAGCCGAGCCTTGTAGCATTGTCGACATTGCTGACGATATTTTTCTACCTCAGCCTTTGGGGAGTGAAACCGGGATCACTCCCCCAATGATTTCTTTATTTTCTTCGTCTCTTTTATTTCTTGACCCCCTTCCTTATCTGAGCCTGTGCAGGTTGAATCTCCACGGATAAGTTGGGTTGACGTTGAGCCTTGCGCTCAGGCTATCGACGAGTGCATCCTCTTGTATGAGTAGGTTCCTACCTCCTTCACAGAGGAAGCCCCTGCCGTCACCTTTTCCCCCAGTGAACTTGTGGTGGACGAAACCTTGCTAGGCAAGGATGTGTTTTATGGTGAGAAGAGTGAGGAGCGGCGCTCCTTCTCTTCTTACTTCCTATTTCCTCAACCTGTGTTGGGCAGGTATTACTATTTAGGTAGAGGGGTAACTGTTTTATCACCGTATTGGTACCCATTACCGTAACAGATAATAGAACAGTTACCTGTGCATTTTTCTTTTCATAGTCCCATTAGCTAGAACCTTTTAGTAGCCGAATAAGTCGTGCTGGGATGACAATAACCCCAGTACTTATCTTTCAATTCCTGCATTTTTATTTTTCATGTCTATTTTAGTTTTAGCATTTCTTTTTGTATATTTTTCTTTTGTTTTTGCGGAGCTCACCCCTGTAGGTATTCATGGCAAATCGCATTGGCGGGGTTGTGATTCTTCGTATGGCGGGCATGCTTCGATTTTTCACGCGTCTTCTGGTATGCTCACTAGCTGAGCATTGTGTAACCTCTCCCCTTGTTTCTATCTGATTTTAATTTCTATATGATATACTGTATTGCTTAGTTTAAGTCTGGGGGAGAGCCAGTTTTGTTACTGAAAGAATTAGTGCCTAACCACCTAGAGGGGGGGTGAATAGGTGTACGTTTTCCTTTACTTTTAAGGCAGAAAATCTGTTCTGTAATTTAAGTAGCAATTGCAAATTCTACAGCTATTATAGAAAAATTCACAGAAATGTCTCAATACAGATTGTACATAGATTTTTATAGTGGTTCCCCAAGGTCTGGGTACATCCACTTTCCCCCTTCGCCTATCTAGTATTGTACTAGATTCAGCCTAACTTCTGCACTTCACCTCAGATCCTCAGATCTTACAACTCAAAACCCCAAACAAGGCTCCTACAACTCAGGCAACTGCCCTACCTCAGCCTTCAACAAGGCCTACACTCAGAGATCATAATCTCCTACAACTCAGGCTCACAGCCCTACCTCAGCCTTCAACAAGGCCTACCACTCAGAGAATTTACTCTCCTACACTCAGCCTTTATAAAACAGGCTTACAATCTCAAATCTATAAAGATCCTACAAAAATTTGATTTAACAAAGTAAATAACCACCACCCTGACAGAGAGAGAAGGTATGGATGGCTTCTTGATGTGTTCTTGGAAGAACTTGATGGCAGAGCACAACCTCTCATAGCTTTCTTCAAAGCTTCTTGAATCTGAAATCAGTATGGTTGAACTCTTGAGAAGTTGATCTTCAATCAACTTCTGACTTGAGATTCAGATCTCAATCTAAATCTTTCTTGGCAGCCTGGTTCAGCAACTGCACTACTTAGATGGAGCTCTCTCTCTCCAACTTCTTCTAGATCTTCTGTCGAAAATCTTCTGTATAATTACTTCTATCTGTATTGCTCAGAATCTGTAATCTTCAATGATTGATCATCTTTTTCTGTTGAAGGAGAAAGCCTTTATATAGTCTTCCTCCATGTTAACCGGCTGATCCGGTTTCTAACAACCTTCTGACAGCTCTGAGAGTAGTAGTTGACTGGTTAGAAATGGCAGTTGTCAAGTCATCCAGTCACTTCTTGAAATCACTGTCTCTGTCTGAAAGTGTCGAGACTGATCTTCATTATGTGTCGACACAAGTAGACTAAGTGTCGACACAAGGGGACTAAGTGTCGACACATGCCTTGGTGGTGTCGACACAGCTCCTTCTGTTGTTGTAACAGCTTCTCGACACTGCTTCTTTAGCATGTGTCGACACTGATTCTCTGTGTCGACACAAGCCTTCTTTTTTTTTAACTTTGTTGAAACTTGCTGTGTGTCGACACATCTCCTTTGTGTCGACACAAGTACTTCTTTACTTTAACTTTGTTCAAGCTTTGTTGTGTGTCGACACAATTCCTGTGTGTCGACACAGTTGATGTTGACAAATACTTCTGTATGTCGACACTGCCTCTATGTGTCGACATATTTGATGTCGACTAAGTTTTCCTGTGTGTTGACACTGCCTTTTGGTGTCGACACAGTTGATGTCGACAAATACTTCTGTGTGTTGACACTGTCTCTATGTGTCGACACATTTGATGTCGACTTTGCTTCTCTGTGTGTAGACACAGCCTCTTGGTGTCGACACAGTTGATTCTGGTGTCGACTCAGCCTTTCCAAGTGTCGACACAATTAACTCCAAGTGTCGACACAAGCCTTCATAAGTGTCGACACTGCTTCTCTAGGTGTCGACACATGGACTTAGAAATTTTTTTGCATTTCCTGCAATAACTTAACCTGCACATATAAACTCAAAACACATCAAATACACCTTGATCCAAATCATTGAGTAGGGTGAGGCTTCTTCAAATCAGGTATACATTTTCCAATGTACCCAACAATCTCCCCCTATTTGGAGAAGTCATAACCCTTAGTCAATGATATACACCATCCATAACAAATACACATTATGATGTATAACAATATTATATGACAGGGTAAATACTTAAAACAAAACATAAAAGATATTTCATCACAGAATAAGTATGCTAACACAATGAGCATTCATTATAGTTTTGTTTCAACTTCCAATACTTTCTTTAACAAAAGTTTACATAGATTTTAATACAAAAGTTTACAATGTTATAAAATCTAGTAAATCTATTCTAAGGCTGCTCTAGCTCCTTGATGACAATGCCCTTGCCTGATTGAATCTTGGCTTGAACTGGAACATCAGTGTCATCAACTGGCTTCTTGCCCTTTTGAACTTTCTTCTTTAGCTCTTCAGCCCTTATCTTTTGTCTTTCAAAATAATGATAAGCCTTTGGGAAATATTTGCTAGGCTCCTATGCATTAGGAGGTAGCTTCCTAAGTTTTGTCTTTCTTCTGTACTGAACTATGGCCTCTTGCCTAGCTTCATGTTTTCTCCATTCTTGTTCAGAGTACCATTTGCCCTTCTCTAGGGTATTGTCCTTTGCAGCTTTCCAAGCAGTAAATATAATATTTCTAGAAGTTGGGCTCCACTATTCAAACTCAGGCCTTAACTCTGCATGTTCTCTGAATCTCTTCTTTGACAATAGAGCTTCTTGCTCTTTCAAAACTGCCTCTGACATAGGCTTGTCTACTTTCTCTATGATCACATTTTGAGCACCTTCTGGAGGGCTGTACATGGACTGTACTTCTTGATGTATCATCTCAAAATCTGCTGGAGAATAAATTACTTGAGCAACTTCAGCTTGTTCACCTCCAAAATCAGTAGGATGCACTCCAGATTAAGCCACATTGTCATCATCACAAAGGGGTGGATATCCAAGTATGGCTCTGATACTATTGGAAATCCATTTAGCATGATCAGATCCAGCTTTAACTAATACTCTCTCCCCCTTTATGACTTTTCTGGCAACATGATCTCTGAGATCATCTTTCTGAAATCTGACTTGTCCATCCATAAAATTGACACCATCTTTATAGAAGGCCTTTAATTTCAGTAGCTGGCCAGAAATAGTCTTTTGAGAGTCCTAAATAGCTGTTGTTACAGCAGTTATTCCTTCTTGTAATTGCTTGGCAAATTCTACCTTGTCAGTAGCCCTTGATGCAGTCTGTGCAGTAGCCATATTCTTCATCTCTATTACAATCACATTATGTGATTCTGTGAGATTATCATTCATTCTCAGTTGATTTTCTTGGACATAGCCTTGCGTAAGAGCTATATCATCAACTTGTGTCTTAATCTTTTCTTGATGGGTAGCTATGAAAACCACTGCATTACCCCCTTTGTGGAAACAATCAGTCATTTCCTTCTTATTTTGATTCATCTCAAATCTTATGGATTTGATGTCTTGGGCCAAGGAGAATTGGAGATCTTTGTGTGTCTCATCCATATACTTCTCCATTGCTATCCTTTGCTCATCTAGCTTTACTTGCATGGATACTGAAAGTGCAGGTTAGATCTGATATACTCTAGAGGGGGGTGAATAGAGTATGGTGCTCACTAAAAACTATTTACAACTTTTGTTGTATTCCTAAGTGAACAGGGAAGCAAATAAAAACAGCAACTATCTAAACACAAGACAATACAGAACAATCACAGAATAATCACAGAGCACAACCAGAAAACAAAAGAAAGGAGCAACCATACGACACAAGAATTTTATAGTGGTTCCCCAACCTGGGTACATTCACTCTTCTACCACCCTGGTAGGAATCCACTCAGGTTTTTGATCAGGTGCCTGACACCGATGAGATTTTGTTCAGGTTCTCAAAAACTAAACCTCAAGACTTTTGCAAGCAGACTTGCAACCAGAATAATTTTGAAGGGATTTAAAACTCTGTACAGGAATTGGAAAGAAGGTGATATTGTCTTCTCTGTCAACAATCAGAGAGAAGACTTGTGGATTAATTGTAGCAGATCTTGCTCCCCCTGAGATCTTGAATTGGTCAGGAAAGCTGGAGCACTGCTTCAGGGTGATAGGTCTTCAATAACCTAGAATACCTGGACCAGAAATGCTTCAGGAACTTCTTTTTACAGATAAAGTTTCGTTGTCCTTTGAAGTTGTCCTGAGAATAGAGAGAAGAAGCCTCTTGATTGAATTTGATTGTTCTTCTTCTTCTTCTTGAAAAAGTTCTCTGGTCAAGGCTGATTGCAGTTAAGAACTTTTGATTTGAGAATGATTGTTCTTCTCTGCAATCTCAGAGTGTATGTCTGATTGTATATGGCTTGCTGTACTGTAATTCTGTTCCTCTATCACTACTTGATTCTTTTCTTTCTTAATGTGTGTAATCTATGTCTGACTGAGGAACATTCAAACTTTTGAATGTCGAGCAGTAATTGCAGTCGGCTTTGGAAAGAAGCGACTGATAAGTTAATTTATATAGTTATTTTAGTTTAGTTTTTTATAAATAAATAGTATAATTTATTTATCTTTATATTAATATATATAATAATTCATTTATTTTTATATTTCAGGTTAATATGAGCTGCAAATATCATTTTCAAGTCCATGGCAAAGATCTGAAAATATTTGGAGGAAATTAACATTTTTGGTCACGGATAGCTGAAATTCAAATGGCCATAACTTTCAAACCAGGAAGAGTTACGGGACGTGCAACCAGTCAACGGAAAGAATACGACGTCCTCTACAAATCTGGAGAATTTCACAAGTACACGCCCCAATTATACGGGCATGACCAGGGCATTAACACGGGCATGTCGAGCTCAAGAACATAGTTTTCTCCAGAAATCTTCCCGGGGCAATTCTAGGACTTTTTCTAAGTACACGCCCACATGTCACGGGTGTGACTTAGGTCGTGACCAACCAAAACTGCCAAAATGATGCCAGATTGCGCCGTTTCCAGCCGTTTGCTGACCCGGTCAGTACACGCCCTAGGTCACGGGCGTGACCTAGGGGCGTGACACTTCAGGAACTGCCAGAATTTACTCCCGCCGTTTTCAGCTTCCCGCGGTTTTCCAGAAACCGAATTGACACGCCCTAGGTCACGGGCATGACCTAGGGGCGTGACCCGTAATTTAATAGATTTTGGCGGTTTCTCGCCAACGTTCCCGGGCTTTCAAGACAGCGGTTTTCAAGCCTGACACGCCCTAGGTCACGGGCGTGACCTAGGGCGTGACCTTGCAGAAATTTTTCCTATAAATTGCAGATGAGTTCAGAAGCAGAGGAGGAGCTAGGAGGCCAATCTAGGAGTAGTTTTACCTCGTTTATTTCTCTATTTTGCTGCATTTTCTTTATGTAACCCTTAGCTTCATAGTTTAGTTTGCATTTCTTTTTGTTTAATTCAATTACTCTCTTTTTAGTTATCATCTTTTTGCCCTTCTTGTTATGTAATTTCTTCATCATGCTTAGTAGCTAAACTTCTTTTAGCACTTGATTATGATGAATCTTGGAATAAAATAAGCTTCTCATCTTTATTAAAAATGTCAAGTCCTTTACTTTACTCACTAACGATTTATCTTTGATTTATATTTTATCGAATTCATATTGCGCAGATATGTTCTTCGATCTAAGTTCCGTATCCTAAATGACGGAGAGGTTGCGGATACGAGGAGATCACTCAAAGATAAAAGGAGTTGCATGCACTCCTCGAGAGAGGACGACATTAATCTTTCGGATTGGAGTCAAATCCAATAGAGGGGTTCACCGCCTAAAGCAAGCTTAGGGGTTTCGACTGGCCTAGATGTCTTAATCGATCAACCTAAGGTTAGTCAAAAGCATGAGCTCGAGAGAGACGCTTTTGTACTTAAGGAACCTCCACGGTAGGGTGAGCAATTTAAGAGTCTTGCATACTTTATGTTCATAAAGGAGGTTTATTTTAGTCCAAGGGGATTCTAGATCAAGTGCTATATTTTATTTTATTTTATAGCCGTAGATTAAATTCGCTCATTTTTATTATTTAGATAAAATAATATTAATTTGCGTGAGTAGAAGTACTCAACAGGCCCCGAGTCTAATATGACATTCCTATACTATATTTCGATAGGTACGCTTGCCTATTTGAGATTATAGTTTGGATACATTTTTAAAACTATATAAAATTCCTCATCAAGTTTTTGGCATCGTTGTCGGGGACCCTTTTTGTTGATATTTTGAAAGCGTGAATTGAATTAATTTTATCACTCTCTTTCTCTAACCCCAATTCTCTTTTTTTTTTAAATTCATTTCTATTAGGTACGGGTTGTGTTTATTTTCTTTTATTAATAACTATGTTATCTCAATTGGCTGCTAAAATTGCCCAGCTTCAAAATCAATTAGATATTTTAAAAGCCGCAAAAAAGCGTCAATGTGTTTGTTTTTATTGTCACGGTTCTCATTCAAGTGAGTTTTGTTATCATTATAATTATTATAAAAATCTTTCTTATGAAAATAATTTTGAGAGTAATTATGATAATAATTTTTCTCACTTTTTTGATAATTCAAATTTTTATGAAAATAATTTTTCTAATTTTTCCTATGTTCATGAAAATAATTTTTCAAATAATAATGCGAATAATTATTTTGATGCAAAAAATTATTCTTCCAACTCGGATGAAAACTTCTCTTGGTCGCAAAATCAACTGGAAGGTTTCACGAGTTATGAGAATAATTATTTGGATCCAAATTTTTGTTCTTCTTTTTCCGCACCGCGAGCTTTCTCTCTTAATTTTGTGGAATCCTCTCATTTGCAATCTGATTCTTCCCCCCAAAATTTGGATGAGAATTTTCTTATGTTTAGTGATTCTTCTCCTTCGGATACTGTTGCTAATGAGGAACATGACTTCACATGTACCCCAGTAGTTGTTTATATCGAAGAAGAAGAAAACTTTTTTTTCAAGAGCTCGTTAGGTGTATGGATGCGCTGGGAGGAGTTGAAGAAGAATATGTTTCTCCTCCTACTACTCCCAATTTTCCTCCTATCAATGAATCTCCTTGCACAATTTATGATTTTCTAGGAGCGCAAATTTATGCACATGATGCTTCCTACAATTTTGTTTTATATAAATTTTCGGACGAAAAATTAATTTTAGAAAATAAACAACCCGAGCCTAATCTTATAACTTCGCACGAGTCTCCTCTTTGTGAAGATTTTTCTGACGCGTTTCTTTTTGATTTTTCTTTCTCTAATAAGTTTCAGGAAGAAGATGAGCCGTTGCAATCAAATGTTGTCCCAGACTCTTGTGCCGCTCATCTAGAAAGATTCAAATCACCTCAGGTATGCATAGGTGATTTGAATCTCCATTTTCAAGTCAACTACAAGAAAGAAAATCATGAATCAAGCGGAGGAGTAGCCGGGCGTGCGACTTTGGCATCTTCGCCAAAGCGCGAATTAACGGAGTTTCCCATTCATTTCAATTTTTGTTTTCCTTTCTCCTAACCTGAACTGTCTAGCTTAAAGACGGGAAAAAGAAAAGCGCTCTTGGGAGACACCCCTTGTTTATCTTTAATAAATTTTTGTTTTTTTTGTTTTAAAAAAAACAAAAAAAAAATTCTAAAAAATTGGAAATTTATTAAGAAGTTGTTTCTCCCCTCTTACTTGACTTCTAGACATTGGGGACAATGTTTATTTTTAAGTATTGGGGTGGATTCTTATTTATTATTTTTATTTAAAAATCCAAAAAAAATGAAAAATCTTTAAATTTTTTTAAAAACATGAAAAATCTTTAATTTTTTTTTAAAAAAATTTCTTTTTATTATCAAAAAAAAATATAGAACCAGAAAAAAAACAAAATAATAAACCACTACTTAATTTTTGTGATTTTTAGAAATTTACTTTGAGTTTATTTATAAGAATTTTTATAATTTTTAATTTTCTAAACTTTTATTTCATCAAAGTTAGTTAAAATTAATTTTTTGGTGATTTTATTTTGAGGAATAAATTTATGAAGTAAATTTGTTTAGAGAAATTTATTTAGCCTTTATCTCTTTTATTTTAATTAGTTTTAATTTTATAGTGCTCAGTTTAACAATTTTTAGATTCCAATTATCTCCACTTTAAACTTCAAGATTCTTAGGAAATTTTATTTACTATAGTTGCTCTCTTTTAATTTTAATTTAATCTAAATATTGTTTAGCCTTCCCTTATTTTAATTTTTCTTGTTAGACAATATGTCACGGGAATAAGAGGATAAAATTCATTATCCCCTGGTACACATATGCAAGTTTTTATTTTTGGTTAGATCATATGTCATGGGAATTAAATATTCCTTGGTACATATATGCGGCCCCCCAAAAAGGAGTAAGAGGATAAAATTCATTACTCCTAAGTAATTTTGTTTGAAGAGAAAAAATGAAAAAAAATGTCAAAAAAGTAAAAAATTGTGCGGCGTGTGAGGATAAAATTCATCACCCCCAATTAAAGATCTCTTCAGTTTTTTCCCTAACCAAAACTCCAATATAATTGCTTAGATTAAATTAATTTTGTAAGAGAGCATAAGTAGTAGTTTGATTTTCCTTAAAATCTCTTTTTTGTGAAAAAAATGTTTATAATTTTTAATCTAACTATGTTTACTAACTACTTAATTTTGAGATCTAATTATTTTATTAGAGAAAATTTGCTAAATATTTATCTTTTCTCATTTTATTTTCATATTTTAGGACTTAAAAATATGAATCACTTAAGCTTTCTTTTAACTTTCTTTTGATTTAATAAATTTTTAGTTCAATTGAAAAAATTATATTAATTTCTTATAAATACTTCTCATAGTTTTGCTCTGGAATAACAAAAGATTAAGTATGGGGGTATTTGATAAGTTAATTTATATATTTATTTTAGTTTAGTTTTTTTTATAAATAAATAGTATAATTTATTTATCTTTATATTAATATATATAATATTTCATTTATTTTTATATTTCAGGTCAATATGAGCTGCAAATATCATTTTCAAGTCCATGGCAAAGATCTGAAATTATTTGGAGGCAATTAACATTTTTGGTCACGGATAGCTGAAATTCAAATGGTCATAACTTTCAAACCAGGAAGAGTTATGGGACGTGCAACCAGTTAACGAAAAGAGGACGACGTCCTCTACAAATCTAGAGAATTTCACAAGTACACGCCCCAATGACACGGGCGTGACCAGGGCATGAACACGGGCGTGTCTAGCTCAAGAACATAGTTTTCTCCAGAAATCTTCCCGGGGCAATTCTAGGACTTTTTCTAAGTACACGCCCATATGTCACGGTCGTGACTTAGGGCGTGACCAACCCGTAACTGCCAAAATGATGCCAGATTGCGGCGTTTCCAGCCGTTTGCTGACCCGGTCAGTACATGCCCTAGGTCACGGGCGTGACCTAGGGGCGTGACACTTCAGGAACTGCCAGAATTTACTCCTGCCATTTTCAGCTTCCCACGGTTTTCCAGAAACCGAAGTGACACGCCCTAGGTCACGGGCGTGACCTAGGGGTGTGACCCGCAATTTAACAGATTTTGGCGGTTTCTCGCCAACGTTCCCAGGCTTTCAAGACAGCGGTTTCCGAGCCTGACACGCCCTAGGTCACGGGCGTGACCTAGGGCGTGACATAGGGCGTGACCTTGCAGAAAGTTTTCCTATAAATTGCAGATGAGTTCAGAAGCAGAGGAGGAGCTAGGAGGCCAATCTAGGAGTAGTTTTACCTCGTATAATTCTCTATTTTGCTGCATTTTCTTTATGTAACCCTTAGCTTCATAGTTTAGTTTGCATTTCTTTTTGTTTAATTCAATTACTCTTTTTTTAGTTATCATATTTTTGCCCTTCTTTGTATGTAATTTCTTCATCATGCTTAGTAGATAAACTTCTTTTAGCACTTGATCATGATGAATCTTGGAATAAAATAAGCTTCTCATCTTTATTAAAAATGTCAAGTCCTTTACTTTACTCACTAACGATTTATCTTTGATTTATATTTTATCGAATTCATATTGTGCGGATATATTCTTCGATCTAAGATCCGTATCCTAAATGACCGAGAGGTTGCGGATACGAGGAGATCACACAAAGATAAAAAGAGTTGCATGCACTCCTCGAGAGAGGACAACATAAATATTTCGGATTGGAGTCAAATCCAATAGAGGGGTTCACCGCTTAAAGCAAGCTTAGGGGTTTCGACTAGCCGAGAGGTCTTAATCAATCAACCTAAGGTTAGTCAAAAGCATGAGCTCGAGAGAGACGCTTTTGTACTTAAGGAACCTCCACGGTCGGGTGAGCAATTTAAGAGTCTTGCATACTTTATGTTCATAAAGGAGGTTTATTTTAGTCCAAGGGGATTCTAGATCAAGTGCTATATTTTATTTTATTTTATAGCCGTAGATTAAATTCGCTCATTTTTATTATTTAGATAAAATAATATTAATTTGCGTGAGTAGAAGTACTCAACAGGCCCCGAGTCTAATACGACATTCCTATACTATATTTCGATAGGTACGCTTATAAATTTGAGATTATAGTTTGGATACATTTTTAAAACTATATAAAATTCCTCATTAGCGACAATCAATAATTTCCCTAACTGTCCCATGGAAAAATGGCATGTAATCGTCCATAGTCAATGCGCGTTCTAACGGTAACACTCCGAGAAGATCTGACATTAAATGTTCAGGAATCATCGCCAAGAAACGGGACGGGAAACTTGAAGAAAACCTAGTCTGGATTCGTCGAACGGAGAACACAATTCGTCGAGCTGCACTTGTGTTCGTCGAGCTGAAATTTAGTTCGTCGAGCTGAGGTTGAGTTCGTCGAGCTGATCTTGAGAGATTTCGTCGACCAGACAATCTTCATTCGTCAAATAGACAGTCTTCATTCATTGAGCTGAGAATCAAATTCATCGAGCTGAGAAAAGTTCTGTACTTAGACAAAATATACTACATCTGCTAAAATGCTGTGTCGACATAAGTTGGTGTCGACCGATTGATCTTGGTGTCCCCACAAGTCCTCTGGTGTCGACATAAGCTGGTGTCAACTGATATCCTGGTGTCGACACAAATCCTCTAGTGTCAACATAAGCTGGTGTCGACACAAATTGTCTGGTGTCGACACAAACCCTAAGTGTCGACACAAATTCTCTGAGTCCAGAAATCTTCGAGTAGAGAATAGCATTCGTCGACCTGAGAAGCTGACTTAGTCGACCTGAGAAGCTGTGAACTTGAGGTCCAAGTTCGTCGAGCTTAGAAATCAATTCATCGACCGAAGCTTGAAGCTAGACTTAGAAAAATTTGAAGTCCTCCTGACTTTGTCTTGATGTAGAAACTAAGTCTTCGTCGAACAGAGAATACAGATCGTCGAGCTCAGCACTAAGTATTATATCACGATCGTCGAGCGCAGAACTCCTTTCGTCGAGCTGAGTTCTACGAATGTCGAACTCACTTTACTTAGTCTTGAAAACTTGTGAGTCTGGAGTCTCTGATGGTCTTGTTGAAAGCTGGTCCATCTGGAGTTGAGCCTAAGGACTTGACCTAGACTCTAGGACACAAATTGACCCTGACTATACATGATGGGTCACATCCTAAGTCAGTGAACCTATCCCAAATCAACTAGAGATCCAACAATCTCCCCCTATTTGGGTGAGGTCACTAACAGAGACTCAAAACAGGAAAAACAAAGCAAGAAAAGAGATATATCTGGCAGAGAGTTATAACACATGCAACAGATATATATATATATACGCAGCTTTGTTTAACAGATAGCATTGTTTGAAAAACAAAAACATACAGAAAATGAAATAACACAAAAAGATTACTTCTTTGGCTTCTTCTGCTGAGGTTTGTATTCAGATGTTTGCTCTCCTATCTTCTTGAAAATGATTTCTCTCTTTGGGTCTCGAGCTTGAGCTATTGTCATAGTCATGTCAGCTATCCCAATAATATTCAATGATGTTGCTTTGGGGACAACTGCTTCTGGATGAAGTTTCATATAATCATCAACATTAAACAATTTATTTCCTTTGTCAAACCTTTTAAGCTCTTCTTTCTTATACTTTGACATGGTTGATAATCCTGATATATCTTTGCCTTCAGCCTTGGCTTTATTTATCAAACATAGTCCAATCAATTCCTGGTATCTAGCCATTCTTGCTGTATTTACAGTTTCAGGATCTTCAAAAGGAATTGGAGGAGAGAGAGGGCTCTTTGGACTTTCAGCTTTTTGAACTTCAGAACTTTGTTGATGCTGCTGCTTATGTTGTTGACTTTGACTTCCTGAGGAGGATGGCCTCTGCTGGCTGCTTCCAGAAGATCTCCTTGACTGTCTCTGATAAGTTTGCATTGGGGCAGATCTCTGGGAGCTAGAGCCACTGGCACCAGCTGCTGGAGGAGGAGGAGGATCCTTCCTGTATCTGTTCACTGGAGGAGGGGAATATCTCCTGATTCTCTTTCTATCTTTCTGCTAGTTTTTAGAGAGCACATCCATGTAGGCATTCCCTTATATGGAGTTACATTGTGCAGGATGTAGTAAGGGATGTCAGCATTGGGATTAGACTTTGGAGCTGGAGGAGGAGGGGCCTTTCTTTTCTTTGACAACAATCTCTTTTTCTTAGTAGCAGCATCTTCATCTGAGTCATCATCATCTTCTTCAGACTCAGAACCTTGAGGGATGTCATAAAGAGCATCCAAAGCTTTCAAGGCTTTATCAGAAATAACTGCCTTTTCTGGAGAAGGGGCAGAAGATTCAGGAACTGGAATATCAGCAATAGGGATAGAGCTTTCAGCTGCTATCCTATTTTCTTCTTCAATGTCAGCCTGAATAAGCTCATCCAAATCTGGCAGGGTAGAGTCATCCAGAACAAAATCCGGTGCTGAAACTGGAACTGAAGTATCTTTTAGAATGGCCTCTGGGCTAGAAGCTGAGATGGAGGCTGAAGCTGAGAGAAAAAAATTGTCACAGAGTTGCTTAACAACTGCTGGACTAGCTGGAGAGGTATAAGGTACAATAGCCAAACTTGGCTTAGTAAAATCTGCTGGAAAGAATTGCATATGTGCACTATCAAAATTACTCAACAAAACAGATAAATTCACTGTGGGATTTAAATAGAAATCACCAACAGATGTTATTTGTTCAACTGACTCATCCAAATCAATGTCAGTATCCATAAATTGAATTAACTCAATCATTTCAGACTCAAAATCTGGCAAAGTTTCTGTATCCTCATCTGAATCTGCATCTGCTGGAGAGAGAATTACTGCTGTGACTACTGCTACTGCTGCAAAGAATTGCTGCTGTGACTGCTGCTACTACTGCAACTGCATCTACTGCAACTTCATCACTGAGCATCTCCCCCTGCCTGGGTTCAGGAGAACCTGGAGCCAGGCCCCTAGATGCAGAGGGGACAGCAGATAGGATAGAGATCTTGACAGATAAAGAATTGATGGAGGTCACAAGAGGTGTAATGGCCTCTTGGATGAGAGATTTGATGAGAGGAGTGAGCAAGGAGATGATTGTAGATGTATCAAATGGGGAAGGGGAGGGGGATGGAATGGGAGGAGTAATAACAGATGGAGTGGGGGCATCTGACATGATTGTGTCTGAGGGTATGATGTAAGATGGAATGGTGGATAAGTGTGGGGGAAGAGGCGACTGAGGAGGAGTAGGAATTATTGTCTCATGAGGGGAAGCTAGAGGAGTGGGTTGTTGATTAACTTGCAGAGGGGAAGATGGAGGTGGAGATGGAATGTTTGTAAGGTCATGTGGTGGAGATGAAGGAGGAGTAGGTACATGAGGAGGCTTCTTTGGAGGAAGGGGTGCTGGAAAAGATGGTTGAGATGGAGGAACCACTTCAGTAGGGTGGGGAGCGGCCTTTACAGCCCTTGTGCTCTCTGAAGTTTGGAGGGAGGAGGAAGAAGCCTTTGAAATAGCAGTACTCGCTATATTGTCGGTCAAAACATCATCTTCAGAAACAGCAGATGTATATACCCATTCTCTTATTTCAGTTCCATGTAGTTTGATGCGCCTGGTCATGAAATCCTTTAGACTCAGTTCTTCCAGTAATTCCAAGATGTACAGAAAGATGGGGTCAGAATGTTGAAAAGAGTCGAAGTCCATGTCAAATCCAGTATCAAACTTCATCGCAATCAAAGCTCCTGTGGGAATCGCCATTGATGTCCTGCAAGAAAAACACAGAGAGAAACGACGATCAAGAGCAAAGGAACTGAAAGCGAGGGATGAAGGTCAGAGAAAACTTAGATATAAGATTTTTAGAATATGAATCGACAAACTCTGTTCCACGAAAAAAGAGAAATTCTTTGAACTGAGCTGGACGAAATAAATTATAGATAGATAATTCATCGATCTCATCCAGAAGAATCGAAAACAGTTCGTCGAACTCTGTTCGACGAAATGTCTTCTGAAGCAAAGTTTGTCGATCTCCGGTCGACGAAAATTGTTTCCACACACAGAGAATTCGTCGATCTCCGTTCGACGAGAATCTCTCAAACTTCCCCTAAGTCGTTGAACTCTGGTGGGCCAAAACCCGAACAGGCAAGCGTACCTGTCGAATCGTAGTACCAAGGTCGTATTTAAACACGGGGCTGTCAATTACTTCTACTCACGCTCTAACTATTATCCTACCGGAAGACTATTGGGATTTTGAGAATTTTTTTTTAAGTAAAACGAACGATAAATTGCGAGACGAAAACTTATTTAAAAAAAGCTAGCATTCGATCATTGATTCACCATGAAATGAAACGAGAAAATAAAAGGGCATAGTTTTAAATTTGCAAATCCAACTCGGCCGTGACGGATCCGAAAATAAGACAAAATCTCGCTAGAGCATTAGGTCTCCTAACTTATAGACTCTTCGATCGAAATCTCTTTACAAACCAAAGAAGCCTAAAGTTGCATTATCGAGGTGATCCGCACTATTGGATTTGACTCCAATCCGGAGGATTTACGTCGTCCTATCTCTAGGGTTGCATTCAACTCCTTCCTTCTTTGAGTGATCTTTCACATCCACGAGCCTCTCGGCTACTCGAATATGAGATCATAAGCCTACTACCGTATACCGGAAATATGGAGTCGACACAATAATTATTCAAAGAAGGACCGAGTAGAATTACGCAAAAATAAAACTATGAAATAAAAATAATTCTCATTTCAAATCATGGATCCTCATGATCAAATGCTAAGAGGGAATTAGCTATGCATTTTGCAAAAGGAAACAACAAAATAAAGAGAAGAGAGAAATATTTTCATTACTTGCAAAAAGGAGTACACAAAATAAAAAAAAAGACAAGATTATGCTATAAAGAAAACTTGCACTAATTGAAAAGAAAACTAATACAATAATAAAACTAACACTCACAAGCACTCTCCACTTAAACTACTTGGCATGAAACGTTTTTTATCCATAAAAGATCCGATGTTAATGGGAATAAGATTTTGTTCCGTAAACATAGGCACCCAGTAATTTAAAAAGATTATATATTATGTAGTAAGAGGATAAAATTCATTACTCCTACACATATACATTGGGTTAGTTTTATTCTTATGAAGTTGAATAGAAAAATGATATTAGGAAAATAAGATTTCATTTTCCTAATAATCCAAAAAGAAAAAAAATGGAGGTTCGAGAAAAAATTACCTCACCTGAGAATCAAAACCCTCTTTATAAACCAACATCAATCCCCTTAGCCAATTTCACCATTCTAGAATTAATTCAAATATCTTTTTGAGAGCATAATTTGTAAATTGCATTATTTCCGGTAAAACTCCTATAAGCTAAAAGTTCATATAATTCCAAACTATTTTTGTTAATCTAACCAACACAATTACTACTTTTTATTTGATTACATCAAGAAGTCTTTTCGCCAAAACTTTTGCGCTATTTAAATCATCTACATAATTTTAGGACTTAACTCTTACACCCCGTATATTTATTTAGATCTCTCTTATAATTGATTAAGCGGTAGCTAAACTTAGAGTTTTTTATATTCCTTATAAGTTCACCTCAAACTTTTGCTCTGGAATAGCAAAAGCTTAAGTATGGGGGTATTTGATGAATTGTAAATATATGTATTTTTGTGTACATTAATTTAGTTATTTTCATCATTTTTACATATTTTTGTTCAATAAAATGCTCTTATTTTTGTAAATTTACTAGTAACTTATTTTATTTTATTTTTCAGGAAAAAAAGAAAAATCTGCCAAAACAGTGCTGACACGCCAGTGTTCCCTAGGTCACGCCCGTGACTAGGGCGTGACAACTCAAAAACCCGCGCTCGATGATTTCAGCTCGACAAATTCCGATCGACGATTTCCAAACGACGCTTTCCGCTCGACGACTTTCCGCTCGACGATTGTCGAACCCCCGGCAAGCCCAGAGTCACGCCATGACCTGGGGCGTGACTTCTCCACCTGGCCGACAAGACCTGCGCGACGACTTTCGATGCACCGCACCCAGATCCACCTCCTCGACACGCCCACTATCACGCCCATGACCTGGGGCGTGACCGCTGCATGACCGACACGTGTCTAGCCCGAAGTCCACTTACCCATCAAATCGCCGGCCGCCTTCGCAAACAGTAGTGACATGCCTGCCGACACGCCCGTGTCGGAGGGCGTGTACTTAGATTTTCTTTCCTATAAATACCCCACTTCTGTAATCACCAAGGGTTCACATTTTTGATCCACTTTAGTGTGTTTGTGGGCTGCATCCGTGGATTCCTTTGCTATGTCAGGAGATTTCTCCCCCCTTCCTTTCATGTTTGTTTTTACTTTAGCTTTGTAATAACTTTGTAATAGTCTATTTTAATCAAGAAAAATGTTAGTTTTTCTCTTCTTAAATGGCTTTGGAATGAACTTATGTGCCCACTTTTCTTCTCATTTTATCCTTAGTTTCTCATTTGTTTTCCTCTTTATGAAAAGTGTGTGTGTGTGTGTGTGTGTGTGTGTGTGTGTGTAACATGTTTATTATTCATGTTTTTAACTTGTCTTCATGTTAGGTTTTGTAGTAGATTTCATTTCCAAATCAAATGTGGTATGATAAGTTTTTCTCTTTTTCATCATGTCCTTTTCTTAAGAGACTTATGCTTTCATTCTTATGTATTCTTAAAAGAGTTTTGAAAGTGATTTTGATTTTTTTACTTTGCTTTTTTTGTAGGATTGTAAAACTTTTTTGTTATTTTCATTTTCTTTTCACTTTTTAATAGCTTTTATGAAAACATAAGAATGAAAAACTTGTTATTTTAATTTTTAAAGAACTTTGGTTTTTCATTTGTTTTGAAAAACTTTTGTTCTCTTAAAATTCTAATTTGTTCTTTTTATTTATTTTTGGTAAAATGTGAGTATAAAAATGTAGTAGTTTTAATTTTTAGGTAACTTTCATTTTATTTTCAAAATTGTTTGTGTGAGTGTAGGAGTTAGGATTTCATTTTGCTCTTTAAGATTTCATGTTGTGTGTGAGTGTATGAGAATAATCTTTATGCTTTCTTTAATTTATGAAGAGTGTGTGAGTGTAGGTGTTAAATTTTCATACTTTATTTTCATGCTTTATTTTATCGCTTTCTTCAATTATGTAGAGTGTGTGTGTTTAGGAGATAAATTTTCAAGCTTTATTTTCTTGCTTTCTTTCAATTTATGTAGAGTGAGTGCGTGTGCTCATTTATTTCCGCGCACTCGTTAATAGTTAAATGGCTTGTTTTTATTTCCCGCCTACTCGTTTGAGTAGGACTTGTAATATTCTTTATTTCTGCCTACTCGTTAAGAGTTAAATGGCGTGCCCTTTATTTCTCGCCTACTCGTTTGAGTAGGACATGTAATTTTCTTTTTCTGTAACTTAGTTTCTTTTTATTTATAATTTGAAGTGTGCGTGAGTTCTTTTTAGCTAACTTTTCAGCTTTCTAAATGTTTGTTATTTTTTATGTCCTCTTCTTATAATCCTTTAGCGTTTAGTCTCGAACTCGCGCCTCATCAAATTATAAAGCCCTCCCCATACCGATGTGTGGCTAATCGCTATTAGCCTCGACATCGAAGAGCATTGGGACTTTTAAAATGATTTGAAATAATTAAAGCACTTTATTTTTACTTTAATTTAAGCACTTAAGGTTTGCCCCTGGTTAACGATGTGTAGGACCACAAATCGATGTGTGGGAC
Organism: Platanthera guangdongensis; assembly: GCA_039583875.1. Lineage (NCBI taxonomy): Eukaryota > Viridiplantae > Streptophyta > Magnoliopsida > Asparagales > Orchidaceae > Platanthera > Platanthera guangdongensis. The sequence goes on from CM077166.1 coordinate 144,578,126, forward strand.
CTATTTCCGTTATCCATACGCTAGCTAGCCGAGAGGCCGTGCATATGGACAGATCACCCCTAGGTAAATAGAGTTGCGTGCATACCCTCGAGAGAGGACAAGCGTAATTCTACCGGATTGGGTTCCCCACCCAATAGCGGGGTTCTTAGCGTAAAGCGGGCGTTAAGAGGAATCCTTCGTCGGACTAACGTTCGGTCGAATAGTCGTAGTGTTCAGGTGAGCAATATTCCTACAGATAAGTGCACTCACATTTATGGAACCTCCACGACCAAGTTGCCTTTAATTAATTTGAAAACTAAGTCCTCTAATTATTAAAAGTTATTTTTGTCGTAATCCGATTCGATGCCGAGAGTTAACCCTTCATCGAATTTTTCTAAATCGTTTTTTCGCTCTTTTACTTTTTTCGTCTTTACTTAATTAAAATTTCCACCTTACTTTCAGTAAAATAATAGTCCTCCTGGAGGAGTAAGAATAGTCAACCCAACCACGAGAAAAATACGACCTCAGTATTACCCCGAATATCGAGTACTACTTACGATAGGTGCACTTGTCTTATCCAGCAAGCCCGCGGCGATCGACTCATCGAACCAACCACAGTAAGAGTATGTTCGCGGGACCATCAAATGGTCCTCAAGTTAAGTGCATTAATGATGGGATATGCTCAGCTTGTTAAAAAGGCAAGCAGACCAGATCCTCCTTTCATAGCCTTGAAACCAAAGACTCAGTGAGGTGTTTATATCTCTTGCATATGGATTTATTTGGTCCAATGTCAGTTCAGAGTCTTGGTAGGATAGTCTACACATTTGTGATTGTAGATGACTATTCTAGATTTTCATGGGTTTTTCTTTCTGAGGCAGAAATCTGAAACCCAAACTGTTTTCTGCAAATTTGTTAAGCAAATTTAGAATGAACTGAACAATTCAGTGTTCAAAATCAGAAGTGACCATGGAACTAAATTTCAATCTGAAAATATGACAAAGTTGTGTGAAGAATTTGGGATTCATCAAGAATTCTCCTCACTAAGAATTCCTAAGCAAAATGGAATTGCTGAAAGAAAGAATAGGACTCTCATTGAGGCTGGTAGAACTCTATTAAGTGACACTTCTCTCCCAGAATATTTCTGGGCTGAGGCAGTAAACACTGCATATCATGTGCTCAATAGGGCTTCCATCACTAAGAGCCACAAAAAGACACCGTATGAGGTTATGAAAGGCAGAAAACCAAACTTATCATATTTTAGGATCTTTGGTTGCATGTGCTATGTGCTTAACAATGGAAAGTCTTACCTAACAAAGTTTGCTGCCAAATCCTAGGATGGGATATTTGTTGGGTACAATAACAATAGTAAGGCATATAGGGCCTATAACTTCACTACTCAAGTTGTAGAAGAGTCTGTTCATGTTATATTTGATGAATCAAGACTTATTAACAGTGAGTTGTCAAGTAGTTCTTGTAGCTCTACAGGTATAAAAGAGAAGATGGACATGCTGACTATCAAAGAAGATCAAACTGCAAGGCAGGAAGAGGAAAATGATGATTACTGTCCAAGGGGAGTACAAGACTCACAAGATGCTGATGAAGACCATGAAGAACAGCACAATGAAGAAAATGGAGAAAGTCAAACTGTAGACATACTTCCTCCAGCAGTTAGACAATTAAAGGATCATCCTGTAAACCAGATTATTGGAGATCCTAGACAAGGAGTTCAAACTAAAAGTAGGAGCTTGAACATTGTACTATGCTCAAGCTTCTTATCTCAATGGGAACCTAAAAGATTTGAAGAAGCTATACAAGATCAACACTGGATTGATATTATGCAGGAGGAGTTAAATCAATTTAGGAGATGCAAGTTCTGGAAGTTAGTTCCTAAACCAAAAGACCACAATGTCATAGGGACTAAGTGGATCTATATGAACAAGCTAGATGAGATTGGGATCATAATTAAGAACAAGACAAGGCTTGTTGCCAAAGGATACAGGCAGGAAGAGGGCATAGACTTTAATCAAACATTTTCCCCTATAGCAAGGTTGGAAGCAATAAGGCTATTCCTAGACTATGCAGCCTATCAGGGTTTCAAAGTGTTCCAAATGGATGTTAAGTCAGCCTTCCTGAATGGAGACTTAAAGCAGGAAGTCTATGTAGAACAACCATCAGGTTTTATTGATCCACTCTATCGTAATTATGAGTATAGGCTTAGGAAATCCCTATATGGTTTGAAACAAGCCCCAAGGGCTTGGTATGGAACTTTGTCTACTTTCCACATTGAGAACAAATTCTCAAGGGGGGAAATATACAAAACTCTATTTCTTAGGGAATCCAGAGGGAAGATAATCCTAGTCTAGATATATGTTGATGACATAATATTTGGTTCTATTGAAAACAACCTTTGTAGGAAGTTTGCTAAACTTATGCAAGGGAAGTTTGAGATGAGCAGCACGGGAAAACTTAAGTTCTTCTTGGGACTCCAAGTAAGACAAACTGATGATGGCATGTCCATATCTCACTCTAAGTTCACCCAGGAGTTAATTAAGAAGTATGGTATGGAATCATCCACTACCATGAGAACTCCAATGGGGTCAAGTATGACTGTAAGGAAAGATGATGCAGGAAAACCTGTAGATGAATCTTTGTATAGAGGGATAGTTGGCTCCCTCCTTCATCTGACTGTCAGTAGACCTGACATCATGTATGCTACATGTGTCTGTGATAGGTACCAATCCTGCCCTAAAGAATCTCATTATACTGCTGTTAAGAGGATTTTGAGATATCTTAAGGGCACACCTAATCTAGGCCTTTGGTACCCTAAGAATAGAGATTTTCTACTAACTGGATATTCAGATTCAGACTTTGCAGGATGCAAAGAAGTTAGGAAAAGCACAACAGACACCTGTCAATTTCTAGGAGGAAGATTGGCGTCATGGAGCGGTAAGAAGCAGACTAGTGTGGCAATCTCCATAGCTGAGTCTGAGTATGTAGCTGCAGGGAGCTGTTGTTTACAGCTGTTGTGGATACAACATCAGCTTAAAGATTATGTTATACAGGTAAGTAGAACCCCTTTATTCTGTGATTCTACAAGTACTATTTCTATTGCAAATAATCATGTTTCTCATAGTAGAACAAAGCATATAGAAATAAGATATAATTTTATTAGGGATCATGTAGAAAAAGAGGATATATGTTTAGAATTTATCAATACAAGTTTTCAAATTGCTGACATGTTCACTAAGCCATTGGATGAAACTAAATTCAATAATTTTAAAACTGAATTAGGTATGCTGAACATAGAATAGATTGACAAATTTGTCTAAGTAATTTTGTGTCAACACAAAAAAAGGTCTATGTCGACACAGAGAAGTTGTGTCGTCACATCTAGAATTTTTGTGTCGACACTTCAGAGAAGTTGTGTCGACACATCTAGAAAAATGGTGTCGACACTTCAGAGTAGTGTCGACACATCCAGAAGTTGTGTCGACACTTAGAATTAGAGTCGACACATAATTTCTGTTGAACTAATAAGTATGTCCGTATCGACATATCATCAATTGGTGTCGACACATAGAAGTCAACACTTCTGTCGAGACATTAGCAGTCTGTGTCGACACCATCTCATCAGTGTCGACACACTAGGTAAATTTTGACGCGCCTTTTAACCTTTAATGTTTAGACACATATAATGTAACATCCCATTTCCAACTAGACCCCTAAGAATGGTTTTAGCCATGACTAGGTCATGACAAACCCTAGGAAGCCAGAAATGGGCCGGGAGATAGGGGACAAAAAGGTGGGAGACCATCATGGTCTGCAAATAGTAGAACTCTAAACAATGTCTTAGGATGACCATGAGCTACACCTTAACCCCAAGACCCTACCACAACACCCCTAATACTTGGGAGACCCATTAGAGCCAAAAGGACCCACTAGGGTCAACCCAAGAGGCCCAGTTGACCAAGGTCAACCCTAGCCCTAAATGGGTCAAACTAGCCTACTTAGGGCCAACTGACCTACTCCTAGCCTAAAAGACCCCTCCTATGCCCTCCTAACCCTAAAGTGAGGTCAATGGGTCACTAAGGACACATTGGGGTCAGCCCTAGAGGCCAAGTTGACCCAAGTTAACTCAAGCCCTAACCTGGTCAAAGTACCCTTACTAAGGGTATGTGACCTCCAAAGTACAGGGTAACCCTACATAACCCTACCTAGACCCTAAGGGAAGCCAATGGGTCACTCAAGACCCATAGGGGTCAACCCAATTGGTCATGTTGACCCAAGTCAACTCTAGCCCTAAAATGGTCAAAGTGCCCTTGCCAAGGGACATGTGACCCCGAAGATGCCCAACCAACCCTATTCAAGTAACCCTAGACCTTAAGGGAGCCCAATGGGCCACTAAAAACCCAATGGGGTCAACCCAGATGGTCAAATTGACCAGGTCAACCCTCATTTAGGTCAAGTCAAACTTAACCCAAAAGGGCTAACCCAAGCCCAAGCCACTTCTCCCTTAGGCTAAACCCATTCCCATGACCATCATAATCAAGTGGGCTGCATTTAGCTTGTGAGGTTGACTAGTCAACCAGGGGTGACTAGGAGAGAGAAAGGAGCTCCCCTCCATGATAATGTAGGAGAGAGAAAATGAGGAAGAAGAGGGGGAAGTGAGAGGCCGGCCAAGGAAGGCTAACAACCACCAATTATGGCTGCAATCAACTCCTCTAGGAGAGAGGAGTTGATTCCAGCCATTTCCCGGCCACCAAGGGGTGGGTTCAGCCACCCTCCACACAACCCGAGCCACACCTTTAATGGTGTTAATGGCCATTGAAGAACCAGCCTCCCCTCTCCCCCATTTGCCATTTAAACACCTTCAGGGAGCCGAGGGGATCATTTTAGAGCGTTTACCTGGAGGAGACGAGCCATTCCACTGTGCAGTTGCAGAAGCCGAGCGCCGCCGCCGTCGTCAATGGCATCCCGCCGATCCTCTCGCATCCAGGCCGCCAGGAAGGTCCTCCTCCTCTCCTTAACCCGCGGGTAGATCTTAGGATTAATTAGGCTTAAGTTTCGGGCTCAATTGAGCCCGATCCAATCCGGGATTTCTCCTGGTTTCGGCAAGAAAACCTCTTGCTATATCCGCCGGAAAACGCCTCTCCGGCGGCGGAGCTGCCGCCTGGCGATAGCCACCACCTCAACGGAGGTGTTGGTGGCGGTGGCCGGCCGGGGAAGGGGCTGGATCGCCGGCGGCATGGCTTGGAAATCGCTCCAGGCGGGACGAATCACAGCCGTCGGCTCAACGAAGACGATGACCAGATGCCGTTGATGCTTGCGCCAAGATTCTTGCTGCATCAGGATTAAACTATAGGAAATTAATTTTATTTATTTCATTCTGTCACACTTTTGACATTTAATGTTTTAAATTTTTAAAAATAGTTAGAAGCTCGGTATGAGAAAATGATCAACACATGATTTGTAGCCCATTCTGTCTACTGTATTTTAAAATTGGTTTGAACCAATTTAGGCTTCTGGTTTGATCAGGGCACCCATTTTGGTGGGACATACCCTTAGGGCTAGGCAGACATTAAATTGAGTGCCCACCCTTCACTCCTAGCCCAAATTAGTTGAAATTTTGGCAGAGAGTCCATCCTAGCTATACCTAGGGCCTATCCAAAAATGGGAATTTTTGGAGAAAAGATTCCTATAGTTTTTGTAAACATTTAATAATTATTAAATAAATTAACTAGGTGCCCTAAAGACCTCCAAACCCTCCCAAATTTTGGTGAGTGGTCCCTGGGTTCATTTTAGGTACCTGTATAAAATTTCATTTAAGTTGGATGTGTTTTGAATAGGCTTTGACCCAACCCTAACTATACCTTAAAAGGGCATTTTGGTCAAAAGTTGCACTTTTGATTTTGAGTGACCAAATCACCTCAACAGAGGCTGAAATTTGGGCCACTGACTTATTAGGGCACTTGTCACCTCCCTATGGAATATGGGACAGTGAGGAATAGATTTGCCCTAAGTTCCTAGGTCAAACCCTAAGGAGGGACCTTTTGGTCTTGTGAAGGGCATGAGTCCTAAACACCTTGGATGAACACGAAATTTTGCAAGGAGGTTCCTAGGATATATAGAACCCTCTGTTAAAAATATTAGCTAATTTTGAAAATGGTAGGGCCCCCAAAACCCTAACCCTAGCTTAGGTCCTAAAACTTGTAGTGTAGGTTTAGGTTAGCTAAACATCTTCAAACTTAACCAAATTTGGGTAATGAGGGGATTAAAGTATTTTGAGCCTCTGATAATTTTCTTGAGGAATTGTGGACAATATTTATAGCACTTCATTTATAATCAATAGTAATGCCCTAATTAATATTTTGGCTATTGTGGTCTCACTGCCCATAGATAGGGTATGAAACAAGGGCAGAGTCAGTTTTAGGCTATAATAATCTTGTATGAATTTTGTTAGAATTTTTGGATATCTATTTAGGGCATCTACTTCACAAGTGCTTTATTTTGATTACATATTAAATAATTCTTGTCAGAGCCCATTACTTACTGAAAAATCATGAAACTTGCTGCATAGTGTTTTTAGCTCAATGTTATCACATGAGAATTTTTGTGGAAATATTTGATGATTGATTAGTATACTTTGTTCATTAACCCTTAAATTAGAAAGTTCATAAGAAAATCAAATATAGCCTTATTTCCAAATGGTAAATTATGAAACTTTGTCTAGGGTACTTGTAGGCCATCACAATCATCCCTGAATTTTCTCTGAATTTTTGGAGGTGTTATTACTATAGAACATTTTAAAATGACTTTTTATGGGGCATCTTTGAAATTAAATTTAAAGGCCTAAACCTTGCTGAAAAATTGGAAGACTTAGGATTTAGAGTTGATTAGGCATTTTGTAATTATCATAAATTTAGTGGATTATTATCTTGTCTGAAAATGGTACTTCATGTTCAAACATGGGCCTTTTGGGACACTAGAATAAATAAATTAATTATCAGACAAATTAGGAAAATTATGGATTTATGGATTTATGCTTCAAATGTCTTTTTAGATCTCTAATAATTATCATAAGGGTACTGGATGAATATTTCATGTACTTCCCTTTTTACGGGACATGTAGCTTAAGTGGTCTGCATATAGCAAAACTGCAGGATTTCATTTGGATGTGAATTAGGGCACGTATGATGGGTCTTGGTGGTTTGCTGTAAGGACAAGTGGAAGGGGCTGCATCTATGGAAGATGAGTGAGTAGGGTGTGGTTTTGTCTAGGGTTTATAGGCGTTCGGGTCCGACGAAGATCATCCCACCCAAGGAGAGTTGGAGTCAAATCACCCTAGGATTAGCATATCGAAATATGAGAAAATAATGGGTAAGGGAATCAACCAATAATAAAATAAGTACCTTGCGAAAGGGAACGCTGCGCGTAATCCCAACACAGTTCCTAGTGCCCCTTGAGAGCCCTTCACAGGGAATACCGGGGACAGTCCTGGGTTAACGTAAACTGTTTAACAAGCTGAAAAGAGTAACTTAGTAATTAGGGTTGCACATTCCACAACACTGATGGCACCAGATGTTGGTTAGGAGCTTCGGCTCGGATGGTTAAAAGGCGGACTTTGGGTCCGGGGAGCTTCGGCTCGATTGCTTGAGTCGGACGTGTTGGACCGGGGAGCTTCGGCTCGATTCTTGATTACACTAATTTGCATGTGCATAACAGGAAAGGAAATTAAGGTGGTGGGTCTTCGGTATTGGAGGGTCGATGCACCGATGCCAATACGTTGACTCGGCAAGTGTGGTCAGCACTTCGCCAACAGAAGTCCGGTGCGCCAGCCGACAAGAGTACGCAGGAGTCCGCTTCGTGAACCAAGCGTTGAGGCGTACGATAGGTCTGACCGGTAGTGCTTTACTGGTTTAAAGGTGGGCGAGGCCCAACCCACCGCTTCCGTCTGCCACTACGGAGGTATCCTGGGAGGTTACGGCTCCAAAAAGGGGGAACTAAAGGTCTGTGTGCACAGAGTCGGGTGTGTGTGTTGCACTTGCATGTCCATCATACCCACTTGCATGTCATAGCATATTCGTTACCTTAAACCTTGACACCTAAAGTATAAGTGGAATGGGACGCTTATACTCTAGGACCTGCTACACGACCCCTTGGTCTATAAGCTTGTGTGGGCAAGTTTATAAATTAAGGTTAAATTTGGATATATATATTTACAGCTGTTTGATAACCGACACCCCATCGTATAAATTGGTATGGGACTTTTTATACGATGGGAGCCTTGCAGAAGACCCCTTGGCTTATGTGTTTCTCACATAAGTGAAGGTTACATTTCATATTTCAGCTTATGTCTATAAGATTGCTAGTATAGGTCCGCTGTCACTTGCTTTTTGATTATTCTCCACCATTAAGTCCTCCCCTTTCATCCTCTCCGCTCGGTGCTTAGGAGCCGTGGGGGAAGGGGCGGGGGATGATAGGACATAGTCTTTTAGACTAACGGTTTTCGAACTGCATCATTTAGGGGATCGTGGAGACCAGCATGGAGGAGCAGCCCCAGAGATCGGTGCGCTTGGAGGTGGGGCAGTCTAGCTCCGGAGTTCATACAGCCGGGACCGTGAGTATCTACCTTGAGTAGTTTTCTACTTTTGTTTCTGCATGAGAGATCTTGTAGTGAGGTTATGATGTACCGGACATAAGCCCGTTTTTGCTACTCTGATGTTATTTTCTGTGGACACTCCCTTCGTGGAGTTATATTTACTTATGACATGTGCTTCTCTGTGGACTGATGGTTTACACTTACTTCATTATTTTGCTACTTTTCTGTGATCGAATTGGCCGGCAGAATCGGCGCTTTGTGGTGTTGACTCTTCAGGGCGTGAAGGAGTCACCGCAAAACGGCGGTTCTGGGCCTAAGACCCCGGTATCCTAAAAAGAAAAAAAAGGGGGGTCTTACAAGTGGTAACAGAGCAGACCTCGATCGAAAAGTAATAGTCCACAACCCTAGGCCACCCCCGCGCGAGTTTAGTTTGGGGACAAACTAAGCAGCGAAAGCAGTGGTGTGCCCATATGGGGGATCACATGTAAATTGTCCACTTTTATTGAGTCGATTACCTATTAATGTAGCTCGTTTTGCAGCCCCCAGCTCAGCCCACCCCACAAGGTGGAGCTTAGCAAACTCCAGACATTGCACCACCTATCATGGTCCCCACACCTTTCCTCCAGTCAGACATGGGGCAGACCCTTACAGCTATCCTTGAGGCCTTCCGGGCTCAGCAGGCTCCAGCCCAGCAGCCAAACCCAGGGGCCAACAGGATGAGCACCTTCCAAGGACTCTCTCCCCCATCATACTTGGGGACAGAGTCGGCAGTGCGGACAGAGGAGTGGCTGGATGTTATGTACGAGATGTTGAATGGGATACGATGCCCTTGGGAGGAGAGGGTGGCCCTGGTGGTATCTTGCTTGGAGTCCCATGCTAAAAGGTGGTGGAAGACGCTGTTGGACACGACTTTTGCTGATAGGGAGATTGCAGAAATCACTTGGGAAGAATTCCGGGCCACGCTGCTGGAGCACTTTGTTCCTCAGTCGGCCAGGGACGAGTTGGAGGAGCGGTTCTTGCAGCTGAGGCAGGGCACCAGGACAGTGGTGGAGTACCACCGAGAGTTCGATCATTTGGCCCGATATGCGGGCTCCTATCAGCTGGACGAAGCAGGTTACGTCAAGAGGTTTTATAAGTTCCTAAAAGACGAGTTGAGGGAGACCCTGATTTTTGTCTCTGACGGGCCCATCTCCCGGATTTTGGAGATGGCGAAGAGGATTGAGGCCGACTGGCACACCACTCGGGGCCGGAAACGGCAAGCGGAGGACCAGGGCCGCAGGGCCCTAAATGATCAGCGGCGAGGCACCATACCAGATGGAAGGAGGGCAGAGGAGCAGCCTCGTCAGGAGTTGAGGCAGGAGCCGAGAGAGCAGGTGGTTTTGGCCCCTCAACCTCTCCGGATCCAGGAGATGCAGAGATGCCGGGGTATGGCGTATCCCCCGCCGGAGTGCTTCCATTGTCACCAGGTGGGACATCTCCGGAGAGACTGCCCTATAAGGGGGGCACCACCTCCAGCACCACGGGGTGGCCCACCGGCCCAGCATTTCGGAGGTCGAGGACGCGGCTGAGGACATGGTTACCAGGGAGGCGACCACATGCAGAATGGGGAGCAGATTTACGCTTTGGACTTAGCACAGCCGCGGAACCCGGACAGGATTATTGCAGGTATGAAAATAATTTTAGTTTGAATTATTCCCTGCTCATATTAAGTAATGATAGAACTACTACACAACCTAGGTTAGAAAACCTTACACCCAAGTTCTTTCTTAAAACTGATTTAGGAATGGTGATGGTGTGCGGCAAGCCTGCCCATACCCTGTTCGACACGGGGGCGTCGCACAACTTTGTGTCGGAGGATTTCATCAAGGATCTGGACCAGATTCGACATTATACGGGATTACCCAGGAGGGTGCGTCTCCCCAATGGGATGGAGATCCAGTCCACAGAGAAGTGCCTCCTGGAGGTTACCATAGACGGGGTGACACTCGAGGCTCCGGCGACGATCCTGAGAATGCCGTACTTCGACCTTGTCTTGGGCATGACATGGCTTGTCTGGAACCATGCTCAGATTGACTGCCCGGCAGGGAGGGTCGTGCTGAGACACGGCGACACTTATGCGACATTCGAAGGTACTACTCCGGTTTCCCGCCGCCTGCTTTCATCTATTCAGGCCGTTAAGGCTCATATGCAAGGGGACGAGGTATATCAAGTATTATTCGAGATGACTGAGGAGAAGGACCTGATTGCTTAACATTCCGGTGGTTCGTGACTACGCCGATATTTTTCCGGATAAGCTGACAGGACTGCCTCCGCATAGGGAGAAGGACTTTCAGATTCAGTTGGTACCAGGGGCTAAGCCGGTATCCAAGGCCCCTTATCGGATGGCCCCGAAAGAGTTGGCGGAGTTTCTGACACAGTTGCAGGAGCTGGTGGAAGCAGGGTTTGTCACGCCGAGCTCCTCATCATGGGGAGCTCCTGTCCTATTCGTGAAGAAGAAGGACGGCACTTTACGCCTATGCATTGACTATCGAGCACTAAACAGGCTGACCGTCCGAAATACCTATCCGCTCCCCAGGATAGACGAGTTGTTCGATCAGCTGGAGGGAGCCCATTATTTTTCGAAGCTGGACTTGAGGTCAGGCTACTACCAGCTGCGAATCCAGGAGGAGGATATTCTGAAGACGACCTTTAGTAGCCGATATGGATTGTATGAGTTCATCGTGATGCCCTTCGGGCTCACGAATGCTCCGTCGGCATTTATGAGCCTCATGAACCAGGTCTTCGAGGCTTATTTGGATGTGTTCGTCATAGTATTCATAGACGACATCCTTATCTATTCTAAGACGGAGGAGGAGCACACACGACATCTGACACTGACCTTGGAGAGACTGCGGGAGCATCGCCTTTATGCGAAGTTCAGCAAGTGTCAGTTCTGGTTGAAGGAGGTGGCTTTCTTAGGCCACATTATCAGCGGAGCCGGGCTGGCGGTGGACCCGGCAAAGATTCAGGCAGTCTGGGATTGGCCGCCGCTGAAGACGGCCACAGACGTGCGAAGTTTCCTGGGACTTGCCGGTTATTACCGGAAATTCGTAGAAGGATTCTCTCGAATCGCCCTCCCGCTCACATCCTTGACGAAGAAGGAGGTATCGTTCGTGTGGACCCCGCAGTGCCAGACAGCTTTCCAGGAGCTGAAGGATCGGCTGACCTCGGCTCCCATTCTTACTCTCCCCTCGAGGAGGGAGGGATTTCAGGTCTACACCGACGCATCATATCAGGGGATGGGAGCGGTGCTGATGCAGAACGGACATGTCATAGCTTATGCCTCCCGCCAGCTGAAGACCCATGAGAAGAACTACCCAGTGCACGACCTGGAGATGGGAGCAGTTGTGTTCGCACTGAAGATATGGCGGCACTACCTTTATGGAGTCCACTGTGATATATACTCCGATCATAAGAACCTTAAGTACGCGGACACGCAGAAGGAACTGAACATCAGGCAGAGGCGGTGGGTGGAGTTTCTATCCGACTATCAGTACGAGATGCACTATCACCCGGGGAAGGCGAACGTGGTAGCAGATGCACTGAGTCGGAGAGCCGCCACAGCAGGAGCAGAGCCTCAGTTGATGTCTATGGAGCTGCTGCAGAGACTAGAGGACATGCACATTACTCTGGTGTCGTCTGATGATCCTGAGCTCTATGAGGAGTACTTGGCCGCGATGGGCATTACCGATGACATCAGAGACCGAGTCAGAGAAGGGCAGAGGCAGGATGCCAAGTTAGAGCCCATCTTCCAAGCTCTGGAGGCAGGCACTGCAGGAGATTACACACTGAGGGACGACCTGGTGTGCTTCAGAGGACGGGTGTATATACCGGAGGGAGGCCAGATCCGGGAGGATATTATGACGGAGGCGCACTGCAGCCGGTATTCTGTACACCCGGGGATCACAAAGATGACGGCTGATTTGAAGAAGACGATGTTCTGGCCGGGCATGAAGAAGGATGTCTCTTACTTCGTGACCCATTGTGGGGCATGTCAGCTGGTGAAGGCGGAGTGCAGGAACCCCGCAGGATTATTGCAGTCACTCCCGGTGCCGGAGTGGAAGTTTGATGACATAGCCATGGACTTCATACATGGGCTTCCCCGGTCTCGGACAGGGAATGACTCGATCTGGGTAATCGTTGATCGGTTGACCAAGGTGGCTCGATTTATACCGATCAGGAAGGACGATTCAGTAGGAGTACTGGTGCGGAAGTTTGTGGAGCAGTTCATTCGTTATCATGGCGTGCCCAGGACGATAGTGTCGGATCGGGATGGCCGGTTCACCTCCAGGGAGTGGAGATCCGTGCAAGCTTACTTAGGCACGCGATTGACCTTCAGTACTGCATTTCATCCCCAGACAGACGGGCAGACAGAACGCACCAACCGGACGCTGGAGGACCTTTTGAGGCTATGCATCTTGGACCGTGGGGAACCGTGGGAGAAACTCTTACCCCTGGTCGAGTTCTCCTATAACAACAGCCACCAGTCCAGCATCAGGATGGCGCCTTACGAAGCCTTGTACGGGAGGAGATGCCGGACCCCGCTTTCTTGGGTTCAGAACGAAGATCCGAAGGTGTTGGGGTCAGAGTTTGTTGAAGACACCGAGGCACAGGTGAGGCTGATCAGGGACAGGATGCTCGAGGCACAGAGTAGACAGGCTAAGTACTATGACGCCCGGCATCGGCAGGTGGAGTTCCAGGTGGGGGACCAGGTGTTTCTGAAGATCCGGCCCATGCATGGAGTCTCGCGAGTGCGTGGTCGGAGGAAGAAGCTCAGTCCTAGGTACATGGGCCCTTATAGGATCTTGGAGCGGATCGGACCCCTAGCCTACCGGCTGGAGTTACCACCAGAGCTGGAAGCGCTGCACGACGTCTTCCATATTTCTTCGCTGAGGAGGGCTCTGCTACGCCCGGAGCAGCAGATTTTGACCACCGAAGGGCCGGTAGCTTCAGACCGGTCAGTTCGTTTGGAGCCGGTTAGGATCAACGACCGAGGAGTCCGAGTCCTGCGTCGCAAGAAGGTCCCATTAGTCAAGGTCCTGGGGAGGAACCATGGCCAGGAGGAGCATACCTGGGAGCCGCAGGACCTGATGCGACAAAGATACCCAGATCTATTCAGTCAGGTATACCTCTCAGACCCCTCAAGATGTTAATTTATTTTTCCTGCTTTAAATCTACTAAGGGCTACTCTAGGCAGATAGAGGCTTATCTTTGTTTATTGGGGGCTTATCCTTGTTTATTGGGGCCTTGGTCTGCTGATTGGGCGAAGTGGTCATAGATCTAGTTTTCCCTTTAAACCTAGATTAGCAAACAAGCCGCTATGCTGGGATGTTACAAGGTTCTTGTCTTCGGTAGTAAGTCCCGCAGGCTCAACCTTGATTTCGGGAACGAAATCTTTGTTTTGTTTATTGGGATTTGTAACATCCCATTTCCAACTAGACCCCTAAGAATGGTTTTAGCCATGACTAGGTCATGACAAACCCTAGGAAGCCAGAAATGGGCCGGGAGATAGGGGACAAAAAGGTGGGAGACCATCATGGTCTGCAAATAGTAGAACTCTAAACAATGGCTTAGGATGACCATGGGCTACACCTTAACCCCAAGACCCTACCACAACACCCCTAATACTTGGGAGACCCATTAGAGCCAAAAGGACCTATTAGGGTCAACCCAAGAGGCCCAGTTGACCAAGGTCAACCCTAGCCCTAAATGGGTCAAACTAGCCTACTTAGGGCCAAGTGACCTACTCCTAGCCTAAAGGACCCCTCCTATGCCCTCCTAACCCTAAAGTGAGGTCAATGGGTCACTAAGGACACATTGGGGTCAGCCCTAGAGGCCAGGTTGACCCAAGTTAACTCAAGCCCTAACCTGGTCAAAGTACCCTTACTAAGGGTATGTGACCTCCAAAGTACAGGGTAACCCTACATAACCCTACCTAGACCCTAAGGGAAGCCAATGGGTCACCCAAGACCCATAGGGGTCAACCCAATTGGTCATGTTGACCCAAGTCAACTCTACCCCTAAAATGGTCAAAGTGCCCTTGCCAAGGGACATGTGACCCCCAAGATGCCCAACCAACCCTATTCAAGTAACCCTAGACCTTAAGGGAGCCCAATGGGCCACTAAAAACCCAATGGGGTCAACCCAGATGGTCAAATTGACCAGGTCAACCCTCATTTAGGTCAAGTCAAACTTAACCCAAAAGGGCTAACCCAAGCCCAAGCCACTTCTCCCTTAGGCTAAACCCATTCCCATGACCATCATAATCAAGTGGGCTGCATTTAGCTTGTGAGGTTGACTAGTCAACCAGGGGTGACTAGGAGAGAGAAAGGAGCTCCCCTCCATGATAATGGAGGAGAGAGAAAATGAGGAAGAAGAGGGGGAAGTGAGAGGCCGGCCAAGGAAGGCTAACAGCCACCAATTATGGCTGCAATCAACTCCTCTAGGAGAGAGGAGTTGATTCCAGCCATTTCCCGGCCACCAAGGGGTGGGTTCAGTCCCCCTCCACACAACCCAAGCCACACCTTTAATGGTGTTAATGGCCATTGAAGAACCAGCCTCCCCTCTCCCCCATTTGCCATTTAAACACCTTCAGGGAGCCGAGGGGATCATTTTAGAGCGTTTACCTGGAGGAGACGAGCCATTCCACTATGCAGTTGCAGAAGCCGAGCGCCGCCGCCGTCGTCAATGGCATCCCGCCGCTCCTCTCGCATCCAGGCCGCCAGGAAGGTCCTCCTCCTCTCCTTAACCCGCGGGTAGATCTTAGGATTAATTAGGCTTAAGTTTCAGGCTCAATTGAGCCCGATCCAATCCGGGATTTCTCCTGGTTTCGGCAAGAAAACCTCTTGCTATATCCGCCGGAAAACGCCTCTCCGGCGGCGGAGCCGCCGCCTGGCGATAGCCACCACCTCAACGGAGGTGTTGGTGGCGGTGGCCGGCCGGGGAAGGGGCTGGATCGCCGGCGGCAGGGCTTGGAAATCGCTCCAGGCGGGATGAATCACAGCCGTCGGCTCAACGAAGACGATGACCAGATGCCGTTGATCCTTGCGCCAAGATTCGTGCTGCATCAGGATTAAACTATAGGAAATTAATTTTATTTATTTCATTCTATCACACTTTTGACATTTAATGTTTTAAATTTTTAAAAATAGTTAGAGGCTCTGTATGAGAAAACGATCAACACATGATTTGTAGCCCTTTCTGTCTACGTTATTTTAAAATTGGTTTGAACCAATTTAGGCTTCTGGTTTGATCAGGGCACCCATTTTGGTGGGACATACCCTTAGGGCTAGGCAGACATTAAATTGAGTGCCCACCCTTCACCGCTAGCCCAAATTAGTTGAAATTTTGGCAGAGAGTCCATCCTAGCTATACCTAGGGCCTGTCCAAAAATGGGAATTTTTGGAGAAAAGATTTATATATTTTTTGTAAATATTTAATAATTATTAAATAAATTAACTAGGTGCCCTAAGCACCTCCAAACCCTCCCAAATTTTGGTGAGTGGTCCCTGGGTTCATTTTAGGTACCTGTATAAAATTTCATTTAAGTTGGATGTGTTTTGAATAGGCTTTGACCCAACCCTAACTATACCTTAAAAAGGGCATTTTGGTCAAAAGTTGCACTTTTGATTTTGAGTGACCAAATCACCTCAACAGAGGCTGAAATTTGGGCCACTGACTTATTAGGGCACTTATCACCTCCCTATGGAATATGGGACAGTGAGGAATAGATTTGCCCTAAGTTCCTAGGTCAAACCCTAAGGAGGGACCTTTTGGTCTTGTGAAGGGCATGAGTCCTAAACACCTTGGATGAACACCAAATTTTGCAAGGAGGTTCCTAGGATATATAGAACCCTCTGTTAAAAATATTAGCTAATTTTGAAAATGGTAGGGCCCCCAAAACCCTAACCCTAGCTTAGGTCCTAAAACTTGTAGTGTAGGTTTAGGTTAGCTAAACATCTTGAAACTTAACCAAATTTGGGTAGTGAGGGGATTAGGGTATTTTGAGCCTCTGATAATTTACTTGAGGAATTTTGGACAATATTTATAGCACTTCATTTATAATCAATAGTAATGCCCTAATTAATATTTTGGCTATTGTGGTCTCACTGCCCATAGAGAGGGTATGAAACATGGGCAGAGTCAGTTTTAGGCTATAATAATCTTGTATGAATTTTGTTAGAATTTTTGGATATCTATTTAGGGCATCTACTTCACAAGTGCTTTATTTTGATTACATATTAAATAATTCTTGTCAGAGCCCATTACTTACTGAAAAATCATGAAACTTGCTGCATAGTGTTTTTAGCTCAATGTTATCACATGGAAATTTTTGTGGAAATATTTGATGACTGATTAGCATACTTTGTTCATTAACCCTTAAATTAGAAAGTTCATAGGAAAATCAAATATAGCCTTATTTCCAAATGGTAAATTATGAAACTTTGTCTAGGGTACTTGTAGGCCATCACAATCATCCCTGAAGTTTCTCTGAATTTTTGGAGGTGTTATTAATATAGAATCTTTTAAAATGACTTTTTATGGGGCATCTTTGAAATTAAATTTAAAGGCCTAAACCTTGCTGAAAAATTGGAAGACTTAGGATTTAGAGTTGATTAGGCATTTTGTAATTATCATAAATTTAGTGGATTATTATCTTGTCTGAAAATGGTACTTCATGTTCAAACCTGGGCCTTTTGGGACACTAGAATAAATAAATTAATTATCAGACAAATTAGGAAAATTATGGATTTCTGGATTTATGCTTCAAATGTCTTTTTAGATCTCTAATAATTATCATAAGGGTACTGGATGAATATTTCATGTACTTCCCTTTTTACGGGACATGTAGCTTAAGTGGTCTGCATATAGCAAAACTGCAGGATTTCATTTGGATGTGAATTAAGGCACGTATGATGGGTCTTGGTGGTTTGCTGTAAGGACAAGTGGAAGGGGCTGCATCTATGGAAGATGAGTGAGTAGGGTGTGGTTTTGTCTAGGGTTTATAGGCGTTCGGGTCCGACGAAGATCGTCCCACACAAGGAGAGTTGGAGTCAAATCACCCTAGGATTAGCATATCGAAATATGAGAAAATAATGGGTAAGGGAATCAACCAATAATAAAATAAGTGCCGTGCGAAAGGGAACGCTGGGCGTAATCCAAACACAGTTCCTAGTGCCCCTTGAGAGCCCTTCACAGGGAATACCGGGGGCAGTCCTGGGTTAACGTAAATTGTTTAACAAGCTGAAAAGAGTAACTTAGTAATTAGGGTTGCACATTCCACAACACTGATGGCACCAGATGTTGGTTAGGAGCTTCGGCTTGGATGGTTAAAAGGCGGACTTTGGGTCCGGGGAGCTTCGGCTCGATTGCTTGAGTCGGACGTGTTGGACCGGGGAGCTTCGGCTCGATTCTTGATTACGCTAATTTGCATGTGCATAACAGGAAAGGAAATTAAGGTGGTGGGTCTTCGGTATTGGAGGGTCGATGCACCGACGCCAATACGTTGACTCGGCAAGTGTGGTTAGCACTTCGCCAACAGAAGTCCGGTGCGCCAGCCAGCAAGAGTACACAGGAGTCCGCTTCGTGCACCAAGCGTTGAGGCGTACGATAGGTCTGACCGGTAGTGCTTTACTGGTTTAGAGGTGGGCGAGGCCCAACCCACCGCTTCCGTCTGCCACTACGGAGGTATCCTGGGAGGTTACGGCTCCAAAAAGGGGGAACTAAAGGTCTGTGTGCACAGAGTCGGGTGTGTGTGTTGCACTTGCATGTCCATCATACCCACTTGCATGTCATAACATATTCGTTACCTTAAACCTTGACACCTAAAGTATAAGTGGAATGGGACGCTTATACTCTAGGACCTGCTACACGACCCCTTGGTCTATAAGCTTGTGTGGGCAAGTTTATAAATTAAGGTTAAATTTGGATATATATATTTACAGCTGTTTGATAACCGACACCCCATCGTATAAATTGGTATGAGACTTTTTATACGATGGGAGCCTTGCAGAAGACCCCTTGGCTTATGTGTTTCTCACATAAGTGAAGGTTACATTTCATATTTCAGCTTATGTCTATAGGATTGCTAGTATAGGTCCGCTGTCACTTGCTTTTTGATTATTCTCCACCATTAAGTCCTCCCCTTTCATCCTCTC
Organism: Platanthera guangdongensis; assembly: GCA_039583875.1. Lineage (NCBI taxonomy): Eukaryota > Viridiplantae > Streptophyta > Magnoliopsida > Asparagales > Orchidaceae > Platanthera > Platanthera guangdongensis. The sequence goes on from CM077166.1 coordinate 144,596,900, forward strand.
CGCTCGGTGCTTAGGAGCCGTGGGGGAAGGGGCGGGGGATGATAGGACTTAGTCTTTTAGACTAACGGTTTTCGAACCGCATCATTTAGGGGATCGTGGAGACCAGCATGGAGGAGCAGCCCCAGAGACCGGTGCGCTTGGAGGTGGGGCAGTCTAGCTCCGGAGTTCATACAGTCGGGACCGTGAGTCTCGACCTTGAGTAGTTTTCTACTTTTGTTTCTGCATGAGAGATCTTGTAGTGAGGTTATGATGTACCGGGCATAAGCCCGTTTTTGCTACTCTGATGTTATTTTCTGTGGACACTCCCTTCGTGGAGTTATATTTACTTATGACATGTGCTTCTCTGTGGACTGATGGTTTACACTTACTTCATTATTTTGCTACTTTTCTGTGATCGAATTGGCCGGCAGAATCGGCGCTTTGTGGTGTTGACTCTTCAGGGCGTGAAGGAGTCACCGCAAAACGGCGGTTCTGGGCCTAAGACCCCGGTATCCTAAAAAGAGAAAAAAAGGGGGGTCTTACATATAAATAGGTCAAGCACATACCCTGTCAACACGCTCTCCAGATTTTTGAGACTAGATTCTTGTGTCGACAAACTCTCTATTCTCCGTTCAATATTTCTCACCATCCCTATGACGCCGAAACTTGACGAAAACGTGAACGAGGGATATGAACTGGTACGGAATGCTTTTGACAAAGCTGAACCAACGAATAAAGTTGTGATAGCTCTAATTGCTAAAAATGGCTTGGAGTATTTGACATCAGAACTACAAAGATATGGAAGAAGGAAATCATTGAGTTCTATGGAGCTGCCACTCAGGATTCAACTAGACTAAAAATTAGGTCATCAGTCCAGGGTACTAAAATCAAACTCACCATGAAGAGCTTATGAAAAACTCTTCATCTACCCAAAACTCAAGAAGACGAAGAAGTTACATCTTCCAAGTCCAGGGAAGCACTCTAGTGGTGTGGATTAGATTCCACCATGAAAATTGGATCATCCATTGAAAAGGAATGAATGTTCAAGGAAAATTCCTTTCTGAAGTAGTTAGCAAAGTCATCTTATGCAAACCAGGTGGACATAATAGGGTTTCAACCTACATGTTCAGCCTCATGACCAGGATCATCTACAAAATCAACACCAATTGGTCTGCAGTCATATATGAAAAGATTAGAGAAAGCATCAAGAAACCTAATCTGGGAAGGATATTAAGCTTATACTTGGCTGAAGCAATTCCAGAAGTGATGCAATAGGCTACTGGATCCAAGATCAATCACATGAGGAGAATGGATCTAAGGATAATCTCTAGATGGGAGAGAGTGCTGAAAAAAGACATGGGTGATGAAGAAAGGCCAGAGAATACTGAGTAAATCAACTGCTCCAGACATTAGACATGATGATCAGATGCAGGGGGAGCCTCATCTTGAGCAAGAGACAACACACTTAGAAAGTGAAATGGCTACTCAAACTATTCTTGAGGTAATCCAAGAAGTTAATCAAACAATTTTTAATAATGAGGATGAAACACTAACTCTGCCCTTGGTTGATGTTGACCAGACCACTCAACTCAACAATCAAGCACATGATGTTATCATGGAGGATACATCTACATCTGCTGATGCTCCATAGTTAAGAGTGCCTCCAGACCAAACTCAATAAGAGTTTACCCTTGAAGAGTTGTTCCCTGATATAGAGTTACCAAGAACTGAGGGGGAGCAAGTCAGAACTGAGGGGGAGCAAGCCAAGACTGAGGGGGAGCAAGCTGAAACTGAGGGGGAGCAAGCCAGGACTGAGGGAGAGCAACCTGGCATTGAGGGGGAGCAATCTAGAACTGAAAAGGAACTGCCTCCTAATCCTCAGGAAAGAGTTGATATAGCAAGTACTTCAGCTTCTGAAGATGAAGCAAAAATTCAAGAAAAGAAGAGAAAGCTGATGGTTTTCAAAAGAAGGAGCCAAAATTATAAAAGGGCATTGCAAACTGCTCCACAACCAGTTCCTGCACAAGATTATAGTTCCTTACTGGTATCTTTGCAAGTAAAATTAGATGAACAAAGAATAGTCTTGGAGAAATATATGGATGAGACCCATAAAATTTGCAATTCTCCTTGGCTCAAGATAAAAAATGAATTAGATCTGAGGTAAACCAGAATAAAAAGGAGATGACAGATTGCTTTCACAAAGGAGGTAATGCTGTGGTTTTCTTAGCAAAACAACAAGAAGGAAAAAAGACTAAAGTTGATGATATAGTGGTCAAGCAAGGCTATGTCCTTGAAAATCAAATTAGAATGAATGATAATCTTACTGAATCACACAATGTGATTGTTATAGAGTTATAGAATACTGCAACTGCACTGACTGAGGCAAGGGCTAAAGAGAAATCAGAGTTTTATAAGAAACTTCAAGAGGATTTAGGCACTTTACAATCTGCACTTCAAGCCTCTCAGCAGCTTATATCTGCTCAACTTCAAAAGTTTAAATCCTATTACACAGAGGGAACACATTATCTGGCTAATCAAATCAGGTTCCAAAAGAATGATCTCAGGGATCATATTGAAAGAGAATTCATAAAGGGGGAGAGGTTGATAGTCAATGCTAGCTCAGAGCATGCCAAATGGATAACAAATGCTGTTAGAGCAACTCTGTGATTTCCACCCCTTTTTGATGATGACAACACAGGTGAATCAGGAATTCAAGCTGCAGGAAATAAAGGGGGTCAGCACGAAGTAGCTCAATTCATATATCCCCCTTCTAACTTTGAATAAATTCAACACCTGGTTGATCAGATGTACAACCATCCAGAGGCTACTAAGAATGTTATCATTGAGAAAGTAGAAATGTTAGCAGCAGTTTTGCATAAAGAGCAAGAAGCTCAGCTCTCAAAGAAAAGGTTTAGAGAACAAACAGAGTTGAAGCCTGATTTTGAGCAATGGAGTCCTACTTCCAGGAACATTATCCTGACTGCCTAGAAAGCTGTGAAGGACAAGACCCATGAAAGGGGAAAATGGTACACTGAGTAAGAATGGAACAAGTATGAAGCTAGACAGGAAGCCATTCTTCAATATAGAAGGAAAGCAAAAGCTGGGAAGTTACCTACAAATGCTCTGGAGCCTAGCAAGTACTTTGCAAAGCCTTTTAATTATTTTGAAAGGCAAAAGATAAGGGCTGAAGAACAAGAAATGAAAGATCTGAAAGGGAAGAAATCTGCTGATGATGATGAACCTACTATGCAAGCTTAGGTCAAACCAGGAAAAGACATAGTCATCAAGGAGCCAGATCAGCCTTAGAATAGATTAACTAGATTTTATAACAATGTAATCTTTATTTGTTAAAAAAATCTATGTAAACTAATTGTGGACAAACTTTTGATAGTTTAAACAAAACAATGATTACTGCTCACTGTGTTTGCATCATTCTATAATGATATATTATACATGTTTTGTTTATATGTTGCCCTGTCATGTAATGTTTATATACATCATAATGTGTGTTTATTATAAATGGTGTATATCATTGACTAAGGGTTATGACTTCTCCAAATAGGGGGAGATTGTTAGGAATATTGGAAAATGTGTACTAGATTTGGAGAAGCCTAATATAGCTCAATGATATTCATCAAGGTGTATTTAATGTTGTTTTGAGTTTATATGTGTAGGTTAAGAATATGTAGGAAAAGTTTCTAAGTCCATGAGTCGACACCAGAAGTAGCTGTGTCGACACTTGTGAAAACTTGTGTCGACACATGGGAAAAGTTGTGTCGACACATGAAGTCAATTGTGTCGACACTTGGAGAAGCAGTGTCGATACACAGAAAGTTCAGTCAACACACAGAAAGCTCAGTCGACATCAACTGTTTCGACACACAGGACTTGTGTCGACAAACAGAAAGTTCAATCGACATCAACTGTGTCGACACACGGGACTTGTGTCGAAACACACACCACAATTTCTTCTACGTCAATTGTGTCAAGACAAGAAGTGAATGTGTCGACACACAGGACTTGTGTCGACACACAGAAAGTTCAGTCGACATCAACTGTGTCGACACATAGGACTTGTGTCGACATATTCTTACAGAAGCTATGTCAAGAAGCAGTGTCGACACCATGAGAGCTATGTCAACACCACCAAGGATTGTGTTGACACTTAGTCTACTTATGTCGACACATGTGAAGTTCAGACTCGACATTTTGCTGACAGAGACAAAGTCTCAAGAAGTGACTGAAAGACTTGACATGTACCATAACCAACAGGTCTACTGTAACTGTTAGATCTATCAGAAGTTAGTTAGCAACCGAATAAGACGGTAACCTTGGATGAAGTCCATATAAAGACAGATTCTATCAACAGAAGAGGAATGAAGTAAGAAGAACGAAACAAAAATGAAGTGCACGAAATCATAATTGCAACAGAAGATCCAACATACACAAGGAAATCTAGTCAGATATTTCGTGTGGATCTAAGTGAAGAATTTCAACATATCTTCAGAAGAATTTGTAGAGAGAGAGAGCTCCAACAATTCAAGTGAAGAAAGAGATTATCATCAACTAGTCTCTTTAGAGCAGATCCTGAACTAATCTGCAAAAAAGAATTCAGATTGATTCCTGGATTTTAAGAAGGAAGTTGATTGAAGATCAACTTCAAGAAATTCAACCTTATTGTATTCAGATTCAAGAAGCTTTGAAGAAAGCCAAAGATAGGTTGATTTTTGAGTAATCAGATTTTTCAAGAACTGATCAAGAAATCTTTCTACCCATTCTCTTCCAACTTAGGTGGAAGATACAACTTATTTTTATCATTTTTCTGTAAGATCATTATTGATCTGAGTTGTAAGCCTAATTTATAAAGGTTGAGGTAGGGTTGAGTGCCTGAGGTAGGAGATTGACATCTCTGAGTTGTAGGCCTTGGGAAGGCTGAGGTAGGGCTGTGTACCTGAGGTAGGAGATTTGATTCTCTGATTTGTAGGTCTGGGTGAAGGCTGAGGTAGGGCTTAATTTCCTGAGTTGTAGGACTGTGGACTCACTCTGAGTTGTAGGGTCCTTGACTGGGTTCTGAGCTTTAAGATCTGTAGATCTGAGAAGGAAGGAAGAAGTTAGGCCGAATCTAGTACACTGCTAGATAGGCGAAGGGGGAAAGTGGATGTACCCATCATTTGGGGAACACCTATAAAACTGTGTCCCATCTGTGATTGTGTGTGATTGTGTGATTTCTGTGATGTGGTAGCAGTAGATCTGTTTGATTATATGTGATTAACTGAATTAATATTCTGCCTTAGTGTAAAAAGGAATTGTACCTATTCACCCCCACTCTAGGTGTTTAGGTTATCTTGAAACCAATTCTTTCAGTCTCAACCCCGTACTTTCGGCTCATCATCTTGCTGAGCTCATCCTGTCAACCCAGTGAGTTCTACTTCCAAAGTTTGTTTGTTTGGGTCCCGGCTTCAGATATCATAACGTTCACCGAGACCCCCTGCCCAACCAACTAGTTAGGAGCCTGGCAGTGGGAGCATCTCGAGACTCAACCCTAGGATCTTGATGAAGCCCCAATGGGGATTCCGGACCTGCCAGCTAGGTGGAAGCCTGACGACGTGGTCTGATCGGGGTTAGGTAAACTCTCTCGAATGACATCAAGCCCTGCCAGCTAGGTGAAAGCCTGATAGCTGGATCTGCTCGGTGTTCTAAGTAGACTCTCTCAAGTGGCATCCATCCCTGTCAGCTAAGTGAGAGCCTGACAGCACGATCTTCTCGGGGTATTGGTAGAATCTCTCGATTGTCATCCAGCCCTACTAGCTAGTTGAAAGCCTAACAGCAGGATCTGCTCGGGGTCTGAGTAGACTCTCTCGAGTGATATCCAGTCCTTGAAGCTAGGTGAGAGCCTGGCAGTGGGATCTGCTCGGGATCTGGGTATACTGTATCGAGTGACATCGACCCCTGCCAGCTACGTGAAAGACTTGCTGCGGGATCTACTCGGGGTCTGAGTAGACTCTCTCAAGGGACATCGAGCCATGCCAGTAAGGTGAGAGCCTGGCAGCGAGATCTGCTCAGGGTCTAGATAAAATCTCTCGAGTGACATCCAGCCATGCCTACTAGGTGAAAGCCTGGCAGCGGGCTCTGCTCGGGGTCTGGGTAGACTCTCTCGAGTGACATCCAGCCCAGCCAACTAGATGAAAGCCTGGCAGCAGGATCTGATTGGGGTCTTGGTAGACTCTCGAGTGACATCCAGCACTGTAAGCTAGATGAAAGCATGGCAGTGGGATCTGTTCGGGGTTTAAGTAGACTCTCTCGAGTGATATCCAGCCCTTCCCGCTAGATGAAATCCTGGAAGCGGGATCTGCTCGAGGTCTGAGTAGACTCCCTCTTGTGACATCCAGCCCTACCAGCTATGTGAGAGCCTTGCAGCGGGATCTGCTCGGGGTCTGGGTAGACTCTCTTGAGTGACATCCAGCCCTTTCAGATAGGTGAAGCCTGGAAGAGGAACTGCTCGGGGTCTGAGTGGACTCTCTTGTATGACATCCAGCCCTGCCAAATAGGTGAGAGCCTGGAAGCGGGATCTGCTCGAGGTTTGGGTAGACTCTCTCGAGTGACATCCAACCCTGCTAGGTAGGTGAAAGCCTGACAGTGGGATCTGCTCGTCATCTGTGTAGACTCTCTTGAGTGACATCCAGCCCTGCCAACTAGATGATAGCCTGACAGCGGGATCTGCTCGGGGTATGAGTACACTCTCGAGTGACATCCTGTCCTGCCAGCTAGATGAAAGCCTAGAAACGGGATCTGCACGTTGTCTGAGTAGACTCTCTTGAGTGACATTCAGCCCTGCCAGCTAGATGAAATCCTGGCAGCAAGATCTAGTTGGGGTTTGAGTAGACTCTTGATGCGTTGGAAGACACGTGTACCAATCGCACAAGTAATATAAAATGGGAGAATGTCCCCATGTATCGATCTCTCTAGGAACACAGTAAGGTGTATTTAATTTTGAGGAGGACTTGAGATTTAAGTTCTTAGGTTGAAGTTAATGAAGGGGTTTTTGATTGTTGCGGAAAAAGAAAGTAAATCGTTAATTAACTACTCCTATGCAACGCTGCTAAGCGATGCTTCTCCAGGCGGGATGGAAGACTAAATGGGTCGCTATGCACCCAATCGCTGGGCGGATCGACGAGTAGGCTTGCAGATGAGGTGGGGAGAACAGCGGAATGAGGGCCGAAACCACCTCTTTGATGTGCATGTAACTAGCAATTGCTAGTGCGGCAATGTGTTGTGTAGGATGAAAATGGTGCACCTCAAGTAAATAACGTAAATATAAACTCACATAGATATGATTGTATACAAACGCATATCAAATTAAACATTCTTCATCACATACAAAGACATCAACTACACTATCAATCAATAAGAGAAGAAGAGAGTGCGAGATCGACCAAATCTGAAGTATTGTTGAGGGTTCACGGAAGGATTCGCCGGGTTGTCAATCTGTATCCCAGCCTGGTCCTCAACTGCGTCTGGGGTAGAATAGGCTGTCACTCACTCCCAATGGAGCTGTTTTCTTCGTGTCACGATCCGGTGGAGGATGGCACAAACTTCTCCTAGCTTGATGGAGAAAGCTGGATCAAACTCTTCTTGAAGCTCAAGGATGAAGGAGGAGGCCGAGAGGAAGCTCCGACTTGAAATTGGCATTAAAAACTTGCCGGGCGCCCCTCCCTACGATGGAAGATGATGGAGATCGACAAAACCCTCCCCGGAGATGAAAAATGGCGAAGAGAAGTGACGAGTGCGAAATTAGGGCTGAACCTGCGTATTTATAGAAAGCAAAAAAACGTAATGCGCACAATCAGTGGCGGACGACCAATGGTCGTGCGCACTGAATCCAATGATCGTGCGATTTGCAATGGCATAACTCCAGAAAAATTGGATAACGCGCACGAGCAGTGGTGTACGTCTAGCAGTCATGGGCACTATGTCCAGTGGTCGTGCAGTTTCCCCAGTCAGAACTTGAAAAATGGAGAATATAGTGTGCATGATTAGTGGCGCACGACCAATGGTCGTGCGCAATAGATCCCCTAATCGTGCGCTGTGTTCCTATACCGTTTGGCATTTCCGAACAATCCCGGAACACGCACACGACACTTGGACCTACAGTAAAACTCGAAAAGCCACCAAAATGGGCATATCATATTCTCCAGGCACATAAAAAAACCAAAAGGGCAAAAGAACAATAATTATGAAATCACATTGAAAACGGGACTAAAGTGCAGTTAATATGAAATGGACAGAGAAATGAATATGAACAGTTATGGCTCTCAAGTGTAGTGCAATAATGTGAAAACTGGCCCAGATGAGTGCAAAAATAAGTATATAACTTGGACTCATCAACTCTATCAAGTGATATCCAGCCCTGCCAGCTCGGTGAGAGCCTAACAGCGCGATCTACTTGGTGTCTGGGTAGACTCTCTCCAGTGACATCCAACCTTTCCAGCTAGGTGAAAGACTTACAGCGGCATCTTCCTGGGGTCGGACTAGACTCTCTCAAGTAACATCCAGCTCTACTAGCTAGGTGATAGCCTGACAGCGGGATCTGCTCGGGGTTTGGGTAGACTCTCTCGAGTGACATCCTGCCCTGTTAGCTAGATGAAAGCCTGGCAGTGGGATCTGCTCGGGGTGTGGGCAGACTCTTCAACCGCTAATTTGAATCATTGTAGGAGACAATTGGAATATTGATAAACTTTATTTGAAAAGGGACATCACTTACATGGCTTAAGGGTAAAAACTCTTCAAGTCATCACCGCTCCAGGTGTGACTTAGGGTCTCGCCCTCAATATTCTGGAGGCGATACCCTCCTGATTTCAGTGCTTTCTTTATAATATATGTACCCTCCTTGTTGGGGTTGAGTTTTCCCACATTAGCTGATCTTCCTATTGCATCCACCGTTTTGAGGTCCAAGTCCCCTTCCGCGAATTATTTGACCCGGACGTGCATGTCAAAGTACTTGTCCTTTCTTCCTTTCTCTTCTTCCTGTTCGATGGCGGAGAGGTCACACATCTCCTCCACCATGTAAAGGGAGAGTCATAGCTCCTCCTCATTTTCAGCCTGCCATTGTTCCCTGCCTTCCCGGGTCTCTGCCACCCGAGGTGTCTGCACTTCAAATTCTATGGAAAGCTCTACTTCACAGTAATTGGAGAGCTTGAAGGGGGTCTCCTCTATGGCTGTGTTGGGGGTGGTACTCAGAACCCAGAGGACAGAGGGAAGCTGCTCGATCTAGATCCCCTTCAATTCCTCAACTTTATTCTTCAGGAGGTTCACGATGATCTTGTTCCCCGCCTCTACCTAACCGTTGCTCCGGGGGTGGTGGACTGAGGCAAACCTAACGTCGATCCCGTGCTGTCTGCAGAAACTGATGAATTCAGCGATGGCAAACGGAGGCCCATTTTCCATGATGATGTCCTACGGTAACCCATGAAGGCAGATGATCTCCCCCCAAACAACATTCCTGATCACCTGGGAGGTCACGTTAGCCAGCGCCTTCACCTCCAAAAACTTAGAAAATTAATCTATCATGACAAGCAAGAACCTCATTTGCCCGCTGTCCTGGGGGAAAGGCCCTACCAAATCCATTCCCAGATGATGAAGGGCCAAGTGGTCGTTATACTCCTGAGTCACTGAGATAGTTGACTCTGGAGATGGGAAAACAGTTGACACTTGTGACATTTCATTGTGAATTTCGCGGCATCCTGGCTTAGGGTCATCCAGAAGTACCCTTGTTGGACTATTCTCCCCTCTAAAGTTCTTGTCCCCAAGTGGCTTGTACGCTCTCCTGAGTGGACTTCTTCCAAGATCCTCTGATCCTCCTTCTCGGCCACACAACGTGCCAGCATCCCTGAGAGGGTCTTCATATACAACTGCCCATCGCGCATAAGATAATATTCCAAGTTGTTTTTGAATTTCTTCTTGTCCAACCCTTCCCGGAACTCCCCTGTGGATATGAATGTTGTGCATGGATCCATCCATGAGGGGTGTTGGTCCACCTCCATCAACTCCCCTTCTTGGATGGATGGATGGAACATGTCAGTGATGGTACCCCCATGCTGGGATAATGTTTGGCCAACTGATCAACCAGCTCATTATCCTCCTGCGGAACATGTCGTATGGAGAAGGTCTTGAACATGCCGATGACCACCTTCACCTTCTCCAAGTACAATTTCAAAGTTGGCTCCGTTGACTCGAACTCCCCGTTCTTTTGAGAAGCCACCACCATGGAGTTACTGAGGACCTCCATGTTAAGAACTCTGTTGGAACACCCTATTACTGATTTGGGCAAGGATCACTATGTATTTTAGGAAATCTGTTTTGACCTCCTTGTATAGATCTAAAGGTCAATTAGAATTGAGTCTAAGGGTTAGTATTTAGGTTTGAAAGCTGCCCTCAAGACCAGATATTTCAGTTCAGAAGACTAAGTCATTTCGTCGAACTCAGTACGACGAATCGTCGAACTCCATTCGACGATCACTGAGCTCAATTCGACGAATCGTCGAACTCCATTCGACGATCTTCGAGCGCTGATCGATGCTCCTGTCTCGAGTTTGTTTCTCTATCTCTGAGCTCAGTTCGACAATAGTTGAGCTCAGATCGCCGATCTCTGTTTCAGTCTAAGTCCAGTCTCTGAGCTCAGTTCAACGATAGTAGAGCTCTGGTCGAAGTTTTTCTGGTGAGATCGACGTTTTTCAAGATTCAAATTCAGACAGTTATGGAATTATTCTCAGCATTTATGTCAAGGATCTTGTAGTCGTTTTCAATTAATCTGGAGAAAGTTTCAAGGGATTTTCAAAGGAATGTTTTTATTGGACTTTCCTCCAGAATACAAAATACAGTTAAGGAAGTCATTTATGACAGGCAAACAGCTATCTTGGACAGAAAAATATTCATTCAGATCTAAGGAATAAAAGAGATTTTTTAATATTCTGCTGGAATAGAATAACATAGATCATCATCAACAACAACTCTTACAACAATCACAACAACAGAAAGAGAAAGAGCTGCAGATATTCACAGTCTTAGAACTCATACAAGAACACACATCACAAAAGGAAATCAACATACTAACATTCTCAGATCCCTTTTGATTCCAGTATTCAAAGGCCATCATCATTCAAGACTCCAGACAACACACATTTCATCTACTACTGAAATCATCTTTTGCTGGAGATCAAATTTTCGGAAGGCCTATCAACCTACTGCAAAGCTTCACTTCCTGAACAACTCAAGATCTAAGGGGGTGCTTTGACAACATCCACTATCTTCTCTCTGATTATTGACAGAGAAGATCATCTCATCCCTCTCTCTCTCTCTCTACTGTAAAGGGTTTATCAAACTCCCTTCAAACGTTTGTGCTGGTTTCTGAGACCTTGTCAAAACTCAGTGGTGGCAAGACACCTGATCAAAAAATCTGGTTTGGTTTTTGAGCACCTTATCAAAAGCTCATTGGTGCCCAGAACACCTGATCAACTTATCCTGTAGTGGATTCCTACCTAGGGTGGTAGAAGAGTGGATGTACCCAGATTGATTGGGGAACCACTATAGCTCCGTGTGTCATCTAGTTACTTACTTTCTTTTGTTTTCTGGCTGTGGTTTGTGATTGCTTTTTGATTAGGTAGTTGCTTTGTTTACTTTATGTTATTTGCTTCCCTGTTCACTTAGGAATACAACAAGAGTTGTAAAAAGTTTTTAGCAAGCACCATACTCTATTCACCCCCCCTCTAGAGTATATCAGATCTAACTTGCACATTCAATTAGTATCAAAGGGAGGTTGGTTAAACATACCACATCTTCCACGGTGGGTTAAAATACCACACCTTGGTGGTTGCACAGGCTAACACCTGAACCCAAAGATCCCTCTAGTTAGATCTGCTTGTTTTAAGTTTGTTATTAGAATTATTTCTTCACAAAACATGGCCCAAAACAAAGATTATGCTAGCACCAGACCTCCAGTGTGCAATCTATCTAAGTTTGCACTTTGGAAGACAAGGATTAGACTGTACATGAACTCTATTGATGAGGACATTTTCAATTCCGTTTTGACCGTGTGTCCAAGACCTCCAGAGAATATAAGTACAAGTGCTGTTCCACCTCCTTTAGGAATAGATGCTGAAATAAAGAAATGGAAATTGGCTGAAGCAAAAGCTATGAACATTGTAGCCCAGACTATGTCTGATGAAATATTCCAAAAGGTAGTTGAATGCAACTCAGCAAAGGACATCTGGGACAAGTTATCTGAGATAGTCTCAGGATCTCCTGATGAGAGAAAAGATAGAAGATCTCATCTCATAACCCAGTATGAGAATTTCAAGAAAGGAGAAGCTGAGTCAGTAGTAGAAATGTATAATAGACTCAGTCTCATAGTCAATGAGCTGAAAACTTTGGATAAGGAGATCTCATTGACTGAGCTCAATGATAAAATTCTAATGTGCTTCCCAAGCACTTGGGACTCAAGGATGTTGGGCAAGCTCAAGTCTTATGAGCTGCTCATCAAGAATAGAGAAGAAGAGCAGAAGGCTGTCTCACCAGCTACAAGAAAAGAAAAATCAATAGATTTCAAAGCCATTGAAGATCAGCTTGAAGACAAAGTCACATGCAATGTAGAGCTGCTAAGCCTATTGGACAAAAGGTTTTACAAAATGGCCAGGAAGGATTTCAGGAAAAGATCATACAGAGAGCATGACAAGACAAGGTATGACAAATCAAATAACAAAGAAATTATTTGCTTTGGTTGCAGGAAACCAGACCACATTGTTCCTGACTGTCCAAAAAATAAAAACAAGGACAAAAAGGACAGGAAAGAAATGAGAAAATAAAAGGACTTCAAGAAGAGCAGCAATGGCAAACCCTCCTCCAGCAAGAACAAACATATAAGGAAGGGATTTGTTGCTAAAACTTGGAGTGAGACAGAAGAAGTATCAAAAGCTTCATCCAGCTCAAGTGATGATGAAGATGATGCTGAAGAAATGGAATTCTGCATGATGGCTATCAATGACTCACAACAAAATTCTGATGCAGAAGAATCAGAGTCAGAATCAGAGACTCAATCTGAAGAGGACCAGGTAATAAGTTCTTTTGATTTCAATTCTGAGGACTTCAAGTGTGAGTTTAAAGCACTATGTATAGATTTATTAAAATCTGAGAAGGAAATCATTTCTCTCAGAAATCAATTATCTAAATACAGTACTTTAAAATCAGATAACCTCAAAATCTCTGAGGAGTTGGAATGTTGTAGGGAGCAGATAGCCTCACTGAAAAGTGAACTATCAGAGGCCAAGATGCTTGAAGAATCCCTCAATGGGAGAAGCATCAAGCTAGTGGACATCACAAGCATAGTGAACTCAAGATTCAATAGTACATTGGTCTTGGGTGCCTCATCCAGCCAACCTATAGTATTAACAACCCCAATCAAGTTTATCTCTGATAAAGGTAAGGGAGTTGTAGAGGTAGCTAGGAAGAATTCTGATCTACCTAAGAAAACAAGAGTTCAACAAAAATCGTCGAACGGAGCTAGACGATCGTCGAATGCAGATTAACGATCTCAGGCTAAATCGTCGAACTCAGGTCGACGATCTCTAAACCCTGAACTATGCCACAGTCGATCTTCGAACGGAGCTGGACGATCTGACCCAAGATCGTCGAACTCAGCTTAACGATCGTCGAGCAGAGATCAGAGTTTTGAAAACTTTTTCAAAGGTAAATCAAAGTTCAATCCTAGAGGTCCTTCATCCCAAAGATTTAACACTTATACTGAATGGATAATACCTCCAAGGAGATATCATCCTGAAGGCTATAAGAGTCAACCAGGGATGTTTTTTATTTCTGAATTCAAAGGTTATCAACCTAGGCCCAAGGTAAACTGGGTGAAAAACAAGTAGATTGTTTTATGTGCAGGTGAAGACCTATCCAACATCAAACCAGCAATGGTATCTGGATAGTGGGTGCTCAAAGCACATGACAGGAAACAAGGATAATTTCACATCATTCAAAGCCAAGCTTGGACCCAAAGTAATATTTGGTGATTCAAACTTTGGACTACCAAAAGGATATGGTGCAGTCCAGATTAGCACAGTCATATTCAAGAAAGTAGCCTATATGGAAGGACTGAAGCACAACTTGATCAGCATCAGTCAACTATGTGATGAAGGCTACCAAGTGACTTTCAGCAAATTCTTATGAAAGATCAAATCAGAGGACAACACAACTGTGTTGACAGGTAAAAGGAAAGGTAACATCTATTTAGTAGACTTTCTTTCAACTAAACTAGATATTTGCTTTTTTAACTCTATTAGTAGACCTGATGAACTATGACATAAGAGACTAGGACATATAAACCTTAGAACCATTGCTAGGCTATACAAGGACAACCTTGTTAGAGGACTACCTTTGGCCCCTACAAGAAGGAAGGACTCTGTAGGGCTTGTCAATTAGGCAAGCAAACCAAAAATAGTTTCAAGTCACTTAATAAGAGTGATTCACCTAGGATTTTGTATCTGTTACACATAGATCTCTTTGGACCCATTACAGTACAAAGCTTAGGAGGGAAATCCTATACTTTAGTGTTTGTAGATGACTTCTGTAGATTCACATGGGTGTTCTTTCTGAGGAAGAAGTCTGATAACTTTAAGTGTTTGGCAGAGTTTCTCAAATGCATACAGAGTGAGATCAATACTCACATTGCCCTGATCAGAAGTGATCATGGGAAAGAGTTTGATTCTCTTATTATGCAAGAGTTCTATCAGAGTGAAGGGATCAGACACACTTTCTCAGCTCCTAGAACTCCTCAATAAAATGAGGTAGCTGAAAGGAAAAATAGAATCCTTATTGAAGCTGCTACTATATTATTGTCAGATGCTCACCTTCCTCTATCCTTTTGGGCAGAGGCAGCGAACACCTCCAACTATGTGTTGAATAGAAGTTTAATACATAAACTGAAGGGCAAGACTCCCTATGAATTACTCAAAGGAAAGAAAGCTAAAGTAGATTACTTTAAAATTTTTGGTTATATTTGTAACATTCATAATAATGACAAGAAATACTTAGCAAAATTTCAAGCTAAAGCTGATGAAGGAGTGTTTCTGGGATACTCCATGATCAGTAAAGCTTATATGGTATATAATAAATCAACTCTCAAAATTGAAGAATCTGTTCATATATCTTTTGATGAATCTAACATGTCTTTCAAGGAGAAGAATACTTCTACCATAGAACCTTTGCAGGTACACTCTCTTGCTGAAGACTTTGACAGGTTACAAATCATTCAAAAAGAGGAAAGTAGTGAAGATGAAGAATACATTCAACATCTTGAAGAGAATCTTCTTGAAGAACCAATTGTTGTACCACAAGAGGAAACAATAACACAGGTTGGTGAACAATCAACATCTCCTGTTGATTTAGTAACATCAAGAGACCATCCAATCTCCCAAGTGATTGGAGACATCTCAGCTGGTATGCAAACCAGAAATCTGGTCAACCAAAACCTGATGCACACTTGCTTCCTTTATCAAATTGAACCTCAATCCATTCAAGATGCAGAGCAAGATCCACACTGGATCATTGCAATGCACGATGAGTTGCATCAATTTGAAAGGAACAAATTTTGAGAACTAGTACCAAGGCCAAAGGATCACTCCATTGTTGGAACAAAGTGAGTGTTCATAAATAAATTGGATGATCAAGGAGTCATTGTAAGGAACAAGGCAAGGCTAGTTGCTCAAGGGTACTCTCAAGAAGAAGGGATAGATTATGACCAGACCTTTGCACCAGTTGCAAGGTTAGAGGCCATAAGAATCTTCTTATCATATGCAACACACAAAGGATTCAAAGTATACCAGATGGACGTAAAGAGTGCTTTTCTCAATGGAGATATCAAAGAAGAAGTCTATGTCAGACAACCCCCAGGTTTTATCTCTTCAACTCATCCTGATTATGTTTTCAAATTGCATAAAGCATGGTCTAAAGCAAGCTCCTAGAGCATGGTATGAGACCCTAGCATGCTTTCTTCTGAAAAATTAGTTTATAAGGGGTAGAGTAGAATAAACTCTTTTTATTAGAACTCATAAGTCCCATACCCTACTAGTACAAATCTATGTAGATGATATTATATTTGATTCTACTGATTCAAATTTGTGCAGAAGGTTTTCCAACTTAATACATTCTAAATTTGAAATGAGTAGCATGGGTGAGCTATCCTTCTTTCTAGGATTGCAAATCAAACAACATGCTGAAGGCATATTTATTTCTCAAACCAAGTATGCAAAAGAATTGGTTAAGAAATTTAGTATGTCTGAAGAATCATGTATGAAAACACCTATGCCTACTAATGCTGTATTAGATGCTGATGAACATGGGAAACCTATTGATCAGACAACATATAGAGCAATGATTGGCTCTTTATTATACCTTACAGCTAGTAGACCTGACATAATGTTTGCTACATGCATATGTGCTAGATTCCAAGTGAGCCCTAGAGAGTCACACCTAACCTTAGTAAAAAGGATTCTTAGGTATGTAAAAAGTTGTCCAAATCTAGGTCTCTGGTATCCAAAAGATTCAGCTTTTGACTTAACTGGATTTTCAGATGTTGATTATACTGGATGCAAAATAGACAGGAAAAGCACCAGTGGAACTTGTCAGTTTCTTGGTGACAGACTTGTCTCCTGATTTTGCAAGAAACAAACATCTGTGTCAACTTCAACTGCTGAAGCTGAATATATGGCTGCAGGTAGTTGTTTCTCACAAATCTTGTGGATTCAAAATCATCTCCTAGACTATGGCTATAACTTAGAGAAGTCAAAAATATTTTGTGATAATACTAGTGCTATTTCCATAGGACAAAATCTAGTCCTCCATAGTAGGACAAAATACATAGAAATTAGGCATCACTTTCTAAGGGATAATGTTGAGAAAAATAAAATTGAACTTCAATATATCCCAACTGATTTGCAAAGAGGAGATATTTTCACCAAACTCTTGGATGAAAAGAAACATACATTCTTCCTGAACCAGTTAGGAATGTTTGATGGAGGAATTCTAAAATAATATCCAAGATTTTAAACCTCTAAAATGACCAAGTCTATGCAAATCAAAGTGCTTTTTCTAGTGTATAGAGTGTTTCTGGTCTTTGAACTGCGCTCGACGATTTTCCCCCAGATCGTCGAACGGAGATCGACGACTTCCGAAATCGTCGACCAGAGTTCAGCGCTTCTCAGATAGTGCTAAACTATCTTTCTTCAAGTCAGCGATCGTCGAACAGAGCTCGACGCTCTACAATATCGTCGAACGGAGATCGACGATGTTGATGACCTTTCAGTTTCCTTTAGAAGCCCAGATCGTCGAACAGAGTTTAATGATCTTTCCTTTTCTGCGTCGAACCCTAATATAAAACTCATTTTTCGGCCGTCGTTCTCCCTTTGCGTTTTCATACTCTCTGCAAATTTTCTCTTTCCCTCTGAACTTCTCTACACTTGGTCGTTTGTTTGTTCATTTTTACAGAAATCAATGGCAGTTTCAATCGCCATCTTGGCCGCAATGAAATTTGACGCTGGATTTGATATCGACATGGATTCTTTCAACAACAGCGATCAAATATTCAAGGACATTCTGGAACTTTTCAAAGAACAACAGCTAGTTACCATAATGACTACCAGGATTAAATTAGCTGCAGATGAGATATATGAATGGGTGTATACTGCCCATAACCTGGATCAGAATACAGTGGTTGGAAGCATCTCAGGAACCCAGGTATCCCTAACACCTGCTGCCTTGACATAGGATTTTCAATTAAAATTTGGAGAAGATTATGTTGAGCTTTCTAGAGAGGAATTTTCTAATATTCTTGAAAGGATGGGACACTCAGAAGCAAACCCTAGCAAATTGCTTAAGAAAAATTTGTCTATTGAGTACAGATTTCTAGCTGATGTTGTTGGAAAAGTGTTGTTGGCCAATCACTCAGCTCATGATACCATATCTAGGTATCAGCTCTGTCTGATGGGTGACCTGGTGGACAAGAAACAACTCAACTGGGGAGAAGTTTTCTTTGATTTGATTAAGAAAAAAATTAACAAGAACTTTGTTAATTTTGGAAGGATTTTAGGGCTATTCCTTCACCACAGATGCCCTGCACTGCTTGTTTCCAGTGGGGTGCACATCAATGCCTCCAAGAGGCTTACCTGTGCCCTATTTGGAAAATGGGACAGGGAGATTGTCAAGCCCAGCAGGCCCTCTGCAATCTCTACTTCATGCACAAGGACTGCTTCAGTCTCATCCCCTCAGGTTTCTGCCCCTGCAGATGACTTGCCTGCTTCTTCTCCTCCTCCTCCACCTCTTGTTTCATCTACCACAGTCACACCCACCATCACAATTTCCACCCCATCTCCAACTTCAATTCCTTCTCCAACTCCACCACTCACTGAAGAACTCTTCCTTCCTCTACATCACTACCCACACCTGGATATTGACTCATCCTCTCACATTCCATCTTTCACTCTTATAGATGATTCCTATATGGATGATTCTCCTTCATCCCCTCCTGAGCCACCATCCTCATCCACCTCTTATCAACAACTACTTCAGGACATAATTGCTCAACCATCCTTCACACCATCTGTTTCCATTCCACTCTCTTCCATCTCCACAATTCCAATTTCCCAACCATCATTTCCATAATCCACAGATTCTCCACCAACATCCCCTGCGGCTCCAACCTTCATTTCTACCTCATCCATCCCTACCTCTACTCAAGTCCCTCTTGAGCAAGTAGATCTTCCAGCCCTTGCAGACAAGTTATATGAGCTGATAGCTCCAAGGCTATCCCTATTGCTGGAGACCTCTTTGGCTCCCCATCTAAAAACAGTTCAGGAACTGTCTGCCAGGCTCTCCTCTTTTCTACCTTCTCAGGCAATCCCTTCTTATGGGTGTCTTGATCCAGTTCTCACTGAATCTAGGCAGGGGGAGATGTCTTATGAAGTTGAAAGATTGCCTGCTGTAGTGTCTTCAGTCCAAGCTCCAGTTGCATCAGTTGCATTCATTACAGTGGACCTCAGGTCACTGTTGTCAGTTTTTGATTATGTGTACTTCAACTACCTTCCAGTCTAGCATTCTGAAGACCCTACTAGGTCATTGTGCCTATTTCCAGATGTGACCCCAGCTTAATAAGTTCTTATATAAATTCCTTCAATGCTGTTGGCACTGCTTCTTCTGCTACTCCTACTGCTGCTATTGATGTTTCTGTTAGTTCTGATATTGCTGTTTTTGAGGATATGCACATGACAGAGGCATTTGATTTTGAGCCTGCTGTTACTGCTGCTGTTGCTCCTTCTGAACTTGATTTTCTAGTTTCATCTGTTACTACTGCTTCCATTACTGCTGCTGTAGCTTCTGTTTCTGAAATTGTTGTATCTCAGTATGCTGCCATAGCTCCTTCTGCCAGTGTTGCTTCTACTCCACTTCCTGCTGTTGCTCCTAGTGCTGTCTTTGCTGTCTCTCCTGCTAAGTCTCAACACCAGAAAGATTATCTCAAAAGGATTGATGCATTGTATGATAATCAAAGTTCAGAAAGTGATCAGTTTAGAACTGACTCAGATGATTCCTCTGTAATAATTGCAAAAAAAGGAAAGGCAGAAGCAAAGCCATGAAGAGAGTTCCCCCAAAAAAGGTGAAAGATACAAATGACATTCCATACTACATACTGCATGATTGCCCTATCACAGAACCTTGAATGCAATACTATAGGAATCAACTGAAAGCTATGAAGAAGAAAAGAAAGTATGACAAAGGATCTTCCCATTTCAATCCTCCTCCACCTCCTCCCTCACCTGGTAGTTCTGCCTTCCAATCTTCTTCCAGAAGCCAAACTTCATATCAACCTCAAGGAAGATCCCAATATATAGGAAATCAATCTAGAGGTTACCAGTCTAGAAGAGGACAGTACAGAGGAAATCTAAGAGGACTCAGAGTATATTCTAGGCAACATCCTTATCCAAGGGAAGAACAAGGTCCATCTGACACTACTTCTGGTCCCTTCCCTTATAAGCTGAAAGATTTAGTCTCTTCCAGAGCTCCTCCAGATAATTCTTCAAATAGATATGAGCCTCCTGTTCCATTTGAAGATCCAGAAAATAACCCCACCTCATGGATAGCAAGAATGAAAGAACTGGCTGCATTGGACCAAATCAAGAAAGCTAGAGAACAAGGAAGAGATACTTCAAATATAACTACTTTATCAGATCAAAGAAAGAAAGAACTTGAGAGATACTCTTCCAGTAAATTTTTTGATTCAGAAAGCTATATGAAGTTGCACCCAGAAGCTATAGTGCCCAGGCCAAAGCAATAGACCTCTCTAGGTGCAGCTGGTGATAGAACATCTAAGAAAGAAGCTCTCAATCCCAACAGAGAAATAGTTCTTATAAAGAGCACGGAAAACAAATGATTCTGTAAGATGACAGTATATTTTGTTTTCTGAACTATCTGAGATAATGTCTGTGTTTCTGCAATGTCTTGTTTGTTATATCTCTACTTTGTATGTTTTTATTTTTCCAATATCTGTAAATAGTAATCCTAACCCAAATAGGCGGAGATTGTTGGAACACCCTATTACTGATTTGGGCAAGGATCACTATGTCTTTTAGGAAATCTATTTTGACCTCCTTGTATAGATCTAAAGGTCAATTAGAATTGAGTCTAAGGGTTAGTATTTAGGTTTGAAAGCTGCCCTCAAGACCAAATATTTCAGTTCAGGAGACTAAGTCATTTCATCGAGCTCAGTATGACGAATCGTAAAACTCCATTCGACGATCGCTGAGTTCACTTCGACAAATCGTCGAACTCCATTCGACGATCTTCGAGCTCAGATCGACGCTCCTGTCTCCAGTTTGTTTCTCTATCTCTGAGCTCAGTTCGACGATAGTTGAGCTCAGATCGACGATCTCTATTTCAGTCTAAGTCCAGTCTTTGAGCTCAGTTCAACGATAGTAGAGCTCAGGTCTACGTTTTTCTGGTGAGATCGACGTTTTTCAAGATTCAAATTCAGACAGTTATGGAATTATTCTCAGCATTTATGTCAAGGATCTTGTAGCCATTTTCAATTAATCTAGATCAAGTTTCAATAGATTTTCAAAGGAATGTTTTTATTGGACTTTCCTCCAGAAGACAAAATGCAGTTAAGGAAGTCATTTATGACAGGCTAACGGCTATCTTGGACAGAAAAATATTCATTCAGATCTAAGGAATAAAAGAGATTTTTTCATATTCTGCTGGAATAGAAGAACATAGATCATCATCAACAACAACTCCTACAACAATCACAACAGCAGAAAGAGAAAGAGCTGCAGATATTCACAGTCTTAGAACTCATACAAGAACACACATCACAAAAGGAGATCAACTTACTGAAATTCTCAGATCCCTTTTGATTCCAGTGTTCAAAGGCCATCATCATTCAAGACTCTAGACAACACACATTTCAGCTGCTGCTGAAATCATCTTTTGCTGGAGATCAAATTTTCTGAAGGCCTATCACCCTACTGCAAAACTTCACTTCCTGAACAACTCAAGATCTAAGGGGGAGCTTTGACAACATCCACTATCTTCTCTCTGATTGTTGACAGAGAAGATCATCTCATCCGTCTCTCTCTCTCTACTGTAAAGGGTTTATCAAACTCCCTTCAAAAGTTTATGCTGGTTTCTGAGACCTTGTCAAAACTCAGTGGTGGTAAGACACCTTATCAAAAAATATGGTTTGGTTTTTGGGCACCTTATCAAAAGCTCATTGGTGCCCAGGACACCTGATCAATTCATCCTGCAGTGGATTCATACCTAGGGTGGTAGAAGAGTGGATGTACCCAAATTGATTGGGGAACCACTATAGCTCCTTGTATCATCTAGTTGCTTACTTTCTTTTGTTTTCTGGCTGTGGTTTGTGATTGCTTTTTGATTATGTAATTGCTGTGTTTACTTTACGTTATTTTCTTCCCTGTTCGCTTAGTAATACAACAAGAGTTGTAAAAAGTTTTTAGCAAGCACCATACTCTATACACCCCCCCCCCCCCCTCTAGAGTATATCAGATCTAACTTGCACTTTCAAACTCCCAATTCTCTGGCCAAACGTAACCCTGCGATCACCGCCTCGTACTCGGCCTCATTGTTAGTAATAGAAAATGGACAACTATTGTTTGCTCTATCATTGTTCCTTGGGGTATTTCCAAGATTTCACCCACCCCTAAGGAATGCGTGTCTCTCAAACACGCCTGGGCTCCAGGCCGTGTACACGGTCTCGACACTTCGTCGAGTGAAGTTCGTCGACCTCACGACACGGCCTTGGACACGCCCGTGTCCTAGGCCGTGTGCCTTGACTCGACACAATGTCGAGAGCAAAATGTCGAGTCCCCGGGACGAGTGTCGACACGGGTCGACACGCCCTGCGACACACCCGTATCGCAGGCCGTGTGCCATGTCTCGACACTTCGTCGAGCGCAGAGTGTCGACTTCACGGGCTGAGTGTCGACACGGGTCGACACACCCTGAGACACGCCCGTGTCTCAGGCCGTGTGCCCTGTCTCGACACAATGTCGAGAGCAAAATGTCGACTTCGCCGGCTGAGTGTCGACACAAGTCTGACACGCCCTGGGACACGCCCGTGTCCCAGGCCATGTGCATCCTGCAAGAACCCAAAACTGGCCCAAAACATCCCCCGTCGCTCTTTTGAGTTTCGGGGCATTACAACTCTCCCCCTCTTAAAAGAATTTCGTCCACGAAATTTATATAAAGGAAAGACATGTACAAAACCAAAATTTGTACCTGAGCGGAACAACTACGCAGACTCATCAAGCATAGTCTGCTCTCGCTCCCAAGAGAGCTCCTCACGACCGCAATTATCCCACCAGACCTTGACCATCCTGATCTCTTTATTGCGTAGCCGCTTAACCTCCAAGTCCTCAATCCGCACGGGCTTTACTTTCATCGTCAACCCACTATCAACCGGCGCTTGATCGACCGCGATCACTCGCGTAGGCTCTTGCACCGCCTTCTATAGCACCGAAATATGGAATACATCATGTAGACCACTAAGCTCCACTGAAAGCTTCAATTGATAGGCATGCTTCAGCAACCCGCTCCAGAACCTCAAACGGCCCAAGGTACCTCGGGCTTAGCTTTTTCAATCACCGCACCCGTGAGACACCCTTGAATGGCTTGATCTTTAAGTACACATAGTCGCCCACAGCGAACTCCACATTCCTGTGCTTGGCATTATAGTACTTCGCTTGCCGGTCCTGAGCGATAAGCAACCTCTCCCTAATGGTTCTCACCAAAGAAGTAGCATCCTCCACTTCCAATCGCTTATACAACATTGACTCACCCGTTTCTAACCAAGACAACGGCGTGCGACATTTTCAACCATATAGGGCCTCGAAGGGCGCCATTTGAATACTCGCTTGGAAGCTATTATTGTATGCGAACTCCACCAAATAAAGGTGGTCTTCCCATTGCTTCCCAAAATCCAAGACACACATGCAGAGCATGTCTTCCATAGTTCTATTGACCCTCTTGGTCTGCCCATCCGTTTGCGGATGGAAGGCTGTGCTGAATTTCAACTTTGTATCCAACATTTGTTGCACTAGCCTCCAATCATTGGACGTGAACCGCCCATCTCGGTCATTCACGATGCTGTGGGGCACACCGTGAAGCCGTACTATGTTATCCACATACAGTTTTGCCAACTTCTCCACAGGATCATCCTTCCTATGCGGAATAAAATGCGACACCTTCGTTAACCGATCAACGACCACCCAAATGGCATCGTTCCCCTTTTGCGACCTTGGCAAACCGTGCACAAAGTCCATAGAGATGTCTAATTTCCACTCCGGAATAGGCAAGGACTTAAGAAATCCTCCCGGCTTTTGACATTCTGCCTTCACCAAGGCGCAAGTTTGGCACTTCGCCACGTAGAGCGCCACATCTTTCTTCAAACCCGGCCAACAAAATAGTTTCTTCACATCGCGGTACATCTTCGCGCTCCCCGGGTGATTCGAGTACTTGGTATGGTGTGCCTCGTACATCAATTTCACCCGCAAATTACCCACACTTGGGACGCACAGACGACCGTCTTTCCAAAGTAATCCGTCCTCCACGACGAATTGGGAATTTGACCCATCCAGAGGCTCAACCATGAACTGCTTCATATGAGCATCCATATCCAAAGCCTGCCGAATACGATCAGCCAGGTCATATTGGACTTCAGTTCAATTCAGAACTGCTTCAGCACTTGATTGCCTATCCACACAAACAATATCCAACGCCTCCAACTCCCGCACCAACCGCTCATCATGCACTGATAGCCAATTGGCTTGAGCTGGGGCTCGGCGACTCAACGCGTCCGCAACCGCATTCCCTTTACTAGGAACGTAGTGGATCTTGAATATATAGTCTCCCAAGAACTCCATCCATCTACGCTGCCGCATTTTCAGATCCTTCTAATCAATCAGATACTTCACGATCTTGTGACCGGTGTAGATATCCATCTTCACACCGTACAAAATTATGCCTCCACAGCTTCAAGGAAAAACTCACGGCCGCTAACAACAAGTCATGGACCGGATAGTTCCTCTCGTGCACTTTTGGCTGTCTCGCGCCATAAGCTATTACACTTTCGTGTTGCAGTAGCACGCAACCCAAACCGCTGCCCGAAGAATCGCTATTAAATCTCATAGCCTTCGGTCCCACTCGGCGAAGTCAGCACAGGCGCCGTGGTCAACCGACATTTCAACTCCTCAAAAGCTCGTGCGCACTCCGGCGTCCAAAAGAACTTCTACTCCTTCCTCGTCAAAGTAGTGAGGGGTAACGCTATCCGCGAGAAGTTATCTACAAAGCGCCTGTAATAGCCGGCAAGCCCCAGAAAGCTCTGGACTCCTGCTACCGTAGAAAGCTCAGGCCACTCCCGCATCGCAACACTCTTCGCCGGTTCCACTGCAATACCTTCCTCACTCACTATAAGACCGAGGACGCCACTGAGGATGACCAAAACTCGCACTTCGAGAACTTGGCATACAACTGATTCTTCCTTAGCGTCTCTAAACCAAAAGAAGATGCTTGAAGTGATCTTCCTTACTCTGCGAGTACACCAAAATATCGTCGATGAAGACGATCACAAAATGGTACAAGTACTCTCGGAAGGTCTTGTTCATCAAATCCATGAACACTGACGGCGCATTAGTCAGCCCAAACAGCATGACCATAAACTCGTAACGCCCGTATCCTGTACTGAACGTTATCTTACTGATATCACTCTCCCTTATCTAATTTAGAGTATGTCGTTGACCCGACCAACTGATCACAAAGATCATCGATCCTTGGGATTGGGTACTTGTTCTTTTCCGTTAACTTGTTGAGCTCCCGATAATCAATACATAGCCTCAAGATTCCGTCCTTCTTCTTAATGAAGAGGGTCGGTGCGCTCTAAGGCGAAGGACTTGGACGCACATACCCTTGCTCCAACAACTTTTAGCAGTTGCACCTTCAGCTCCGCCATTTCCTTAGGCGCTAGCCGATATGGAGAGCGTGACACAGGCTTGCACCTGGTACTAGCTCAATCATGAAATCTATCTCCCGTTGAGGCGGGGCTCCAGGAAGATCTCTAGGGAACACATCAGGGTACTCCGATACCACTGAAATATTAACCAACACGGGCTTCGGCTTTGCAAACGCCACTAGTTTACAGAACAGCTCTGCACCAGCACGAACCGCCTTCACCACCTGAAGAGCAGACACCAACGTCTTGCTCGACCTCTTCGAGCTCGGAAAGGTCGTCTCACGACTTGCTCCCAGCTTGAATTCCTTACTATCGCAATTTATATAGGCTTGCAGCTCCGAGAGCCAGTCCATGCCAAATATAATGTCGAACTCCACCAACGGAAGTAACGATGCTTGCAGATCGAACTCCTGATTCCCAATCCAAAACTAAGCGCAACAAATTCTACCCACGCACAATGAGCGCAATTGGACTATAACGCATCAAATTTGTCTCTTACCATCGAAGGAGGTACTCCGACACACAATTAAATTCCTAATAAAGGAATGCGAAGCTCCCTAAACGAACGGTGCTCTCACAGATAAAGTAAAGGCATAACAAAGCTTAGCACAAGTAGTTCTAAGCTAACATGCACAAGGGCGACAAGTATTTAAGGCAAAACTATATTTAATCCATACCTGCCCTTACGACGGCGTGCTTCCTCCAGGGCTTTAGGCACTCACGGGCATAATGCCCCGGCTCCCCACAGTTGAAACATGTGCCTGGGGTCCGACCCGTAGTCGCCCGAGAAGCACCAGAAGGAGCTGGACCCGAAGTCCTATGCTTCTTATACCATTTTCGATATACAGACTTTGAGGTGTTCGGCACTTTGAATGTCGTCTCCTTTGCACTAGAGTCCTTGACTGCTCCTGACATAGCTTTCTTGACCTTCTAAGCACCTTTCCAACAGTCTCGGGCAAAGTGCCCTTTCTTTCCACAAGTAAAACATGTGTAAGTAGCTTTGCAAGTCGATGTCATAGCCCCTTTTTCCAGTATTCCAATGGATGCAACTCTTATGGGGCTTGCATAGTTCGATACCATGGTCGCTGGCATCGGGAGGGTCTTCCTCAAATCTGCCTCCAAAGATCTAGCTGATTCCACCAAGGCTCGGAATCCCAATAACTTTGGTCCTAGTAGTAGAACTCGTAACTCGGCGCACAGACCATTATAAAATCTATCGACTGTAGCTTGCTCATTATCCAACTCGAAGCATGGGTAGCGACTTATCATAAGAAATACTTGCAAATATTCCTCAACTGTGTGCGCTCCCTGCACTAAATGCATATTCAGCTGCTGCCCCGATGGTCTACCAAAGGTCGTCTGCTGCATCACGCCCACCGATGTTGAAGCCACAACAGGGGCGCAGGGTTGTACATTTCCTCCAAGCTGTGCACCCGTCACAGCGAACACCGCTTCAACGATCCTTCTAACAATTTCATACGAAGGAGGAGTCTCAAACACCTCAATGAGCGCACTATACTCCTCAGAAACCGGACATTCTGGCGGTCCAGCACCGCTTCTGGTCACCTATAGTGGTACAAAACACCGTTAAGCGACCAAATAAAATTGCAAATGGAAATTATAGTAACACGCAGGTTCCTCAAACATGTGTATTTCATTCCTAAGTGGACATTCATGGGTTCTTTTACTGTTATAACGATGATGCACACACATGTGCTCACCACCCCTTAAAAAGAATTCGTCCACGAATTCATTTTAAGCCCGACCAAAACCAGTAGTCTGATACCAAATTGTAACACCACCTATCCGTCGCATAGCATATAACAGTAGGTCCGGCCAGGGCCCGACGCCATACACTACAGACAGACCGGGTGGTTACTCATGGAAACCATCCAACCAATCAAGACGTCCTACACAGAGCATTCTATCGGAAGCAGTTTATATAAGTTGCAATAAAGAACCCAGCACTAAAACATGAATGTCCACTAAAATAGCCAACCTGGAATGAAGTACATACACCAGTACTGTCCTTAAGGCCTTACAAAATGGTTTACTTAATGTTACATGATTTACAAACCACGGCACGCAGGCCGGTCATACATGAATAAAGCAGTAAACACTCCAAATAGGCCTTCAAGGGCCGGCTTCGCAATTTGGGCTTTAGCCCGCTATTGACCGCTTGGTCCAGCAACACCTGCAAGGAACATAACCACCGCACGGTGGCAAACAAAAGGGCAACGTTCAGCAATGCTGACCAAATTATAACGATCCCGCCCCCAACTCGGGGGGCGATGCTCCTTCCCTGCACTTTTATTAGTACAAGCGAGCAATATAATAATATTCATTTCATCACAGGCGTAGGCTCAAACGGCCACACACCCCATGCACTCAGGGCACATTCTCGGTAAACCGATCGATGTCACTTCAGTTAAAGCCATATACATTCCGGACCCAACCATCGCCACTTTGACAGCCAAACATATGAGCAATTTGTCTTCCCGGCATGGGTCACGTCAATTTAAGCAATAGACCGCCGAAGACCCTCATCTATGCCAACGGCAAGTGCCACATAACTTTAGGTCTCTTTAACCCGAACGACATAGAAGTCGGTACGGTTCCATCTAACCCGTGCTCACGTCGCAACGACAATTTAAGCCATATACGCAGGTCAAACTTCTCCTGAATCCCATTTTCGTCACACAATTTCACATAACTCGGTTATGTTCAAGTTGGCTCTCAGGCCTCCATGTTGGCAAGATCACGCATCCGCCCAATTTTCCGGGTGCACCTTAGGGTTAGTCCACAAGGCTCCCTGTTGCAATCTACCGCGTAGAAAACCCGAAAAACAACCAATCGCACGGAGTCTTCTCCGGAATTTATGCAATGCAACATCACCGATCCAGACCAACATGTCCGGGTAGGCTTCAAACAACATGCCTATGTCAATTCTCGCTTACAGACTCTAACAACGGGGACTATTCATGTCTACCCGAAGGAACGCCTCCAACTCACCGCAAACTCGCGAGAGAGGGCTTCCCTTTTGCAAAAGAAGTAGAGCTTAACATGCTCAAGAAGAGGATCGTTACCATAGCGTTCCACTTTGGCGCCATGGAAAAGTAAGCCAATGAAAAGCACCGCACTAGCTTTGCCTCCGTGGATCCGTAGTCGGCTCGCGATTTGGAGCTTCGAAGCTCCTCAAATGGCCGGATCTAGCTTCTTCTTCCTTACTTGGCTCTCCTCTCTCTCTAAGCTTTAGAAAGATAACCACTCATGAAAAGTGAGGGTTTCTAAGTCCCAATCCCGGGTATATCCCATCAGGAACAACCCCCATCCGTTGGATCGCCAAATAAAGAAACGAACGGCTTTGATTCGGGACTGAAATGTCCAATCTGTACTGAACACGGCCTGGAACACGCCCGTGTCCAGGGCCGTGTGCCTCATTTTCCTTCAAAATCGACGCTCCTGGAACAACATACGGGCATTCGACACGCCCGTGTTCGACCTGACATGCCCGTGTTCCAGCTGACACGGCCGTGTGGTAAGTCGTGTACCCCCATCTTTTTATCCCGAAAACAACCCAAGCACTATACGGGTACTGGACACGCCCGTGTCCTTACCCGTGTCTCTCAAACACACCTGGGCTCCAGGCCGTATACACGGTCTCGACACTTCGTCGAGTGAAGTTCGTCGACCTCACGACACGGCCTTGGACACGCTCGTGTCCTAGGTCGTGTGCATTGACTCAACACAATGTCGAGAGCAAAATGTCGACTCCCCGGGACGAGTGTCGACACGGGTCGACACGCCCTGCGACACGCCCGTGTCGCAGGCCGTGGGCCATGTCTCGACACTTCGTCGAGCGCAGAGTGTCGACTTCACGGGCTGAGTGTCGACATGGGTCGACACGGCCTGAGGCACGCCCGTGTCTCAGGCCGTGTGCCCTGTCTTGACACAATGTCGAGAACAAAATGTCGACTTCGCCAGCTGAGTGTCGACACAAGCCTGACACGCCCTGGGACACTCTCATGTCCCAGGCCGTGTGCCTCCTACCAGAACGCAAAACTGGCCCAAAACGTCCCCCATCGCTCTTTTGAGTTTCGGGGCGTTACAGATCACCCCTTCCCCAATGGTGAACTCGATAGAGACCGAGTTTTTTTTTCAACATTTTTAATGCGGTGAGCATGGATAGTGGTCAGCACTGAAAACCTTCAGCAGGCTAGATGACCTCTTCTTCTAATGGATGGGCAGAGCTTCTGGGTGTACGTTGAGGCGGTAGCTGTCAATAGAAGACTCCCTTCCAACGAGCCAAAATATACAAGATGGAGTCAACATTGTTGAGGAAGAGCTTGCACAGGGACAACTAGAAGAAGAGACTCAGCAATAAGAGGAAGTTGTTCAAAGAGGAGAGGTCACATTATCAGTTGATGTCAGGCATCTAAGGGACCATCCAGGGGAACTGATTATTGGAGATGCAGCATATGGTGTTACTATAAGAATTAGACATCACAACACTGTAATGTATTCAAGTTTTTTGTATCAAACATAACCAAAGAAGTTTGAAAAATCCAATATAAATCCAATTTTAATAGGGGCTATGCAGGAAGAATTGAACCAGTTTAAGAGATGTAATGTCTGGAAGCTTGTTTCCAGACCAGATTACTGTAACATCATAGGAACCACGTGGATCTATAGGAACAAACTGGATGATCATGGTTTTATAGTCTGAAACAAGGCTAGACTGGTTGCAAAGGGCTATAGACTTGAAGAGGGTATAGATTTTGATCAAACCATTGCACCAGTGGCTATATTGGAAGCTGTTAGACTCTTCTTAGCATATGCAACCTAGAAAGGATTCAAGTTTTATCAAATGTATGTGAAGTCAGCCTTCCTTAATGGTAACCTCAAAGAAAGGGTCTATGTTGACCAACCCTCATGTTTTGTTGACTCAAATCATCCTAATCATGTTTATCTGTTATTAAGAGCTCTCTATGAGTTAAAACAAGCCCCAAGAGCTTGGTATAAGACTCTGTCTAAATTCCATCTTCAGAACAAATTCTAAAGAGGGAAAATAGATAAAACACTATTCATAAGGGAAGTCAAAGGAAAGGCCATCTTAGTACAAATATATGTTGATGACATTATATTTGGTTCTATTGATGAGTCACTTTGCACTAAGTTTGCCAAACTTAAGCAAGGTAAGTTTGAGATGAGTAGCTTGGGTGAACTCAAGTTTTTCTTGGGTCTCCAAGTTAAGCAAATTATAGATGGACTTTTCATTAGTCAGTCTAAGTTCACCAAGGAGTTAATTAAGAAGTATGGAATGGAAACAACCACTTCCATGAGAACTCATATGGGGTCCATTATGTCTTTAGACAAAGATGGTGATAGAAAGCCAGTTGATATCACCATGTATAGGGGCATAGTTGGATCACTACTCTATCTAACAACCAGTAGAATAGATATAATGTATGCTACTTGTGCATGTTCTATGTATCAAGCCTGCCCTAAGGAATCTCACTATACAGTAGTCAAAAGAATATTAAGATATCTAAAGGGCACACCTAATCTTGGTCGATGGTATCCAAGGAATAGTGACTTTGAACTAACATGTTTTTCAGACGCAGATTATGCAAGTTGTAAAGAAGACAAGAAAAGCACTTCAGGTTCATGTCAGATCCTAGGAAGATGGTTGGTGTCATGGAGTAGCAAAAACCAAACAAGTGTATTAATATCCACTGCTAAATCTGAGTACATTTCAGCTAGAAGTTATTGTGCGCAATTGCTTTGGATTCAGCATCAATTACAAGATTACAACATCCAGCTAAGTAAAATTCCATAATATTGTGATTCTACTAGTGCCATTTCAATTGTAAACAATCCTACGACAGATAGTATAACTGAACATATTGAGATTAGATATCACTTTATTAAGGAGCATGTAGAAAATTGAGATATTAATATAGAATTTTTTCCAACAAATAAACAAATTGCTGACATTTTCACAAAGCCCCTAGATGAAGAAATTTAATTTCTTTAAGTTTGAACTTGGCATGTTCAATCTTAAATAATTTATGCATACAAAAAAACTGATAAAAATCAGAATAAAATATATTATTCAGTAATTAAGTTTACTTACCGAAATATCCAGTATAGACCTCAAAGTGTTAGGCATCTATAATTTTAAAAACAAAATATTAACAAAGTAAAAATTTGTGTCGAGACACAAAAGAAAGTGTAGATACATCTAAGAATGTGTCGAGACATCAAAGAATGTGCCGTGATACTAAAGTAAGTGTCGAGATATCAAAAGGCGTCCAGACCCTAAGGTATATGTCGAAAGACATTATCCATGTTTCGACACATCTCGACGGACAATGTTTTCAGTATCGACACAAGGTTTTCCTTTCCTAAAAATTAGGAGCATTCTAAATGGAGCCCGCCCTTTCCTCTTCAGGAAAGATTAGACTATAAATAGGGTGTGAGAGAAGAAGTTGACTATGCTTTCTAGAGATCTTAAGAGATTGATTTCTGAGTGTCGAGACCTAGAATTAAATTTCGTCAACACACCTTGTTCGATATCTTCACTCTCATGGCGCCCAAAAGTGACGATAACATCTTCAAAGGTTATGAACTTGTTCGAAATGGATTCAACTCAGCGTTTGAAGAAATAAAGAGTGTCAATGCCCTAATCAGTGAAGCAGGATTGGAATATCTGCTTTCCGAACCTTCAAATATCTGGAAACAAGAGGTTAATGAATTCTTTTCAAATGATCATGTTGACTCTAACACAGAAAAGATTAAGTCTCAAGTGATTGGAACGAAGCATAAAATGTCAACCAAAAGACTGGCCAAGATATTTCACTTATTAAGAATTAATCAAGAAGATGAACTCGATTCTGCCAAGACTGCAGAAGATATGGAATGGTGTGGATTGGCCCAAACCATAAAGCCTGGAAGTACCCTGATTAGGAAGGGCATGAATACTTAGGGAAAATTCTTGTCTGAGATAATGGGGAGGGTGATGCTATGCAAAACAAGAGCACATGATAAGATTTCTGCGTATATGATTGAGCTGATGACTAGAATTATCTTCAAACTCCAGACTAACTGGAGCAAAGTATTCTTAGACAAGATTGCAGAAATCATAAAGAAGACCAATATGGGCAGAAGTATAAGCCTATACTTGTTACAAGCCATTCCTGACAGACTCAATCTCAAGATTGGATCTAAGATCAATCACATGAAAATAATGGACATGAGAATACTAGCAAGGTGAGATATAGTACTATCCAAGGAAACACATATAGTTAAGGAGGAGAAGGAGAAAAAAAGAAAGCAGTGGTTGTGGAAGAAGAATCTTCCAGTGAATCTGAAGATTAGGGAAGTTCCAGCTCATAGAAACAAGATGATGCAGCACCTGCAAAATCTCCAAGGACCTCTCTTGGTACTACTGAACAGATGTAGGGGGAGACAATCCTAGCTTGGGATCCAAGTGAGGGGGAAAACCTCAATATTCAGTCAGATATATATTTGAATACTATCAACACAATAGTAATGGAAGTAGTGCAAGAGCTAGACACTATTCTCAAAAAAGTAGAGGTTCCTGAAGAGGAGATGCCTGATAGGGAAAATGAGGATGTAGACTCTAAGGAGACAGATGAAGAAGTCTTTCTGAATAAAGATACAGATATCCAGGGGAAGATTATTGCTCTTCTAAAGAATCCAGTTCCTGATGCCATAGATCTTGGTGAAGTAGGTGCAAGAGTTGAGGGGGAGTCTGCAGATATGGCCCCAAATACTAAAGGAGCTAAAGAGAGTACTTTAGTTGAAGTTGTTAGTTCTTGTGATTCTTAGGAGGAGGAGGAAGCCTCTTATATTAAGAAAAAGAAACTGGCTGCACTCAAGAAGAAGAAGAGTACGAGCTATATGAAGAAAATTCAGTCTGGAACAACACCTGCTCCTCCTATGGATTTAATTTCACTTCTAGTTCAAATGCAAATAATGTTAGATCAACAAAGAAATCAACTTGAAAAATATGTATATGAAAGCAATAAGGAGTTGCAGTTCCTGCTTGCTCTAGATATCAAATTGATTAGATTTGAAGTGAATTTGCTAAAGAAGGATATGATTGATTTCTTTAAAAAAGGAGAAAATGTTGCAGTCTATATTTCTCAATAGCAGAAGGACTCAAAAGAAACTCTAGATGAAATAGCTGTTAAACAAGGATATGTCCTTGAAAACCAGACTACAATGAATGAAAACATGATTGAAATGCTTGATACTTCACTAGTAAAGCAAGCCGAGCAAACTACAGCTCTGGAAACAAAGATAGGTTCTACCTATACAGCTGTTGAATCTGAGCTATCTATGCATGCAGACTCTCTGGTTAAGGAAGTCAAGTCTTCTGGCAAAGAACTAGATGATCATTTGCTCAAAGTGAAGAATCTTTTGTCTTCAGGGATTAATTATCTTGAAGGACAAATCAAATTTCATAAAAATGACTTAAGAGATCATATTGAGAGAGAAGTCATAAAGGGGAGAGAGTGATGATAAAGTCAAGCTCGAAGCATACTATTTGGACCTCTAATAGAATCAGTGAGACACTAGGACTTCCTCCCTTAAGGTATGATGAAGATAAAACTGCTGATTCTGGCTGCAACCAGCTAATTTTGAGGCTATTCAAACTACAGAACAGTCTATGTACAGCCCTCCACCACAGATTTAGAATGCAATGCATGAGGAGGTGGAGATGGCTGCTTCTACATTGCTCAAAGAAAAATAAGCTCAAATATCTAAGAAGAGATTCAATGAGTAGGTTGAATCAAAGCAAAATTTTGAGGAGTGAAGTCCAACTTCTAGATCTATTATACTCACTACATAGAAAGAATTCAATAACAGTACAACGTATAGTGGAAAATGGTATTCAGAACAAGAATGGGTCAAGCATACAAAGCGGCAGTAGACCATCTATAAATTAAAATAAGAGCTGAAGGCAGGGAAGATCCCAGCTGATTCTATTGAACCCAGCTTGTATTTCCCTAAGTCCTATCATTATTTTGAAACGCAAAGGCTTAAAGAAAATGAGATCTGGAAGGCCAAGGATATCGAAGGAAAGAAGAAGGTTATTAATGACAAGGTGCCTGAAGTTAAAGCTAAAGTTCAATCGGGAAAAAGCATTATCATCAAAGAGCCAGAACAATCTTAGATTATTTTTATTTTCTAGAAACTGTAATTTGGTTTTAAGAACATTGTAAAAACTGAAATGTCTAATCTTTGAACAAATTGGAATGAAAAGGTTTGGTTGCACTTTGTTATCTCTGTCTTATTATTATAGTTTCCTTTTATTCATTTTGTTCAACATTTCTCTCGTACATCATAATTATTATTATATTTTGGTATTGTGGTGTATATCATTGAATTGGGGTTATGACTTCTCCAAATAGGGGGAGTTCTTTTGGTATATTGGAGATAATGTACTTGATTTGAATAAGCCCTTTCTACTCAATTATATACCAAGTTTGTCTTTGATGTATGTTTCAGTTTATGCATACAGGTTAGTCTAGATTATAACATTAAGGTAAGTAGAATTCCACTGTTTTGTGATTCTACTAGTGCTATTTCTATTGCTAATAATCATGTGTCTCATAGTAGAACCAAGCATATAGAAATTAAGTTTCATTTCAACAGAGAACATGTTGAGAAGGAAGATATTAGTCTAGAGTTTGTGAACTCAAATAATCAAATAGCTGATATATTTACAAAACCTCTAGAAGAAATTAAATTCAATTATTTTAAAATTGAATTAGGTATGTTGAACCTAGAATAGGTTAGCACAAGCTTCCCTAAAAATAATATGTAGGGTATGTGCGTCCAACTTCGTCGCCTTGGAGCGCACCGGTCCTTTTCATTAAGAAGAAGGATGGGAGCTTGTGACTCTGTATTGACTATCGAGAGTTGAACAAGCTTAAAGAGAAGAATAAGTATCCGATCCCAAGGATTGACGATCTATTTGATTAGTTGGTTGGGTCTACAGTATATTCGAAGTTAGATCTGAAGTTTGGCTACTACCAATTAATGATAAGGGAAAGCGACATCCCAAAGACAGCGTTCAGCACGAGGTTTGGGCATTACGAGTTCACGGTCATGCCGTTTGGGTTGACCAATGCGCCATCCGTGTTTATGGACCTGATGAATAGGACGTTCAGAGAGTACCTAGATTGTTTCATGATAGTATTTATCGACGATATCCTGGTGTACTCGCAGTATGAGGAAGATCACTACAAGCACCTACATATGGTGTTGGAGACGTTGAGACGAAAATAGTTGTATGCTAAGTTCTCTAAGTGTGAGTTCTGGTTATCCTCGGTAGCGTTCCTTTGTCATGTTGTTAGTGGAGAAGGTATAGCAGTGGATCCGGCGAAGATAGTGGTTATCCTCGGTAGCGTTCCTTGGTCATGTTGTCTGGAGCTTTCTGGGGCTTGCCGGCTACTACAGGCGCTTCGTAGAGAACTTCTTGCGGATAGCACTACCACTCATGACGTTGACAGGGAAGGATCAAAAGTTTCTGTGGTCGTTGGAGTGCGAGCAGGATTTTGAAGAATTGAAGAGGCGATTGACCAAGACGCCTATCTTATGTTCGCCGAGTGGGACTGAAGGGTTCGAAATCTATAGTGATGCTTCAGGCAATGGTTTGGGTTGTGTTCTGCTACAGCATGGGATCATGATAGCCTATGGTTCACGACAATTGAAGATTCATGAGCGGAATTATCCGGTCCATGACTTAGAGTTAGCGGCCGTGATATTTGCTTAAAGCTGTGGAGGCACTATCTGTACGGTGTGAAGGTCGACATCTACACCGATCATAAGAGCTTGAAGTACTTGTTGGATCAAAAGGACCTGAACATGAGGCAGCGGAGGTGGATGGAGTTCCTGGGGGACTACACCTTCGAGATACATTATATGCCTGGGAAAGGAAATGCAGTGGCAGATGCATTGAGTCGTAGGGTTCCTGTGCGAGCTAACTGTTTGTCGGTAAATGATGAGAGTTTGGCCTGTGATTTGGAGGCATTGGAGATAACTTGTGTCAACAAGCAGTCTAGTGCCGATGTGAAATTATTTTGGATAGAGGTGCAGTATGACCTAGCTGATAGAGTTTGGCGGGCATTGGTTCAGGATAGCAGCATGAAGCAGATCTGTGATGAATTTTTGGATGGCTCAAATTCCCAATTTATTGTTGAGGATGGACTACTAAGGAGGGACGGTCGCCTATGCATTCCTAGTGTGGATAATCTTCGGGAGGAGTTGATGTATGAGGCTCATAATACCAAGTACTCAATCCACCCGGCGAGCACGAAGATGTATAAAGACATGAAGAAGTTGATCTCGTGGCCAGGATTGAAGAAGGATGTAGCACTTTATGTGGCCAAGTTCCAAACCTGTGCCTTGGTAAAGGCGGATAGTCAGAAGCCCGGGGGTTTCTTGAAATCCCTACCTATCCCGGAGTGGAAATTTGACGACATTTCTATGGATTTTGTGCATGGTTTGCCAAATTCGCAGAGGGGAAACAATGTCATCTGGGTGGTCGTAGATAGATTGACAAAGGTGTCGCATTTTATTCCGAACAGGAAGGAAGATCCGGTGGAGAAATTAGCCAAATTCTATGTGGATAATATTGTACGATTGCATGGTGTGCCCCTCAATATTGTCAGTGACCGAGATGGGCGCTTCACGTCGAATGACTAGAGGCTGGTGTATAGTATGTTGGGAACTAAGTTGAGTTTCAGCACAGCCTTTCATCCGCAGACGGATGGTCAGACCGAGAGGGTCTACCGGACGATGGAGGACATCCTTCGTATGTGTATCTTGGATATCGGAAAGCAGTGGGAAGATCACCTGTACATGGTTTTGTTTGCATATAACAACAGTTATCAGGCAAGTATTGGAATGGAGCCTTTCGAGGCCTTGTATGGGAGAAAGTGCCGCACACCGTTGTCTTCGTTGGAGACAAGCGAATCGAAGTTATACAAACGTCAAGCGATAGAAGACGCCACTTCAATGATACGTACAGTTCAGAAAAGGTTGAAGATCGCTCAGGACAGGCAGGCAAAATACTATAACGCCAAGCATAGGAACGTGGAGTTCGGTGTTGGCGACTGGGTGTATTTGAAAATCAAGCCGTTCAAGGGTGTCTTGCGGGTTCGACGCTTGAAGAAGCTGAGTTCGAGATACCTTGGACCGTTTGAAATCCTGGAGCGTGTTGGCAAGTCCGCGTACCGGTTGAAGCTGTCAGTGGAGTTGAGTGGGCTACATGATGTGTTCCACGTATCGGTGTTGCGGAAGGCGGTGAAAGAGCCTTCGCAGGTCGTTGTAGTGGATCAAGTGCCGGTTGATCATGGGTTAACGACGAAGGTCAAGCCAGTACGCATTGAAGACTTGGAGGTTAAGCGACTCCGCAATAAGGAAATCCGAATGGTTAAAGTCCGTTGGGATAACTGCAGACGTGAGGAGCTTTCTTGGGAGCGAGAGCAGACTATGATGGAAGAATACCCCGAGTTATTCCAATCAGGTAACATTTAAATTTTGTGTACCTTTACATAATTTCGGGACGAAATTTTTTTAGTGGGGTAGATTTGTAACACCCCAAAAATTGTATCGAGCTGGTCGTGTCCAAGAGTATTTTTGTTGCCTGTATAGGAGTACACGGCCTAGGACACAGGCGTGTCCAAGGTCATGTGATTGTTTGTGTTGGTCGGCTGTGTCCACAGAAGGACACGATGGGAAACACGACAGCGTGAAATGGGCGTATCAAATGACACGGGCGTGTGCATACCCGTGTCACCACCCGTGTTCTCAAAAGTCATGTCGGTTGGCGTTGCGGTTACTAGTAACACGGCCCTAGTGCACGGGCGTGTCGGAAACCGACGCGGGCGTGTCAGGTTGGAGACACGGGCGTGTCTTGAACCGTGCCAGTTTTTGTGCTCGACGATCGTGCCTGGATCGATGCACACGGCCTGGGACACGACCGTGTGCGAGGCCGTGTTCGGCCCAGGTTTGATGATTTTTTGGGCGGATCTGAGCCGTTCGTTTTCTTTAATTAAGATCCAACAGCCTAGATGTGTTCCTGCTCATATAAGGCCGGGAATGGAGGTTTAATTCCTCATTTTCTTAAAAGTCTTCTCTTTCCAAGGAGTTAGAGCAAGAGGGAAAGAAAGAGGACTCCGGCCGCTGGCAGAGCATCGGAGCACTGTTTTGAGAACCGAGAGCGGATCCGCGGAGGAAATTCCATTGTGAAGCCGTCTATCCGTATATTTTTTCCACGGCACAGAAGCGTACTACAAGGTTAACGATTCTTTACTTGAGCATGTGAATCTCTCCTTCTTTTGCATAGGGAAACCCGCTCCCGCGAGTGTGCGGTGACTGTGCGGTGTTCCTTGGGGTTGACAGGAATAGTCCCCCTTGTGTTGCATATAGAGTCCGGAAGCGAAGTACGGACATAGGCATTGTGTGTGAAGCCTACCCGGACATGTTGGTCTGGATCGGTGATGTTGCATTTTGTATGATTTGCCGGAGAAGACTCTGTGTTTTGGGTTTTCGTGTTTCTACACGGTAGATTGTAGCAGGTATCCTTAGGAATTAACTCCAATGCGCACCCGGAAAACTTAGCAGAAACGTAATTCTACTAATTTGGCGGCCTGGGAGCCGGCCTTGAACATAACTAGGTTATGTGTTGTTTGGATTGTTGCGGCATCCGAGAGAAGCTTGGCTCGTGCGTACATCTTAAGGTGAACTACGCGTTGTGAGCAACGGGCAAGTGGAATCGGACCCGGGCTATGTGGTTCGGTGTGAGAGACCCAAAGAGGGACTGGCCATTGGCATAGTCGGGAGCCTTAGACAGTGGTCAGAAAGGCTAAAAAGCTCACGTTGTTGCCATCCCGGGGATGGTGGTGAAGCCACGGAATTGACCGGATTCACCGATAATGTGCCCTGAGTGCACGGGGTGTTTGAGCCGTGAGAGCCTACACTTATGGCGTAGTATATTCGCACTTTTATTGTTTAGCTGGGCTAATGAATTGCATGGAAGGAGCACCATCGTCCCGAGTAAGGGGCGGGGTCGTTATAATTTGGTCGGCTTTTGCTGACCGTTGCTGTGTTTGCCACCGTGCGGTGGAATGTTGCTTGCAGGTGCTGCGGAGCCGAGTGCTAAATAGCGGGTCGAAGCCCAAGTTGCTGAGCTGGCCCTCAAAGGCCAAAGAGAATAGATGTATTTTGTTTTG
Organism: Platanthera guangdongensis; assembly: GCA_039583875.1. NCBI lineage: Eukaryota > Viridiplantae > Streptophyta > Magnoliopsida > Asparagales > Orchidaceae > Platanthera > Platanthera guangdongensis. Next base: position 144,636,716 of record CM077166.1, read on the forward strand.
TCAGGTGTGGCCGGCCTGCGAGTCGATGAATGGAAAACACTTCTTTGTTAAGTGAAACTCTTGTAAGGCCATAAGACCAAATACTTTCTTTGTATTTGTTATTTCATTCCTGTGGTATTTATGGACATTCATGTTAATTGATATTTCAATTATGTGTTCTTTATAACTGTTTAAAAGCTTCCGCTAGAATGCTCTGTGTTGGACGAGTAGTTATAGTTGTACGGTTTTGGTATTCTTATGTAACCCTTCCGACTGTCCGTGGTATATGACGTCGGGTTTCAGCTGGACCTTCTGTTATATGCCATACGACGGATGGGGAGGTTACAATTGGTTATTTCATTATAAATCTCACAGTTAATTTAGATTCTTTACTGCATTCTTTTAATTCAGTGTACAAAAATACTTTACGAAGTTTTGTTGCTCAGCATTCTAAAGCTATTGTAGTCTATATAGCTCCAATAAGTCCTGAAGTTGTAGAGCAACTAAAGGCAAGTTTTGTAGTTCCTGAGTTTTGTTAACCCCTCAGTCGACAACACCTACAAGATTCCAAGGTCACCTATTTCATTATCCGTGGACTCAATTTGGAAGTACAACTGGCCCGGCGATGCCTCAGCATAGTTCCAAGGTCCCTGGCTTGTCATAAGCGGACTCTGTTTGGCAGTCCGCCAAGCTCGGCAGAGCAGCAACATTCAGCCATCCCAGGGCTGATCCCCCAGCGGCGGACTCAATGATATGTCCGCCAAGTTCGCCATGCCATTGGATCTCTGGATTGATTCCACTTTGACAGATGTAGTGTCCAGTCCGCCCAGGCCGCCGTCCTTAATCAGGATCGCACCTTGCAGCAGCAGATGGAAGCTCCAGCCCACGAGCTCCGTATGCTCCTTTTTCACGGACTGGTGTGTTCTTTCTTTTTTGCTTCCCGTCACAGTTGCCCGGTTCTCCTGTACCCGGGCAGCCAGTGATTTTAGCCCTGCCCGTTTGGGCAGGCCCCCATCCTATAAATAGTGGGGAGGTGGTGCACCCGAAGCACGCTGACTCGTGCCCAGGAGCCTACTTGTTAAAGGCAGCAGACTCGAATCTCAGGCTTTGCGGACTGCATCTTGCTCAGCTCTAATCCCTTTCCTTTACTCCACTTGTAATAAAACCCTTCTTCAATCAAAGGAAAGAACATCGCTAGAGAGGCATTCATGTCGTGATGGGCGAAGTCTTTTGTTGCCGTGGCTTATGGCCCTGTTGTTCTTCTTACTCTAGTCTGCTTAGTAGATTGCTACTCGCAGTTTCTCTTTCCCTTTCTATTCCCCCGTGCTCGAACCGTTAGCTGGTGGTGCTCGACTCCCCTTTCCATTTTCATGCATCAACAGTTACCACGCGACCTTCAGATTCGAGTAGTTTTTTGAATATAGTGGATAGACATGTCAGACCGCTGAGCTCGCTACTCAGACTGCTACAGCTCTTCAGAAGATTCTCTTTGGGATGCAATCGAGCAGGCTCTCTTTAAAGCTGAGCAATCCCGCAGATAGACCGATCAGCGTATTGATGCAATCAGCCAGGCCTTGCTTGTGTTGACCCAGCGGCTTGCTCCCCAGGCCGCAGCAGAGCCTGCAGACTCGCCAGCCCGCAAGAACCCAGCTCGCCGAACTCTGCTTCGGCAATCTCCAGTCAATCCTCACCATCCTGCTCAGTCCTCCACTCCTCTGCGTCCTCAGGAGGAGCAGTTCTCCTCCTTCATGTATTTTTTCAAGGAGGCAACCAGTGGAACTCCTGCTCGCCAGCTCCATTTCACTGATCACCAGTCCACCGAGCCTGCAGACTCCCCAGCTTCAGTCTGCCCTTTTTATCCTGCTGAGTTTGAGACTCCGTCTCCCTTCGTCGATCAAATCCGATGGGAGTCTACTCCAAGTAACTTCCGGAAACCTCGTCTTCCATTCTACTCTGGGGAGACTGATCCAGTAGTCCACCTCCAAGCGTTCTAAGGGGCAGTTGCACTGAGATGCCTCTCCGACGCCATCAAGTGCAAGCTTTTGGTTACGACTCTCGAAGGACAGGCGAGAGATTGGTTTTGTGAGGTGCCTTCAGGCACGATTTCTTCCTTCACTGAGCTTCGCAGCTAATTGTTGTTGAGGTTTGCTACCTCAAGAAAGAGAAAATATGGACCGACTGTTCTCTTCGAGATCAAGCAAAGGGACAACGAATTAGTTGCACGGTTCGTTGATCACTTCTAGAAATAGATTCAGGGGGTAAGGAACGTGAACCCCGACTACTATAAGGTTGCCTTGATTCATGGCCTCCGAGAAGGCCCCTTAAAGATTAAAATAACAACGAAGGCACCTGCAACATACCAGGAGTTGATAGTCATGGTTAATCGCTTCATTGAAGGCGAGAACGCTAACCCCACCTATGTCTCATCCCTGACAGCTAAGGCTGAAGGAAGGGATGCATCCGACACTTCTTCACATAGCAACCACCATCACAGCAAACCTCCTCGCCCTTATTTCCAGCCTCCCTCTCAAAGGGGCTAGAATCTCTGCCACAAGAAACCCTTTCTCGGCAATCAACAGTTTCAAGATCAGAGACTGTCGTTGGCCGCCACTCCCACCGTACCGCTGCAAGCGCTTCCCATCCTTCAGCAAGCAGCCCTGCCTGCTCCAAACCAGTGTGATACCAACTCCGTGGAGGAGATTGCAGGTCTGGATCTTGACGAAGTCATCCAGATCTTGTAGAAGAAATTCGAAGAGAAGAAACAATGGCCTCAGAGAGAGTGGATGCCAAGGAACAACACACATTTCTGCCAGTTTCACAAAGAGAAGGGTCACTCGACCGAAGATTGCAAAGCCCTTCGTTTGCTGATAGAGAAACTACTTGCTGAGGGCCAGAGTGATTTGAGCAAGAAGGACTCTTCTTCGAATCCATCTACCTCCAAGGGCAACGAGGTAGCTGAAGCTTATCAGGAGTGTGTGGATGTAGAAGATGAAGGCCGTCTGGGGCCAATCAAAGTTCCAGTTGAATGCTTTGATGCGGATGATGAAGGAGTCCTTGGGCGACTCTTCTTCATTCATGGTGGGACAGGAACCGAGTCTACTCGGAAGTAATCAATTTCCAATGTCACTCGAGCAGAGGTTGCCTCTTCCTCTTCCTCTGCTCCATCAGGGGAGGACATCGCATTTGACCAAGCTGATTTGCCTCAAACGTCCAATCCATTCAATGATGTAGTCGTTATTAAGGCTGTTATTGGAGATTTTACGGTTGACAGGATTTTCATTGACACTGGCAGCTCAGTCAACCTACTATTTAAATCAACCTTTGAGGCCCTGAAGACAGGAAAGCCTCTACTTTCCACCGAAGGGCCACTCTACGGCTTCTCCGGTGAGAGAAAAGAAGTCAAAGGAAGCGTCACCCTACCTGTAAAGCTTGGAGGAGCAACCAAGCAGGTTCAATTCATAGTGGTTGACGCTCCCAGCAGTTACCACACCATCTTCGGCATACCCTTACTGAACAAGTATCAAGCGGCGGTCTCAAATTACCACCTCGTGATCAAGTTTTTTACCGATGGACGGATGTGTCGGGTCAGGAGTGACCCAAGGAGAGTAAGGGAATATTATGTTCGCACTGTCAACATGGCTGAAGCTAGTCCTCCCATTGCCCCAGTAGCAGCTGCAGAAGCCTCTACAAGTTCAGAAACTATTGCTGATGTAGGAGCTCACCTGGAACCTGCCCAGGTGACACAAGGAGTCCCCATTGCTGAGGGGGAGGAGAGAAAGCTCTCCATCAACTCAGAGTTGCCTGAATATCAGAAGGCCGAGTTGATCTCTTGCTTACTGAAGAACTTGGATGTCTTCTCTTGATAAGCGAAGGACATGCCAGGCATGGATCCGGATGTTTCTTGCCACCACCTTAATGTTGATCACAGCTTCAAGCCTGTGCTGCAGAAGGAAAGAGATGTGGCAACGAATCTTGCTGAACCAATAAGAGAGGAGGTCGCGAAGCTCCTCAAGGCAAATTTCATTTGTGAAATTCAGTACGCTACCTGGATATCCAATGTTGTAATGGTTAAAAAACCAGGAGGGAAGTGGCGCATGTGTGTAGACTTCACAAAACTTAACAAAGCGTGCCCCAAAGATTTTTAGCCCTTGCCTCGGATAGATTCTTTAGTTGATTCTGCCGTCGGGTACTCCTTTATGAGTTTTCTAGATGCATTTTCTGGTTATCACCAAATAAGAATGCATAAACCTGACGTTCCTCATACATCATTCATTACCAATGATGGTTGCTACTGTTACCTTGTGATGCCCTTTGGGCTTAAAAATGCTGGTGCAACCTACCAACGCATGATGGACCATGCATTTAAGCAATAGAAGGGAAGGAACCTAAAAGTGTACGTAGACGATCACTTGATAAAAAGCAAGTCTTTTTCACTGCACCTGGAAGATCTAGCCGAGATGTTCGCTACTCTGCGTAGATATAATGAAGCTCAAGCCATCGAAGTGCACTTTTGGGGCATGTAAGGGGAAGTTCCTTGGTCACCTCCTTACTCCAAGGGGACTTGCCCCCAATCCAGACAAAGTAAAAGGTATTCTTGATATGGCTCCCCCCCCATTCACCCAAGGAAGTTCAACAGTTAGGGTGGAGGTTAGCAGGTCTTGGGAGGTTCCTCTCTCGGGTTGGAGACAAGAGTGCTTCTTTCTTTAAAACTCTTCGAGGAGCGTCCAAATTTGAGTGGATAGAAGAGTGTTCTCAGGCCTTTGAGCAGTTAAAGAAGCAGCTGACTTCAGCACCTTTGCTCCCAAGTCCCAGATCAGGGGAGATGCTTTTCTTGTACTTAGGAGTTGGCAGTGAGGCGGTCAGCTGTGTTCTTCTTCGACAAGAGAGCAGGAAGCAGTTCCCAGTTTATTATGTCAGCCATTCTCTGAAAAGTGCAGAGACATGGTATCCGATTCTGGAAATGTTAGCCTTGGCACTAGTTATGTGTGCTCGCAGACTCCGTCCTTATTTTCAGGAACACTCAATTCAAGTTGTTACTGATCAACCTTTGAAAAGTGTGTTGGAGAAACCAGAGTATTCTGGCAGATTAGCCAAATGGGCAATAGAATTTAGTGAATTTGAAATTTCTTATGTGCCCAGGATAGCTATCAAAGCTCAAGTTCTAGCAGACTTCTTGATTGACATAGCAGAGTCCAGTTCTGATTAGGAAGAAAGTTCTCCTTTGGCTTGGACCATCTATGTTGATGGTGCCTCAGGCAGAAATTCTTCTAGAGCAGGAGTGGTTCTGATCAACCCAAACGACATCAAACTTGAGCAGGTAATCAAGTTCTACTTTCCAGTGACCAATAGCCAGGCCGAGTATGAAGCTTTGCTAGCAAGCTTGAGACTTGCAATAGAACTTGGAATTGATCATGTTCACATCAATACTGAATCTCTGGTGATGGCATCACAAGTCCTTGGTAACTTTGAGACAAGAGAGCCAATCTTGAAGAGATATCTTGCTCTTGTGAAAATTGAAGTTGGCAAATTCAAAAGCTTTACCATTGAGCACATCACTAGAATAGAAAATGAGGAGGCAGATGTTCTTGCCAAGTATGGACTGCCATCAGGAGGAACAACTTCCGAACTCTTCCGCCCGGCAGTGGATGAAGAAGAGTTGATGCAGGTTGATCAGCGTCCCTCCTGGATGGATCCATTCATTCTATATCTGTCAATAGGGAACTTTCATCATTCAATCAAAGATTATAAAAAGTTCAGAATAAAAGCAGCTCACTATTACTTAGTGGCAGGAGTCCTATACAGAAAAACCTTCCTGTCTGCTATGGCAAGGTGTGTTTCAGAAGAAGTTCCAGCTATTTTGCAAGAAGTTCATTCAGGTGAGTGTGGAAGTTACTCAGGTGCAAGAACACTAGAAAGACGGATCCTACGGTAGGGATATTTCTGGCCTACCATGAAGAGAGATTCTGAGGCTTATGCCAGAAAGTGTGTTCAGTGCCAGTAGTTTGCTCCACTTCAACATCAAGCTGCTCAGTCACTCAGATCAATTGCAACTCCTTGGCCCTTTGCAGTTTGGGGGATGGATCTCATTGGTCCATTTCCCATGGCAAGTCGACAACGGCGTTTTATCATAGTGATAATTGACTACTTCAGCAAGTGGATTGAAGCAAAGGCATTGGCAAAGACAATGACTCAGGTCATCAAGAATTTCATTTGGGGAGAGATTTTCTGCCGGCATGGAATACCAATGGCAATAGTCACCGACAATGGGCCACAGTTCAACAATGCAGAGATGATCGATTTTTGCAAGCAGATCGGAACAGAACTGCAGTTTGCATCAGTCCATCATCCTAGAGGCAATGGCCAAGTTGAAGCAGCCAACAAGCAGGTCCTCAATTTACTTAAGAAGAAAGTACAGAATCTCAAAGGCAGCTAGGCTGATCAACTTCCATCCGCCCTCTGGTCCTTAAGAACAACACCTTCATCCACAACTGGGGAAACTCCATTCAAACTTTCTCATGGCTCAGAGGCCCTCATTCCAGTTGAATTTGAAGTTCCATCACCTAGATTTCTGCTTGCAAGGCAAGGTTTTGAGGACTGGCTTGAGCTGAACAATAAAGAGATGAAGTTCAGCCTGGAGCTCATTGAGGAAATCAGAGACAAAGCAGAAATACGACAGGAAGAGGTCAAGAGAAGGATGGCCCGATACTTTGATAAGAACGTAAGGATCAAGCACTTCCAAGTGGGAGATCTGGTTCTTAAAAAAGTTGACGTTGCTGCAAGAGCCAGCTCAGTAGGAAAGCTTAATCCGAATTGGGCTGGCCCCTTCATTGTCAAAGAAGTGTTAAAGAGCGGTACTTACCTCTTGTAGACATATGAGGGAGAGGATATGCCGCATACATGGAGCGGAGATGATCTCAAACGGTTCTATTCCTGAACATCCTCCATTTATTTCATTTCTATGTAATCTCTTCAATAGTCATTATGAGTAAAAGCTGCTTGCTGACATTTTCTCAGGTGTTTATATCTGTTGAATAGTAACAGTTAGCACATTGAGCAAGGAAGATTCCAAAACGGTTCTATCTTTGAACTCTCTTTTCCCACTTACGCTAACTTTGCAAAAGCTTCTCATTAATCAAAGAATTCGTACTAACACTTTTTCTAATGGTTTCTCCTTCTCTACCGAACATAAATAACGGTTGCATGATACCAGGAGACATCACCGAGTTCAGCAAACCTCGCCTAGAGCCGTTATCATTAGCATAACACCACAAAGATCACGTGTTGCGAGGAGATTTCGCACTGTGTAGTCAGAGCTTGCAGGTTCTAGTGTGGTAGGATACTGAACTTCGGATCCCGGCTAGTACTTGACCCCGCCTCTGCATTATGGAGGGACAGGGTGGGAGTTAAGCTCTACCATGCCACTTTAAGGATATCATTACAACTTCGATGATCGCATGTGAAAAGTTATTCCACTTCGGCCGCACCTGCCCACGGGTCATCTTAGTTTGTAACCCTCGAACACTCCGTGGTACCCTCAAGCAGTGCCTACAGGAGACCCACAACCTGGTTGATCTTGGAGAAAAGTAATGTCGCTCTGGCCGCACCTGCCAAAAAGATCAACTCAGACTGTACTCCAGGCAAGAGGGTAGTGGATTGTTCCGTTAAGTGTGCAAAGCTTGTGGCCCGGTGAGAAAAGTAATGCCGCTCCGGCCGCACCTGCCCACTTGGTCACAAGTCTGCAGCTTACTCTTCACAGGGAATCTATTCAGTGCGGACTGCATTATTGTATCCGCTCAGTCCGCAAGTTCTTCTTAGGTTGATCATATAGCTTGTTGCCCGGTGTGAAAAGTTATGCCGCTCCGGCAGCACCAGCCCACTTGTTCACAAGCGATAGATCATTTGTTTATTCAGTGCGGACTGCATTATGGTATCTGCTCAGTCCGCAAGTTCTTCTTGGGTTGTTCTTATAGCTTGTGTCCAGGTGTGAAAAGTTATGCCGCTCCGGCCGCACCTGCCCACTTGGTCGCAAGCTATAGATCATTTCTTTATTCAGTGCGGACTGCATTATGTTATCCGCTCAGTCTGCAAGTTCTTCTTGGGTTGATCTTATAGCTTGTGGCCCGGTGTGAAAAGTTATGCCGCTCCGGCCGCACCTGCCCACTTGGTCGCAAGCTATAGATCATTTCTTTTTTAGTGCAGACTACATTATGGTATCCGCTCAGTCTGCAAGTTCTTGGGTTGATCTTATAGCTTGTGGCCCGGTGTGAAAAGTTATGCTGCTCCAGCCGCACCTGCCCACTTGGTCGCAAGCTATAGATCATTTATTTATTCAGTGCGGAGTGCATTCTGATATTAGATCAAACCGCAAGTTCTTCTTGGGTTGGTCTTATAGCTTGTGGCGCAGTGTGAAAAGTTATGCCGCTCCGGCCGCACCTGCCCACTTTGTGGCAAGCTATAGATCATTTCTTTATTCAGTGTGGACTGCATTATGGTATCCGCTCAGTCCACAGTTTCTCTTGGGTTGATTGTATAGCTTGTGGCCCGTTGATATAAGTTATGCCGCTCCGGCCACACCTGCCCACTTGGTCACAAGCTATAGATCATTTCTATTAAAATATGTACGAACTGTGAAATTATAGTCGCCCAGTCCGCAGGATTGGTCCCCGGTTGGTCTTTTCAGCTCGCAGTTTGACAGTAAATATATGGCCGCAATGCTTATTATCATTAAGTTTAAAAGTTTGTTGACAAAGAGAATCCCGGACTATTATTGGAACTCGTCAGAGTCCGCTTGATCTTTTTCTTCGGCAACCAACTAAACTTTAGTCTCATTCTTGTTGAAGCAAACTGTGGTCGAATTATTTAATAAAATTTCCTAATTAGCAAGTCAGAAATTTATACAGTGTGGATGATATTTGCATTACGCGGACTGCTACATGGAGATCGCACTTAACTACGTCAGTACAATAACAGAAAACAGAGAACATTGTAGAAGACACACTGATACTAGAATATCCTTTTCTATTTAATCAAAAATCAAGTTACATCTTTCGTCGGACTCCAACCTTAAGTCCGCTCTCTTTAAAAAAATATTAAAAACAAAATGTACATGATTCTGCTTCGGCAATCTTCTATTTATTCTCTGCAGGAGGGCTTAGGCTTTCGACATCAACCTCTGGAGAATAGCCCTCCGAGCCACTTCCTCTACTGCCATCTGAACCAGTGCTGGTCGCGGACTCGCTATGCGAGCTCGTGCCAACAGAGGTAGATACAGAAGCATTGGACTCGGCGGACTGATCTCCGCTTTGCTGGCTCGAACCTATGTCATCGGCAATCGTCTTGGCTTCTCGGCCTTCTCCGTTTTCTTCTTCTTCTTCTCCTTCTTCCTCAACAATGACTTCTTTTCCTTTGGCAGTCCGATCCATTGCCTCGACATGCTCCTTCAACTCGGGGAAGAGCTGCAGGAAAGGGACGTCGTCCACCCCTTCTTTTGCGAAGCCACCGCGGATAAATCACTCTATAGCGATATCGACAGTTTCTTTCACAAAGGGGAGCATGGCGGACTGGAAGTTATCATTTTCCAAGTCATAGGCGACCTGCGAGAAACAAAGGCATAAACATCAGTTCGCGGTGAACTTCAAACTGAGATCGCTGCAAATATAACTTACTGCTAGCTCTTCTTTCTGGTGAGCGACCTTTTTCCCTAGCCGCACGTTTCTTTCCTTGATAACCCTTTTTTCTTCTCGAAGTTGCTCATTTTGTCTGAGCAGGTCTATGGCCAGGGAACAAACAAAATGATTTGTCACCGCGCTATTCGCGCTTGCCTGGGCGGCCAGCAGAGGGAGGTCGGCAGGAGCAACCTTCTTCAAGTCGCTCAAGTTGTCTTCCCATAGAGCGCGGAGATCGCGACATGAGCGTGGCGGGTTATATTCAAACTCTTCCATGATGGAAGCGTTGTCGACAGGCAGACATGCTTGTTCTTATTGTTCCAGTGGATCATTGGGTTCCCCCTCAGATCCTTCTGGCGGTTGCCAAAGCCCTGCATCGCAAAGCTTTCAGAAGAGAAGCATTCCACTGCGGGATCCCCCTCTAATTTCCTTTTACTTGCGACTTCCTGCTTTCTCTCCCTCTGCGTAGGGGTAAACCCGCTTGGCGTTTGTGGCAGTTTTGCGGGCACGGCCAAGGTCGCTGTAAGAAAAAGAACATGTTAGCACGCAGGTCACGGAGGATACAAGAGTAAGTCCGCAGAAGCTTACTTTCTTCGCGATTTACGTCACCCAAGCCTGCCAGCAGCGGGATGTAGTGCTCTATGTCCAGCCTGGCTCCAGCAAGGAACTCAACAATGGCGAGCTCCACCGCATCCAGCCGGACACTCTTGAAGGCGGAGTCCGCGCGCTCCTGCAGATAGGTTTGAACAAACCCGAGATCGCCCTCGAAGATCAGAAACCTCGAGGTCCAGTTATGAATCTTGTTGGGAAGACCCATGACCTTCATTCCTCTGCAGTAGAAATAGATCACCCTTTGTAAGGGCAGCCTCCAGATGGAGTTATTGAGCGAGCTGAGAAGATCTTGCGAAAGATGTTAAGGGAGAAAGTGATCTTCTCAGACCGCATGTAAGAAAGGAAGCTATAAATGACAGCGAGGGTGTTGGGCGCGAGCTGGCCTGGCACCATCCCGTAGTGACGAATATCTCTACCATCTCCCATAATAATGGGAATCTGAACCTGCTATCGAAGTGGTCGATAGGTACAGCGATCTGAGTTGCTGTTGAAAAGTTTAATCTTTCTTCATGCACAGGAAGGCGGACAAGCAGATTTGAGTCCACCATATGTCTCTCAACGAAGGCCTCAAGGTCGGCTTCCGTCAAAGTACATTTCTGATGAGTCCATGTTTTATACTTATTTTTGGACTCATCCGGGCTAGTTTTCTCGTTGATGCACTACACTTTTGAGCTTTATTTGTTCATATTTATTATTATGTCTGTTTCATGAGTAAGTGCACTTTCGGTCCGTTTTCGGTATGCTTTAGTTGTTTCGGTATTTCCATTTGTTTTACTTGTTCTTTAACCATGTCTTGAGAATGTGGTGTGCACTTTTGGTGGCCTATCTGCCTCTTCTGCTGGTGCATGGGTCGTGTGCGTGCTCCGGAACTCCTCGGGAGACCCCTACGATACAGGAACACTGCGCACGATCACTGGATTCACTGGGCACGACCACTGGTCGCGCTCCACGGATCGTGCTCATTACATTCTCCTTTGCCAAATTCTGCCAGAGTAATCGCACGAGCACTGGCCATAGTGCGCACGACCACTGGTCGTGCGCCACCGCTCGTGCGCATTTACCTCTTGCTTTCTGCATTTCTGACTTAACCAATCGCACGATTAGTGGATTCAGTGCGCACGACCATCGGTCGTGCGCCACTGCTCGTGCGCACGACCACCGGTCGTGCGCCACTGCTCGTGCGCATTTCTGCTGATGTTTCTTTCCAAGTTGCAGTTTTAATTGGAAATTGCGCACGATCATCGAACGACAGTGCGCACGACCACTGGTCTTGCGCCACTGATCGTTCTCTCTACTTTTGATGCCTCCATATTTAAGGGCCTGCTCCGCGATTTAGGTCAACACTCGTCATTTTCTGCGATCAGGGAGTACGCGGGAAGTGCCATTCTACTTCTCCAGCTGCTCCATCACCTCCACCTTCATCGGGAGTCCGTAGCCGGCGATTCCGAAGCTTTCCAAACCCTCCGACGAAGCTCCCGGCCATTGACGACCTCAACTCCAAGCTTTCCACCGGAGTTGGAGAAGAAGACAACCTAGAGAACGGACTCAAAGGCCTTCGCGGTGACATCTCGTTGGTACCGGAAGCCTCCTCGGACTGAGCCCGAAAGCGGATTGACAACTCTTTATTCCGGCCACGACCTGTGGTGGATCTTCACCCTCTATTGGTTTACACTTCTTCCATTTCCTCTGTTGTATGGAATGATATAACATTGTAATGAACTACATGTTCTATTCTATATCTAATGGAATGTTTGTAGTTTTCTTATGCTTGTGAGTTGTGAGTGTGAATGCGCCTCGCCCACTCCACATCCACTTCATACCCTTGTTTCACCCGATTGCACTAATCACAAGAACACTTCCACCCATTAGCTTTCCGGCCACTCGCCCAACCGAAGTTCGACATCGCGGCTGATACTCTCACCTCACCTTGCGGAGCGGTGTCTTCGACCCGCATAGCTTTAATTAGTTTAGTAGATCAAGAAACCACAATCTCTCAAGCACCCTTTTTACTCTTTTCTAAATATAACCCTCATAACAATATTTTCTGAACTGTTGCCACTCTATGCTAATTGCATTCCTCAAGAGACCGACACTCGGGGATTTATTCCCAAACTTTATTACTTGTGCGACCGGTGTGCTTGCCGATTTACACACATCAAGTTTTTGGCGCCGGTCGCACAAGCAATAAAGTTTGGGAATAAATGTCCAAGTATCGATCTCTTGAGGAATGAAATTAGCATAGAGCGGCAATAGTTCAGTAAATATTGTTATGAGGGTTATACTTAGAAAAGAGTAAAAAGGGGGCTTGAGAGATTGTGGTTTCTAGATCTACTAAACTAATTAAAGCTATGTGGGTCGAAGACACCGCTTCGCAAGGTGAGGTGAGAGTATCGGCCACGTTGCCGAACTTCGGTTGGGCGAGTGGCCGGAAAGCTAATGGGTGGAAGTGTTCTTGTGCGGAGTGTCAATCAGGTGAAATAAGGGTATGGAGTGGATGTGGAGTGGGCGAGGCGCATTCACACACACAACTCACAAGCATAAGAAAACTACAAACATTCCATTAAATATAAAATAGAACATGTAGTTCATTACAATGTTATATCATTCCATACAACAGAGGAAGGGGAAGAAGAGTAAACCAATAGATGGTGAAGATCCACCGCAGGTCGTGGCCGGAATAGCGAGTTGTCAATCTGCTTTCGGGCTCAGTCCGAGGAGGCTTCCGGTACAAACGAGCTGTCACCTTTAAGGCCTTTGTGTCCGTTCTCTATGTTGTCTTCTTCTCCAACTCCGGTGGAAAGCTTGGAGTTGAGGTCATCAATGGCCGGGAGCTTCGCCGGAGGGTTTGGAAAGCTTCGGAATCGCCGACTACGGACTCCTGATGAAGGTGGAGGTGATGGACCAACTGGTGAAGTAGAATGGCACTTCCCGCGTACTCCCCGATCGCAGAAAATGATGAGTGTTGACCTAAATCGCGGAGCAGGCCCTTAAATACGGAGGCAGCAAAAGTAGAGAGCACGATCAGTGGCGCACGACCAGTGGTCGTGCGCACTGTCGGTCGATGATCGTGCGCAATTTCCAATTAAACCTGCAACTTGGAAAGAAACATCAGCAGAAATGCGCATGATCAGTGGCGCACGACTGGTGGTCATGCTCACTGAATCTACTGATCGTGCGATTGGTTAAGACATAACTGCAGAAAGCAAGAGGTAAATGCGCACGAGCGGTGGCGCACGACCAGTGGTCGTGCGCACTATGGCCAGTGCTCGTGCGATTACCCGGGCAGAATTTGGCAAAGGATAATGTAATGTGCACGATCCTTGGAGCATGGCCAGTGGTCATGCAAAGTGAATCCAGTGATTGTGCGCAGTGCTCCTGTATCGTCGGGGTCTCCCGAGCGGTTCCGGAGCACGCACACGACCCATGCACCAGCAGAGGAGGCAGATAGGCCACCAAAAGTGCACACCACATTCTCAAGACATGGTTAAAGAACAAGTAAAACAAACGGAAATACCGAAATAACTAAAGCACACCGAAAACGGGCCGAAAGTGCACTTACTCATGAAACAGACATAATAACAAATATGAACAAATAAAGATCTAAAGTGTAGTGCATCAACGAGAAAACTAGCTCGGATGAGTCCAAAAAGAAGTATAAAACATTGACTCATCACACCCCCAGACTTACCCTTTTGCATGTCCCGAGAAAATCAACACTCCGTGGACTAGAAAATAGCTAGCTAGCTCGGAAATTTCAAAAAATAGTAAGACGAGAAATCAAATACATCATGTGCATAGAAGATATAATAGAAAAACTTTTTAATTATACTACGTAGTTTAAACTATTCGACATGCGTAAATAAATATTGTATTTGCTTAAAATTAGAATTCTGGAGATTCGTGCGGTCATGTGTAGGAAGAAAGTAGGCATGCCACTAAGGTGAGCATTGCCAAAGATCGGAGCTCCTGATCACCTCTAAAGATATCCATCAATGTCGGGGACCATACGCTTGAATGTTCACACTCTCTCCACGGCGCGTGTTAGACTCAAGCGTGAATCAGTAGGACTTGTAGGATAGAATGGGGCTTAGGCTAACGTTTTTTAGTCAATGATAAACATGAAGGCTACACGCAACCAAAGCGAGCGAACAAAAACCTAAACCAATACATCCACTTAGGAATGTACGTGTGACACACCCCCAGACTTCGCTTGAAAAGCGGGCGTGTACACGGCCTAACCCGACCAAAATCAATAAATAGGATGGGGATATAATTCTCATAGCAATTCTTTCAGATTTTTCTTTTTCGCTTTTGTTCTTTTTCTTTTCTTCGTTTGCAATCCCCAAACTTAGCAAGCAAAAATTTTACGAATTCCTCACCACATTACTCGATTTCCACATAACACAACATCATCAAAATAGTAAATTCAAACACGCTCAAGCATTTGATTGCGATGGTGGGTTTAGCTTCAGACTTTCGTGAATGTGAGTGGAGCTGAATCAAAGAAGGGGTAGGCACAAATTTGGAATGCAACGGTTAACGAGTAGGAAATGCTAAGCAAAGGCTCAAACTAGCCAAAATGATGGCCTACGTCATGCTCACTCTTGACTAACCGGGCACCAATGCTTCAAGAGTAGCTTAGGGCAAGTTCTTAGCCACCGAGAAAGATGATCCTTCCTCCCGACTCGAGCAACACGAGTCTAGTGGCGGCTACACACATTCCTACATTATCGTTTGATTACTCCAGATTCATATTTTTGAGTAGTGCAAACAATATTTACATCTGCAGAAAAATATTAATCTACGAGTATAAAGAAAAATTAAATCTATACCATTTCTACACAAACCATGAGTACTCGATTAGGAGCACTGCATGAGTTTTGAACTACTCTATTCTGAAATCCTAAGCCAACACCACTATTTTAAAGTTTACACAAAAATAATACATTTGACTCGAGCTGCGCGCGTGGATAAGAGCGCACTCGTGTGGGTGATTCAGTGTGTGCTACAGAGATTATGAAATAACTAAACAACTGACTGGTATGCAACAAAATTTGTTGTGTAGTGACCACAGGCATGTTCTTCCCCCAGACTTAAATTCGACAACTAGAAAAAATAAGCGTTCCAAATGTGAAAAAGAGCTCAGGTAAGAAGTACCTATGCTCAAAATTGAGCATACCGGTCGTGCGACGAAATGTCCAGGTGCGGCCAAGTTGCTGCGCCTCAAACATTCTGGCACCTGCGATTTAAATACATCCGCAAAACAAAGTATGGAACACACATATATATAAATAGAAGAAGAGATCAAAACACAGCACAAGACCAAATGGTCCAACATGGGTTGTCTCCCGAAAGCCATTTTTGTTTACCGTTCTTAAGGTGGAACAAATACCTGTATTAATACAGAGTTCCTAGCAGTCTGAAGAAAAACACAACGGTTATAA
Organism: Platanthera guangdongensis; assembly: GCA_039583875.1. NCBI lineage: Eukaryota > Viridiplantae > Streptophyta > Magnoliopsida > Asparagales > Orchidaceae > Platanthera > Platanthera guangdongensis. The sequence continues at coordinate 144,652,416 of CM077166.1, forward strand.
TACAGAGCTCTTTGTAGTCTGAAGAAAAAGAAATAAATATAAAATCTCAAATATGTTCTTTAGATACAAAATTTGTTGAATAACGTGCAGGGGTAGCTGCGGAGTGGAGGGGTGGTCCTCAGTTGTCGGTGCTTCCATTGTCGATCAAGGAGTGTCGCTATCGCTTTGCTTGGGTTCAGCGAGCTGCAGGCTTTGAGATTCGCCGATGGTTGTGCCTCCATCATATAATTTTAGTCGGTGCCCACTGACTTTGAAATTGTCTCCGCTTTTCCCAGCTATTTCGATGGCGCCAAAGGGGGAGACTCTGATCACTGTGAAGGCGGCGCTCCACCGCGATTTGAGCTTTCCTGGAAATAAGCGGAGGCGGGAATTATACATCAGGACTTTTACTCCTGGTTGGAGTTCTTTTGGGATGATGTAACGGTCATGCCATTTTTTTGTTCTTTCTTTGTATATCCGCGCATTTTTGTATGCAAAATGCCAGAGCTCCTCTAATTCGTTCTGTTGAGTGCGGCGCTTATCTACTGCGGCTTCGATTTCCATTTTTAGTAATTTGGTTGCCCATAGCGCTTTGTGTTCTAGCTCGAACGGCAAGTGGCAACCCTTTCCGTAGACTAGTTGAGAAGGGGTTATACCGATAGGGGTTTTGAAGGCGGTTCTATACGCCCATAAGGCATCGTCGACATTCTTGGCCCACTCTTTCCTATTAGAATGGATGGATTTTTCGATGATTCTTTTGAGCTCGCTGTTCGAGACCTCTACTTGCCCAAAGGTTTGGGTATGGTAGGAAAGAGAGATTTTGTGGTGGACTCCAAACTTCTTCATGAGTTGCAAGAACGACTTGTTACAGAAATGGCTCCCGCCGTCGCTGATGATGGTGCGTGGGGCACCGAATCTAGAGAAAATGTTCTTGTGTATGAAATTCAATACGGTGCGGGCGTCATTTGCGGCGATAGCTTCGGCTTCGACCCACTTGGAAACATAGTCAGCTGCGACAATAATATATAGTTTTCCGTGCGACATTGGGAAGGGTCCCATGATGTCGATCCCCCATACATCGAATGGTACGCAGACGAGCATGTTGTTGAGAGGCATTTCATCTTTCTTGGAGATATTTCCTGTCCTTTGGCATTCATTGCATTTTGCGACCTATGCTTGGGTGTCTCTAAAAATGGTTGGCCAAAACAGGCCACATTACAGTACCTTGCGTGCCGTTCTGGTGGCGCCGAAATGACCGCTGGCCTCCCGGTCATGGCAGTGTGTTAAGATGGATTAAAATTCGGTCTCGGGTATGCAGCGCCTGATGATGCCATCGTTGCAAGTACGGAATAGTAACGGGTCTTCCCAGAAATAATTTTTGGCGTCGGACAGTAGTTTTCGCTTTTGCTGCGATGACAGGTGAGGGGAGACAGATTTGCAAGCGAGGTAGTTGGCCATATCTGCGTACCACGGGATTGTCGGAGTGAGCGAACAGATGGAGAATAATCTTTCGTCCAGGAAGCAGTCGACAATCTCGTTGCGTTCGCAGATGGGTACAGCTCCTTCGGTGTCGCACTCCAATCTTGATAGGTGATGGGCGATGACGTTTTTGACCCCTTTCTTGTCTCGGATCTCGATGTCATATTCTTGTAGTAGAAGAATCCAACGGATTAGCTGGGGCTTGGCGACTTCCTTCTTGAATAAATACCTTAGTGCATCATTGTCAGTGTAGACAATGACCTTAGATAACACTAAGTAAGAATGGAATTTTTCGAAATCAAAGATTACTGCCAATAGCTCCTTTTCTGTAGTAGTATAATTCAGTGGGCATCGTTGATGGTCCTGCTGGCGTAGGAGATAGTATGAAAGATTGGAGCGGAGATGAGTCGGTATTTGAGAGTCTCAAAGGCTTGCATACATCTTTTATCGAAGTCAAACTGGGTGTCCTTGGACAGCAGAATTGTGAGGGGCTTGGATATTGATGAGAAATTACTGATGAATCTTCTGTAGAAACCGGCGTGTCCCAAGAAGCTGCGGATGCCCTTAGCAGAAGATGGAGGAGGAAGATTTTTGATGATGCTGACTTTTGCTTGGTCGACTTCGAGCCCCCTGTGAGAGACTTTGTGGCCTAAGACAATGCCCTCGCGAACCATGAAATGGCATTTTTCCCAATTCAAGATGTGGTTTGTATCTTCACAACGCTTCAGAGCTTTGGCTAGATTCGCGAGGCAGGCATCGAAGCTATTCCCGAAAAGGGAAAAGTCGTCCATGAAGACTTCGAGAAAGTCTCCGATCATGTCGCCAAAGATGGCAATCACGATTCGCGGGAAGGTTGTTGGGACGTTGCACAATCCGAATGGCATTCTCCTGAACGCGAAGGTGCTGGATGGGCATGTGAACGTCATTTTGTCTTGGTCGTCGGGGTCAACTGTGATTTGATTGTATCCTGAATACCCGTGGAGGAAACAAAGTACTCCTGACCGACCAATTTTTCCAGCATCTGGTCGATGAAGGGTAGCGGGAAATGATCTTTGCGGGTAGCCTCATTCAGTTTTCGGTAGTCTATGCAGACTCTCCACACGATGACCACGCGGGTGGGTAAAAATTCATTCTTTTCATTGGCCACCACAGTAATCTCGCCCTTTTTGGGCACCACTTGCACTGGGCTGACCCATTTGCTGTCGCTGATTGGGTAAATGATACCCGCATCAAGCAATTTTATTACCTCTTCCTGTACCACTTCATGCATCATGGGGTTCAGTCTCCTTTGAGGTTGTGCCAACGGTTTGTATTGATCTTCAAGAAGAATCTTGTGCATTCCAAATGCCGGGCTGATCCCTTTTATGTCGGCTAATGAACATCCAAAAACATTTTTGTATTTCTTTAAGACATCGACCAAGGCGAGTTCATTATCAACGGAGAGGGATGCGGAGATGATGACTAGGCACATTGTGCCTTCCTCTAGGAAAGCGTATTTCAGGGATTCAGGCAGCGACTTCAGAGTTGTGGCAGTGGTTGTGACGGTAGATGTGATGAAAGGTTCTTTGGTTGGATGTGGGGTTCTCGAGACATTATTTCGGACGGTTGTGTCAGGTGCATCTTCCTCTTCCCACACCGGCTCGGCTTGGTCAAGAATCATTTCACTGTACATGTCTGGTTCGTCTATCAAATCTGCTTCGTCGCAGTTGGTGATTCTGAGATGTTGGGGAGGTTCGTGGACGTTGAACGAAATCGTTTCTTCCCCCGGGTTTAGGGTCAGCTCTCCTTGGTCGACATTGATAATGGCACGGGCCGGGGCGAGGAAGGGCCGTCCTAGATTATATGCACTTTGGGATCGACTATCATGTCGAGAATGATGAAATCTGCTGGGAAGGTGAGGTTGTTGACCATGACAGTGAGGTCTTCGACTATCCCGGCCGGTTGTTTTATCGATCTGTCAGCTAATTGCAACCTCAGGTGGGTGGGCTGTAGAATCCCAACACCTAGCTCGTGGAAGATGGAGAGCGGCATGAGATTTTTTGAAGCTCCCAAATCACATAATGCCCGACCGAATCTGTGGAGGCCGATTCTGCAGGAGATGGTGAAAATGCCCAGATCTCTGCGTTTTGTTGGGGAATAGTTGGCGAGGAGAGTTGAGCATTCTTCAGTGAGATAGATCATTTTTAGTCATTCCAAAGATTTACGCCGTGAGATGAGGTTCTTTAGGAACTTGGAATATCCTAGGATCTGAGTGATAGCTTCTGTCAGAGGTATACTTTTTTGGACTCCTTTCATGATCTCAAGGAATTTATGGAATTACTATTCAGCCTTTTCATTTTGCAGTCGGTAGGGAAATGGCGACTTCACGGCATTCTTCACAGGTTGTGGTACTGCCATGGGTTCTTGCGTGGTCGGTGAGGATGGAGGTTCCTTTATCAAATCGACAATGGGATCGCGGAGTGATTATGCGGGAGGATCGGAAGGCGAGGCCCTCTCTAGGCTTTTTCTGCTTCTCAATCTCATTGTATGTACCGTTTCCTGTTTCTGATTGACTGGACATAATAACATTTCCGTGAGAATCCCTATGGAGGTTTGTAGGAGCTGAATGGTGGTGGCTTGGTCATTGAACATCTCCATCATTTTTCACGCATAAGCGAAAAATTGCTCTGTCTTTGACGAGGGATTGTGGTCGGTGGCTTCTTCAGAGACTACTGAATTTATCTCTACCGGAAGGTCGGGAGAAGGCGGAGAGTTCCAATGCCTACTAGTTTGGGTAATGTTGTCTATTACTTCCGAGGCATCCTTGCTGGATTTGTTAAACAAAGTTCCGCCGGCTGCGACGTCCAGTAATGGCCGGAATCTGTCTGAGATGCTGATGCGTGTAAATCGGCAAGCGCACCGGTCGCACAAGTAATAAAGTTTCAGGAATAAATCCCAGAGTGTCGGTCTCTTGAGGAATGAAATTAGCGTAGAACGTCAATAGTGCAGAGAATATCGTTATGAGAGTTATAAATAAAAGCTATGCAGAAATAGAGCACTAGGGAGATTGTGGATGTTTGATCTACGGAACTAGTAAAAGCTATGCGGGTCTATGGCACCGCCTCGCAAGGTGGAGTGGGTTTGTCGGCCGCGATGCCGAACTTTAGTTGGGCGAGTGGAGGGGAAGCTATTGGATTGCAGTGTTCTTGTGTGGAGTGCAATCGGACAAGACACAGGAATAAGGTGGATGTGGGGTGAGCGAGGCACATTCACAGACTATACTCACAAGCATAAGAAGATACTAACATTCCATTAGTTATAAAATAAAATTGATGTTCATGGATGGAAGTATTCATTACACTGCTCAAAACATTCCATACTACAGAGGAAGGGGAAGAGGAGTAAACCAAAAGAGAGTGAAGATCCATCGCGAGTCGTGGCCGGAGTAGCGAGTTGTCAATCCGCTTCCGGGCTCAGTCCATGGAGTCTTCCGGTACCAACGAGCTGTCACCTCGAAGGCCTTTAAGTCCATTCTCTAGGTTATCTACTTCACCAACTCCGCAGGAGAGCTTGGAGTTGAAGACATCAATGGCCGAGGGCTTCGCCGGAGAGTTGAAAAGCTTCGGAGTAGTTGGCAATGGACTCCCGACGAAGGTGGAGGTGATGGAGCAGCTGGAGAAGTGAAATGGCGATTCCCGCACACTCTCCGATCGCAGTAAATGACAGGCGTTGACCTAAATCGCGGAGCAGGGCCTTAAATACAGAGGCAGCAGAAGCAGTGTGCACGATCAGTGGCGCACGACCAGTGGTCGTGCGCACTGTAGGTCGATGATCGTGCGACTTTTCCAAATAGACCTGCAACCTGGACAAGACGCAACAGCATATATGTGCACGAGCAGTGGCGCACGACCAGTGGTCGTGCGTACTACGGCCAGTGCTCGTGCGATTACCGAGACAGGATTAAGAAAAGGGAATGTAATGCGCACGATCGGTGGCGCACGACCAGTGGTCATGCGCAATAAGTCCAGTGGTCGTGCGCAGTATTCCTGCAACGTCGGTGTCTCCCGAGCGGTTCCGGAGCATGCACACGACCCCTGTACGAGCAGAAGGGGCAGATATGCCACCAGAACGTGCACACCACATCCCCGAGATAGGGCTAAAGAATAACAACAAAAATAGAAACACAGAAAGCACACAAAAACAGTCCTACAGTGCACTTAAACGTGAAATAGGTACATAAGCACAAATAAGCAATAAAGGCTCTCAAGTGTAGTGCTAAGACGATAAAACTAGCCCAGATGAGTCCAAAAATCAGTGTAAAATGTGGACTCATCACACCCCCAGACTGGTGGGACAAAACCCGAACAGGCAAGTGTACCTGTCGAATCGTAGTACTAAGGTCGTATTTAAACACGGGGCTGTCAATTACTTCTACTCACACTCTAACTATTATCCTACCGGAAGAAAGTGGGTTTTGAGAATTTTAAAATCAAACTGAAACGAAATCTGAAACGGAACTATGGATTAAAAGATAGCACTTGATCGATGATTCACCATGAAAAGAGATAGGAGAAATAAAAATAATATTTTATAATTGCGACTTAACTCGACCGTGACAGATCCGAAAATAAGACAAAATCTCGCTAGAGCATTAAGTCTCCTAACTTATAGACGCTTTGATCGAAATCTCTTTACAAATCAAAGGGGCCTAAAGTTGCATTATCGAGGTGATCCGCACTATTGGATTTGACTCCAATCCGGAGGATTTACGTCGTCCTATCTCTAGGATTGCGTTCAACTCCTTCCCTCTTTGAGTGATCTTTCAAATCAATGAGTCTCTCGACTATTATGAAATGAGATCAAAGGCCTACTACCGTATACCGGAAATACGGAGTCGGCTCGAAATAAATCAAAGAGGGATCGAGCGAAAGTTAGCAAAAATAAAATTACGAAGTACAAATAATTCCTATCTCAAATCATGGATCCTCATGATCAAATGCTAAAAGAAGATTAGCTACGCATAGTTAAGAAAGAAAGCACGGAAAGATAAGAGAAATTCATTTTCATTGATATATAAAAACGGAGAAGTACAAAATAATAAGGAGACAAGATTATGCTACCTAAGAAAAGATTACACTATCAAAAGCAAAGTTACACTAATAAAGACTTAACAACATGTAAGAAAGCACTCTCTTGAACTAGTACTTCACTTGCTCTCCCAAAATCCAACTCTCCAAAGCATGAGACCATGATGCCTTTTATAGATGAGGAGGGAAGATTCTAGATGGGAATGAAGAGAAGGAGGCAAGGGGGGTGGCCGGCCATGTGTAGGGGAGAGTGCATGCATGGCATTTAATTAGGTGGAGAGAATTCATGCATGATATTAAATGAAGGAAGAGGGAGAAGATACATTCATGCATATAAATTTAAAAGAAAACAAATAAAATAAAGAGAGTAAATAAGGGGGAATGGATGATAATAAAGAGTGGAGAAAAAATAATAAAAAGGAGAGAGAGGAGGGATGGATGTAGAATAATAAAAACAAGAAATAAAAGAGGAGGGAGGAATGTGGAGGGGCCGGCCAAGTAAGAAAAAATGAATGCATGCATGCAATAAATGGAAGGGAGAGAGAGAGAGAGAACATGCATGTATGACATGAAAGGTGGCCGGCCATGTAGAGGGATTCATGCATTTGGAAATTAATGAGGAGGGGAGAGAGAGGGAGCATGAGGTGGATTAAATAAAGGAAAAAAAGAAATAAAAGAGGGAGAGAAAGAGGGGTGGCCGGCCATATGCTTGGATGAAGTGGATGAATGCAATAAATGATGAGGGAGGGGGGAAAATGAGTGGCCGGCCATGTAAGGATGAAGTGGGCTGCACTATGGGGGCTTGGGAAGCTTGAAGAGGGGCTGAATGCACCATATGGGCTTCAAGGGAAAGGGCCGGGCTGCTCCAAACTTCAAGGGCTGCATGTAGGGGGCTGCATTATGTAGAGGGGCTGCACCATATGTGGCCGGGCTGCACCATGTGGGGTGTTTTGTTGGAAGAGGACTGCTCCAAACTTCAAGGCTCGGGTTTCACTTGAAGGGGAAACTTGGGCTGCATGGTTGCATCATGTAGCATGGACCTACAAGAAAATAAAGCATAATAACATTAGTCATATAACAAAACATAACACAAATAAGTAACATAATATTAGTTGTTAAAACTAAACTAAACATACCAAACATAACATACTATTAATTAATTATATTCATAACAAAACACTAGTAAACATAAAACATAAGACCTATACTAAAACTATAGATTTTTATATCAAAACATAATAAAATAAAATTGCAACATAATGAGCAAATAAAACTAATAATAAAACTAGGAATTATAATATCCTAACACAACAAGACTTTAAGGAGAAGTAAAACAAAACATGCATAAAAATACTTGAAACGTATAATTAAACTAGGATTTTTGCATACTAAACTATCCCAAAAACGATGACTAAAATAAGTCATCAAATTCCCCCATGCTAGAGTATTTGCTTGCCCTCAAGCAAAAAGAAATAAAAACTAGGGAGGAGCAAAAAGAAAACAAAAGATATATATATTTTTAACTTCCATATTTAAGAAAAACAAAACATGAAAAATTAAACTATCTTTATATTCATATTATCAACTAGTGGGGTGAGAAGTGCATAATAGAAAATTTGAAAATGGAACCCTAAAAATCTCATTAAAACATAAGAAAAGTCTACTAATTTCTAAATCTTAAAACAAGGCATCCAAAATAAATGAAGATAAGGAAAACAAAAGTAGAGTTTCTAAATAAACGACGCATTAACAAACTACTCGGTTGCTAGATAAACATTAACCCTAAAACACTCCAAGATAACCTCCAAAGAAATCCATCAATGATGGTGGCCATAGGCTTGTACGTTCACACTTTCTCCACTACGCGAATTTACGTTCTAAGATCAATAGGACTTCTACTAGGCATTAAAACTTGGCTTAGGTAAATGATTAGGAAGTAGAGTCAAAGATAAACATGAAGGTTTTAGGCACTAAACCAAGGTGAGCTCAAAAATAAACATAGCATAAAAAAATGAGAGATAACGAGTATGTCATTTTTCCAATATGAAACTAAAAAAACAAGGCCATGAAATTTTTTTTTCTTTTATAAACTTGGCCAAACATAAACTTTTTGCATTCATTTTTTTTTGATTTTGTAATGATATATTTTTTTTTCTTTCTCAATTTTTTTCTTTTGAATAGCATTGGATAAGAAAGCTCCAAAAATAAGCTTGAGAATTTCCTATTCATTTCAAAAATAATACCCTTCCCACAAAAAATAATTTTTAAGCTCAAATTTATAGTGCAAAAATAGGAAAGATTTTTGGCTTTGGTGAATATAATGAAATGAAAGGTGGAGCTAAAACAAGTAAAAAAAAAGGAAAAGGCCCAAAATTGTTTTGCAAGGGTTTTGTTTTTGGTGGGCAAGAAAAGCTCAAACTATTCAAGTGGTGGCCTAAATCATTTCTAAAAAACGTAAAAACGGCGCAAATGCTTCGAGAGTAGCTTGGTACAAGTTCTAGACACCAAGAAAGACTACCCCGCAAGTGAACAAGAGATAACATTACCTAGCAACCATTCGTAAGCAACTAACCGAATAAAAAGACATAACTACAAATTGCTAACTTAAAACTTAAAAATTGGATGCCTATATTTAAGAAAAAGAAACTAGTAAAACTAAGCTATGTTAAACTGATAAATTTAGAAAACCAATTCAAAGAAATCTATATAGAACTACAAAAACCGCACGGGCCTACACTTCACTAGAAGAAACATGAAAATAAAGATAGAAATAATTTTAGGTTTTGTTTTTCAAATCGATTTAAGAACAAATTTTTTTTTTTAATAAAGTTTTGTTTTTCTAATTTTTTTTGGGTTTTATATTTTATAATTTTTGGATTTGGATAACATAAAATACTATACTAATATAAAACATAATATTATGTTTTTTTTTCTTTTGAAAGAAGAAAAATAGAAAGAAAAGACCAAAAGAAACTAAACCCCCCCATGCTTAAATTCTTCATTGCCCTCAATGAAGAAAACATAAAGAAAAAGAGAAGGGGACTGAGAAGAAGAGAAAAAGAAAAATGCAGGAAAAATAAATAAATAAGAACAGGACTTCCCCGGGTTCGTAAGGCCGAATGCTGATTTCGTTCCCCCATGCTTAAGCTGGACACCGGCTCAGGCCTAAGGAAGAGAAAAAGAAAGATGGAGCAAAACGAACCGCCGGAGGTTTTATTCCTGCAAAACACAATAAGCAAAAAAAAAAAAAAAAGAAATAGCAAAAGAAGAAGCAAGGGGTGCCTCCCAAGAGCGCTCTTTGTTTAACGTCGGTTGAGCCCGACGTTATTGGTTAGCTAAATGGAAAATAAAAAGCGAAGTGCAGTGGTAACTCCCTAAGTATGCGCTTAGGAGAGTAAATTAAAATAAAGAAAAAGTGAAGAATGGCACCGACATGCGGTGGAATCTTCAAGGGAATGACACCCAAAAAGGAACAGATGGAGTTATAGAAGAACTCCGCTGTAAATAAGAAGGGGTCGTCAACAGGAGAAGAGAAAGAAGAAGAAGAAATAGAAAGAGGAATAAAAGAAGGTGAAAAAGAGGTTTCATTAACGAAAATTTCACAAGGAGAAAGAGAATCTTGGAAATTTTGGGAGGAGGGGGGGCAGAAAGAACTAAAGAAGAAGTATCTAAAATAAAAGAAGAAGATTCGCTAAAACTAGGAAAATTTGGAACAGTGGAAGTTGAAATTAAAATGGAATCACAAACGTCTTCATAAGAAGAAATAAGAGACGTCTCGTCATCCTCAACAGGTAAGAAGCATGCCGGAATATCCATAGAGGTGTCATCCAAAGGAGGAAGGAAACAATCTGGAATATCCAAATAGTTATCCTCCTCGAGAGGAAAAAGGTACGCCGGGATATCCGGTGACTCATTACATGAAGAAATTGGAGGAGACGGAGAAGAAGACGAAGAAAACGAAGCGGCCTCACGAGAAAAATAATCGATAATGGTCTTTAAATGCAAATTAATATTATCAATAGAAGTTTGCAATTCAAAATACCCATTATCGATTGAATTAAAATTTAGAGGCGCGGCGCTTTGCGGGGCAAAATCATAAGAAAAATAAGACGGGTTCCCCATCTCCCAAGTAGGATAAAAATTGGAGTAAGGGTCAAATTGGCCACTTTGACTTGCTCCATAAAAATTGAAATCAAAAGAGGGAGGGGGTCCTGAAAGACATTCAGAATAAAAGTGGTCAAGCGACCCGCAAAAATTACAAAATGCGCCAAAATAAGACGATTCCATAAAGAAAAACTGTTACCAAAAAGAAAGCGAAAAATTAAAAAAAAAAATTATTTTTTTTATTTTTTTAGAAGTAATAGCGTAAGCGTTTTCAAAATATTGACGAACAAGTCCCCGGCAACGGCGCAAAATACTTGGTGGGACAAAACCCGAACAGGCAAGTGTACCTGTCGAATCGTAGTACCAAGGTCATATTTAAACACGGGGCTGTCAATTACTTCTACTCACACTCTAACTATTATCCTACCGGAAGAAAGTGGGTTTTGAGAATTTTAAAATCAAACTGAAACGAAATCTGAAACGGAACTATGGATTAAAAGATAGCACTTGATCGATGATTCACCATGAAAAGAGATAGGAGAAATAAAAATAATATTTTATAATTGCGACTTAACTCGACCGTGACAGATCCGAAAATAAGACAAAATCTCGCTAGAGCATTAAGTCTCCTAACTTATAGACGCTTTGATCGAAATCTCTTTACAAATCAAAGGGGCCTAAAGTTACATTATCGAGGTGATCCGCACTATTGGATTTGACTCCAATCCGGAGGATTTACGTCGTCCTATCTCTAGGATTGCGTTCAACTCCTTCCCTCTTTGAGTGATCTTTCAAATCAATGAGTCTCTCGACTATTATGAAATGAGATCAAAGGCCTACTACCGTATACCGGAAATACGGAGTCGGCTCGAAATAAATCAAAGAGGGATCGAGCGAAAGTTAGCAAAAATAAAATTACGAAGTACAAATAATTCCTATCTCAAATCATGGATCCTCATGATCAAATGCTAAAAGAAGATTAGCTACGCATAGTTAAGAAAGAAAGCACGGAAAGATAAGAGAAATTCATTTTCATTGATATATAAAAACGGAGAAGTACAAAATAATAAGGAGACAAGATTATGCTACCTATGAAAAGATTACACTATCAAAAGCAAAGTTACACTAATAAAGACTTAACAACATGTAAGAAAGCACTCTCTTGAACTAGTACTTCACTTGCTCTCCCAAAATCCAACTCTCCAAAGCATGAGACCATGATGCCTTTTATAGATGAGGAGGGAAGATTCTAGATGGGAATGAAGAGAAGGAGGCAAGGGGGGTGGCCGGCCATGTGTAGGGGAGAGTGCATGCATGGCATTTAATTAGGTGGAGAGAATTCATGCATGATATTAAATGAAGGAAGAGGGAGAAGATACATTCATGCATATAAATTTAAAAGAAAACAAATAAAATAAAGAGAGTAAATAAGGGGGAATGGATGATAATAAAGAGTGGAGAAAAAATAATAAAAAGGAGAGAGAGGAGGGATGGATGTAGAATAATAAAAACAAGAAATAAAAGAGGAGGGAGGAATGTGGAGGGGCCGGCCAAGTAAGAAAAAATGAATGCATGCATGCAATAAATGGAAGGGAGAGAGAGAGAGAGAACATGCATGTATGACAAGAAAGGTGGCCGGCCATGTAGAGGGATTCATGCATTTGGAAATTAATGAGGAGGGGAGAGAGAGGGAGCATGAGGTGGATTAAATAAAGGAAAAAAAGAAATAAAAGAGGGAGAGAAAGAGGGGTGGCCGGCCATATGCTTGGATGAAGTGGATGAATGCAATAAATGATGAGGGAGGGGGGAAAATGAGTGGCCTGCCATGTAAGGATGAAGTGGGCTGCACTATGTGGGCTTGGGAAGCTTGAAGAGGGGCTGAATGCACCATATGGGCTTCAAGGGAAAGGGCCGGGCTGCTCCAAACTTCAAGGGCTGCATGTAGGGGGCTGCATTATGTAGAGGGGCTGCACCATATGTGGTCGGGCTGCACCATGTGGGCTGTTTTGTTGGAAGAGGACTGCTCCAAACTTCAAGGCTCGGGTTTCACTTGAAGGGGAAACTTGGGCTGCATGGTTGCATCATGTAGCATGGACCTACAAGAAAATAAAGCATAATAACATTAGTCATATAACAAAACATAACACAAATAAGTAACATAATATTAGTTGTTAAAATAAACTAAACATACCAAACATAACATACTATTAATTAATTATATTCATAACAAAATACTAGTAAACATAAAACATAAGACCTATACTAAAACTATAGATTTTTATATCAAAACATAATAAAATAAAATTGCAACATAATGAGCAAATAAAACTAATAATAAAACTAGGAATTATAATATCCTAACACAACAAGACTTTAAGGAGAAGTAAAACAAAACATGCATAAAAATACTTGAAACATATAATTAAACTAGGATTTTTGCATACTAAACTATCCCAAAAACGATGACTAAAATAAGTCATCACAGACTTAACCATTTGCACGTCCCGAGCAAATCATTACTCCGTGGACTAGAAGATAGCTAACTGGCTCAGAAATTTCAAAAAGAAGTAAGACGAGAAATCAAATATATCATGGGTATATAAGACATAATAGAAAACTTTTTAATTATACAACGTAGTTTAAACTATTCGACAGACGTAAATAAATATTGTAATTGCTCAAAATTAGAATTCTGGAGAATCTTGCGATCATGTGCAGGAAGAAAGTAGGTAGGCCACTAAGGTGAGCATTGCCAAAGTTCAGGACTCAGGATCACGTCCAAAGGAATCCACCAATGTCGGGGACCATACGCTTGCACGTTCACACTCTCTCCACGGTGCGGGTTAGACTCAAGCGTGAATCAGTAGGACTTGTAGGAGGAAATGGGGCTTAGGCGACAGCTTGGTAGTCAAAGATAAACATGAAGGCTCTATGCAACCAAAGCGAGCGAAAACAACCCAAACCAAAACAGCCACTAAGAAAAGAATGGGGCACACGCCCCCAGACTTAGCTTGAAATCCGGGTGTGAACACGGCTGAACCCGACCAAAATCAATAAAGAGGTTGGGGATCGAAATCTCAAAGCAATTCTTTCATATTGTTCTCTCTTTTGCGCGAATCAGCTTTTATTTTCATAAATTTTGTTTTCTTTTCTGCGCTAGCAATCCCCAAACGGAGCAATTAAAACGTGAATAAATTCAGCACCCCCAAAAACAATGTCCACTTATCACAACCTCGGCAAAACAGTAAATACAAATCAGCTCAAGCATTTGATTGCGAAGGTGGGTTTAGCTTCAGGCCTTGGTGAAAGTGAGTGGAGCTGGATCAAAGGAAGGGTAGGCACAAATTTGGCATGCAACGGTTAACAGGTAGGAATGGCTAAACAAGGCTCAAACTAGCCAAAATGAAGGCCTACGTCATGCTCACGCTTGACTAACCGTGCACCAATGCTTCGAGAGTAGCTTAGGGCAAGTTCTTATCCACCGACAAAGATAATCCTTCCTCCCAACTCGAGCAATACGAGGCTGGTGGCGGCTACACACATTCCTACATTATCGTTCGATTATCCCAGATTCAGATTTTGAGCAGTACAAACAATATTTACGTGTGCAGAAAAAAAAAATCTACGAGCATAAAGAAAATTTAATTCTATCCTAACTCTACACAAACCATGAGTATTCGAGTAGTAGCACTGCATGAGTTTCGAACTACTCAATCCTGAAATAATAAGCCAGTACCATTATTTTAAAGTTTACACAAAAGCAATAAATTTGGCTCGGGTTGTGCGCGTGGGTAAGAGCGCACTCGTGTGGGTGATTCAGTGTGTGTAACATAAAGCAAGAAATAAGTAAACAAGAAACTGGTATGCAACAAAAAGTGTGGTGAAGTGACCACAGGCATGCTCTCCCCCCCCCCCAGACTTAAAGTCAACAACTAGTAAAAATCAGCGAGTCAAATTTGATAAAAATCTAGGGTAGGAAGTACCTATGCTCAAAATTGAGCATACCACTCGTGCAATGTGATGTCCAAGTGCGGCCAAGTTGCCGCGCCTCAAATATTCCTGCACCTGCGATTAAAGGATGCCAGCCAAACAAAATATGGAAACATGAATATATGAATATATAAAAAGAAATCAAAGCACAGCATAGGACCAAACGGTCCAACTTGGGTTGTCTCCCGAAAGCCCTTTTGTTTACCGTCCTTAAGGTGGACCAAATACCTGTATTAGCATTTCAAATAGAGAGTTCTTGGCAGAAGCAAAAGGAAACAAAATTAAAAGTAGAGCAACTAGCATTCAACAAGTAGCGAGAAAGAGGATGGAAAGAGGACTGAGGGTGGCACAATTAGCTATAAGCAGATTTATGGTAAGTCTCCCCGGTGGGATGCGAGAGAACAACAGAGTGTCTTTTTGCATTCGGTGTAGGCATTTTCCCATTACTGCGAGTGCACTATTTCGTGCGCCGGAAGGCAGCGTAGTGCTCTTCACGTAAACGCTCGGCCTCTTTCAGTTTCTCCACCGTGGGAGACTTCCAATGGAGGTAGGCTGTGGGGTTTCCTGGTGTCGTGGTTTGTGGCGGCATATCCGACACCGTGACGGCAACCGGATCTGCCCAAGCTACAGGTCGCTTAACAGAATTATACAAATTAGTGTCCAGGGATTTCTCCCGAATAAAACTTGGTTCGCCATGCTCAACAACAGAGTTGGCTGGCAGTAGAACGGTACCCGTGTCTTCGGTACAATTGATGCCTTCGTGGACCAGTAGCTCTTGTTTCTCATCGACTTCCTGAGGGAGTCCTTTCTTTGGCGTCTCCTCCAGATGTGCTTCCAATGCGGGGAGACCTGAATCCAGCTTAATATCTGTGACACTCAGAGAATTGCTATTTTGTATGGGAGAAGAATGTATGGATGTGTTATTGAGGGTGGACTCTTCATTTGGCCAAGTGACACGACCTTTGGAAAAGTCGAGGGATGCACCACTGGCTGCTAGGAATGGGACTCCTAATATAGGAATGGAGTTATTGTCCTGTGGTCCCAAAACCTGGAAGTCAGTGGTGATACTTGTGCCGTTAACCTCGATTTCAACGTCCTGAACACCGCCCTCAGTGTCAACTAAATTGCCATTAGCTAAGATAAGCGATTTCTGATTTTCAATGTCAACTTGTAAGTGCATCTTCTCAACATCTTGCAAAGTGAGTATGTTGCTGGACGCCTCGGAATCGCATAATGCTGGAGTTTCGATGTTATTGATTTTACAATTAATGACAGGTTCGTTGCGGTTTCCAGAAGTGTCCTCCCCAAGGCGCGTTTCCTGTTCATGGGGGTTCTTTTCGGTGTTGCTTGGTAAGGTGCCTTGGGTGCGCTCGAAAACCACTTGAGCCAATTGGCCCAATTGTGCCTCCAGTTTGCGCATCGAGGCCGCCTGATTTGTCATGTTGGTTTGGGAAATCTCAACGAACTTCTCGAACATCTCTTCCAAAGAATTTTTCTTAACGACGGGGGGCCATTGGGAATAATTCGGTTGAGGCGGCCGCGGTTGGCTGCCGGAAGCATACGCATCATTTTGATGCTGCCCTGGTTTCCATCTTTGGCCAGATGCGTTAGGATTCCAAGAAATGTTGGGGTGATTTCTCACCCCCGGGTTGTAAGTAATCCCGTAAGGAACTCCCCTGTTTTGATTGGCAACAAAATTAACGGACTCATTCAGAAACAAAGATTCATCTGGTACCTCAACTCCTAAGCATTCGAAGCTGTGATGATCGGTGCTTCCACACCCTTGACATGAGATTGCCATCACTGGGGAGGCAGGATCAGGCTTGGGGATATCCAAGGCAAACACTCCACTGGTGCTTCGTGTGATGTTTCTTCCAGCGGCCCAGTAAGCACTGTGGGTGGCGGTGTCTTGTAAGAATTTCAGAGCATCATCTGGACCAAGATTCATGATGGTTCCTCCGGAGACAGCATCGATCATGGCTCGATGGTGGGGATCAATAGCGAAGTAGAAACTTTCGACGAGGTTCCACGTTTGCAATCCATGATTAGGGCACTTCCTCAGCAACTCGTTAAAATGCTCCCAAACTTCGGATAAACTTTCTTGATCGGCTTGCCGGAAGTTGGCTATTGCGCGCCTCATGATCACGATCCGATCCACCGGATGGAACTTAGCTAGGAATTTTGTGGTCAAAGCCTCCCAGGTGGGGGCTGTTCCAGGTGGGAGGGAGTGAAGCCATGTCTTGGCTTTGTCCCTTAATGAAAAAGGGAAGAGGCGGAGCTTGACTGTTTCGTCTGGGATTCCAGCGTAGCGGAACGTGGCGCAGATTTCGGAGAATTATGTAAGGTGAAGATGGGCGTCTTCAGTGGCCATTCCAGAGAACTGAGCGTTGTTCCAAATGATATTCAGAATAGTTGGTTTAATCTCGAACTGTGGATTGGTGATAGTAGGTCCGAAACTGGGGTATATGCTCCCGACAGTAGGTGTAGTATAATCCCTCATGGTGTGGACCTGGGGAGGATTCACTTCATTTTCGTCGTCAATTCTGACGACATGAGGTATCCCTCCAACTCGGTTGCCTGGATCAATATTCAGCTGGTCTCCCATTGGTCCAAAAATGATGCCTGCGGCGCGTCTTCGTGCTACGAGAGTGCGTTCGATCTCTGGGTCGTAGGCGACAAAATCTCTTATAGCTCGGCCTTGCATTCACTGTGGCAAACACTACACACTAGAAGGAAACAGCAATCAAAACAAAACAATACTAACTCTTATAATAATATTTGAAGTCATCCGAAGTCGCTCTACAGTTGCATTCCCCGGCAACGACGCCAAAAACTTGATGCGTGTAAATCGGCAAGCGCACCGGTCGCACAAGTAATAAAGTTTTGGGAATAAATCCCCGAGTGTCGGTCTCTTAAGAAATGCAATTAGCGTAGAACGACAACAGTACAGAGAATATTGTTATGAGAGTTATAAATAAAAGCTATGCGGAAATAGAGGACTAGGGAGATTGTGGATGTTTGATCTACGGAACTAGTAAAAGCTATGCGGGTCGACGGCACCGCTTCGCAAGGTGGAGTGGGTTTGTCGGCCGTGATGCCGAACTTCAGTTGGGCGAGTGGAAGGGAAGCTAATGGATTGCATTGTTCTTGTGTGGAGTGCAATCGGACAACACACAGGAATGAGGTGGATGTGGGGTGAGCGAGGCACATTCACAGACTATACTCACAAGCATAAGAAGATACTAACATTCCATTAGTTATAAAATAAACTTGATGTTCATGGATGGAAGTATTCATTACACTGCTCAAAACATTCCATACTACAGAGGAAGGGGAAGAGGAGTAAACCAAAAGAGAGTGAAGATCCACCGCGGGTCGTGACCGGAGTAGCGAGTTGTCAATCCGCTTCCGGGCTCAGTCCAAGGACGCTTCCGGTACCAACGAGCTGTCACCTCGAAGGCCTTTAAGTCCGTTCTCTAGGTTATCTACTTCACCAACTCCGTAGGAAAGCTTGGAGTTGAAGTCATCAATGGCCGAGGGCTTCGCCGGAGAGTTGAAAAGCTTCGGAGTAGTTGGCAATGGCCTCCCGACGAAGGTGGAGGTGATGGAGCAGGTGGAGAAGTGAAATGGCGATTCCCGCGCACTCTGCGATCGCAGCAAATGACAGGCGTTGACCTAAATCGCGGAGCAGGGCCTTAAATACAGAGGCAAAGCAGAAGAAGCAGTGCGCACGATCAGTGGCGCACGATTAGTGGTCGTGCGCACTGTAGGTCGATGATCGTGCGACTTTTCCAAATAGACTTGCAACCTGGACAAGAAGCAACAACATATATGCGCACGAGCAGTGTTGCATGACCAGTGGTCGTGCGTACTACGGCCAGTGCTCGTGCGATTACCGAGACAGGATTAGGAAAAAAGGAATGTAATGCGCACGATCGGTGGCGCACGACCAGCGGTCATGCACAATAAGTCCAGTGGTCGTGCGCAGTATTCCTGCAACGTAGGTGTCTCCCGAGCGGTTCCGGAGCACGCACACGACCCCTGCACCAGCAGAAGGGGCAGATAGGCCACTAGAACGTGCACACCACATCCCCGAGATATGGCTAAAGAATAAGAACAAAATAGAAACACAGAAAGCACACAGAAACGGGCCTACAATGCACTTAATCGTGAAATAGGTACATAAGCACAGATAAGCAATAAAGGCTCTCAAGTGTAGTGCTAAGACGATAAAACTAGCCCAGATGAGTCCAAAAATCAGTGTAAAATGTTGACTCATCAGATGCCGAAGTAGAAAGTTTGGATTAGGAGGATGTCTGACATTTCCACTCTGCAACATTCCCTTCGTAGGGACTGGAAACGCTCCCATGTATCGAACAAGGTCTCTTCATTTCTGTGGGTGAAGGTGAGGAGCTCCTTGTAATTGTTATTGCTAGCATTGGTTGTCGGAATTTGGCCAAGAATTTCCTTCGAGTTGTTTCCAGGATGAGGATATTCCCTTTTGGATATCTTGATACCATCGCTTTGCTTCGTCTTTCAGGGAGAAGGAGAAGAGTCGAATCCTCTGCTGTTCGCTGTTGGAAGCGTTTGGCGTACAAGTGTTGTAAATTTCTAACAACCTCTGCACGTGGCATAATGCATCTACTTTTCTGTCTCCACTGAATTGGCAGTTTTCAATGATGTATTCAATGAGGTCAGGCGAGATCTCGAAACTATTATTTCCCATTTCTGCTCGGTATGTGAGGTTGGTAAGGATTGCATTATAAGTCTGCTGCTGAATAGTAGTCATTGAAAGTGGCATGAATGAAAATGGGTAGTAGGCTACTAGATCTCCTGTGCCTCGACCCTGCATTCACTGCGGCAAACACTACACAAGGAAACAACAGTCAAAAACACTAACTCTTATAACAATATTTTCAGTCATTTCGTGTCGCTCTATAGTTGCATTCCCCGCAACAGTGCCAAAAACATGATGCGTGTAAATCGGCAAGCGCACCGGTCGCACAAGTAATAAAGTTTGGGAATAAATCTCCGAGTGTTGGTCTCTTGAGGAATGCAATTAGCATAGAGCGGCAACAGTTCAGAAAATATTATTATGAGGGTTATACTTAGAAAAGAGTAAAAAGGGGGCTTGAGAGATTGTGGTTTCTTAATCTACTAAACTAATTAAAGCTATGCGGGTCGAAGACACCACTTCGCAAGGTGAGGTGAGAGTATCAGCCGCGATGCCGAACTTTGGTTGGGCGAGTGGCCGAAAAGCTAATGGGTGGAAGTGTTCTTGTGAGGAGTGCAATCGGGTGAAACAAGGGTATGGAGTGGATGTGGAGTGGGCGAGACGCATTCACACACACAACTCACAAGCATAAGAAAACTACAAACATTCCATAAGATATAGAATAGAACATGTAGTTCATTACAATGTTATATCATTCCATACAACAGAGGAAGGGGAAGAAGAGTAAACCAGTAGACGGTGAAGATCCATCACAGGTCACAGCCGGAATAGCTAGTTGTCAATCCGCTTCCGGGTTCAGTCCGAGGAGGCTTCCGGTACCAACGAGCTGTCACCTCGAAGGCCTTTGAGTTCGTTCTCTAGGTTGTCTTCTTCTCCAACTCCGGTGGAAAGCTTGGAGTTGAGGTGGTCAATGGCCGGGAGCTTCGTCGGAGGGTTTGGAAAGCTTCGGAATCGCCGGCTACTGACTCCCGATGAAGGTGAAGGTGATGGAGCAGCTGGAGAAGTAGAATGGCACTTCCCGCGTACTCCCTGATCGCAGAAAATGACGAGTGTTGACCTAAATCGCGGAGCAGGCCCTTAAATATGGAGGAAGCAAAAGTAGAGAGAACGATCAGTGGCGCAAGACCAGTGGTCGTGCGCACTGTCGTTCGATGATCGTGCGCAATTTCTAATTAAACCTGCAACTTGGAAAGAAACATCAGCAGAAATGCGCACGATCAATGGCGCACGACCGGTGGTCGTGCGCACTGAATCCACTGATCGTGAGATTGGTTAAGACAGAACTGCAGAAAGCAAGAGGTAAATGCGCACGAGCAGTGGCACACGACTAGTGGTCGTGCGCACTATGGCCAGTGCTCGTGCGATTACCCGGGAAGAATTTGGCAAAGGAGAATGTAATGCGCACGATCCGTGGCGCACGACCAGTGGTCATGCGCAGTGAATCCAGTGATCGTGCGCAGTGTTCCTGTATCGTCGGGGACTCCCGAGAGGTTCCGGAGCACGCACACGACCCATGCACCAGCAGAAGAGGCAGATAGGCCACCAAAAGTGCACACCACCTTCTCAAGACATGGTTAAAGAACAAGTAAAACAAACGAAATACCGAAATAACTAAAGCACACCGAAAATGGGCCGAAAGTGCTCTTACTCATGAAACGGACATAATAACAAATATGAACAAATAAAGCTCTAAAGTGTAGTGCATCAACGAGAAACCTAGCCCAGATGAGTCAAACAATAAGTATAAAACATGGACTCATCAATTTCCTGTGATCGGAAGCATGGAAAGCAACTGCGGCATCAGTTCTGGTGGACACCATGCCTACAGGCCGCAGGATCCTCTATTACAGCTATTTTCCTGCATAGAAGAGACAACAAGGCAATATTTATAGTAGAGGAGGCCTGACAGCTTTTTCACCAGGCCGCGCAACTCGATTATCGAGTCCGCAAAGTTTGCACAGCTTTTTCATGCAGCAAAAATAAAAACAACGCGGACACAAAACTCGAGTCCGCTCTCTTTGCTATTTCCAGTCTCTGGAATATCTGCCAAGCAAAGTTCAAAGCACAAAATGAAGCGGACACAGCTTCAGTCCACCCAGCTCGCGATACTTCCCACCTGCAGGCTAATTCACAAGTTAAATTCTGAGAAGCGGGCAAAGCATCTGTCCTCACAGTTCATCACAGATCACAG
This sequence comes from Platanthera guangdongensis, assembly GCA_039583875.1. Lineage (NCBI taxonomy): Eukaryota > Viridiplantae > Streptophyta > Magnoliopsida > Asparagales > Orchidaceae > Platanthera > Platanthera guangdongensis. The sequence continues at coordinate 144,673,960 of CM077166.1, forward strand.
CACAGAACAAGCACAAATTAGCAATAGAATGTGCGGATATCTTATTTACTCCGCATCAAGCACAGTACAGTTCACACAAGCCACAACATAAACCATTGTTTAAAGCACAAATATTTATACATCAACAAATCAAATAGTTCGCAGTTTTGTGGACTCAGCGGTCTCTATTATCAGTTCGCGCTGACCTCTCTGTCGTGTCCCTACATAAGTGCGCTGCCTGGTCACTTATCTGAAGAACTTCACTATACAAGCGACAGATGTGATGATGAATGGAGTAAATGGTCTGATGCATGTGAGCGGCCTCTCGGTCTACCCGACTCAAGGGAATCATCGGCTCCATTTCCGGCCTCAGCTCCTCGTCCGCGGCCTGCTGGCTAGCCTCTACTAGTGTTGCTATCTCTGGAGTGACGTGATCTGGAAATCACGATCTCTACTCGGCAACCTCGGCAGCCCGCTTGCCTTTCTCTTCCTGTGCCATCTCCAAGTGGTTTCCTTTGTTGAAGCAGACATCGTCAGCAAGTCTTTTCTTCTCTCTATCAGACTTCTCCAGTACCCTTGAGATGCTGGCGATCTGGTCATTTAAGGCTTTCTTGTTCTCCGTCAATGCCTTCTCGCGCTCTTCCGCCGTCCTTAACTCCGTTCTAATTTTTTGAATTTTGGCTTGAAACTTCTTTTCTAACTCTGTGATGTTATCCAGGCTGGGCTGTTCGCCTCTTGCGGACTCATCTTGCGAGCCCGCGTAAACACTGGTATTCGGCGTAGTCACAATCTCTGCACTCTCGATAGAGCCCGGTGGCGACTTTATAAATGCAACAAAGAACGTCAATTTCACATTCAAATACAGTCCGCAGCGGACTCAAAGTATCAAGATAAAAGAACACTTTTGGCAAAAGCAGCAGTGAGTTGCCGGCTATCGAAGATAGGCTGCCTTGCCCGCTCCGAGTCGAAGGCGCTTAACCGTTTCTTCCATTCGCGATGTTCTTTGATTCTCTTTTCAGCCGCAGATCTTATGGAATCAACAATGTCATCGGTCTCGGTGACGAACTTGATTGGCCTCGACTTCTTCTGCAGCGACCTGTAAAGCCACTGACGCTTAAAGTATTTAGGCGCTGGTTGGAGGTTACCTGTCTGCAACATCTCTGCAGCAGTCCGCAGATCTTCAGCTTCTTTGTCTGTCGTGGCCTTATTCGAGGTCGCCTCAACCGTGGCCATATGGTCGGCGATTTGTATCTTCTGCTCTGATATCTTCTCTTTCAGTTTTTCCTTCTCTTTTTCCTCAGCAGCTGATAAAGAGGGGAGCTCGCCGATCTTAACTCCAAGGATTTCCACCTCAGGATACAACACATCCAGAAAGGATTTGTTGATAAGATCAAGTTGTTCGATGTCTATGGAATTTAGTATCTCTTCAGTTGACAAACTGACCGTGGAGAGGGAATTATCTCCCTGGACTTGGGCCTCCAGAGTAACTAGGTTGCTTTCAGGAGCTTGTTTTTCACGTGGCCTGTGCTGTAAGTCCGCATCCCCAGTCCGCACAGATATATTCTTCTTTTTCATTGCCTGCAGCTTCTTTTCATCTCGCTCGGCCACAATGGACTTGTCCCTTTTTCTCTTCTTTCCAGAAGGGGCCTTTTCCTCAGTCGTGTTCGCGGTAGCCTTCCCTAAGTCTAGCTGGCTCTCACGACTATCTCAAGGTTTGCTGCAACCAATGTCTTTGACGGCACGTCTTCCTCAACTTCCTCTCCCATAGACTGTCTATCCTCATCAAGGTTAACGATGGGCTGCTGTGCGTTGGGGGATGACACTTCGGTTTCGTTATTTGCGCAAACCGTGTCTGCCGAGTTTGCAGTTTTCATAGTGTGGGCAGTGTCTAACAGATTTAATGTCTTATCCGCACTTTTTAACGGCTGTTCAGCGTGAGAGACGGTGGCATCAACCTTCTCGCGCATAGGCACATCAGCATGGTGGGCTAATTCCTCAACAGGCTTCTTGCTATGAGAACTCTCTCCAGTAGAGCGGACAGGGTCCCCTCTCATCACTCTCTTTATCAATTTCTTAGTTTTAATTGGCGTTATTGGTTTTTCACTCTTTGCAGTAAGTCTTGTGAAGAAAGCGCCGAGTCTCGCCATGCCGGACTACAAAGTTGAGACCGCAAGAGGGGAATAACGACCCGTGTCACTGAAAATTTGGACGAATCTAGCCCCTCCAGTGATATTTATAGCACTGACAACATTAATAAGATTTGCGGACTCGGCGGTTAAGCAAACATTTTCGAAGTTTCCTGAAAACTTGAAAATGTGCGGGGATTATGTTAACCCCTCAGTCCGCAACACCTACAAGATTCCAAGGTCACCTATTTCATTATCCGCGGACTCAATTTAGCAGTCCTCCTGGCCCGGCGATGCCTCGACATAGTTCCAAGGTCCCTCACTTGTCATAGGCGGACTCGGTTTTATAGTCGGACAAGCTCGGCAGAGCAGCAACATTCAGCCATCCCAAGGCTGATCCCCCAGTGGAAGCTTCAATGCTCCGTCTGCCCAGTTCGCCATGCCTTTGGATCTCTGGAATTATTCCACATCGGCAGACGCAGTGTCCAGTCCGCCCAGACCATCATCCTCTATCAGGATCACTCCTTGCAGGAGCAGATGGAAGCTCCAGCCCGCAGGCCTAGTCCGCTCCTTTTGCGTGGACTGGAGTGTTCTTTATTTTTTGCTTCCCGTCACCGTTGCTCGGTTCTACTGTACGCCAGCAACTGGTTATTTTAGCCCTGCCCGTTTGGGCAGGCCCCCATCCTATAAATAGGGGGGAGGTAGTGCACCCAAAGCACGCTGACTCGTGCCCAGGAGCCTACTTGTTAAAGGCTGTAGACTCGAATCTCAGGCTTTGCGCACTCCAGCTTGCTCAGCTCTTACCATTTTCCTTCACTCCACTTGTAATCAAACCATTCTTCAATCAAAGGAAAGCCCGTCGCTAGAGAGGCATTAAGGCCGCGACGGACGAAGTCTGTTGTTGTCGTGGCTCACGGCCCTGTTGTTCTTCTCTCTCTCGTCTGCTTTGTAGATTGCTACTCACAGTTTCTCTTTCCCTTTCTATTCTCTCGTACTCGAACCGTTAGCTGGTGGTGCTCGACTCCCCTTTCCATTTTCGTGCATCAACAAGTTTACACAAAGTTTTGCTGTTGAAGATATTTGTGAAACAGCTCCTCAGTACAAGGCCTTCTCTCCACCAACTTTTGGCAGGTGTGAATCTCCAATGCCAGATTTGGATGATATTTTGTTTGCTGATGTGGAAGAAGAAGAAAATGTTCAGACTGATACAGATAATTTTGCAGAGCCAGCACGCCAAGCACAGTAACAGATTCATGGAATCTCAGCTAATTTGCTAAGCAATTGGATGCTCTTTATGACAATCTAGAAAATTCATCTCAAGATGATGATAATGAGTCAGATGACTCTGATAATACAAGTTCAAAGAAAAGAAAGGCAAAGAAAAATGCTGCTCCTGCCAAGGCTATTCCTTAGCCTAATCCTTCTACTGATATTCCCTTCTATATCCTGCATAATATAGCTCTCACTCCAGACACCCCAAATTGGATAAGGTATTCCAATAATGAGTTTAATGCCAGGAAGAAGTGCAGGAGATGCTCTCCACCTCCTAACTTCAGGAGAGGTCCTCCTCCTCCTCCTCCTCTTGTAGCAGGATCTTCTAGAAGCGTTGTTCAAGTTCAGAAATCTATATCTTCTCATTAGTCCAAGCCTTCCTACAACAGACAGCAACATATTTCTAGCAGCAGCAGCAGCAAGCAGTAACAATACCAAAGGCATAGCAGACAACACAAGACTTCTAAGACAATCAACCAGATAAACATGCCATCAGCAAGCAGGCAGCATCCACAAGCACTAACAATGCAGCAGAAATGGATCTCAAACTGACGCCAACTGCAGAAGAATTACCAGGTCTTAGTCCAAATCAAATGATCTGTATGTAATAGAACACTAGCAACAATCGATAAAGCATCAGAAAGGCCACTTTCTCCAGTTTGTGATCCAGAAATGCACCCCAACTCGAGAATGGCTTGATTTCAAGAATTAATAGGTCTTTCTCAAATCAAAAATGTAAAGGAAGAGTGACACACCTCACAGTATACTACCATGTTACAAATAATGAGATTGACAATACGAGGTACATAATCTTTTTTATACTGATGCTTATTTACTATTACATCCAAAAGTAGTTGTACCAAGAGCTGCCTATGTGACAATCCTTGGAGCCAGCGATATGAAAATGACAAATCAGCAAGCTGCAGATCCCAAAAGCAAAATTATCTTCACCAGACCTGCCTCAGATGAACAGAAGAAAGACTCTAAGAAAGCGCGAACAATTTCTCTTTTTATATTTTGATTTGAACTGTTATCTGTTATATGTTATATGTACTTCATGAGGCATTATTGTTAATATCTGCTGAATGGTTTTAAATTCTGCCAAAAATCTTTTTTTTGCTTTGTGATTTTCCTTTTTTTTGTTCATGGTGACCTCACCCAAATATGTGGAGATTGTTGGATCCCTAGTTTGGATTTGGGCAAGGTTCACTATTAGTTTATTGACCCTTCATGTATAGCCTAGTATCAAATTGTTAGTTCTAAGGTCTAGTTCAGTTTGAATAGGTTAGACAAACATTGATCCATCCCTTAGAAGAAATTAGAGATGCAAACTTAGAAGAATGGCAGTCTTTAAGAGTTCAAAGAATCGGTTCGAAGTTCTTCGAACTCAGCTCAACGATCGCCGATCGCAGATCGACGAACTCAGAGTCCCTACTCTGAGTTGAGCTCGACGAACTTGGAGCACAGATCGACGATCTTCCCTCTTCTCTCAAGTTCTTTGGTCGACGAACTTCTTTCTCTAGTCGACGAACTTGGAGCTCAGCTTGACAGTTTATTTTCCAGAATCAACTTTCTCAAATCTCAGCTCGACGAAGACGATTTCTTAGCTCGACGAACTTGGAGTTCAGGTCGACGAAAATTTTTCTGAGTTCAATGATTTCTCTCAGTATCAGTTCGACGATTTCTCTCAGTATCAGTTTGATGTTTTCTCTCAGTTTGATTTCATTTTGGATTATTCTAAGGCAGTAATTCTCTGGTAATTAATGCTCATAGTCCCAAGAATATAGTCGTTGCTTGGCAACATTAATTATGGATTTCACAGAGCAAATTACGTGAATTATTTACTGAGACAGTCGAGGAAACACATCTAAGACAATTTCCAGCCGTCCAACTCCCAGGATTCCAGCATTAATTCAGGAATTCAAATTTCCAATGGCAGAAATCCTTCAGAATATAAAATAGAAAATTCTTCTCTTCAATATATAGACAACAAGTAGTAGGAAGGATTGACAAGAGATTTTTCACAGAACAGCTGATACAAGTTTTATAGAGTAAAAGGATTGCCTCCTACATGAAATTGAAGAAAAACAACAACACACAAAATCTTTAGTCTTCTTCAATTTCTGCTACAGACTTCAAAAGGACAACACATCAACATCAGTCCAAGAAGTTTCTGAGGATCTTCATCAAATCCTACACCCTGTAAGAAGCTCTCATCTTCCTAAACCATTTTTCATCTCAGGGTGAGCTTTGACAACATCATCCACTAAAGTCTTCTCAGTTGCTTGAGAAAGAGAAGACATCATCAATTTTCTTTTTCCCACTGTGTACAGGGTTATAACTCCCTTCAAAAGTTAACCCCTTTGTTTTTCGGGCAACTGATCAAAAGCTCAAAAGGCTTGTTAGATCTCCCTTGGCAAAATAGATCTTGGGGGGACAGTGTGTAACATCCCATGTTACTTCTAGACCCCTTTAACTTAGATTGGGTTTGGCATGGGGTGGATGTTAGGGAAATTAGCTAGGTTTGACCATAGGTAATGGGTTGTAGCCATGTGGGGACCACTATAGGGCCAAGTCAAACTAGGTCAAACTAGCCTAAATATGAACCCTAGCCACACCATGACCCCACCACATTGCCCTAACCCTAAAGTAATCTAGGTGGGCCCTAGGACATGTCATTAGGTCAACCTTTTGACCGTAGTTGACCAAAGTCAACCATAGCCCTAAGTTGGTCAAACCTATACCCATAGGCCCAATTAGCCCAAGTAGGGCACCACATTGACCGAACCCAAGTTGGGTGGTGCCATTAGACCCATGACCACCAAGTGGGGTCAGCCCACACGTCATGGTTGGCTAGGTCAACTCAAGTCAACTTAGTCAACATAATTGACCTAAAGAAGAAAATGAGGGCTAAGCACACTCTCCTTGGGCGAAGCCCGCCACACTTGGCCCATGGCCAGCCAAAGTGGACAAAGACCAGCCCTACCCCTCTAGTTTTGGAGAGAGGACACATGCATGAGGGTAAAGTGGGAATTTTTGGAGAGAGAAGAGTGAGAGGAGGAAAAGAGTTGGAGGCCACTTGGCCTTGGCTCCTTCTACCCAAAAAGGGTACTGGCCGACCTCCTCAGTAAACTCCAGCATGGATTGGCAGCATGGTGGCCACTTGGCACCATTAGTGATACAACCAAGCCCAAACCGAGCTCACCTTGGAGTTTTCTCCACATACAGTCCTCCCCACCTCAAACCGACCACACCATCAGCTTCAGTGAGTGGAATCGAGTGGAGAATGAGTCGTTGAGCAAATGTTTTTGTGAAGAATCAAGGTTTTGAGCAGGAGATCGCCGGAGCAGTCAACCATGGCTAACCGTCGCCAACCTCGCCGCCGTGCCACCATTCGGGTCCGTTTCGCCTCCCCTCTACTCGTACTTGCTTTCTAGATCCTTTAAGAGAGACATCAGGCTCAATTGAGACCGATACCATGTGAGGGAAGGGAGAATTTTCCAAGCTTTTCTTCTTGCTCGGGTTCGCCAGAGGAGCCTATTCCGGCGGCCTCGTCCCCGAGAATCGCTATCCACCACCTCAGTGAAGGTGGTGGTGACATCCGCCGGCGGTGGTGGTGGCTCAGCTGGCCGGAAATAGCCGGGCAAGTTGGCCCAACAGAAACCAATCTGGGTCGTTGGCTGATTGGGGATGATGACCAGATCCCGTCCGTTCTACGTCAAGATTCGTGCAACCCGATATTTATTAAATTTAATAAGCTATAGTATATAAATACAATCTGTCACACTTATACAGTGATATTGCATGGCTATTTGAGGCACCTTAGAGGCATTTTTAGATCTTGTGATTGGCATGAAAGTTGTAGTCCTTCCTCTTAACTTTAATTTTCCACTTTAACCATATAACTTGGTGCAGTCCACTGTCCTGTAGGGCTATTTTCCTAGGACTGGTCCTAGGCAAGGGCATAATTCCAAATTGATGCCCAAGCCAAACTATTAATCCGAATAACCCAAAATTTTGGGTGCATGCATAATTAGGGCATATTTCGCCCATGCCAAAAATTGAGAATTTTTGGGAATACATTTTCTATAGTTTTTGCTTAAATGTCGAAAAGTAAATAAATGAAATAATTGGAGTGGTATGACTCCAAATGGACCCAAATTTTGGTGGAATGTCCTTGGGGACTATTCATGTTTAGGGTAAAACGTTCGGCACATTTGGACCAGTGCATGTTGGCTAAACTCACTTCCATGTGTTGATTATATTTAGGCTTGGGGTGCAAATAGCCAAATTTGACATGTTGTGTATTAGACCTATTTGGAACATCCAAAAATCATGGTATTGATTTCAGAGGCTCATTATGGTGAATTATACCCCACATTGTAATAATGGGATTTTTGGAAGCAAAAATCCCATTATTTGGAATTTTTGGAATGATAGAACTTTTGAAAAATAAATGTAAAAATAGGTTCATCATTGAGGTAAAATCCCCTATTTTTGTCAAGGTCGATATAATGTTAGATTTAACTCCTGCAAATTTTTATGTCTCTGTTTGAAGAATTTTGATAGGAGTTATGTAGAAATTACCTTTTTACCCTCATTTTACTTAATTAGCAAATTGATGAAAATACTTAGTAGAGCATTTTGGAAAATTTCTTGGTCATCTATCTGAGTATGAGTAACATTGTATAATTTTTTCAGCATTTTTGGATGAATCAGTAATTTTTAAAACCTTATAATGACATTTTGGTAAATTATTAAGAATTCAAATTGTTTGGCCATTATGTTATAGAGGTTAATGAAACTCTGCCATTAACCTTACATTTATGATATTTATGCTCTGTAAATTTCCTAGAATTTGTAGTAATGTATTCCTTATACTTCATTTGGAAAATGGCAATTATGTGAGTTTTGTATTAATTAAGGAATAAATAGAAATAATCAAAGTAAAATTATAAATTTTTGGTAGACGACTATATTTTACCAAGATGCAACTCAGGAAAAATTCCTTAGATTAGTGGATTATAATTTATAATACTTCATGTATTAAATGACCTATGGGATTAATTAAATGATTTAATTAGAGGCTTTAATGACTTAAGAAAATTATGAAAATCAACATGCTCAATTCATTAGTCCATACCATCCTAGGATAATTAATTAGGGGCAGGTGACCCAAGGAATTGGAAGATCCATTTCGGGGTGATATTAGGTCATGGGTTGCGCATAGTATAAGTAGGTCATGCTATAAGTACCACCGGGGGATAGATCAACAGATGAGCTAGAGATTACAATTGGAATATGACCTGGTGGGTAGTGTTATCTTAGTGATGAGAGTAAAAGTGCAAGCCCTTGGTTAGCAACTGGAGTGGAGGCCGACGGAAGACCGTCGACCTTCTGAGCACACCTTAAGTCATTAGGATCACTCAAGAGTAATAACGAGAACTGGGGGTTAATTATGGGTAGTCATCAACTAAAGTAAATATCCTTACGAAAGGGAGCTTTCGGCGTAATCCTATCATAGTTCCTAGTGCCCCCGAGAGCCCTTCACTGGGTATACCCTGGGCAGTCCTGGGATTAACCTTAAATCACTTAGTATAATAACCCGTAGACAAAAATACTCTAACAGGTTAAGACATTGTGGTTCATTCTCGCCCGTGATGTGTTTGAGGGATTTGGAATAAAGGAACTATTGTGCGTTCTCACTCGAGATGGGTTGGAGGGATATATGTTGTAGGCTCACCCGTGAAGGGTTTGAGGGATTCAAGACAGGTTGGTCCTGCGAGCTGGAGGCTCGAGATGAAATACTTTCATGTGCATAAATTTAGTGGCGGGTCATGCGGTACTGGCCGTTCATCACACCGATGGCAGTACGGTGAACCAGGCGGGTGTGAGGATTTGAGGGGCCAGTGGGTTGTTTTACACTGTGGTCTGGAGGACGATCCCCGATAACGCACACCCGACCCAACAGGACTGATGGGTTGTCAACAAAGTACGTATGCATGGACTCTAGAGTTCACCTTGGACGTGTACAGAGGCGTTTGAGAGGGGTCTAAGGTTTGGTAGTGTGCATACCGGCCTAGAAGTGGAGATGCCCACTACACTGCTACCGTAGCCACAGCGGTGGTACCCGAGAGTGAAGCTAGCTCTCAAAAAGGGGAACTAAAGGTCTGTGATCACAGAGTCGTTGTGTGTGAGTTGCACTTGCCTATTACATAAATTGCATCATAAACATTCATTCATATTAGGTCACACGCTTCATATATCCTGATCATATAAATTAGTATGGGCTCTTTTATATGATAATTTAAATTTCATGGAAACCTTAACTTATAAATTTGTATGGGCATTTTTATCAGTTAAGGTACGATTTGTGATGGTAGAGTAGTGGTAGCATAGTTTTACTTTCCTGCTCTTACTTTCAGTTCTTTACTTACTTTACCGTACTGCATTTTACCTCACATGTCTTACTTACTTCAGTTTTATATTTTACTTACTGCACTTATACTTCTTACATAGAACTGCTAGAGTAGAACTAATATTACTCCTCATATACTTGTTAGTATAGTGCCACTGCCACCTGTTTACACTTGTTACCCCTTGTTGTCCTCCGCTTCGTTCTCCCGCACGGTGCCTAAGAGTTGCGGGGCGAGGTGTGGAGGAAACGACTTAGTCTTTTTGACTAATGGTTGGTGACCAAACTATTTTTAGGAGTTCGAGGAGATGGAGCAGCAGCATGACCGGCAGGATGAGATGACAGGACGTGAGGATCTGATACCACCACCTACTACTACTACTGCAGAGTTGCCTCAAGGGGGATGACTTGGTGATGATAGTTATCTTCAACTGTTTAGAGTTGAGAGAGAGAGATTTTGATATGATGTACTGGGCATAAGCCATTTTTACTTCTGTACTCATATGGACTGTTGTATTTCCTTTTCATATATTTACATATATATGTACTGTTTATGTGGACTAGATATGGTTTACGTTTACTGTTATACTTCTGTTTCTCATTTTGGCCTACAGGTTATATGATCATATTAGACAGCAAAATTGGCGTGTTACGGTGTCGACTAACCGGTGCATTAGTGTCACCGTAATATGACGGTTCTTGGCATAAGACCGGGTAGCCTCCATGGTAAGGGGAGGGGTGTCTTACACAGCGCATCGAGAAAAAACCTATGGTTGCAGGGCATGCACCTGATCAAAAACCTGTAGCGGATTTCTACCAGGGTGGTAGAAGATTGGATGCACCCAAGTTTAGGGGAACCACTATAAATTTCTTGTGTCGTCTGGAATGCTCTATTGTTTATTTATTTATGTTGTGATTGTTTTGTTTTTATTTTCTCTCTTTATACTTATACTTGTTACTTATTTTAATCTGCTATAAAAATTAATTAAAGTTTTAAAATACTCTATTCACTCCTCCCCTCTATACTTAAGCAAATTTATCCCTTGCTTTCAATTGGTATCAGAGCATATCTGATATCTCTTTCACAGGTTCTCAAGTTATATATTAAATTTACCTTCATTTGTCACCTTTTTCACAGAGATTAGTAGGTGTTCGCGAGTTCACTTTAGGTACTCGCATTATATTTTAAATTTACCCACTTTTGACTTAACTTTTGTAGATATTAGCCCATGTTTGCTAGTTCACTTCAGGTACTCACGTTATATTTTAAATTTATATTCTTTTGACTTCTGCTTGTTAGAGATTAACAAGTGTTCGCGAGTTCACTTCAGTTACTCGCATTATATTTTTTAATTTACCTGCTTTCACTTCTCCTTCGTAGATATTAACATGTGTTTCCGAGTTCACCTCTTGTATTCGCGTTATATTTTAAATTATTCTGCTTTTGAGGTCCCTTTTGTAGAGATTTGCAGGTGTTCGTGAGTTCACTTCAGGAACTCACGTTATATTTTAAATTTACCGGCTTTTCAGTTTTCCTTTGCAGAGATGAGTAGGTGTTCTCGAGTTCAATTCAGGTACTCAGGTTATATTTTAATTTTACCTTCTTTTGATTTCTCTTTTGTTGAGGTTAGCAGGTGTTCGCGAGTTTACTTCAAGTACTCGCATTATATTTTAAACTTACATACTTTTGACTTTTCTTTTACATAGATTAGAAAGTGTTCGCGAGTTCACTTTAGGTGATTGCATTATATTTAAAATTGTTCTACTTTTCACCACTCCTTTATAGAGATTAGTATGTGTTTGCGAGTTCAATTCGGGTACTTGTGTTATATTTTTAATTTACCCGCCTTTGACTTCTATTTTGCTAAGACTAGCAGGTGTTCACGAGTTAACTTCAAGTACTCAGGTTATATTTTAAAGTTAACTGCTTTTCAATTCTCCTTTATAGAGATTAGTCGGAGTTCACGATTTCAATTTAGGAACTCACGTAATATTTTAAATTTACTTGCTTTTGACTTCTTTTTTGCAGGTTAGAAGGAGTTCGCGAGTTCACTTCCGGTAGTCGCATTGTATTTTAAGTTTACCATCTTTTCACCTCTCTTTGGCAATGATTAGCAGGTTTATGCGAGTTCACTTCTGGTACTCGCATTATACTTTAAATTTATCTGATTTTGACTTCTCTTTTGTAGAGATTAATAGGTGTTTGGAAGTTAACTTTAGGTACTCGCATTATATTTTAAATTAATCTACTTTTGACTTCTCTTTTGTAGAGACTACCAAGTGTTCATGGGTTCAATTGAGGTACTCGCATTATATTTTTAATTTGCCTGCTTTTGACTTCTCTTTTATAGAGATTAGCAGGTGTTTGCGCGTTTTCTTTATATACTTGTGTTATATTTTCAATTTACTCACTTTTGACTTCACTTTTGCAGAGATTAGCAGTAGTTCGCGAGTTTACTTCACGTAGTCACATTATATTTTAAATTTACCTTTTTGACTTCTCTTTAACATGAATTAGCAGGTGTTCATGTGTTCACTTTAGGTACTCGCATTATATTTTAAACTTACCTACTTTTTACTTATCTTTTGTAGAGAATAGTAGGTGTTTGTGAGTTTACTTCAGGTACTCGCATTATATTTTAAATTTTCCTTCTTTTGACTTCTCCTTTGCTCATATTTGTAGGTGTTCGCAAGTTCTTCAGGACCTCGAGTTATATTTTGAATTAACGTGCTTTTAACTTCACATTTGCAGAAATTAGTCTGTGCTCGTGTGTTCACTATAGCTACTCGCGTTAAATATCAAATTTACCTATTTTGACTTCTCTTTGGCATTGATTAGCAGTTGTTCGCGAGTTCAATTCAGGTGCTAGAGTTATATTTAAAATTTAGCTGCTTTTGACTTCTCTTTTGCAAAGATTAGCAGGTGTTCATGAGTTCACTTCAGGAACTTGTTTTATATTTTAAATTTACCTTCTTTTGACTTCTCTTTTACATAGAATAGCATTTTTTCGCGAGATCACTTCTGGTACTCGGATTATATTTTTAATTAATGTGCTTTACACTTCTCCATTGTATAGATTAATATGAGTTCTCTAGTTCAATTCGGGTACTCACATTATATTTTAAATTTTCTCGCTTTTGACTTCACTTTTGTAGAGATTAATAGTAGTTCGCAAGTTCACTTCAGTTAGTCACGTTATATTTTAAATTTACCTTCTTTTGACTTCTCCTTGGCAGGATTAGCAGGTGTATGCAAGTTCACTTCAGGTACTCGCATTATATTTTAAATTTACATGTTTTTGACTTCCCTTTTGCAGAGATTAGCAGGTGTTTGCGAGTTCACTTTTGGTACTCGCGTTATATTTTAAATTTACCTTCATTTGGTGTCTCCTTTGTAGAGATTAGCAAGTGTTCACGAGTTAAATTCAGGTACTAGCGTAATATTTTAAATTTACCTGCTTTTGACTTCTCTTTTGCAGAGATTAGCAGGTATTTGCGGGTTTTCTTTATGTACTTGTGTTATATTTTAAATTTACCCACGTTTGAGTACACTTTTATAGATATTAGCATGAATCCGCGAGTTCACTTCAGGAAGTCGCATTATATTTTAAATTTACCTTCTTTTGACTTCTTTTTGGCAGGGATTAGCAGGTGTTCATGAATTCACATAAGGTACTCGCATTATATTTTAAACTTACCTGCTTTTGACTTCTCTTTTGAATAGATTAGAAGGCGTTCGCGAGTTCACTTCAGGTACTTGCATTATATTTTAAATTTACAAGCTTTTAACCTACCTGAGTCAATCTTCTTGAGTAATTTAAAATATAATGTTAGTACCTGGAGTGAACTCGCGTGCAACCTGAGTCAATCTTCTTGAGATTAGCAGGTGTTCCTTTGTTCAAGAAAAACACCTGCTAATATCAAGAATGTTAAAAGCAAGTACCTGAAGTGAACTCAAGACTCAACGACTAGATCAGGAATAAACTTAGAAAATTCTGGCAGGTTAGGCGTCGAGTGCGTTGAGTGGACTCGACACACTCAACGCCAAGTAACTTAGTGAAATTCTGGTGGGTTATGAGTCTAGAGCGCTGAGTGGACTCAACGCTCTCAACGCCATTTTACTTAGAATTCCTCTGGAGGGTTAGGCATTGAGAGTGTTGAGTGAACTCAACACCACTCAATGCCATAGGCTGAGGATATTTCGTCAACCACTGATTCATCGAACTCAGGTAATTCATCGAATGCCGAAAGTCATTAGGTGTTGATTCATCGAACTCAGCCAAATTCGTCGAGCGTTGATTCGTCGAACTCAGGAATATTCTTCGAACGTCAAATTTGTCGAGCTAAATTCATTGAACTCTGGTAAGTTTGTTGAATGCTGATTCCGTTGAGCGCTGATTCGTCGAGCTGAGCTAAATTTGTCGAACTTAGGTAAGTTCATCGAACGCTGACTTCATCGATCGCTAATTCGTTGAACACCGGTAAGTTCATCGAATGCTGATTCCATTGAGCGCTGATTCGTCAACCTGAGCTAAATTTGTCGAACTCAGGTAAGTTCGTCAAATGCTGAGTTCGTCGATCGTTGATTCATCGAACTCAGGTAAGTTCGTCAAACGCTGATTCTGTTGAGCGCTGATTCATCGAGCTGAGCTAAATTCGTCGAACTCAGGTAAGTTCGTCGAATATTGAATCTGTTGAGTGCTGATTCGTCGAGCTTAGCTAAATTTATCGAACTCTGGCAAGTTCATCGAGCGCTGAGTCCGTCGATCGCTGATTCGTCGAACTGGGCTAAAATTCGTTGATAGCAGATCTCCGGCCTCTATTGAACTGGATTTTCGGGAATTGTGTCAAATCGACTTAAATGGGCCGCATCATTTCAAAATGACTGATTTAAAGTAATATTAGGCGGTCCATGTCAGGCTGACACATGGGTAGGCAGTTACCCTAATTTCTCACAATAAAAAGGGACTTGCGGAAAACCATAGCCTTCTTTTTATCACTTTACCGAGCAGTTGTCTATGCCAATCCTGAAGAAACAGAGAAGTTGTCGGGGTCGATTTCTAGAAGAAAATCTTCTCCTTCCCTCCCTCTTCCTGTGAAGAACAATACTAGCGAGGGAAAGATGCCGCCAAGGAGAGTGACGAGATCCATGCCTGGAAACGCCGAAACCGAGGTGAGCTTCGTACCCTCTCCCTTGGTGCTAGATCTCTGGTTATTCCTAGGAGAGATATTGGCTCACAAGAGTCTTGATTTGTGTAGAGAGGTCTTTCTTAGGAGATGGCCATGCTAGGGCTTGTGCCCTAGAGATATGATGTCTTCGACCACTCCTTCCTTCCATGAGAAGATAAGGACTTGGTTTCGTGAAGAAAGATAGTCATTTGAGGGTGAACAAGGGAGGAGGAATTCTAGATGTGATTTGGGAAATTTGGTTGGAGGAAGAAGACAAACCGATGACGTTCGTTCTGCTTTAAGATGCGAGCAGAAAACTGCTTTTTGCGTGTCGCAAACTTCTAGGGCGTTTTTGGACATGATGCAACCAGATGTGGGCTTTCGACTAAATACAAAAGTCATAGCCCTTGAAATTCCATTCGAACGAGGGGTTACATGTCTTCACCGGATTCATGTAGCCTCGTAAATCCCCATTGAAGTTGAAGTACAGTAATCTTTCCTACACCAATAACGTTGAATTGGCTTTGTATTTGGTAGGAAGAGACTATAGTACAACAACGTTAATGTTTTGGTAAATTTATTTTGTATGTATTTGTGATAAAATATTGTTAAAGGCATTTGTTGGATGGATCCTTAACGAAGGGTAATGGAAGAATGAGTTGAAGGGTTGAGATGGTAAGAATGGTTTAAATATGTGAATCAATAAGGGATTCGTTGGATAATGGTAATGCATTAAATAATGATGAGTTTGGCTTGAAGATGCTGAGAATAATTGGTAGTGATTGTTATGAACAAATGGTTGTTGGCATTTATTTGTTTGATCCATGTGTACAAGAACGGTTTGAACTTGGTAAAAGAATTGTAACAAGTGATGCTAAAGTTAAGTGACCATAGTCTATATGTAATCATGTTGACCAAATGGTTGATGACTATGTGAAGTACCTTTATGTTTATGATGAACCCTTAAGCGCCTTGGGGCACGAGATTGTGAAAGGGAGTAAGTGCGGGTGTTTGACCGCACTGGGTTGGTAATGATGAAAAGAGAGATAAGTTGACGGTTGGCCTTGGTCCTCTGGTGGTTTGTCCACAAAGTCACCTTTCGTACCACGATGATGTGAGATTGCATGCGGTGTGAGTCGACACGCGGTGTCATAATACCAGGTTAAGGATAGTGTGGCATGTCTACATTCTCGCCATTCGTCACACTGACATGAGTTGACAGTTATACTTGCATGGTTGGGCCTTGATCCTTGGTGCTCACTTCCCGAGGCACCCTCCATGCTACTGGACGGTTGTACTTCGTCCTTTGGTGATTTGTTCACAGAGGCACCTTCCGTGCCATGAATGTAGGCCAGTTGGGCTGGGCTCTTTGTGCAAAACTACCTGAGACCCCTTCTTAGTCGTAGTACGCATGTGAGCTCCATTGTTGTGTTCTTAGAGTTGAGGCATATGGAGGCCAATGCTTGGTAGTGTGGATGCCCGCCTAGAAGTGGAGAAGCCCGCTCCACTGTCACTACCTAGCCGAGACGGTTGATGCCTGAGAGGTTAGATATCTTCTCGAAAAGTGGGAACTATAAATCTTTGTCGACATAGCAGTTGCGTATGCGTGATCATGGGCAAGTGATTGCATTGCATTCATTTCATTACACTATATTGCATACACAAGACACTCATCGTATAAGTTTGTATGGGTACTCTTATAAGACAAGTTACTTTACTGTTGAGCCGATCCTCAGCTTATATGTCTGTATGGGCATTCATATAAGTTGAGTTACTTTTTGTTGTAGCTTTACCTTTTATACTACTGTAGATGATATAATTACTAGAGTGGGTTGTTTACTCATTCATTAAACTGATGATAAACATTGATATTGCTCACTCATTTACCACCTGTTTGTATTACTACAATTTTATATATATATTGTACTTATCCTTTTCTCTGCCCAGTGCCGAGGAGTCACCGGCGGAGAGGATGTGAAGCCACTTAGTCTTTATGAATAACAGTTGCTACATCTTCCTTTTTAGGAGGGAACTACGCAGATAGAGCAGCAGCACGTTATGCAGCAGGACAGGCAGGCCAGGATGACCGGGCCTGAAGGGACGGTGCCATCGCTACCATCGGTGACTGATGTGAGTTAGAGAGACTCATTTTGTACTCGTACTCTGATATTATAAAAACTTATTGATGCTTCTTTTATTTGATGTACTTTTGGACTATTTACTTATGTTTGGATTTAACTTCTGTTTTATGTTCTTGGTTGGGTTGGCAATGTTTGATATTGCTTATAGCCAGCAGGATAGAGGTAGTGCAGTATAGGTTAGATCATGTGCTAACGCTACCACAAGACGGCTTTTCTGGGAAAAAGAATCCCCTCGTGCTGCATTTTATCTTCCGTGAGGGTGGTCTTACATTAAATTTACCTGCTTTTGACTTCTCTTTTGTAGAGATTAGCAGTTATTCGCGAGTTGACTTTAGGTACTCACGTTATATTTTAAATTTACCTTCTTTTGACTTCTCTTTGGCAGAGATTAGCAAGTTTTGACGAGATCACTTCAGGTACTCAGATTATATTTTTAATTTACCATCTTTTCACTTCTCCTTTGTAGAGATTTCCAGGTGTTCGCGAGTTCAGTTCAAGTACTTGGATTATATTTTAAATTTACATGCTTTTGAATTCTCTTTTGTAGAGATTTGCAGGTGTTTGCGAGTTCACTTTAGGAACTCGCATTATATTTTAAATTTACGGACTTTTCACTTTCCCCTTTTTAGAGATTAGTTGGAGTTGTCGAGTTCAATTCAGGGTCTCGTGTTATATTTTAAATTTAACTTCTTTTGACTTCTCTTTTTTGAGATTAGCAGGTGTTCGCGAGTTCAATTCATGTACTCAATTATATTTTAAATTTACCAACTTTTGACTTCTCGTTTTCATAGATTAGCAGGTGTCTGTGAGTTCACTTCGGTTGGTCGCATTATATTTGAAATTTTCACTACTAGAAAAGTGAGTATTGGCTACACTTTTTTGGTCAGGGACTAAAAATAGTAGCTAATACACTAATATTAGCCATGATTGCAAAAATCATGGTTAAATAGTTATTTTATAACCAGGGTTAAAAATAGTGTGGCTAATACACGTGTATTAGCCATGAAAAATAATATTCATGGCTAAAACCCACAAATCAATCAAAACCCATGCGTTTATTTACCCTCCAACTCTTTCATCTCCATCTCAACCCTAGCTATCACTCCACGCCGCAGCCCCTCCCATCGCGACTCCACGAAGCATCCCTTCCCACTCGCGGCTCCACACCGCAGCCCCTCTCAATGGAATCCCTCCATTCTCGCCACACACCTCTCCCCCGAAACCCACGCTCACCAACACTCAGCAGCATAATAACAATGGACAAACGCTTGATTTGCATCAGCAGCAACAGACATATGCTTCCCCTACTCCCTGGCGGAGGTTGCTAAGGTGCGATGCATCCAGTTCAGCATCCTCAGCCCCGATGAAATCGTAATCTCTCAACTCTTCCTCTTTTTCACTTCATTTGAGAGTTCGATTTTTTGATTGGTTGTGTTTTGATGATTGCGTTGGGGATGTGGTTGATGCGGCAAATGTCGGTGCCACAGATCGAGCACGGGGAGACTATGGAGTGGGGCAAACCGAAGCCCGGCGTGCTTAGCGATCCGTGGCTGGGCACAGTAAAACATGTTTCATATATTTTCGGTTTATTTAGCAAACGTTTCCTGTCGCACCTCCTATTTTCTTGGGACAAAAAAATGTGATTGATTGACCTAGTTCATCTGCCTAAGTCACAGGTTTATAATATATAAGAATTCTCAGTGGACTTACATTTCTTTTATCAAGTGATTTTAGTAAATTTAGCAGAATGTGAGTTATAAAAGACAAAATATTACTTGTGTGAGCATGTTAACCTTCAACCATATTTTCATAATTCACGGAGTACTGTTTCATGCTGTATGCATAATTTTGATCTGTAAATGTATGGGACTAATCATCTAGATCACACTATTAGCTTTTCTGGGCATCAACATCATTAATAACTTTATCTATCTCTACTCTTTAGGGTTAGTTTTACTTGACAAATGTGGAAATTTTGAATACACACAACACAATTTGTTTAGACTATTGAATTTATGAAAAGTATTCCCCATAGAATGCAGCTAATGGGTTACCTCATTTGTTATATTTAGGACCATACCAACTGAAAAATCCTTGAAGACCACCATAAAACTTGCAAAAAAGAGTGCTCTGTTACAGTCTGAGATGTATAATAGTGAGCATGTAGCAAGACATGGTGCTCTTATTATTCTGGAAGGATTGGATCACTGCGGGAAGACCACTCAGTGTGGTAGGTTGGTCCCATTCCTTGAAGGGAGAGGTCTACCAGTAGAAGCATGGTGATTCCCTAATAGAAATACTGCCATCGGGAGAATGATTTCATCTGGTCTTATGAACAACACTCAGCTTGATGATCAAACAATCCATTTGCTTTTTAGTGCGAACAGATGGGAGAAGAGGTTTCCTTTTATTCACCTGTACCTATTACATACAATGTACGTATGTTATATTCTGACACAATATCGATCCACTATTATGTCGTGCTTCTTTTTTTGCATGAATATTATGATCTTTATTAAAAAGATGTCCTGCAGCAATTTAGGGTTTATTTGGGACAGCTCTGGCGGATTGTAAAGCTGCTGTCCGAATAGAGCTGTTTTAAAATAGATCTCTGGGGAGCAGTTTTGAAATGCTGCAGAGTGTTTGGGTGTTCTATGCAGAACTGCGCTTTGAAAAGAGATTTTCTTTTTTTAGATGTTTGGAGAAACAACTTTTGGAAGCTATTTTTTTTAAAACTAAAATATATAACTATATAAAAATAACTGATTAAAGTAGTCTTTTACATAGTTCTAGAAAATAGAAAAAAAGGTCTTCCAACATCTGGCGATTGTTTCCAATCCTTTCGATCACATGTTCGAAAATAAATTGATATGAATCAAACTTTTGATAATTTAAATCCTTTACATTTTTTAGTAAAAGATGGATCGTATTTTTACCTCCGGGCACTGTATATTTCTTCAGCAATGTTATCTCGTACTTTGGACATACGTTCTGCTCCAGTAGCATCACTCATATCGCCTTCAATATCATCCTTTGCCGCAGGGTATTCATCCTTTGATGGAACGAAAGAAGACTCATCAGTATCACAAGCATTAAACTCAGGGTCCCAGTGAGACGGATGTCTCCGAATGAAGTTATGTAAGGCCATTGTCGCTAGCACTATGGAACGTTGTTTGTTGAAGTTGTACTATGGCATTTTGCTCAAAATGTGCCACTTTTTTTTTCACACTCCAAACATTAGCTCGATCACACTGCGAAGAGATGAATGCGCCTTATTAAAATGTTCTTGCCTTCCTTGTACATGCCGACTCCCACGGGCAAAGTCTGACAAGTGATATCTTGTTTCTGGGTATGGCTTCAAATATCCCATCTTTAACGGGTATCCAACATCCACTAAGTAATATTTACCTCCATTTATTTGGTTGGTTAAACATGTAAACAATATGAAATACAAAAAAATTGAATGAATGTAAACATATTGATTAGTATACCTTGTGGGGGATGCGAAAAATGAAATATATCGTCTTCCAATGCGGGTGCGAAGATGCGACTATCATGAGCAGATCCCTCCCATCCAGTCAGGGCAAATGTCAAACACATGTTAAAATCAAATACTGCCATTACATTTTGCATCGTCGTGTCATGACATCCTATGTATCTTACTTGATCTTCTACGGGTATCCTCGCATCAACATGTGTATCGTCAATGACACCGACTAAATCCTTGAATAATGGCATGTAACGAGGATCATACCTTGTCTCAGCCGAAATATCTCTGAACTGACGGTCAATAGGATTTATAGCATCAATTGAGAGTAACAAAAGAGATCTAAGACCTTTCGAAAAATATCTACTAATTGTTTCGGTCGAGTGGTGTAAATGTTCTTTCGTTAATCTAACAGAACCTCATTGTGCTAAGATATACAATGTAATCCCTAGGACTTCTCTTGAGGACGTCCGCTGTGATCCTTGAAGTTCATAATACTAATTATAATAACAATTATTAAAATAACATACACCACACACAAACACACATCCACAAACATACACAAACACACAAATACACACACTTACACAAATACACACACACATACACAATCAAAAACACCCAATAAAAATATACACACATCCAAAATAAAAAACAATATATACACACACACACACATACACAATAAAAAATATACAAACAAATATACACATACATATACACAATCAACACAAACAAACACACATACAAAATCAAAAAAACAGACACACGTACACAAGCACAAACAAAAAAACACACACTTACACGTACACATACACAAACAATCAAACACACACACACGCCAACATCAACACCAAGAAAAATAAAAATTAACACAAACCCTAAACACACACACACACACACAAACATACACACATCCATCCCTATACACACACATTCATACACAAATCCATACACACACACACATCCATATACACACACATTCATACACAAATTCAAAACACACACACAAACACACATCCACAAAACAAACACACACACGTACATATATACACACACAAACATACAAACATACACACACACACATAAACACACACACACACACAAACACAGATCCATATACAGACACATTCATACACAAATCCATATACACACACAACACATACATCCATATACACACACATTCATACACAAATTCAATACACACACACACACATCCACAAAACACACACACAAACACACACAAACATACAATCCATCCATATACACACACAAACGTACAAAAACACACACAGACACACACACACACAAATCCATATACACACACATTCATACACAAATCCATATACACACACACAAAACACATACACAATCACACACACACATCCCTACAAAGACAAAAAAAATCAAACACATAAATCCAAACCCCAAAACCACATGATTTAAGAGGAAAAATTACCGCCGATTGAAGAGGGATGAGGAAGAGAGAGCCAGATCTCTGCTGTCCGACGAAATCTAGGGCTGGAAGCCGGGCCGACGGAAGCTAGGCCGACGGAAGCTAGGCTGAGGAGATAGCGTGAAGCCGGGCCAACAGAAGATAGGCTGGAGAAGATGACCGATGCTAGGGCTGCGGGCTACAGGCTACGGGCTGTCAGAGAAGAAGGGATGTGATGTCGTCGTTCGAGAGAAGAAGGGTTGCATGCTTTCCGAAGGAGAAGAAGGGCTACGAAGGAGAAGAAGAGCTGCAAATGAGAAGAAGGGATGCAACAGAAGGGATGCTAGGGCTACGGGATCGGGAAGGACGCGGAATCGGGGAGAAATAAAAATCGATTTCGGGAGAGCTGAATGCAGGGAGGGCCTAGCTTACGAAAAATAGCTCTCGGAGCGGCTCTTCGAACCGCGATTCCATTAAAGAGCTCTCCCAAACAGCTGCATTAATAGCTCTGGCGGCTAGGAAAGAGCTTCTCCAGCCGCCAGAGCTGTCCCAAACAGACCGTTAATTTTAGACTTTTTGGCCAGAGTAGCAACGTGCATGTATAGTTAATGGGATTACTTCTTATCCCACATTAGATATGGGGATCATTGGTTCAGGTCTTGCAGCTTGTCTTTCAAGTGTGGGCGCTGGCAGCAGGTTGAAGACCTTCTCAAATCACCTTTTCCCTCATCTGCACAGATCGGCACACACAAAAATTATCAAAACGCATGAGTCGAGCCATTAACAGCTATAGAGCATTCTTATTTTTCCTTCTATAATGCAAATGATGAGCTTTCCACTTGATTAATACTAAGTCCTACTCAAGGGATATACAACTCCATTCTTTCAATTCTCATCAGTCATATTCTTATATTAACCCGAAATCCTGTCTATACCAGGAATTTAACTTTCAAATTGTTGCATAACTTATTTTTTCACAGAACTTTCTTTAAATTATATCGATAAACATGTAGGATAAGGTAGTACTGTGGGCATATATTATATTGGTTGAATTCTTCAATTTTTGCAGGCTGCTGATGGAGAATAAGTTAAGAAATGGAACCACTATTATGGTTGACTGTTATTCATATTCTGCAGTTTCTTTTTCAGCTTCCAGAGGACTTGATGTCAACTAGTGTAAGGTAAAAATACCAGGCAACCTTGAATCACTTTGGAAAGCAGCATACTGAATAATATTTTCCTTTTCGCAGGCTCCAGAGAAGGGGTTGATAGTTCTCGATTTAGTTATTTACATGGATTTATAAGAAGAGGTACAATCATGCACGATGTTACATATTGTTTTGTTTATAAATGTCAAAATTGTATAAGCCATGGTAATCCAAAACTTCACAATTGCCACATTCATTTCCTCTAGTACAAAAGAAGCGGCATGGTTCAGCCATTTGCATTTAATTTTCTACAGAATGTACAGATTATGGTTCTTGAAATATGTTCTACTTTAAGGAGTGAGTCTGTTCACATAATCCTGTAGTTATGTTGGAAAGAAAACTTTTTTCATGAAGCTGCCAAAAGAGGAAGCTATGTAATTGAGAGGTACAAATAGCTCGACTTCCAAAAGAAAGTTGCTCACAGTTATTAGATTCTCTGTGATACAACATGGAAGGTATATTACACTATTGGGAAAAAACAAACATCTCAGCTCATTTATTTCTATCTTATGTGATGCATTCTTCTTGGCATTCTATTTTTTCAGTTGAATATATAAAAAAATGACTCCTCGTTAAAGAGTGATTTTCAAACTAGATTAGTGTTTATACGCCATTTTGTCAACTTATACTTCAGGATGAAGTATTCTTGCATTTAGCAGTCAATTATTATTAGCATTTTTATCATCACCATTGTCATATTCTTATGCTTTGAGTTATTTTAATACGTTCTAGGTTATTGATGCCAGCCTTTCAATGGAGTTGATTGAAAACCAGATTCAAGAGCTTGCACTCTAGACCATAGAATCATGTCCAAAGATTCCCCCCTATCAAGCCTCTAGATTGGTGATTAGCTATCATTTAATGTGTCAAAAGTGCAATTTTGCCAAAGTTTGTCATATGTTAGATGTTTTTTTATATTTTTATGATAACTTGTAGGGAATAATGAACAAATGTTGTTAGATTTATACCCCTGTTATTTTCTCCATAATATAATTAGAGTTTTAATTGCCTTATTTTGAATCTAGAGGTGTTCACGAATCGAATCAAGGGATATACACTTATCTTGCACGAATGTATTAATCTATTTGGACTCAATTTTCTATCAGTCAAAATGACTATTTCAATCTCAATGTGTTTTGTCCTTTCATCAAATGCAGGATATGGAACTATGTTCGTTGATGTTTGACTATCACATAATAGTTTCATGGGTTCATTTTAAGAGAATCCCACCTCAACTAGTGAATGTTTAATCCATATAACCACACATATGGCAACAACAATAGCCTTGTATTAAACTTAAACATTTTATCTTGCAATCATTGCTTATTTCTTGCACTTCTATGTGGAATTTGAAGGCTCTAACACGGTTATATAGTTTATTTGAGCTGTGAAAATTTACATTTTTATTGTAATTTATGTTTATGAAGTTGGAACTTGTTCAATTTTCTCAACGTGGTCAACAAGATAGCCCAAACACCAAATTAATATCTTCGGAACTACCCAGTTTGCACGCTGAACCTGCGGAAACCCAAGGACTAGAGGTTGCACCCAACAAAACAATGGAAGCACAAGAAGATCTTATTATGCATTCACTTCATTACAATCCGAGGCATACATAGCGAGACATGATTTCGCTAGTATTACAGCTGTAAACAGAAAGGAACAAAACACAAGCCGGGCGGACAGCACTCCAGTCCGCCGAGACCGCGAGGTCGCCGAGACCGCCGAGACCGCTGAGCTCGCCCAAGCTATGCTGCAAACCGCCGAATACCACGGAGTCCGCCGAGACCGCGAGGCCGCGCGGACAGACCGTTATTCGCCTCCTGCTGAACCCGAACTGAGGAACTCCCCTACCCGCCTGAAGCCGGCGGACAGGTTATTGAAGCTGGGAAAGTTGAAACAGAACTGACAAGCCGCAGAGCGACCTCCTGCTGAGTCCGCAGAGACCGCACACTTCCAAGCACTGACCAAAGTCACAGCCAAGCTCCTGGCTCCTTGAAGTTATCCGCGCGACCTGCACACAGCAAACCGTCAGCCTGAAACAATCCGCACGGACTGACAAACACAGACCGCAGCACTCGCCCAACCCAATTTACTGTTCACTCACGTTACTTCTGGTTACTGTAGATGTGCCAGGGGGGGTCCTATTTATAGGCCAGGTGAGGAGTGTGGTCACCGCCCATGAGATAGCGACACCGCCCCAGCCCGCGCGAACACAAAACGACTGTCCGCTCAGTCCGCGAGGACTTGGCCAGTCACCAAGGGAAACCGCCAGGAGCAAGGCAACCAATGACGAACCCTCTCCAGTCCGCTCAAGCTAAGCGGACAAGGCACCAGCCCGCAAAGCTCCAACTGTTTCAGGACAGCACCCTCTTCAATGGCAGTCCGCACCAACCCGAGGCAGTCCGCAAGACTCACACCTCAATCCGCCACAAGTCCACGACCAAAGGCAAACAGCAACAGTCCGCCCGGTCACAGCGGACTTGGCGGATACGGCGGACACCATGAACTTGACACCAAGTGTGACCAAGTCCAAAACCATCAAGGGCCAGTGCGAGCATGGCGGACACAAAGTCCCGTCCGCCAAACACCCTAGCACAGACCACAACCAGTCCGCGAGCTCCTCGCACTTGTCCAATGCAGTAGCACCAAGCCGGACTCCAAACATCAGTCCGCCAACCGGTCTCCACAGCAAGACCTGCTGTAACACCTGAGCTCGACAAGGCCTCAGCCAAGCTCAAGGCCCAGTCCGCAACAGCCCCAACCACGGACACACCAGTCCGCAAGGCTTCCCGCGAACTCGAACCAACCCGCCAACAGCACAAACTTGCACCCGCGACCACTGAGCAATGCACCAGTCCGCAAGCCTCTCTATCCGCAGATACCAGGCCGCACCAAACCGCAGACACCATGCAACAACCCGCTCAGAACACAGCCGGCTTCCACCAGACTTTTCACCAGGCCGCAACCTCAGTCCGCCCAGTCCGCCCAGTCCGCCAAAGCTGTCCGCACAGGCCGCGCGGCCTGTCCCGTCACACACTTCCACTTCACAAATTTCAACACTCCCCCTTGAAGTGAGAAGTGGTGACCAAGCCCAGCAAGCTGCGCAAGCGTTCAAAGGGCCCCTTCGACAGCGGCTTCGTGAAGATGTCAGCAAGATTATCTTCACTCCGAACATGCCCGACCAGCAGAGACCCCTCCAACACCTTCTCCCTGATGAAGTGGTGATCAATCTCTATATGCTTGGTCCTGGCGTGACACACTGGATTGTTTACCAGTTTGAGAGCACTCTCATTGTCACCCCGGAGTAAAGTAGGCCCTTGCACTTCTTCATGAACATCCTCTATGAGTCTCCTCAACCAAACGGCTTCCCGAGCAGCCAAGGCCGAAGCCTTATACTCCGCCTCCGTGGTTGAAACCGACACCGAGTCCTGCTTCTTGCTACACCATGAGATGCTAGCTGAACCGCAAGTGAACACATAACCAGAAGTAGACCTTCGATCATCCGAATCACCGCCATAGTCAGCATCCGTGTACCCGAGCAACGCAAACTCTGCATCCCTTCCATAGAGAAGTCCCATCTCAGAAGTCATCTTGACATACTTCAGAATTCCCTTCGCCGCCACTAGATGAGATTGCCTTGGTTCAGCCATATACCGACTTACTCGGCCAACAGCATAAGCTATATCCGGCCTTGTAATTGTCAGATAAATCAAGCTCCCAACAAGAGCCCTGAACACCAAGGGATCATTAAGCACCCTTCCCTCATCTCGTCGAAGCTTCAGCCCAGATTCCAGTGGAGTAGAGCACTTCTTCCCTTCGCCCATGCCAAACCGCTTCACAATACGATCAGCATACCCTTTCTGGCTAATGAGAATCCCGCACTCCTTCCTCTCCACTTCCAGACCAAGAAAGTGATGCAACTCTCCCAAGTCTTTCATCTCGAAGCGTATAGCAAGCTCTCCCCTGAGCCTTGCTACTTCCTCCTCCGAGTTCCCTGTGATGATCATATCATCCACATACAGCAGGACCAAGACTCTTAGCTCTCCCTTCTTCTTGACGAACAAGCTAGAATCCGAGTTAGAAGCCAGGTATCCACAGAACTGCAGGTACTCTGCAATCTTCCCATACCACGCTCGAGGAGCTTGCTTCAACCCATAGAGAGCCTTCCTGAGTTTGCAGACATAGTCCGGATGCTTCTCAGAGACGAAACCAAGCGGCTGATCCATGAAGATGTCCTTGTCAATCTCTCCGTAAAGAAAGGCATTCTTCACATCGAGTTGCCACAACCTCCATCCCTTGCAAGCAGCCAAGGCGATCACCACTCTTACAGACGTCATCTTCGCAACTGGACTGAATGTCTCCTCATAGTCTTCTCCATACTGCTGTGAGAATCCTCTAGCGACCAGGCGAGCCTTGAACCGATCAATGCTCCCATCAGCCTTCTTCTTCAACTTATACACCCACTTGCAAGTAACCGGAGTAATGCCATCAACCTTGGGCACAAGGTCCCAGGTTTCATTCTTCTTCAGAGCATCAATCTCTTCCTTCATGGCACCTTCCCACTCCTTCACTCCAGTGGCCTCGTTGAAGCTTGCAGGCTCTCGCTCATCCAGAGGACCAGCAAAGAAACAGGAGACAAAGCTCACTGCATTCCCATCACAGTACCGAGCCGGTGGCTTAACCACCCTCTTCGATCTCCGAAGACACGGCTCCTTGCTCACGGCTTCCGTTGCTTCTTCATGCTCCACTCCTACCTGGGGCAAGCATTGAGCAGTGCTCCCCCTGCTTCCTGAGCCAGAAGGCTCAGCCTCGGAGTTCGAAGCAACAGGAGCTGCTGGTGAAACAACAAGCTCCTCTTCCAAGCCTTCAGCAGCCTCCACCGGTGCTTCCTCAACCTTGCTACTTCCGGTAGGCTCCACCGAGCCACCTCCATATGACGTCAGCTCGTCAAAGACAACGTCTCTTGACACCACGAACTTCTTCGTCACAGGGTCCATGCACTTCCATCCCTTCTTCCGCTCATCATAGCCAACAAAGACAAGTTTCCTTGCCTTCGCATCCAGCTTTGTCCGTGAAGCATCCGGGACATGCACGTAGCAAGTTGAACCGAACACCCGAAGGTGTCCAACACTCGGCTTCTCCTTCAGCAACAGCTCAATGGGCGTCTTCATGTTGATAGGGCTGAGTGGCATCCGGTTGATAACATATGCAGCACAAGACATTCCCTCCGCCCAAAAGGACCTCGGGATATCTTTCGCATGCAGCCAGCATTTGCAGGTTTCCGTCAAATGATGGATCTTCCGCTCCGCTACCCCATTTTGTTGTGGAGTGTGAGCACATGTAAGCTCCCGTTGGATCCCGTGCTTCCTGCAGAAGTTAGAAAACTCGGAAGAGACAAACTCTCCCCCGTTATCAGTTCGAAACTTCTTAATCCGCAAGCCAAGCCGGCCTTCTACCAACTCCTTGAACTCCACGAACAAACGGAAGGCATCCGACTTCTCCTTTAAGAAGTACACCCAAGTATACCTTGAGTAGTCATCAACCAAGACAAGCATGTATTTGCTTCCACCAAGGCTGGCAGTAACAGTCGGTCCCATCAGGTCGCCATGAATACACTCCAATGGTTTCTTGCTCCTTGTTTGAGATTTATCAAACGGAAGGCGATGTGCCTTACCGTATTGACAGCCCGCACAAACATGCCCATCACCAAAGGAGGACAACATCGGCAACCCCCTCACCAGACTTCTACTCGCCATTGCCTTCAGCTTGTCCATGCCAACATGCCCCAGCCTCTCATGCCAGATAGCCGCACTATCATTGGCCCTCATCTTATCAACATAGGCACTGGTGGAAAGAACAAACAAGTTCTTCACCCTCCTCCCAACATGAGCAACATCAGCCTTTACCGCTGATACGTTGCGAAGGAACCTCACGTCTGTTGGCCCAAACAGAACGTGATACCCAGCGTCCACCGCGTTGGTCACCGAGAAGAGGTTCTTCTTCATGCCCGGCACGTGATACACACTCCTTAACGTGAGTGGCCCCTGATCACTACCCAAAGACACGACCCCCTCCTTCTCTACTGCATAAACAGTATTATCAGCAGTGATAATAGCTTCATTACCTGAGTAAGCCTGCATGGAGGTGAACTTCGACTTGTCTCCGGTGAGGTGATGACCACACCCGGAGTCGACGATCCACTCGCTGTTGAAGTCCTCAGCAGATAAGGCCCGGACACAAGTGCCCGTCATGAAAGCTCCTCCCCATTCTGCTTCTTCACTTCGTGAGCAAGCTTCCTCCTTTCCCGCAGCATGCCCAGGCTGCAGTTTGACCTTGCAGTCCCGCTTGAAGTGCCCTCGCTGATGACACCGGTAGCACTTCAGATTCTTCTTCCAGTCCTTAGGAGCATTGCTCCTCTCCGGCGGATATGAAGTTGAAGTCTCCTTCTCAACAGCGGCCTGCACCTTCTTCTTCTTCTTCCCTTCCCATCCCTTCTTCTTGCCTGAGAAGAGAGCCTCGCTGCCTTCCTGATTCAGATTCACTCCAGCCATCTGCCTTGCTAAGCTCTCCTGCGAGGCAAGCAGATTCTCCAGCTCCAGCAGAGACGGCTGAGTAGCCCACCCTTGAACAGACGTAACAAAGGCCACATACTCCTTCCGCAAGCCGCGGAAAATGTGCCTTTTCATCTTTGCCTCAGAGATAGGCTCATCAGGATCCAGCGCCGACAGCTCAGCACACAAGCTCTTCATCTTTAAGAAGTACCTGGAGATGGAAAGGTCTCCCTGAGTTGCCCTGGCCAACTCATTCTCCAGGAACTGAAGCCGCGCCACATTCTTCCTATTGAACAACTCATCAATGGTCGTCCAAATATCAGCAGCCGACTCACATCCAATGATGTGATCAAACAGTTCCGGAGAGACAGCTCTTTTCAGAACGAACTCTGCCTTAGCATTAGTTCTTCTCCAGAGCCTCACCTGTTCAGCAGTACCGAAAGCAGCAGTTACTTCCTGTCTGTCATCTCCACCGACAACTTCCCACAGCTCCTCGCCCAGAAGGTAACTCTTCATGCACGACTTCCACTTTTTATAGTTAGTCGGCGTTAAGAGTTCAATGCCCAGACCTCTTGCTAAGCTTCCTTCCATTGCAATCACCTGTTGGTACCCTTCAGCAGCTCCGAGCAACAACACAGGTTGATCACCACTCAATCACTGAGTAACAACACTGGCTGACCTCCGCTCACGCAACTGAACCTCCGCAACCTCAGTAACCTCGCTCTGATACCATGTTCAATTTTCTCAACGTGGTCAGCAAGATAGCCCAAACACCAAATTAATATCTTCGGAACTACCCAGTTTGCACGCTGAACCTGCGGAAACCCAAGGACTAGAGGTTTCACCCAACAAAACAATGGAAGCACAAGAAGATCTTATTATGCATTCACTTCATTACAATCCGAGGCATACATAGCGAGACATGATTTCGCTAGTATTACAGCTGTAAACAGAAAGGAACAAAACACAAGCCGGGCGGACAGCACTCCAGTCCGCCGAGACCGCGAGGTCGCCGAGACCGCCGAGACCGCTGAGCTCGCCCAAGCTATGCTGCAAACCGCCGAATACCACGGAGTCCGCCGAGACCGCGAGGCCGCGCGGACAGACCGTTATTCGCCTCCTGCTGAACCCGAACTGAGGAACTCCCCTACCCGCCTGAAGCCGGCGGACAGGTTATTGAAGCTGGGAAAGTTGAAACAGAACTGACAAGCCGCAGAGCGACCTCCTGCTGAGTCCGCAGAGACCGCACACTTCCAAGCACTGACCGAAGTCACAGCCAAGCTCCTGGCTTCTTGAAGTTATCCGCGCGACCTGCACACAGCAAACCGTCAGCCTGAAACAATCCGCACGGACTGACAAACACAGACCGCAGCACTCGCCCAACCCAATTTACTGTTCACTCACGTTACTTCTGGTTACTGTAGATGTGCCAGGGGGGTCCTATTTATAGGCCAGGTGAGGAGTGTGGTCACCGCCCATGAGATAGCGACACCGCCCCAGCCCGCGCGAACACAAAACGACTGTCCGCTCAGTCCGCGAGGACTTGGCCAGTCACCAAGGGAAACCGCCAGGAGCAAGGCAACCAATGACGAACCCTCTCCAGTCCGCTCAAGCTAAGCGGACAAGGCACCAGCCCGCAAAGCTCCAACTGTTTCAGGACAGCACCCTCTTCAATGGCAGTCCGCACCAACCCGAGGCAGTCCGCAAGACTCACACCTCAATCCGCCACAAGTCCACGACCAAAGGCAAACAGCAACAGTCCGCCCGGTCACAGCGGACTTGGCGGATACGGCGGACACCATGAACTTGACACCAAGTGTGACCAAGTCCAAAACCATCAAGGGCCAGTGCGAGCATGGCGGACACAAAGTCCCGTCCGCCAAACACCCTAGCACAGACCACAACCAGTCCGCGAGCTCCTCGCACTTGTCCAATGCAGTAGCACCAAGCCGGACTCCAAACATCAGTCCGCCAACCGGTCTCCACAGCAAGACCTGCTGTAACACCTGAGCTCGACAAGGCCTCAGCCAAGCTCAAGGCCCAGTCCGCAACAGCCCCAACCACGGACACACCAGTCCGCAAGGCTTCCCGCGAACTCGAACCAACCCGCCAACAGCACAAACTTGCACCCGCGACCACTGAGCAATGCACCAGTCCGCAAGCCTCTCTATCCGCAGATACCAGGCCGCACCAAACCGCGGACACCATGCAATAACCCGCTCAGAACACAGCCGGCTTCCACCAGACTTTTCACCAGGCCGCAGCCTCAGTCCGCCCAGTCCGCCCAGTCCGCCAAAGCTGTCCGCACAGGCCGCGCGGCCTGTCCCGTCACCCACTTCCACTTCACAAATTTCAACAGAACTATGACTGCAGAATGATTTATTCACGACTGATTTTGATTTTGGTTTTTGATCTTTTGTTTTCCATCTAATGTTTGGTATTGTTTGCACTTAAGTGTTCTAATAGAGAACACCACTACAGGAGGTGTTGATATGGATTTCCTTTTGGTGATCCAAGGTTGCAATTACACCTCGCTCGCTATTCTATAATTTTAGAAATTTTTATTGTATTTTTTTCTGTCCAATTTGAGGGTTTGGACAGTCATTATTAATGGACGCTCATAGTTGTTCATAATGGATGTCATTGAGTTCATTTTTAGTGTCCAAATGGATGCACATGTCTAGCATTACAGTATTTTGAATGTGTTTTTTTAAAAAACATAAATTAATATTTGTCACGGCTTGTAACTGTGGCAAATAGTTTTTAAAAAATGATGAGGTCATTTTAGCCATGGTTCAATACCGTGGCTAATAGTTGGCTTATTTTCCACGACAATTTTCCTCATGGCTAATACTATTTGCTACGGCCAATTCGTGGCTTAAACTTTTTAGCCACGCCGACTTTAGCCATAGAGTTTTCTCATAGCTAGACCTTTGTTAAAGCTTTTTTGCCACGGTTTAGACTTTTTGTCAGGTCAATTTGCCTTGGCCAAAAGACTGTTTTCTAGTAATTTCCTAATTTTCACTTCTCCTTTGAAGAGATTAGTATGTGTTTGTGAGTTCAATTCAGGTAATTGCATTATAATAAAAAAATTATCCGCTTTTAACTACTCTTTTGCAGAGTGTAGCAGGTTTTCGCTAGTTCACATCAAGTAGTCGCGTTATATTTAAAATTTATCTTCATTTGAGTTCTTTTTAGCATGGATTAGCATGTGTATACGAGTTCACTTCAGGTACTCGGTTTTTTTTTTAATTTACCTACTTTTGACTTCTCCTCTATAGAGATTACCAAGTGTTCATGAGTTCACTTCAGGTACTCGCATTATATTTTAAATTTACTTGCTTTTGACATCTCTTTTATAGAGAGCAGTAGGTGTTCATGAGTTAACTTCATGTACTCGCATTATATTTTAAATTTACCTGATTTTCACTTCTCCTTTGCAGATATTAGGAGGTTTTCATGAGTTCAATTAATGTACTCGTGTTATATTTTAAATTTATCTGCTTTTGACTTCTCCTTTGTAGAGATTAGGAGGTGTTCGTGAGTTCAATTCAGGTACTCTTGTTATATTTTAAATTTATCCGATTTTGACTTCTCTTTTGCAGAGATTAGAAGGTGTTTGCGAGTTCACATTAGGTACTTGCGTTGTGTTTTAAATTTACCTTTTTTGATTTCTCCTTTGCATAGATTAGCAGGTATTCACATGTTCACTTCTATTATTCACGTTATATTTTAAATTTACATGCTTTTGACTTCTCTTTTGCAAGGATTAGCAGGTATTGGCATGTTCAGTTTAGCTATTCGGGTTAAAGTTACCTCCTTTTGACTTCTCTTTGGTAAAGATTAGTAAGTGTTTGCGAGTTCACTTCTGGTACTAGCGTTATATTTTAAATTTACATACTTTTGACTTCTCCTTTGGAGAGATTAGCAGGAGTTCTCGAGTTCACTTCATGAACCCGTGTTATAATTTAAATTTACAAGCTTTTGACTTCACTTTTACAGAGATTAGTAGGTGTTTGCGGGTTCACTTCAGGTACTCGGGTTATATTTTAAAGTTACCTACATTTCACTTCTCCTTTGCATAGATTAATATGTGTTCGCTAGTTCAATTCTGCTACTCATATTATATTTTAAATTTACTCACTTTTGACTTCTCTTTTGTATAGATTAGAAGGAGTTTGAGAGTTCACTTTAGGTAGTCGCATTATACTTTAAATTTACCTTCTTTTGACATCTCTTTGACATGATTAGTAGGTGTATGCGAGTTCACTATAGGTACTCGCATTATATATTAAAATTACCTGCTTTTATCTTCTCTTTTGCATAGATAAGTAGGTGTTCGTGGGTTCACTTTAGGTACTCAAATAATATTTTAAATTTACCTACATTTGACGTCTCCTTTACAGAGACAAACAAGTGTTTGCAAGTTCAATTCAGGTACTCGAGTAATATTTTAAATTTACCTTCTTTTGAGTTATCTTTTACAGAGATTACCTGGTGTTTGTGTGTAACAGCCCAAAGTTCGGAAACAGGCATTTTTGGGTGACACGGCCTGGCACACGGGAGTGTCCTAGGGCGTGTCAGTTGACACGGCCTGCGACACAGGCATGTCGCAGGGCGTGTCGAGGTTGTGTCGACGATCGGCCGTTGTCTCGACGATTTTTGCTCTCGGCGATGCGCCGAGAGGAGGCACACGGCCCAGGACACGGGCGTGTCCAAGGCCGTGTCGTATGCTCGACGAGTTTTATTCGACGATCGTCGAGTGTCGAGACGTGAGTGTCGAGAGATTGAACACGGCCTGTGACACGGGCGTGTCACAGGGCGTGTCAAATTAGGCGACGAACTCTGCCCGCCGAAGGATTTCAACAGGGCGTGTCTTTGTACCGTGTCTGGGCACACGGCCTGGGACACGGGCGTGTCACAGGCCGTGTGAAGTCTCGGGATGATTTGGGATTTTTTTTCACCAAGGTACATGGCCGCAGA
The DNA here is from genome assembly GCA_039583875.1 of Platanthera guangdongensis. Taxonomy (NCBI): domain Eukaryota; kingdom Viridiplantae; phylum Streptophyta; class Magnoliopsida; order Asparagales; family Orchidaceae; genus Platanthera; species Platanthera guangdongensis. Next base: position 144,708,729 of record CM077166.1, read on the forward strand.
CATGGGCGTGTATGAAGGCGTGTTGGTGACACGGCCCATGACACGGGCGTCTCCCATGGGCGTGTCACTGGTTTGGATAAGTCGGTTGACCACCGCTTGAGGCACACGACCTGGCACACGACCGTGTTCGAGGCCGTGTCGGGTCAAAAAATGTGTTTTTGGCAGAATCGTGGCCGTCCATTCCTTCAGTCTAGATCCAAGGGCTGAAGCTTCTTCTTCTTTTTCCTTAAGGGCCGAAATCAGAGAAAGACTTCTCATTTCTTTGGCCTTGAACTTTCTTCAAGTGAAGAGAGAAAGAGAGAGAAAGGAGGAGGAAGAAGGAAAGGGGGCTGCTGCTGGTGGTGCTGCGGTTTACCGACGAGAGATCCGAAGCCAGCGTTGCGGAAGAGACGATCTTGCGAGTCTTGCAAGCTAGCTTTGAGGCCATGGCACCGAAGCGGTCGTCAAGGGTAACGACTTTTCTTCCTAGCCATGTGAAGGCTTCCTTTTTGGCATATTTTGTGATTTCCCCCACCAAGAGGTGGCTGGTTTTGGAAATCTTTGGGTGGATGCTTGGAATCCCCTTTGTTAGCATATAGATCCAGAAATGGAGTACGGAATAGGCATGCTTTGTGAAGCCCATCTGGACAGGTTAGTCTGGATTGGTGATGTTGCATACGAACCGGAGAAGACTCCGTGATAAACGTGTAGTGTAAGGAGTCTATGGGTTATGCCTGCGAAAAGGAGTAGCAGGAAGTACTGGGGTGGTAGCCCAGGAAAATAGCCATGGGATGTTTTTGGGTCCAACCTGTGATTGAGGCACAGGAAGTACTGGTGGGACCAGGAAAGGCCCTTTTGTGATGTTTGATGTCATAGGTTGTCCACCTGTGAAGCGAGTCACAGGAAGTACTGGTGTGCCCAGGAAAGACCCCTGACATTTGTGCTTGTGCGGTGTCCACCTGTGGAGAGAGTCACAGGAAGTACTGGTGTGCCCAGGAAAGACCCGCTGTTGCTGTGAGGTAATGGGTATAGAGAAATACCCAGGCTTGAATGCCAAGAATAGGATTGGTGAGACCGACCCGCGCCTTTGATATAGCCATGAGTACGCCGTACTCGGAGAAGGCAAGGCGATTTGAGCAACGGGGGGGTGGAGGATCCGACCTGCGCTATGTCTGTCTGACGTGAGACCAAAAAGTGCGGTCTATTGGAGCGCATAGCAAGAGTCTTCGGCCTGCGCGCCATGACACAATGGGGGGCTACGGGCCATCCCGATGTCCGAAGACTAACTCCGGCTGCACGCCATGGAGTAAATGCTCAAGAGATTTACTGTTGGGTGATAACCCTGATACGGTGGTGGGCAAGAGGTTGCCAGAACACCAAGAATGTGCCCTGAGTGCACGGACCGTTGGGCCGGGCGGCGAACGGTTGTGATGGCTTGTGTGCGTGAAAGCACATTTTGATGATATAGCTTGCCATACTTGTGATCTTCTAATATGCCTGCAGGGAAGATTACCGCTGCCCCGAGAGAAGGGGTAGGGTCGTTATAATTTGGTCAGCTGAACGCTGACCGTTGCTTTTGTTTGCCACCGGTGGGTGGATTGTCCCTTTCCAGGTGCTGGAGAGCCGAGCGGATCGCATAGAGGCTGATGTTCCTGCTGGTGTTGCTGCTGCTGTTAGCCCTCGAAGGCTAAATATGTTCTTTTGCGTGTTTTCTTTTATTGTGGCCGGCCTGCGCGCCAAGCTGTTTTAGGCCACTGTGTGAAAGCCATGTAAGGCCATAAGGCCAACTCTTTTGACTTGTTGTAAGACATTCCTATATATATATAAAATGTGGAGTTTTATATTTGGACATTCATGAGGAGTTCAAGTAGTTTAGGCTTCCGCTAGAATGCTTGTGATAGGTGCGACGCGCTACTCTGATATCATCCTGTACCTTCACCGACTGTTTTGTGGTATATCCTGTGGGGCCCCGGCCGGACCTTCTAGAATATACCATATGAACGGATGGGGTTGTTACATTTTTGGTATCGGTTGTCTTGGTCGTTCCCTCTCGAAGTCGTGGCCGCCTTCTTTTGTGGGGTGGCGAGCACGTGTTTGTGCACACCAAAGTCTACGAATGAACTCCTGAATGTCCATGATAGGAATGCATATTTGTGTGTTTGAGGAACCTGTGTGTTCTTCTTTTGTGTTGATTGCTTGGGTACAACCGCTAATGTGTGTGTCTTGTCCACCTTTAGGTGACACGAAGTGGAGCTGGGCCGTCTGAGCCCCAGCATTCTGATGAAAGTACGGCACCAGCTGCGGTGCCTACACCTCCACCGTCTGCGGAACATGTGCGTTTGGTTGCGGAGGCCTTATTTATCATGATCCAAGGCCAGCCACTTAGGCAGGAGCAAGCGGCTGTGAGGCCCGAACAGGTGGCGGCAAGGCCGGAACCTGTCATGGATGTGGTTCCTCGAGCGGCTGAGAAGCAGCTAACGCGGTTTATGAGCTTCCATCCGCCTACGTTCTCGGGAGTGGGAACCCCGACGCAGGCTGAGGATTGGTTATCGCGCGTCAAGCGAGTGATGACGGCGATAGGAACGACGGAGCATCAGAAAGTTACCTTAGCCACCTTCTTGCTTGAAGGAGAAGCGCGTTTATGGTGGGATGAGATGGAGTTGCATCATTTGGCGGGTCGTCCGTTAACCCAAGTATCGATGGAAGAATTCTCCCGGCTCTTCCTAGCGAAGCACCTTCCTGTGGCTCAACAGATAGCCATGGAAAATGAATTCCAACGGTTAACTCAAGGTGATGGCAGTGTTGACGCGTACCTGCATGAATTTACTCGCTTGGGGCGGTATGTGGGTTTGATTTTTGCTGATGAGCAGAGGAAGATGAATCGGTTCTATGAAGGACTGAGGGACGAGCTGAGATTCCTTGTGTCCAGTTCTGTGAACCAAGGTTTCCAAGCGTTGGTTGACACCGCGACCGCGTTGGAAAAGGACATGAAAAGGGTGCAAGGGAAGAGAGCGTTGGTGATGACGCAACCGGAGTGGAAGGCGCCCCGATCAGGAAAACCATTTTATAAGACGAGATGGGGTAAGAAGTCCAAGCCTAGTGGACAAGCTCCTTCATCAGTTGCAACGGGAGCAACATCAGGGGCGACCTCCAAGCCAGACACTCGTACCTGCTTCAATTGTGGCCGGATGGGACATATTGCGCGAGATTGTCGGATGCCGCCAAAGAGTGAAAAGAAGGCGGGAGCATCTTATGCGGAAAAAGGAAAGGCGGTGGTGGATTCTTCTGCCTCGCAGGCGCAACCCCGGGTCTACAATCTTGGCCTGCAAGAGGCCATCAAGCAGAGTGACGTTGTCACAGGTATGAGTTTAGTTTTGTTTATGCTATTGTTTGTATGCTTAGACTAGTACTTCTATGTTTGTGGTTTGTGTGTGTGTGATATGTTTGTCCTAGGCTTTGTGATGATTCGGGACACGCTGGCGCGAGCACTGTTTGATACAGGTGCATCGCATTCATTTCTGTCTCGTGAGTTTCTTACGTGGCTTGGGATACCCAGTCGTCCAAAGGCAGATAGCGTCAGAGTGGTGTTGCCGAATAGTTGTTGGATGCTTGCGGATCAAGCTTGCGATGTGGCGGTTCAGTTCGGAAGTCGGGATTTTTGTTTAACCGCACTTGTTTTGCCAATATCGGAATTCGATGTGATTTTTGGGATGGATTGGCTTGCGGAGCAACATGCTATGATTGATTGCCAGTCCAAAGAAATCACGTTGGGCCAAAATACCGAACAGAAGACCAAGTTCGCGGGTATGCGAGGAGTGGGCGGGACGTTGATGTCTGCACTCCACGTAGTCAAAGCTGTTCGGAAGGGTGCGGAGTGTTACTTTGCACTAATTCAGGCTATTGAGCCTAAGGCCACTTTGTGCGAGGTTTCGATTGTGGCAGACTTTACAGATGTGTTTCCCGCGGATCTCCCTGGGCTACCACCCCAGCGGGAGATTGACTTCACGATCGAGTTGGTGCCAGGTGCGAAACCTGTGGCCCGCTCGCCATATCGCGTTGCGCCTAAAGAGATGGCTGAGTTGAAGGTTCAACTACAAGAAATGCTAGAGCAAGGTTATATCCGCCCAAGTATGTCACCTTGGAGCGCGCCTGTGCTTTTTGTAAAGAAGAAAGATGGTGGGTTACGGTTGTGTATCGATTACCGTGAATTGAATAAGCTGACCGAGAAGAATAAGTATCCTATACCTCGGATTGATGAGTTATTCGATCAGCTAGTGGGCTCGACCGTCTATTCGAAGTTGGACCTGAAGTCTGGTTATTACCAGTTAAGAATTTGGGAAGGTGACATTCCCAAAACCGCATTTGGAATGCGTTATGGGCACTATGAGTTCACAGTCATGCCCTTTGGATTGTGCAATGCGCCTTCGGTGTTTATGGATCTGATGCACCGTATTTTTCGTGAGTACCTGGATCTGTTTGTGATAGTGTTTATTGATGATATCCTGGTATACTCGAAGTCCAAAGCTGAGCATGAGATTCACTTGCAGTTGGTGTTGAATACGTTGAGGCAAAATCAGTTATATGCCAAGTTCTCGAAGTGCGAGTTTTGGCTATCGTCAGTGGCATTTTTGGGCCATGTGGTGAGTGGAGCGGGCATTGCTGTGGATCCAGCGAAAATAAGAGTCATACAAGATTGGCCAATGTTGTCTTCCGTGGCCAAAGTCAGGAGTTTCCTTGGACTTGCGGGCTACTATAGAAGATTTGTGGAGAATTTCTCGCGGATCACTTTGCCGCTAACCACACTGACGCGAAAAGATCAGAAGTTCGTTTGGACGCCAGAGTGTGTACGAGCTTTTGAAGAGCTGAAGGTTCGGTTGACCACGACACCAGTGTTGTCTTCGCCATGTGGAACTGATGGATTTGTGATTTATAGTGATGCCTCAGGGAGCGGCTTAGGCTGCGTTCTTTTGCAGAACGGAAAGGTGATTGCTTATGGCTCACGCCAACTGAAGGTGCACGAGCGAAACTATCCCGTCCATGATTTGGAATTAGCGGCGGTGATTTTTGCACTCAAGTTGTGGCGACACTACCTTTATGGAGTGAAGGTGGAGATCTATACCGATCATAAGAGCCTAAAGTATCTGTTAGAGCAGAAAGACTTGAATATGCGACAATGAAGGTGGTTGAAGTTCCTTGGGGACTACACTTTTGAGATTCACTATACACCCGGGAAGGGGAATGTTGTCGCGGATGCCTTGAGTCGGCGAGTTCCGGTTAGAGCAAATTGGTTACAAAGGCATGATGAACGTCTTATCCAGGAGTTGGAGGCATTGGAGATCTATTGTGTTGACAAGAATTCCACTGCCATTGCATGTTTGAACTGGACTGAGGTGCAATGTGACCTTGCAGACCGAGTTCGACGGGCAATGGAGTTGGATGACGATCTCTTACGCTATGTGAATGAAGGGCCAGAAGGCAAATTCACCTGGAATGACGGTCTTTTGCGAAAAGAGGGCCGGTTGTGCGTCCCAAATGTGGGGAAGCTGAGGGAAGAACTGATGTATGAAGCGCATTATACCAAGTATTCCATTCACCCCGGGAGCACAAAGATGTTCAATGATATGAAGAAGCTTTTCTGGTGGCCAGGGCTCAAGAAAGATGTTGCCCTTTATGTCTCTAAATGCCAAACATGTGCGATGGTGAAGGCGGAATGTCAAAAGCCGGGCGGTTATTTGAAGTCACTGCCGATCCCAGTGTGGAAATTTGATGATATTTCCATGGATTTTGTGCATGGGTTGCCAAGATCGCAGCGAGGAAATGATTCCATTTGGGTGATAGTTGACCGACTAACAAAAGTAGCACATTTTCTCCCGAACAGGCGGGATGATTCGGTTGAAAGTTTGGCAAAGTTATATGTTGACCAGATTGTGCGTCTTCACGGTGTTCCTCGGAGCATCGTAAGTGATCGAGATGGGCGATTCACGTCAAATGATTGGAGGCTAGTTCACCGACTGTTGGGCACGAAGTTGACTTTCAGTACGGCCTTTCATCCCCAAACGGATGGACAAACTGAACGTACCAACAGAACAATGGAGGACATGCTCCGAATGTGCGCCCTTGATTTCGGAAAGAGATGGGAAGATCATCTCTATATGGTCGAGTTTGCGTATAATAACAGCTACCAGGCAAGCATTGGGATGGCACCATATGAAGCCCTATATGGAAGGAAGTGTCGTACTCCCTTGGCTTGGGTAGAAGCGGGTGAAGCCCGGGTTGTTAAACCAAATGAGGTGGATGAAGCAAACTCAACCATTCGGACGATTCGAGAGAGATTGCTTATTGCTCAATATCGACAAGCGAAGTACTACAACGCCAAGCACCGGAATGTAGAATTTGTGGTTGGCGATTGGGTCTACTTGAAGATCAAGCCATTCAAAGGTGTCTCCAGGATTCGACGATTGAAAAAGTTGAGTCCCAAATATTTGGGTCCGTTTGAAGTGGTTGAGCGAGTTGGCGAAGCGGCTTATCGGCTAGCTCTGTCGACGGACTTGGGTGGGTTACATGATGTCTTTCACATCTCGGTGCTTCGGAAGGCTGTGAAAGATCCAACTCAAGTGATCGCGGATGATCGTGTGTCGGTGGAGTATGGGCTAACAACAAAAGTTAGACCCATTCAGATCGAAGATCGAGCCGAAAAACAGTTGCGGAACAAGACGGTCGGTATGGTAAAAGTCCGGTGGGACAACTGCGGCCGTGAAGAACTGACATGGGAGCGCGAGCAGACCATGCGAGAAGAGTTCCCTGAGCTGTTTTTGTAATCTGTAGCGAGAATGTTGTAACATCAAATTGTTCTTATGTTGTAACATTTTTCTTGCTGGTTTCTGTTGCTTTCCTGTCTCTAAATTTCGAGGACGAAATTTCTTGTAGGAGGGGAGGATTGTAACAGCCCAAAGTTCGGAAACAGGCATTTTTGGGTGACACGGCCTGGCACACGGGCGTGTCCTAGGGCGTGTCAGTTGACACGGCCTGCGACACGGGCGTGTCGCAGGGCGTGTCGAGGTTGTGTCGACGATCGGCCGTTGTCTCGACGATTTTTGCTCTCGGCGATGCGCCGAGAGGAGGCACACGGCCCAGGACACGGGCGTGTCCAAGGCCGTGTCGCATGCTCGACGAGTTTTATTCGACGATCGTCGAGTGTCGAGACGTGAGTGTCGAGAGATTGAACACGGCCTGTGACATGGGTGTGTCACAGAGTGTGTCAAATTAGGCGACGAACTCTGCCCGCCAAAAGATTTCGACAGGGCGTGTCTTTGTACCGTGTCTGGGCACACGGCCTGGGACACGGGCATGTCACAGGCCGTGTGATGTCTCGGGATGATTTGGGATTTTTTTCACCAAGGTACACGGCCGCAGACATGGGCGTGTCTGAAGGCGTGTTGGTGACACGGCCCATGACACGGGCGTGTCCCATGGGCGTGTCACTGGTTTGGATAAGTCGGTTGACCACCGCTTGAGGTACACGGCCTGGCACACGACCGTGTTCGAGGCCGTGTCGGGTCAAAATATGTGTTTTTGGCAGAATCGTGGTCGTCCATTCCTTCAGTCTAGATCCAAGGGCTGAAGCTTCTTCTTCTTTTTCCTTAAGGGCCGAAATCAGAGAAAGACTTCTCATTTCTTTGGCCTTGAACTTTCTTCAAGTGAAGAGAGAAAGAGAGAGAAAAGAGGAGGAAGAAGGAAAGGGGGCTGCTGCTGGTGGTGCTGCGGTTTACCGACGAGAGATCCGAAGCCAGCGTTGCGGAAGAGACGATCTTGCGAGTCTTACAAGCTAGCTTTGAGGCCATGGCACCGAAGCGGTCGTCAAGGGTAACGACTTTTCTTCCTAGCCATGTGAAGGCTTCCTTTTTGGCATATTTTGTGATTTCCCCCACCAAGAGGTGGCTGGTTTTGGAAATCTTTGGGTGGATGCTTGAAATCCCCTTTGTTAGCATATAGATCCGGAAATGGAGTACGGAATAGGCATGCTGTGTGAAGCCCATCTGGACAGGTTAGTCTGGATTGGTGATGTTGCATACGAACCGGAGAAGACTCCGTGATAAACGTGTAGTGTAAGGAGTCTACGGGTTATGCCTGCGAAAAGGAGTAGCAGGAAGTACTGAGGTGGTAGCCCAGGAAAATAGCCATGGGATGTTTTTGGGTCCAACCTGTGATTGAGGCACAGGAAGTACTGGTGGGACCAGGAAAGGCCCTTTTGTGATGTTTGATGTCATAGGGTGTCCACCTGTGAAGCGAGTCACAGGAAGTACTGGTGTGCCCAGGAAAGACCCCTGACATTTGTGCTTTTGCGGTGTCCACCTGTGGAGAGAGTCACAGGAAGTACTGGTGTGCCCAGGAAAGACCCGCTGTTGTTGTGAGGAAATGGGTATAGAGAAATACCCATGCTTGAATGCCAAGAACAGGATTGGTGAGACCGACCCGCACCTTTTATATAGCCATGAGTACGCCGTACTCGGAGAAGGCAAGGCGATTTGAGCAACGGGGGGTGGAGGATCCGACCTGCGCTATGTCCGTCTGACGTGAGACCAAAAAGTGTGGTCTGTTGGAGCGCATAGCAAGAGTCTTCGGCCTGCGCGCCATGACACAATGGGGGGCTACGGGCCATCCCGGTGTCCGAAGACTAACTCCGGCTGCACGCCATGGAGTAAATGCTCAAGAGATTTACCGTTGGGTGATAACCCTGATACGGTGGTGGGCAAGAGGTTGCCAGAACACCAAGAATGTGCCCTGAGTGCACGGACCGTTGGGCCGGGCGGCGAACGGTTGTGATGGCTTGTGTGCGTGAAAGCACATTTTGATGATATAGCTTGCCATACTTGTGATCTTCTAATATGCCTGCAGGGAAGATTACCGCTGTCCCGAGAGAAGGGGTAGGGTCGTTATAATTTGGTCAGCTGAACGCTGACCGTTGCTTTTTTTTGCCACCGGTGGGTGGATTGTCCCTTTCCAGGTGCTGGAGAGCCGAGCGGATCGCATAGAGGCTGATGTTCCTGCTGGTGTTGCTGCTGCTGTTAGCCCTCGAAGGCTAAATATGTTCTTTTGCGTGTTTTCTTTTATTATGGCCGGCCTGCGCGCCAAGCTGTTTTAGGCCACTGTGTGAAAGCCATGTAAGGCCATAAGGCCAACTCTTTTGACTTGTTGTAAGACATTCCTATATATATATAAAATGTGGAGTTTTATATTTGGACATTCATGAGGAGTTCAAGTAGTTTAGGCTTCCGCTAGAATGCTTGTGATAGGTGCGACGCGCTACTCTGATATCATCCTGTACCTTCACCGACTGTTTTGTGGTATATCCTGTGGGGCCCTGGCCGGACCTTCTAGAATATACCATATGAACGGATGGGGTTGTTACATTGTGTGTTTTCTTTATGTACTTGTGTTATATTTTAAATTTACTTTCTTTTGACTTCTCTTTTACAGAGATTTGCAGGAGTTCGCGAGTTCACTTCAGGTAGTCGCATTATATTTTAAATTTACCTTCTTTTGACTTCATTTTGGCATGGATTAGTAGGTTTTCATGAAATCACATTAGGTACTCGCATTATATTTAACATTTACATGCTTTTGACTTCTCTTTTGCAGAGATTAGAAGGTGTACGCAAGTTTACGTTAGGTACTCCAATTATATTTTAAATTTGCATGCGTTTGACTTCTCCTCTGCACAGATTAGTAGGTATCTGCAAGTTGACTTCAAGTACTCGAGTTATATTTTAAATTAACCTACTTTTAACATCACTTTTGCAGAGATTAGTAGGTGTTAGTGTGTTCACATCAGCTACCAGCGATAAATTTTAAATTTAACTTTTTTGACTTCTCTTTGGCAGTGATTAGCAGATATTCACGAGTTCACTTCAGGTACTCGCATTATATTTTAAATTTACCTACTTTTGAATTCTATTTTGCAGAGATTAACTGGTTTTGGGAGTTCACTTCAGGTACTCACATTATATTATAAATTTACCTTCTTTTGACTTATCTTTGGCAGAGATTAGCAAGTGTTTGCGAGTTCACTTCAGGTACTCGCATTATATTTCTAATTTACCTACTTTTGACTTCTCCTTGGTAGAGATTATCACGTATTGGCAAGTTCACTTCAGGTACTCGCGTTATATTTTAAATTTACCGGCTTTTGAATTTTTTGTAGATATTTGCAGATATTCAAAAGTTCTGTTCTGGAACTCACGTTATATTTTAAATTTATCGGCTTCTCACTTCTCCTTTGTAGAGATTAATAGGTGTTCTCTAGTTCAATTCAGGTACTTAGGCTATATTTTTGATTTACCTTCTTTTGGCTTCTTTTTTTTGAGATTAGCAGGTGTTCACGTGTTCACTTCATGTACTCACATTATATTTTAAATTTACCTACTTTTGAATTCTCTTTTGCTTAGATTAGCAGGTGTTCGCGAGTTTACTTCAGGTGCTAGCGCTATATTTTAATTTTCATATTTTTCACTTCTCTTCCGTAGAGATTAGTAGGTGCTCGCGAGTTCAATTCAGTTACTTGCGTTATATTTTAAATTTATAAATTTCAGACTTTTCTTTTGCAGTGATTAGTAGGTGTTCATGAGTTCACTTCAGGTTGTCAAGTTGTATTTTAAATTTAGCATCTTTTGACTTATCTTTGACAATGATTAGACTGTGTATGCAAATTCACTTCAGGTTCTCGCATTATATTTTAAATTTTCCTTCTTTTGACTTCTCTTTTGCAGAGATTAGCAGGTGCTCGCAGGTTCACTTAAGGAACTCACATTATATTTGAAATTTACTTGCTTTTGACTTCTCCTTTACAGAGATTAGCAAGTGTTCGTGAGTTCACTTCAGGTACTCGTGTTATTTTTTAAATTTACCTACTTTTTACATCTCTTTTATAGAGATTAGCAGTTATTTGCGAATTAACTTCAGGTACTCATGTTATATTTTAAATTTAGATGCTTTTCAGTTCTCCTTTGTAAAGATTAGGTGGTGTTTGTGTGTTCAATTCATGTACTAGAGTAATATTTTAAATTTACCTTCTTTTGACTTCTCTTTTGCAGAGATTAGAAGGTGTTATCGAGTTCACATCAGGAACTTGTGTTGTTTTTTAAATTTACCTTCTTTGACTTCTCTTTTGCACAGATTAGTAGGTATTCATAAGTTCACTTCAGGTAGTAGCATTATATTTTAAATTTACATGCTTTTGACTTCTCTTTTGCGGAGATAGCATGGTTTGGCATGTTCACTTCAACTACTCACGTTAAATTTTAAATTTACCGTTTTTGACTTCACTTTCGGAGTGATTTGCAGGTGTTCGCGAGTTCACTTTAGGTAAACATATTATATTTTAAACTTCGCGCTTTTGACATCTTTGTTGCAAATATTAGTAGGTTTTTGCGTGTTCTATTCAGGTACTCTCATTACATTTTAAATTTACCTTCTTTTAACTTTTCTTTGGTAGATATTAGCAAATGTTCGCGAGTTCACTCCTATTAATCGCGTTATATTTTATATTTTGCTGACTTTGACTTCTCTTTGGAAAATATTAACACTTGTTCGCGAGTTCACTTCAGTTAGTTATATTTTAAATTTACTTATATTTCACTTTTCCTTTTTAGAGAAAAGTAGGTGTTCGCCAGTTCAATTCAGGTAGTCGAATTATATTTTAAATTTTCTCGCTTTTGAATTATCTTTTACTGAGATTAGAGGATGTTCGCGAGTTCACTTCAGCTAGTCGTGTTATCTTTTAAATTTACCTTCTTTTGACTTCTCTTTGGCAAGTATTAGAAGGTGTATGCGAGTTCACTTCATGTACTAGCGTAATATTTTAAATTTACAAGCTTTTGACTTATCTTTTGCAGATATTAGCAGGTGTTTGCATATTCACTTCTGTTACTAGCGTTATATTTTATATCTAGCAGCTTTTGGCTTCACTTTTGAAGAGATTAACAGCTATTCGCGACTTCACTTCTGGTAGTCGCGTAGTATTATTAATTTATCTTCTTTTGACTCCTCTTTGGTTGAGATTAGCAGGTGTATGTGTGTTCTCTTCAGGTACTTTCGTTATAATTAAATTTACCTGCTGTTGACTCCTCTGTTGTAGAGATTAGCAGGTGTTCGCAGGTTCACTTCAGGTACTCGTATTATGTTTTAAATTTACCTGTTTTTGATTTTTCCATTGCAGATATTAGCAAGTGTTCGTGAGTTCACTTCTAGTACTAGAGTTATATATTAAATTTACTTGCTTTTGGCTTCTCTTTTGTAGATATTAGCAGGTGTTCATGAGTTCATTTCAGGTAAAGTGTTATATTTTAAATTTACCTGCTTTTTAAATCTCCTCTATAGAGATTAGTAGGCATTCGAGAGTTCAATTTAGCGACTCGTGTTATATTTTAAATTTACCAGTATTTATCTTCTCTTTCGCAGAGATTAGCAGTTGTTTACGAGTACACTTCAGGTACTTGCGTTGTATTTTAAATATAACCGGTTGACTTCTCCTTTGCACATATTAGCAAGAGTTTGCAAGTTCATTTCAGGTACTCGCATTATATTTTAAATTTACCTGCTTTTGACATCTCTTTTACTGAGTTAGTGGGTGTTCGCTAATTAACTTCAAATACTAGCTTTATATTTTAAATTTACCTGCTTTTCAATTTTCGTTGCAGAGATTAGGAGGTGTTCGCGCGTTCAATTCAGTTACTCGCATTATATTTTATATTTAACGGCTTTTGACTTCTCTTTTGCAGAGAATAGTAGGTGTTCACGAGTTCACATCATGTAATTGCGTTGTAGTTTAAATTTTCCTGGTTTGACTTATTATTTGCACAGATTAGCAGGTGTTCGCAATTTAACTTCATGTACTCGCGTTATATTTTAAATTTACATGCTTTTGACTTCTCTTTTGTAGAGATTAGTAGGTGTTGGCGTGTTCAATTTAGTTACTCATGTTAAATTTTAAATTTACCTTTTTTGACTTCTCTACGAAAGATATTTACAGGTGTTTGCGAGTTCACTTTAGGGACTCGTGTTAAATTTTAAGTTTAGCAGATTTTGACTTATTTATTGCAGATATTAGCAAGTGTTTGCTAGTACACTTAAGATACTCGCATTATATTTTAAATTTACATTCTTTTAACTTGTCTTTGGTAGAGATGAGCAGGTGTTTGTGAGTTCACTTTAGGTACTAGCGTTATATTTTAAATTTAGCTACTTTGGACTTCTCCATTCCAGAGATTAGCAGGTGTTCGCGAGTTCACTTCAGGTACTGGCATTATATTTAGAATTTTCCAGCTTTTTCCTACTCTTTTATAGATATTAGCAGGTGTTCACGAGTTCACTTCAGGTAGTCGGGTTATATTTTAAATTTACCTGCTTTTTCACTTCTCCTTTGCATAGATTAATAGATTTTTGCGGGTTTAATTCACGTACTCGCATTATATTTTAAATTTACTCACTTTTGACTTCTCTTTTGTAGATATTTGTAGGAGTTCTCTAGTTCACTTCGGGTAGTCCCGTTAAATTTTAAATTTACCTTATTTTGACTTCTCTTTGGCATGGATAAGCAGGTGTATGCGAGTTCACTTTAGATACTCGCATTATAATTTAAATATACCTGATTTTGACATGCCATTTGCAGAGATTAGCAGGTTTGAGTTCACTTTAGGTACTCGCGTTATATTTTAAAGTTACCAGCTTTTGACTTCTCCTTTGAAGAAATTAGCATGTGTTCGCGTGTTAAAATCAGGTACTCGCATTATATTTTAAATTTACCCTCTTTTGACTTCTCTTTTGCAGAGAATAGTAGGTGTTTACATGTTTTCTTTATGTACATGTGTTATATTTTAAATTTCCCTACTTTTGACTTACCTTTTACAGAGATTAAAAGGAGTTCACGAGTTCACTTTAGGTAGTCGCATTATATTTTAAATTTATCTTCTTTTGACTTCTCTTTGGCAGGGATTGGCAGGTGTTCATGACTTCACGTTAAGTACTTGCATTATATTTTAAATTTACCTGCTTTTGACTTCACTTTTGCAGAGATTAGTAGGTTTACGAGAGTTCACTTCATGTACTAATGTTATATTTTAAATTTATCGGCTTCCCACTTCCTCTTTGTAGAGATTAGTCAGTGTTCTCTAGCTCAATTAGGTGCTCAGGTTATATTTTAAATTTACCTTCTTTTGACTTCTCTTTTGTTAAGATTAACAGGTGTTCGCGAGTTCTCTTCAGGTACTCGCGTTATATTTTAAATTTACCAACTTTTGATTTCTCTTTTGCATATATTAGCAGGTGTTCGCAAGTACACTTCAGGTGCTCGCGTAATATTTTTAATTTTCCTTCTTTTCACTTCTCTTTTTTTGAGTTTAGCAGGTGTTCGCGAGTTCATTTCATGTACTTGAGTTATATTTTAAATTTACCCCCTTTTGACTTCCCTTTTGCTTAGATTAGCAGGTGTTTTCGAGTTCACATCAGGTAGTCGACTTGTATTTTAAATTTACCTCATTTTGAGTTCTTTTTGGCAAAGATTAGCAGGTGTATGCAAATTCACTTTAGGTACTCACATTATATTTTAAATTTACATGCTTTTGAATTATCTTTTGCAGAAATTAGCACGTGTTCGCGAGTTCACTTCAGGACTCACGTTATATATTAAATTTACCTGCTTTTGACTTCTCCTTTACAGAGATTAGCAAGTGTTCATGATTTCACTTCAGGTACTATCATTATATATTAAATTTACCTGCTTTTGACATCTCTTTTGCAGAGATTAGATGGTGTTCGTGAGTTAACTTTAGGTACATGCGTTAAATTTTAAATTTAGTCGCTTTTCACTTCTCCATTGTAAAGATTAGGTGGTGTTCGCGTGTTCAATTCAGGTACTAGCGTTATATTTTAAATTTATCAGCTTTTGACATCTCTTTTGCAGAGATAAGTAGGTGTTCGCAAGTTAACATCATGAACTTGCATGTTTTGTAAAATTTTCTTGGTTTGACTTCTTTTTAACACAGATTAGCAGGTGTTCACAAGTTCACTTCAGATACTCGCATTATATTTTAAATTTACATGTTTTTGACTTCTCTTTGGCAGAGATTAGAATATTTTGGTGTGTTCACTTCAGCTACTCGCGTTAAATTTTGAATTTAATTTTTTTGGACTTCACTTTAGTATTGATTAGCAGGTTTTCCCGGGTTCACTTTTGGTACACGTATTTTATTTTAAATTTCCAGCATTAGACTTCTTTGTTACAGAGATTAGCAGATGTTCGCGGGTTCATTTCAGGTACTGTCGTTACATTTTAAATTTACATTCTTTTGACTTTCTTTGGTAGATATTAACAAATGTTTGCAAGTTCACTTCTATTACTCACATTATATTTTAAATTTACCTGATTTTGACTTCTCTTTAGAAGAGATTAACAGGTGTTCGCGAGTTAACTTCAGGTGGTTATATTTTAAATCTACCTATTTTTCACTTCTCATTTGCAGAGATTAGTAGGTGTTCGCGAGTTCACTTCAGGTACTGGCATTATATTTTAAAATTTCTCGTTTTGACTTATCTTTTGTAGAGATTAGCAGGTGTTCACGAGTTCACTTCATGAAGTCGTGTTATATTTAAAATTTACCTTCTTTTGATGTCTCTTTGGTAGTGATTAGAAGGTGTATGCGAGTTCACTTCAGGTACACACACTGTATTTTAAATTTACCTACTTTTGACTTATCTTTTGCAGAGATTAGTAGGTGTTTGCTTGTTCACTTCAGGTACTCGTGTTATATTTTATATTTTGCAGCTCTTGACTTCTCTTTTGTAGAGATTTGCAGGTCTTCACGAGTTCACTTCCTGTAGTCACATTGGATATTAAATTTACCTTCTTTTGACTTCTCTTTGGCTGAGATTAGCAGGTATATTCGTGTTCACTACAGGTACTCACGTTATATTTTAAATATACTTGCTTTTTACTTCTCTTTTATAGTGATTAAAAGGTTTTCACGAGTTCACTTCATGTACTCGCGTTTTATTTTAAATTTACCTACTTTTGACTTCACCTTTACAAATATTAGCAAGTGTTCGTGAGTTCACTTCAGGTACTCGCATTATATTTTAAATTTACCTGCTTTTGACATCTCTTTTGTATAGATTAGTAGGTGTTCACGAGATCACTTCAGGTACCATGTTATATTTTAAATTTACCTGCTTTTTATACCTCCTTTGTAATGATTAGTTGGTTTTCGAGTGTTCAATTCAGCTACCTGTGTTATATTTTAAATTTACCTACTTTTGTCTTCTCTTTTGCAGAGATTAGCAGGTGTTCGCGAGTTCACTTCAAGTACTTGCATTGTATTTTAAATTTACCTAGTTTGACTTCTCCTTTCTACATATTAGCAGGTGCTTATAAGTTCACTTCAGGTACTCACATTATAATTTAAATTAACATGCTTTTGACATCTCTTTTGCTGAGAATAGCAGGTGTTCGCAAGTTAAGTTCAATTACACAAGTTATATTTTAAATTTAACTGCACTTCACTTCTCCTTTGCAGTGATTATGAGGTGTTCGCAAGTTCAATTAAGGGACTCGCGTTTTATTTTAAATTTTGACGCATTTGACTTCTCCTTTGCCGAGAATTGTAGGTGTTCATGAGTTCACCTCATGTAGTCGCGTTGTATTTTAAATTTACTTGGTTTGACATCTCCTTTGCACAGATTATCAGTTTTTCGCAATTTCACATCAGATGCTCGCATTATATTTGAAATTAACCTACTGTTGACTTCTCTTTTGGAGAGATTAGCAGGTGTTGGCGTGTTCAGTTTAGTTACTCAGGTAGAATTTTAAATTTACCTTTTTTTTGTCTTCTCTTTCGGAGAGATATGCAGTTGTTCGTGAGTTCACATTAGGTACTCGAGTTATATTTTAAATTTACCTGCTTTTGACTTCTCTATTGTAGAGATTGGCAGCTGTTCACGAGTTCACTTGAGGTACTCGTGTTACATTTTAAATTTACATTCTTTTGACTTCTCTTTGGTAGAGATTAACAAGTATTTGCGAGTTCACTTCAGGTACTAGCGTTATATTTTAAATTCACCTACTTTGGACTTCTCCTCTGCAAAGTTTAGGAGGTGTTCGCGAGTTCACATCTGTTACTCGCATTATATTTTAAGTTTACTTGTCTTTGACTTCTCTTTTATAGAGATTAGCAGGTGTTCACGAGTTCACTTCAGGTACTCAGGTTATATTTTAAATTTAGCTGCTTTTATCTTCTACTTTGTAGATATTAATACAGTTTATTGAGTTTAATTTAGGTACACGCATTATATTTTAAATTTAGTCGTGTTTTACTTCTCTTTTGCAGTGATATGTAGGAGTTCACGTGTTCACATAGGGTAGTCGCGTTAAATTTTAAATTTACCTTCTTTTGACTTCTCTTTGACTTGGATTAGCATACATATGTGTGTTCACTTCAGGTACTCGCATTATATTTCAAATTTACCTGCTTTTGACTTGACTATCGCAGAGATTAGCAGTTGTTCGCAAATTCACTTAAATACTTGCATTATATTTTAAATTTACTTGCTTTTGACTTCTCCTTTGTAGTGATTAGTAAGTGTTCGCAAGTTCAATTTTGATACTCTCGTTATATTTTAAATTTATCGGCATTTGACTTCCATTTTGCAGAGATTAGCAAGTGTTTACAGGTTTTCTTTACGTACTTGTATTATATTTTAAATTTCATAGATTTTGAGTCATTTTTACAGAGATTAACAGGAGTTCATGAGTTCACTTCAGATAGTTGTGTTATATTTTAAATTTCACTTATTTTGTCACCACTTTGGCAAAGATTAGCAGGTGTTCGTGAGTTCACATCAGGTACTTGCGTTATATTTTAAATTTACCTGCTTTTGACTTCTCTTTTGTAGAGATTAATAGGTGTTCGCGAGTTCACTTCAGTTACTCGTGTAATATTTTAAATTTGCCTGCTTTTGACTTTTCCTTTGCACAAATTACCAGGTGTTCACAAGTACACTTCTCGTACTAGAGTTAAATTTTAAATTAACCTGCTTTTAACTTCAGTTTTGTAGAGATTAGAAGGTGTTTGTGTGTTCACTTCAGGTACTTCCATTAAATTATAAATTTACCTTTTTTGACTTCTCTTTGACAGTGATTAGAAAGTGTTCGCAAGTTCTCTTAAGGTACTCACATTATATTTTAAAATTATACGCTTTTGACTTCTCTTTTATAGAGATTAGCAGGTGTTCGCAAGTTCACTTCAGGTACTCACATTATATTTTTTATTTACCTTCATTTGAATTCTCCTTTATAGAGATTAGTATGTATTCGTGATTTCACTTCTGTTATTTGTGTTATATTTTAAATTTACATTCTTTTGAAATCCCTTTTGCAAAGATTAGCAAGTGTCCGCGAGTTAACTTCAGGTACTCGCGTTATATTTTAAATTTACCTACTTCTCACTTCTCCATTACAGAGATTAGAAGGTGTTTGCGAGTTAACATCATGTGCTTGTGTTGTATTTTAAATTAACTTTGTTTAACTTCTCCTTTGCAATGTTTAGCAGGTATTCACAAGTTCACTTCAGGTATTCACATTATATTTTAAATTTACATGCTTTTGACTTCTCTTTTACAGAGATTAGCAGGTGTTGGCGTGTTCACTTCAGCTACTCGCGTTAAATTTTAAATTTACCTTTTTTACTTCTCTTTTGGAGAGATTAGTAGTTGTTCGCGAGTTCTAGTTAGGTATACGCATTATATTTTAAATTTACCCACTTTTGACTTCTCTAATGCATATATTAGCAGGTTTTTGCAAGTTCACTTTAGATACTCGCATTACATTTTAAATTTACCTTCTTTTGACATCTCTTTGATAGAGATTAGCAAGTTTTTGTGAGTTCACATCATGTACTAGTGTTATATTTTAATTCACGAATATATGTAAATATCTTGAAAATAGAAGTCAAAATAAAGTAAATATTAAATATAACGCGAGTACCTAAAGTGAACTCACGAACACGTACTAATCTCTGCCAAAGAAAAGTCAAATGAAGGTAGATTTAATATATAACACGTGTAACTGAATTTAAATCGCAAACACCTACTAATATCTACAATGGAGAAGTCAAAAAAAGTAAATTTAAAATATAATGCGAGTACTTTAATCGAACTCGCAAACACCAACTAATCTCCACAAGAGAGAAGTCAAATACAACCAAATTTAAAATAAAATGTGTGTTTATGAAGGAAACTCGCAAACGCCTGCTAATCTCTACAAAAGAGAAGTTAAAAGAATTTAAATTTTAAATATAACGCAAGTAGCTAAAATGAAGTTGAGAACACCTACTAATCTCTGCCAAAGAGAAGTCAAAAGAAGGTAAATTTAAAATATAAAGTGAGTTCCTGAATTAAACTAACAAACACCTACTAATCTCTACAATTGAGAATTAAAAGGCAAGTAAATTTAAAATATTGCACGAGTACTTATAGTGAACTCACAAACAGCTGCTAATCTCTACAAAAAGGAAGTTAAGTGCAAGTAAATTTAAATTGTAATGCGAGTACCTAAAGGACACTGGCGAACACCTGCTAATCTCTACAACGGAGAAGTCAAAAGCAAGAAAATTTAAAATATAATGCAAAAACCTGAAGTGAACTCGTGAACACTTGATAATCTCTATCAAAGAGAAGTTAAAAGAAGGAAAATTTATAATATAACACGTGTACCTGATGTAAACTTTCGAACAACTGCTAATCTCTATAAAAGAGAAGTCAAAAGCAGATAAATTTAAAAGATAACTTTAGTACCTAAAGTAAACTCGCGAACACTTGTTAATATTCGTGAAAGAGAAATCAAAAGAAGGTAAATTTAAAATATAAGATGTGTACCTTAAGTGAACTCGCCAACACTAGCTAATCTAAGCAAAAGAGAAGTCAAAAGCAGGAAAATTTAGAAAATAACATGATAGCCTGAAGAGAACTCATGAACACCTACTAATCTCTGCAAAAGAGAAGTCAAAAGAATGTAAACTTTAAATATAACGTGAGTACCTGAAGTGAACACATGAACACCTGCAAATCTCTGCAAAAGAGAAATCAAAAGAAGGTAAATTTAAAATATAATACGAGTACCTAAATTTAAATTGCTAACACCTGATAATCTCTGTGATGAAGAAGTCGAAAGAAAGTAAATTTAAAATATAATGCGAGCACCTAAATTTTACTCGCAAACACCAACAAACCTCTGCAAGGGACAAGTCAAAAGCAGGTGAATTTAAAATATTATGCGAGTACCTGAGTGAACTGACGAACACCTGCTAATCTCTACAAAAGAGAAGTTAACAGCAAGTAAATTTAAAATATAATGCGATTACCTGAAGTGAACTCACAAACACTTTCTAATATCTACCAAATAGAAATCAAAGGAAGGCAAATTTATAATATAATGGGAGTAGCTGAAGTGAACTCGCGAAGAACTACTAATCTCTTCAAAAGAGATATCAAAAGCAGGTAGATTTAAAATATAACATGATTACCTGAAGTGAACTCGCAAACACATGCTAATATTTGTAAACTAGAATTCAAAAGAAGGTAACTTTAAAATATAACTCAAGTTCCTGAATTAAAATCGTGAACACCAACTAATCTCTGCAATAGAGATGTGAAAAGCAGGTAAATTTAAAATATATCGCTAATACCTGAAGTGAACTGGGGAAAACTAGCTAATCTCCATAATAGAGAGGTTAAAAGAAGGTAAATTTAAAATTTAACGCAAGTACCTGAATTGAACTCGTTAACACCTACTAATCTTAGCAATAGAGAATTCAAAAGCAAGTAAATTTAAAATATAATGCTAGTACCTAAAGTGACTTGCGAATACCTGCTAATCTATGCAAAACGGAAGTCAAAACTAGGAAAATATAAAATATAACATGAGTACCTAAATTGAACTCATAAATACCTACAAATCTCTGTAAAGGAGAAGTCAAAAGCAGGTAAATTTCAATATAACGTAAGTACCTGAAGTGAACTCGAGAACACCTGCTAATCTCTACAAAAGATAAGACCAAAAAGTAAATTTAGAATATAACGCGAGTAATTGAAGTGAACTCGCGAACACCTTCTAATCTCTGTAGAATAGAATTCAAAATAAGAAAAATTTAAAATATACCGCGAGTACCTAAAGTGAACTCACGAACACGGGATAATCTCTGACAAAGATAAGACAGAAGAAGAAAAATTTAAAAAATAATGCTAGTACGTGAATTGAACTCATGTACACCTACTAATAACTGCAATGGAGAAGTCAAAAGTAAGTAAGTTTAAAATATAATACGAGTACATGATGTGAACTCGCAAAAACTTGCTAATCTCTACGATGGGGATGTTAAAAGCAGGTAAATTTAAAATATAACGCGAGTACCTATAGTGAACTCGCGAACACCTACTAGTCTTTGCCAAAGATATGTCAAAAGAAGGTAAATTTAAAATATAATGCGAGTACCTGAAGTAAACTCGTGAAAACCAGCTAATCTCTACAAAATAGAAGTCTAAAGGAGGTAAATTTAAAATATAACATGAGTACCTGATGTGAACTCACAAACACCTACTAATCGTAGCAAAAGAGAAAAAAAAGCAGCCAAATTTAAAATATAACACGAGTGCTAGAAGTGAACTCGCAAACATCTACTAATCTCTACAAAAGAGAAATTAAAAACAACTAAATTTAAAATATAACGCGAAAATTTGAATTAAACTCATGAGCACTTGCTAATCTCTACCAAAGAGAAGTTAAATGAAGGTAAATTTAAAAAGCGCGAGTATCTGAAGTAAACTAGCAAGCAACTGCTAATCATGCAAAAGAAAAGTCAAAAGCAGGTAAATTTAAAATATAATGCAAGTACGTTAAGTGAACTCCCGAACACTACTAATAATTGCAAAAGAGAAGTAAAAATAAGTTAAAGTTAAAATATAATGTGAGTACATGAATTTAAATCACGAACAGAAACTAATCTCTGCAAAGGAGAAGTCAAAAGTATGTAAATTTAAAATATAACGTGAATACCTAAAGTGAACTCGCGAACACCTGCTAATCTTTGTAAAAGAGAAGTCTAAAGAAGGTAAATTTAAAACATAATGCTAGTACCTGAAGTGAACTCGCAAACACTTGTCAATCTCTTGCAAAGAGAAGTCAAAAGAAGGTAAATTTGAAATGTAACGCGAGTACCTCAAGTGAACTCGTGAACACCTACTAATTTCTGCAGTAGAGAAGTCAAAAACATGTAAATTTAAATTAAAACGTGAGTACCTCTAGTGAACTCGCGAAAAAACTGCTAATCATGTCAAAAGAGAATTCAAAAGAAGGTAAATTTAAAATAAAACACGAGTACCTGAATTGAACTTGCAAAAATTTACCAATCTCTGTAAAAAAAGTAAAAAGTAGGTAAATTATAATATTTAACACGAGTACCTCAGGTGAACTCACGAACACCTGCTAATCTCTGACTAAAGAGGAAAAGTCGCTAAGATATCACCTGATCCTTGCGGTTTCAATTTTTAAGCTGAGCGGGCTAACCATTACTTCTTTTACAGAAAGTGTACGATCTGGCGATTTTGGTCTTCCAGGACAATGTATTCATGCATATTGTCCAAGGGATTGAAGGAGCGCTTAACCACCTCCGATATCTTGGCAGCTTCACGAAAGTATTTACCGACTTCACCTATCGCGACCTATACCCTACCTTGAAGAAATGGGTGGCCGCTGTATATTGAGTGGTAAAATATAAGGATAAGGTCGGGGAAGGTGAGGGCGAAGACGAGGAGGAAGACGACGAGAAAGCTGACAGCCAGAAAAACCAGAGTGAAGGTGCCACCTTCGAGACAGGCGGTCAAGCTTCGGAGATCGCACAGGCTGATTCTACAAGGACTGGTTGCTCGAGCGATTCTTCAGCCAGCAGAAGTGGTTACTCGCAATCTCAAGCGAATGTTGACTGTGGCAGTGACTCCAGTTCCACTGCGGCAAAGAAGCTCAAGTCAAGCAATCAAGATTGAAAAATTTCCCTTGTAATAACTTTTGTATTTTTTGCATCCGGCAATTTGGTATCTGTAACCGCTCGGTTTAACATTTATAATTTTTTATGAGGAGATGAAAGTATACTTTACCTTCTTTATTGTGTATTGGTGTGATTTTACTTAGTTGCATGTTCGTGCGGCCTTATATTTCTTTCATGTTTGAACGGTTTCAGCATTGCTTCTGATTTAACAGAAAATTATTATGTAAACCCATCTGAGGTCATACTGAAGACCAAAAATTTTGAGTTCTGCGAACTCAAACAAGTTATCCACAAGGAAGAGAAGAATTCCTTTAAAATAAATATTCATTTGGAAACCAACAGGAAGACTGCACTTCTACTGTGAGGCAATAGTCTAGGATAAGTAACTTGAGGTTTACTTGAAAATATACAATGAACATTAAGCCGTGCGGCTAATTGCTTTAACTAGTGAAAATCCTTAATGATAATAGACAACTGATGGTTGCGGCTTGGCTGTACACCGATGTAGGCCGTGCTTCCAATATGAGAGTTATACTTAAGGGTAGAGATAAATAACCTACGACTTCTGATATAAGAATATATGTCGGTGACCAGAGATACTTCTGCATACCTAACCGGCAAATAGGTCGTCTGGTAGTAGAGGCCAAACTTGTAGTAGCTTTGAAGCGACAAATTGCACGTTGATTAAAATGAATATCATAAGCCGGAGGACTAAGACCTAGAATTGATTGACTGAGTTAAGTCGGCTGGATTCCCGAGTATGTTAATAATAAACCGTCAGACAGGCCTCTATAAGCCGAATAGGATAAACAGGAAGGAATAACCGTGTGGTCTGTGAATTGAATATTATAAATCGTCTAGATCATACAGCTTCATAAAACTGCAAGATGGTGGATAAGCTCACGCTAACATGCAAATAACAGGAGGAGCTACAGACTTATGTGTCCATGTTGGAAGGTGCATGAGGCATTGCTTTCTACAAAAAGATCACATAAGAGGGGCTAATGTTTAATATCTGTGACTAATGTCAAGCAGGATTAAAATTCTTAATATCCGCGAATGTCGTCAAGTGGGATAACAATGCCTCCCCCCATGACCAATGTCGCCGCCCCCGACCAATGTTGTCGTCACCGACCAATATCGCCACCCCCAACTAATGTCGCCACCCCAAACAAATGTTGCCACACCTGACCAATATCACCTCCCAAAAACAATGTCTCCCCAATGACAAATGTGTCCACCATGAAAAATGTCGCCCCTACGATAAATGTCACCCTCACGACAAATGTCGCTCCCACGACAAATGCCGCACCCTCGACAAATGTCACTCCCTTGACAAATGTCGCACCCACAACGAATGTTGCCCGCACGGGGTCCCCTGCACGACTGCTTGTCTTTATTATATTTGCAGAAGAGTTCCTCATGCCGATATTTAATTTTAGATTTCATGCGTCGAGGCTTTTTGAACACCAGCATTCTTTGAAGAACTATCAGGAGATCCTCCATAGGGATTTTAAATTTGACATAGCAATCTGAAAATCTTTCATGCTTTAGAATTTTAGGATCAAAAGATATGATAGGTGTGCCTCTGCAAACCCAGATGACTTATTTTGCTGAGGACGCTCTACAGGCCTATTCTGAGGGTAAGGAGGAGACTTGTAACTTCTGAATTGTGAAATATTTTGCAAGGAACTAGGCGGTTGATCGCAAGAACTACCCTGGCGTTGCATGGCCTTCTGATTCAAAAATGAGATGTAGTCTTTGTTCGCTTCTTCACCTGTTATGAACTTATTAAAAATTTCAATAAGATATCCATAAGTCTGGGGGTCCTTTACAGTGAGCCCAAACTTGAAAGGACCTTCTTGAACTCCTTTTATGAAAGTACATAGGTAATAATTATGATGAACGATAATAATATCCAAATTTTCCTTTTGGAATCGGTCGACAAAGTCATGATTAGACTCATCATCCCCCTGCTTGATTCGGAAGAGAGCTCCTGCATCTCTTTTCCTCTTCCTATATGTAGTAAACCTTGAATGGAATTGCCTTCGAAGATCTTTAAAACTGGTGATTGACCGAGATGGTAGACTATAAAATCACTTTCTATCAAGATCGTCAAATGAGATAATAATAAGTTTACATTTGATTCCGCCTGACACTTTTATTAGCAAAACAGTTGATTCAAAGTCTAGTAGATGAGAAACCGGATCATTAAATCCATAATATTCTTGCAGATAAGGTACTCTAAAATCATCAGAGACAGTATCCCAATGAATTCTGTTAATGAATGGAGAAGGGACTTCTTCTTTTTTAAAAGGGGGCTCTTTTGCAACAGATTGCGACACGTGCTCAACCCGATTGGCAGAAAACTTATTATTACACTCAAGCGCCCCATCACTAGGATGAAAACCACCTTGCCTCTCCGAGATATCCATAATAGCCGATAAGAAATTATAGTCACCTTGTTCCTTCGAAAGATCCATTCTGAATAGGAGAAAACAGCCAAACTATACTTAGAAGCCATTGAACAGTTGCGGCTTGAACTGGTGGATAGATGGTAGGACATGCCAGTGGGAAGATCGGCGGGAAAGCTGGCGGGTAGAATGGCAGGTTCTCCAATGCTGGTGTTGGGCTGAAAGTGATATCCGACATAGTCGCGACATGCTTAACTAGCCGCTGAGTTCTAGCGGCTGGAGTGGTTTGACACTACTAGTCCGCAGATTTCATCGAATACTCAATATCTGAAGGTCGCATGTTAAGTTTGATGCAATAAATGCGCTTTCGAGTTCTGCGAAGAGAAAATGAGAGGTGAGGAATCTATCAAATAATCGGTTACTAGCGGTTAGGACTGAGGGATAAAAAAAGAGAGGCCGCTGGCAGTGACAACAATAGAGTTCTCCCGCTACGGCTTGAATGCCACTCCATCGATGGGCTTTCCATTTATTTAAAAATGAAGTGGTTATAACTACAAGGGATAAAGGAGAAAAAGGGAAGCTGACCGAAAAGCAGGCCGCAAGGCACTAAGCTCAAGACCGCAGCTGTTAACAAGCGAGCTCCTGGATTCGAGTCAGTGTGCTTTGTGGAGAACTACCTCCCCCTATTTATAGGCTCGGGGCCCTTCATAGATGGGCAGTGATAAAATTACTGACTGCCCGGGGTACAGGAGAACTAGACATAGGTGAGGGGAAACAAATAAACAAAAAAGGAAGGAAACCGCGTGCTTGGAGGATTCCTCCCGGAGAGCTGAGCATCTGGGCCCATGGGATGGAATTGAGTTGGGCCAGCCCTGTTGACGGCCTGCCATGGAGACTGCTCGGCTTCTCTGATGACTAGCCAGCTTGTTGTGGATGGCAGCTAGAAAATACAGTCCGCCCGGTCTTGATAGCCATGAGAACTAGTCGTGAATTCCCGGTTATCAAAGTGAACTCATGAACACCTGCTAATCTATACAAAGATGAAGTCAAAAGAAAATAAATTTAAAATCTAACGCGAGTACTAGAAGTGAACATGAAAACACATGCTAATCTCTGCGAAGGAGAAGTCAAAAGCAAGTAAATTTAAGATATAATGCAAATACCTGAACTGAACTCGCAAACTCCTGCTAATCTGCAAAACGTGATGTCAAAACATGGTAAATTTAAAATAAAATTCGAGTACCTGAAGTAAACTCGCAAACACTTGCTAATATTTACAAAAGTGAAGTCAAAAGTAGGTAAATTTAAAGTGTAACGCGAGTACCTGAAGTGATCCGGCGAACACCTGCTAATCTTTGACAAATAGAAGTCGAAATAAGGTTAATATATAATTTAACGCTAGTACAAGAAGAGAACTCACGAACACCTTCTAATATCTATAGAAGATAAGTCAAAATAAGTAAATTTAAAATATTACACAAGTAAATGAAGTGAACTCACAAACACCTGCAAATATCTGCAAATGAGAAGTCAAAAGAGGGTAAATTTAAAATATAATGTGAGTACTTGAAGTGACACCATGAACACCTACTTATCTGAGCCAAAGAGGAGTCAAAATAAGGTAAATTTAAAATTTAACGTGAGTACCTGAAGAGAACTCGCGAACACTTGAAAATCTTTAGAGAAGAGAAGTCAAAAGAAGGTAAATTTTAAATATAATGCGAGTACCTGAAGTGAACATGTGAACACTTGCTAATCTCTGCCAAAGAGAAGTCAAAAGAAGGTAAATTTAAAAAATAATGTGTGTATCTGATGTGAACTCGCAAACACCTACTAATCTCTGCAAAAGAGAAGTCATAAGCGGGTAAATTTAAAATATAACTTGAGTATCTGAAGTGATCTCGCGAACACTGCTAATCTCTAACAAAGAGAAGTCAAAAGAAAGTAAATTTAAAATATAACGTGATAATCTGAATTGAACTTGCAAACATCTACTAATATCTACACGAGAGAAGTCAAAAGCAGGTAAATTTAAAATATAATACAATTACATAAAGTAAATTCCTGAACACTAGCTAATCTCTACAAAAGAGAAGTCAAAGCAGGTAAATATAAAATATAATGCGAGTACATGAAGTGAACTCGAGAACACCTGCAAATCTCTGCAAAAGAATAGCCAAAAGAAGATAAATTAAAACTGATGCCTCAGATGCTGAAGGATTGATCTAACTAACTCTAGAGGGGGGTTAATAGAGTATTTTAAAAACTTTAAGTTGTTTTTACTGCAGATTAAAATAGGTGATATATATATATATATAAGAAATTAAAATAAAATTTCACAGTACAGCAAATAAGAAAGTAGAGCACAACCAGACGACACAAGGAAATATATAGTGGTTCCCCAATAAACCTGGGTACAACCACTCTTCAACCAACCTGGTAGGAATCCACTACAGGTATTTGATCAGGTGCCCTGCCACCACTGGTTTTTGTTCAGGTGCCCTATCACCACAGGTTTTTGATAAGGTGCTCTATCACTACAAGATCTATTTTCTAAGAGAGATCTCGCAAACCTTTGAGCTTTTGATCAAGTTCCCAAAAATCAAAACAAGTCTTTTGATCAGGACACTTGAAAAACCAAAGGTTTAACTATTGAAGGGAGTTATAACCTTGTACACAGTTGGATGAAATAAAAAAGAAGTTGAAGATGTTCTTCTCTATCAATAATCTAAGAGATGACTAGTGGATTTGATGATATTGTCAAAGCTCCCCCTAAGGTATTGAAATCTGGTAAGGAGTGGAGACTTTGCTTCAGGGTGTAGTCCTTCAAAGATGAACTCTTCTTCTTCCAGTAAATGATTTTTAGAGATAGAGCTTTTGATCTTAGATTGTATATGTGCTACTGGAAGAAAACTTGAAGAAGAAGACGATGAAAAAGATGTTCTCTGTATCTATTTCTTATTCTTTAATTGCTTAGATTTTCTTCTTCCTTCTTATTCCTAACTGTTAGACTTGTTGTCTATAATCTTCTGAGAATTTCTTTTATATTTTGATTGCTGATTTGAATTTTGAATTCCTTGAAGTCCTCTGCATTTGTTTTGGGAAATGGAACAACTGATTTTGGCTTCAATGTATTTCCTCAACTGTCACAGTAAATATGTTAAGTAATAACTCTATGAAGTCCCTATTTAATGCTGCCGACAAACGTCTATATTCTTGAGAATATTAAGCATTAATTATCAGACAATTACTTTCTTAATTACAGAAATTAAATTGCCTTAGTCGAACTGAGAAACTGCAGAGAAGATTAGTCAAGCAGAACCTAGATGGAGTTAGTTGAACTCAGTAAAGCTTTCGTCGACCTGAGCACCAAGTTCGTCGAGCTGATAATTCTTCTTCATCGAGCTGAGATCCAAAATCGTCGAACAGAAAAATTTACTTGCCAAACTGAGCTCCAAGTTTGTCGAGCTGAGAAGGCACTTCATCGAGCTGAGATTCTGATATTAGCTCACACTTCGTCGACCTGAGCTATAGTTTCGTAGAGCTCAACTCAGTGAAGGAACACTGAGTTCGTCGCGATGAGTTCAACGATCGTCGAGCTGAGTTCAACTATCATCGAACACATTTTCTATAATCTTATAACTGCCTTGTCTCTTAAGTCTTCTGTTCTCTGAGGTCTTCTGAAGGTTGGTCCCAGTAATCTAACCCCATAAGTGGTAGACCAAAACCCTGAAACTAACATATGACCATAGACTATACATGGTGGGTCATCAATCCTTATAGTGAACCTAGCCCAAATCACAAGTAGGGTTCCAACAATCTTACTCTATTTGGGTGATGTCACTATACAGAATATAAATAATCAAAATCACAAAGCAATAAAAATATCTGACAGAATTATAAAACATTCAGCAGATATGAACAGGAGTGCCTTGTGAGTATATATAATAATAATAAAAGTTCAAAAATGCGAAATCAGAAGATTAATACTGTTTCTTTGTAGCGTCTGAAGAAGGAGTGGGTTTTGTGAAAACGATCTTTCTCCTGGGATCCTCTGCTTCTCTATGAGTCATCTTCATGTCTTGAGCACCAAGAATTTTTACTGATGTAGCTCTGGGCACTACAGCTTCTGGATGTAAATTCATATAGGTATCAACATTAAAAAGATTTTGTACCTGATATTTCTCCAATTCTTTCTTCCTGTAAGATGACATGGTTGAAAATTGAGAGGAATCTTTTACTTCTTCCTTGGCCTTCCATATCTGAGATAGATCAATCAGCTCATTAAACCTGGCCATTCTAGAATTAGGATCCAACTCTGGATCATATGTTGGAGAGGGAGGTCTCTCTGGACTTGATTTTTCTTCCTGGCTTTCTTTAAATGTCTGTTGCTGGCTGTATTGCTTCTTATAATGTTGTTTACTGCCCTGGGAGCTATGCTGATGTCTGCTGCTGCTGTAAGAAGGTCTGGTATGATGAGAGGATGTAGCCCTTTATGCTTAAGAAACATTGCCTGTTGATCCTACTGCAGGAGGAGTAGGACGAGGAGGACCTCTCCTAGGCTGTGGAGGTGGAGAGTATCTCCTGCTCTTCTTCCTTGCTTTCATTTCATTCTTTGAGTATCTCATCCAGTGAGGAGAGTCTGGACTGAGAGTAATGTTGTGCAGAATGTAATAAGGTGTATCAGTAGTAGGACAGGGTTTAGGAGCAACCTTGGGTGGAACAATCTTCTTGAGTTTTCTCTTTTTAGAACTTGAATCCTCTGAGTCATCAGAGTCATCATCATCATCATCATCAGATTCTTCAACAGGATTATCATAAAGAGCATTAATTTGTTTAAGCATTTCATCAGACAAAATTGGATGAGCCTGTGGCTGTGCTTGAAGTTCTGGCTCTATAAATTTTGTGATAACTTGATCTTGAATACTGTTAGTCTTTGGTTCCATATCTTGAAACAATAATTCATCAAGATCAGGTATGGAGGATTCACACCAGCCAAAAGTTGGAGGATAAACAGCCTTTGGCTCTGGAGTAGTTATTTGCTCTATGGTTTTCTTATAAACTACAAAACTTATCCTAAGTTGCTACAATACTTGAGGACTAATTGGTGTTGTATAACTGAAAATATTAAAGTTGCCTACCTAAATCTTCTAGAGGGGGGTCAATAGGTGAGTTCTGCATCATTTTGCAGAATACAAATTTGAGAGTGCGATGCACATAAAATAAACATGCATACACAGGCGACACCAAGAATTATAGTGGTTCCCCATCCTTGGGTACATCCACTTTCCACCTCACCAATCTAGCAATGTACTAGACTCGACTACTCCAATATTCTCGGTTTGAAAACAATCCTAACACCCAGAACAAAGTCCCTACAACTCGATCACTTAAAATACGATCTACACTCGTTAGAGAAACTTCCTACAAAAAATCTCGGAGAACAAAGCTCCTACTACTCGGGAAGAATCTCCTACAAGAATCAAATTATTTACATAAAAATATACAAGCAGTATTATTGCAAATAAGAATCTTTAGCCCTTCTTCCTTCTTAAACTTTGAAGCTCTGTCAGAAATAAAACGAAGAAGACAAGGCTAAATCTCTAGATCTGAAAACTTTGGACTCAGCACTATCAAGGAAAGAATCTGTCGATGTAGAATATCTTGATCTATTGAATCTCTTGTTTTGAATCTCTGGATCAAAAGCAGATCGGCGATGAAGGTGATCAATAGCTGTGGCTCCCGATTTGGAAAGAGAATTTGTGATTCATAATACTTAGGTTTTTATTCTTTGGGTTGGTCGATTATGATAAGACCTTTTATAGGACTTGTCTAACGGTCATAATCACAGTAAATACATGTCACGTGGATCAATCAAGTGCCTATAATATTTGAAATTACTTCTGTTGGGACATAAGAAAATTCGGAAATCTGTGATGCATTTCTCGAGAGAGTTACTTGTACTCGAGAAGAAGTTTTCTGTTTCTCGAGAAGAATTATGAGGTTCTCGAGAAAAAAGTACTTAGGAAAAATGTAGAGGTGGAGAATTCAGCTATCTTGAGAATGAAAGTAAGTACTCAAGAAGAATGAACTTTTGTTCACGAGAAGAGTCATTATGGTACTCGAGAACAAGGAAGCATCTCGAGAAAAGAGTTCTGACTCTCGTGAAGAATATTCAAAGTCTCGAGAAAAGGTTACTGGTTGTCGAGAACTATACATGGCCTTCTCGAGAAAAATCTTTTGCTTCTTGTGAAAAAGACTTAGTAAGAATGTAAAGGTGGAATTTACGTATCTCGAGAAAGAGAATAAGTACTCGAGAAAAATGAACTTCTATTCTTGAGAAAATTACTCTGTTAGTCGAGAGGTATAATGCATCTCTTTAAAATAAACTTGTTACTCGAGAAGAGAATCTATTACTCGAGAAATGACTTCTAGTTCTCGAGAAGTAATACTGACCTTCTCGAGAAATAACATGTGGCTTCTCGAGAAAAAGACTTAGAAAAAAATATTTACTGGAAATGAGGTAACTTGAGAAGGACAGTCATGGAGTACGCGAGTACACATGGCTTTCTCGAGAACAGCACTAAGCTTTCTCGATAACTGCTTCTGCAACTTGAATACAAGACAGATCTTACTCAGGTATAAACTTAAGTTCTACTCGAGTACAAAAGATCCTACTCGAGAAAAATACTTAGCAATTTTTCTGAAAGTCTGAAAACTTATTTTCTTCAATAAATTCAGCAACCAACGTTTCTCCCATGCCTTTAGTGCTTGAAAAAGAAGTGTGTTCCAATAGAGAGGCTACACATGAGTCAACACAATGTATCACACAATGAGGGATTACATTGTGCGGTCCTGTGTTTGGTTACTCATTGTGGACTGATATTGGTGTACACTTGACAAATATATCCTGCAAACACTCAACTAGAAAGGACACCAAATACAAACTTAATTAATCTTAGTTCAAGGGTGACTTAATACAAATCTGGGTTATTGTGGATACAATACCCAACAATCTTCCCCTATTTGTAGAATTCAGAACCTTCTACACTAAGGTGAATTACATCAAGATAAATAAATAAAGAAACCAATAACCATGATAAATAGAAGAAATGTTGTGATATAGAAAAATCAGATCATCAAAGCTAAAGGTTTATATTAATAGATATTGTCCAAGAAATATTCAATTCCACAAGATCTCAAAAATGAATTTTCTAATCATCTGCAAATTCTTCTAGTTCTGCTGTTGTTGTTGTCTTTTCTACTTCTCTTGTTGCCTCTTCTGATAACTGTAAGGTTTAGGAAAATATTTGGGAGGTCTGCATGGAGCCTTGGGATTGTTCTTTCCATACACTCTATCATACAATCTCCTCTTGGTAATAGATTTCTCATAGAAATCCCATTCATAGGAGCTATAATGAATGTTCCTATCTTCATTAAAATCAACAATAAGTTTAAGAGTTTCAAGGATTAAGGATTTGGTTGTTAGACTCCATACTCCAAAAACCTTTTGAGCTCTACTTCTTTCAGCTTCAGGATAAGGATTTGATCTTCTAGCAGAGGCACCATCACCATATTTTCTCCTTTTAGCTTTCTGAATCTCAGGAGGTACTTGAGGAGGCACATTTGCTTGTTCAAATTACCATACTTGTTCATAGGTTCCAGGAGGTGGTCCTTCAAAATATTCAGGAGGTGGAGAGAATGTTGGCCTATTCTGTAACACCCTCATCCGTCGTATGGCATATAACAGAAGGTCTAGCTGGAACCCGACGCCATATACCACGGACAGTCGGAAGGGTTACGTATGAATAACCAAACTATCCAATTAAGACTACTCGTCCTAACACAGAGCATTCTAGCGGAAGCTTTTAAATTAGTTGAAAGAACCCATAACAGAAATCCAACAATCATGAATGTTCACAACCACTACAACTGGAATGAAACACAAATACACTAAAAGGTAACTGGCCTTATGGCCTTACAAGTGTTCACTTAACAATATAATGTTTTCCATACATCGGCTCGCACGGCGGCCACACATGTCAAAATAAAGTACAACTATTTGCTAGGCCTTCGAGGGCCAGCTTAGCAACATGGGCTCCAGCCCGCTATTTGGTTCTTGGCTCCGCAGCACCTGCAAGCAACATATCACCGCACGGTGGAAAAACAAAGCAACGGTCAGCCAAAGCCGACAAAATTATAATGACCCCGCCCCTTACTCGGGACGGCGGTGCTCCTTCCCTGCAATTCATTAGCCCAGCTAAACAATATAGTACGAACATATTTCGCCACAGGTGTAGGCTCGCACGGCCAAACACCCCGGGCACTCAGGGTACATTATCGTTGAATCCTTACACTTCAGCGTCTTCACCACCACCCTCAGGATGGCAAACTCATGAGCATTTTAGCCTTTCTGACCACTGTCTAATGCTCCCGACTATGTCAACGGCCAGTCCCCTTTTCGGGTCTCTCACACCGGACCACATAGCCCGGGTCCGATTCCACTTGCCTATTGCTCACAACGTGTAGTACACCTTAAGACGTACGCACGAGCCAAGATTCTCTCGGATCCCGTCACAATTCCAAAAAATCACATAACTCAGTTATGTTCAAAGCCGGTTCCCTGACCGCCAAGTTAGCAGAACAACGATTCCGCTCAGTTTTCCGAGTGCGCCTTAGAGTTAATCCCCAAGGATCCCTGCTTCAATCTACCGCGTAGAAACCCGAAAACACAAAGAACGAAGTCTTCTCCGGCAAACCATAACAAATGCAACATCACCGATCCAGACCAACATGTCTGGGTAGGCTTCACACACAATGCCTATGTCCGTACTTTGATTTCGGACTCTATATGCAATACAAGGGGGACTATTCCCGTCAACCCCAAGGAACACAGCACACTCGTCGCACACTCGCGGAAGCGGGTTTCCCTATCCAATAAGGAAGAGAGCTTCACATGCTCAAGTAGAGAATCTTTACCCTTGTAGTACTCTTTTGCGCCATGGAAAACTTTCCAGATAGAAGTCTTCGCAATGGGATTTCCTCCACGAATCTGCTCTCGGTTCTCTAAACGGTGCTCTGATGCTCCACCGGCGGCCAGAATCCTCCTCCTTCTTCCTCCTCTCTAACTCCTTGAAAGAGAGTGCTTAAGACGGAAATGAGGAATTGATCCTCTATTTCCGACCTTAACAGAGCAGGAACTCATCTGGGACGTCAGATCTTAATTAAAGAAAACGAACGGCTCAGATTCGCTCAAAAATCCCCAAAACTGGGCCGAACATGGCTTGGCACACTGCCGTCTCCTAGGTCGTGTGCCTCAATCTAGGCACGATCGTCGAACACAGAGCCTCACAAGGGCTCAGACACGCCTGTATCGCAATTGACACGCCTGTGTCGGGATCTGACATGCCCGTATCCTGAGACTGTATCACAAAAAACCGCCATGCCAACCGGCACGACTCTTGGGAACATGGGTACTAACACGGGTAGGCACACGCCCGTGTCAGATGACACGCCCATGTCACTCTATCGTGTTTCCTGTCGTGTCCTTCTCTAGATACAGCCGGCCAACAGAAAGCCCCACACAGCCTTGGACACGCCCTTGTCCTAAGAAGTGTACCCCTATACAGGCACCAAAAATATTTCCTGGGACGCGACCAGCTCGATTCCGATTTTCAGGTTGTTACAAATCTCCCCCCACTTAAAGAATTTTGTCCTGAAAGTAAGTAAAGGTACACAAAATTAAATGTTACCTGAGTGTAATAACTCGGGGTATTCCTCCAACATAGTTTTCTCTCGCTCCTAAGAAAGCTCCTCACGTCTGTAGTTATCCCAACGGACCTTAACCTTTCGGATTTCCTTGTTGCGGAGTCGTTTGACTTTAACGTCTTCTATACGTATAGGCTTGACCTTTGTCATCAACTCGTAATCAACTGAGACTTAATCAACCGCAACTATCTGCGAAGGCTC
This sequence comes from Platanthera guangdongensis, assembly GCA_039583875.1. NCBI lineage: Eukaryota > Viridiplantae > Streptophyta > Magnoliopsida > Asparagales > Orchidaceae > Platanthera > Platanthera guangdongensis. The sequence continues at coordinate 144,744,175 of CM077166.1, forward strand.
TTGCACTGTCTTACGCAACAAATATACGTGGAACACATTGTGCATCCAACTCAACTCCACCGATAGCTTCAATCTATATGCTGCTTCGCCAACATGCTCTAGAACTTCAAATGGTCGTAGGTATCTCGGACTCAGCTTCTTCAAGCGTCGAACCCGCGAAACACCCTTGAACGACTTGATTTTTAAATACACCCAGTCGCCAACACTGAACTCCATGTTCCTATTCTTGGCGTTATAGTACATTGCTTGCATGTCTTGAGCGATCTTCAACCTTTCCTGAATTATACGTACCATTGAAGTGGCATCTTCCACCGCTTGACATTTATATAACTTCAACTCGCCTGTCTACAACCAAGACAATGGCGTACGTGTAACGCCCCGAAAGTTGTGTGCGAGTCGGTCGCGAAAAAAAGGGTTTTTGGTGCCTATAGGGGTACACGGCCTAGGACACGGGCGTGTCCAAGGCCGTGTCTGGCTGGTGATTTTGGTCGTTTTCAACCCGAGAAGGACACGGCCAGAAACACGGCCGGATGACACGGGCGTGTCATCCGACACGGGCGTGTGCCAACCCGTGTCCCTACCCGTGTCCTGATGGGTCATGTCCGTTGCTGTGGCGGTTATGCGTGACACGCCCACGAACACGGGCGTGTCGAGGAACCCGACACGGGCGTGTCAGGTCAGACACGGGCGTGTCTTGGCCCGTGTGCGTTTCTCAGTTCGACGATCGTGCCTGGATCGAGGCAGACGGCCATGGACACGGTCGTGTGCCAAGCCGTGTGCGGCCCAGGTCTGGGGAATTTTGTGCAGATCCGAGCCGTTCGTTTCCTTTAATTTAGATCCAACGGCCCAGATGAAATTCTGCTCTGTTAAGGCCGGGAATAGGGGGTTATTTCCTCATTTTCTCTCCAAAGTTCTCCTTTTCCAAAGTGAGAGAGAAGAGGAATAAGAAGGAGGTTTCCGGCCATCGGCAGAGCATCAGAGCACCATTTCGAAATCGGAGAGCGGATCCGTGGAGGGAAGGTCATTGCGAAGAGTTCTAACCACGTAGTTTTTCCATGGCGCCAAAACGGACTACAAGGGTAACGATTCTCAACTTGAGAGCTTGAAGCTCTTTCTTTCTACATAGGGAATCCCGCTCCCGTGAGTATGCAGTGAGTGCGTGGTGTTTCTTGGGGTTGACGGGAATAGTCCCCCTTGTGTTGCATATAGAGCCCGGAATCGTAAGTACGGGCATAGGCATTGTGTGTGAAGCCTACCCGGACATGTTTTGTCTGGATCGGTGATGTTGCATTTGATGTGGTTTTGCCGAAGAAGACTCCGTGCTTTAGATTTTTTTTCGGGTTTCTACGCGGTAGATTGCAGCAGGGATCCTTAGAGGTTAGCTTCAAGGCGCACCCGGAAAACTGAGCGGAAACGTGTTCTGCTAACTTGGCGGTCTGGGAACCGGCCTTGTTCATAACTGGGTTATGAGATTGTTTTGGAAAATTTGGGATCCGAGAGAAGCTTGGCCCGCGCAAAGGACTTAAATTGGACATGCGGCATGAGCAACGGGCAAGTGGAATTGGACCTAGGCTATGTGGTTCGGTGTGAGAGACCCGAAGAGGGGGACTGGCCGTTGGCATAGTCGGAGCCTTAGACGGTGGTCAGAAAGGCTAAATGCTCACATGTTGTTGCCATCCTGGGGGTGGTGGTGAATGCACTGATGGGTCAGGGTTCACCATGAATGTTCCCTGAGTGCACGGGGTGTTTGGCCGTGCGAGCCTACACCTGTGGCAAATTATAATTGCGCTATATATATTGTTGGGCTAATGTTGTGCAGGGAAAGAGCACCGCCGTCCCGAGTAAGGGGCGGAGTCGTTATAATTTAGTCGGCTTTTAGCTGACCGTTGCTTTATTTGCCACCGCACGGTGGTATGTGCTTGCAGCTGCTGCGGAGCCGAGCGCCAAATAGCGGGCTGGAGCCCATGTTGCTGTGCTGGCCCTAGAAGGCCGTAGAATAGCTGTTTTTATATTTATCATGTGTGGCCGGCCTGCGAGCCGATGTATGTAAAACACTCTTTATTAAGTGAACATTTGTAAGGCCATAAGGCCATGTACCCATTTCTGTGTATTTGGGGTTTCATTCCTTTTGTTGTAGCTGTGGACATTCATATTGATCGATTTAATTTTGGGTTCTTTCAACATTAAAATCTTCCGCTAGAATGCTCTGTGATTAGGAAGAGTAGTCTTATTCGGTTGGTTTGATTATTCATTTAGTATCCCTTCCGACTGTCTGTGTTATATGGCGTCGGGTTCCAGCTGGACCTTCTGTTATATGCCATGCGACAGATGGGGGTGTTACAATTTGGTATCAGACTTCTGGTTACGATCAGGCTTAAATGAATTCGTGGGCGAATTCTTTTAAGGGGTGGTGAGCACATGTGTGCGTCATCGTTATAACATCAAAAAAAGAACCCATGAATGTCCACTTAGGAATGAAAAATACACTTGTTTGGTGGAACCTGAGTGTTCCAATGATTGCTTTTAGCAATTTGTTTGTTGTCTAATCGTGTGTCTTTGCTAATTTAGGCAGCTGGGAGCGGTGCTGGTCAGTTAGAGCATCCGCAATTAGCGGAAAGTAGTGCACCAAGGGACGTGCCTGCTACACCTCCTTCAGCGGAAACCATCAGGATGGTGGCTGAAGCCGTGTTCGCAATGATAAATGCCCAACCTGCAGGGCAAATGCATCGCGCACCTCCTGCGAGTGAGAAAGAACCGGTTAGGGCGGCAGAGCCGAGAGTGGTGGAACGCGCAGCAGTTGAGTTAGTAGAGCCGAGGAGAACTACGGAACGACAACTAAAGCACGTGATGGGCTTTAATCCTCCGAGGTTTAATGGGGTTGGAATGCCAACTCAAGCTGAGGACTGGCTCTCTTCCATAAAGAGGGTGTTGACGGCCACAATGACTGAGGAGTGGCAGAAGACCACCATAGCGACTTTTCTTTTTGAGGGTGAAGCGAGGCTTTGGTGGGACGAGATGGAGTTTCATCTTCTAGTGGGAAGGCAACTTGCGGATGTGCCGATGGAGGAATTTTCAAGATTGTTCCTAGCCAGATTTGTACCTTCTGCTCAGAAGTTGGAGATGGAGAATCAATTTCTTGGATTGTCTCTGGGATCCAGAAGCATGGACGAATATCTGCATGAGTTCACACGGTTTGGTCGTTATGCTGGTGCTATGTTTTCAGAAGAAGAGAGGAAGACCAACCGATTCTATGAGGGTCTTCGCGGCGATTTACAGTTACTCCTTGCTAGGCCTAAGACGCAGGGCTTCCTAGCCTTGGTCAATTCAGCCCGATCGTTGGAAAAGGTTGCGAAGAAAGTTCAAGAGAAGAAGGACCCAGGAGAAAGGAAGACTGAGTTCAAGGTGCCAAGTAACAAGACAGGTTTCCGCAGATGGAACAAGAAGCGGAGGACTTCGAACTCAGCCCCTTCGGCTGATGCGTCGGGGGCAACTACAAGTCGAGTCCCCGGAGCTTGCTACAACTGCGGGAAGACGGGGCATTTTGCTCGGGAGTGTTGGAGCGGACGTTCAAAGTCCGTGAGGAGGCCGGGAGCGACTTATGAGGAGAAAGGGAAGGCGGTGGAGTCAACCGCATCCCATCATGATCCAGCTCAGCCTAGAGTCTACAACCTTGGTCTGCAGGAGGCCATTAAGCAAGCGGACGTGGTGACAAGTATGAGTTAAATTACAGTGGTTTAACTTTTATAGTTGTTACCTTCGTATTTGTTAGCTTACGTTTGTTAATGCTAGGCTTTGTGTTAATCTTTGGGTTTCCGGCGAGAGCCCTTTTTGATACGGGAGCATCACATTCCTTCTTGCCTGAAAAGTTTATATCGCGCATCGGAGTTCCCTCCTCGATGGCAGAAAACAAGTTGGATGTGTTGTTGCCTAATGGGTGCTCAATGCGTGCGGATAGGGTTTGTGTTGTGAAGATTCGGATTGGAGACTGGGATTTTGATTTGCGAGCGTTGGTTCTACCATTAGTGGAGTTCGACGTAATCTTCGGTATGGATTGGCTCTCGGAGCAGAGTGCATGCATTGATTGCAACCGTAAAGAAGTCAAGTTGGGTCTGGACACTGATCGGGAGACTACTTTTGCGGGCATGAAGGGGTCAGGGAAAGTTCTGGTGTTATCCCTTCAGATGTTCAAGGCAGTTCGGTCTGGGGCAGAACTATATGTCACTCTAGTGCAGACTGCGATGCCTAAACCTAGTTTGGGCAACATCTCAGTTGTGTCCGAGTATCCTGATGTGTTTCCAGATGATCTCCCAGGAGCCCCTCCTCAGCGGGAGATAGACTTTACTATAGAGCTGGTACCGGGTGCCAAACCGGTGTCACGCTCCCCCTATCGCATAGCCCCAAGAGAAATGACAGAGTTGAAGGTGCAACTATAAGAGTTGCTAGAGCAAGGTTATGTGCGTCCAAGTTCGTCGCCTTGGAGTGCACCAGTTCTCTTTGTTAAGAAGAAAGATGGGAGCTTGCGGCTTTGTATCGATTATCGGGAATTGAACAAACTTACGGAGAAGAACAAATATCCGATCCCGAGGATTGACGATCTATTTGATCAGCTGGTTGGATCAGCTGTATATTCGAAGTTAGATTTGAAGTCCGTTTACTATCAGTTGAGGATAAGGGAGAGCGACATCCCAAAGACAGCATTCAGTACGCAGTTTGGGCATTACGAGTTCACGGTTATGCCGTTTGGGTTGACGAATGCGCCATCCGTGTTTATGGATCTGATGAATAGGACGTTCAGAGAATACCTGGATCAGTTTGTGATAGTATTTATCGATGATATTCTGGTGTATTAGCGGTGCCAGGAGGATCACTACAAGCATTTACACATGGTGTTGGAGACATTGAGGAAAAGTCAGTTGTATGCAAAGTTCTCCAAGTGTGAATTCTGGTTGTCCTCAATAGCGTTCCTTGGTCATGTTGTCAGTGGAGAAGGAATAGCTGTGGATCCGGAGAAGATAGTGGCGATACGGGAGTGGCCTACGTTGACTACAGTGGCAGAGGTCCGGAGTTTTCTGGGGCTTGCTGGCTACTACAGGCACTTCGTAGAGAACTTCTCGCGGATAGCACTACCACTCACGACGTTAACACGAAAGGATCAGAAGTTTGTGTGGTCTCCGGAGTGCGGTCAGGCTTTTGAAGAATTGAAGAGGCGATTGACCACGGCGCCCATTTTATGTTCGCCAAGTGGAACCGAAGGGTTCGAGATCTATAGTGATGCTTCGGGCAGTGGTTTGGGATGTGTTCTGCTACAGCATGGGAGAGTGATAGCTTATGATTCACGACAACTGAAGGTTCATGAGAGGAATTATCCGGTCCACGACTTAGAGTTAGCGGCCGTGATATTTGCTCTTAAGCTTTGGAGGCACTATCTGTACGGTGTGAAGGTCGATATTTACACCGATCATAAGAGTTTGAAGTACCTATTGGACCAAAAGGATTTGAACATGAGGCAGAGGAGGTGGATGGAGTTGTTAGGGGACTACACCTTCAAGAAACACTATGTGCCTGGGAAGGGAAATGCAGTGGCGGATGCGTTGAGTCGTAAGATTCCCGCACAAGCCAATTGGTTATCAGTACATGATGAGAGATTGGTCCAAGAGTTGGAGGCATTGGAGATATCTTGCGTTGACAAGCAGTCAAGTGCCGAGGCGAAACTGTTTTGGACAGAGGTGCAGTGTGACCTAGCGGATAGAGTTCGGCGGGCTTTGGTTCAGGATAGCAGCATGAAGCAAATCTTAGATGGAACTTTGGATGGGTCAAATTCACAGTTTGTTGTTGAAGATGGGTTGCTAAGGAAGGACGGTCGTCTATGCGTTCCTAGTGCGGATAATATTCGGGAGGAGTTGATGTATGACGCTCATCATACCAAGTACTCAATCCACCCGGGAAGCACGAAGATGTATAGAGACATGAAGAAATTATTCTGGTGGCCTGGTTTGAAGAAGGATGTGGCACTTTATGTGGCTAAGTGTCGTACTTGCGCATTGGTGAAGGCGGAATGCCAGAAGCCCGGAGGTTTCTTGAAATCCATTCCTATCCCAGAATGGAAGTTTGACGACATATCTATGGATTTTGTGCACGGTTTGCCGAAGTCGCAGAAGGGAAACGACGCCATTTGGGTGGTCGTTGATAGGTTGACAAAGGTGTCGCATTTTATCCCAGTCAGAAAGGAGGATCCAGTGGAAAAGTTAGCCAAACTCTACGTGGATAATATTGTACGATTTCATGGTGTGCCTAGAAGTATTGTTAGTGATCGAGATGGACGCTTCACGTCAAATGACTGGAGGTTGGTACATGGTCTGTTGGGTACTAAGCTAAAGTTCAGCACAACCTTTCACCCGCAGACAGATGGCCAAACCGAGAGAGTCAACAGGACTATGGAGGACATGCTTCGCTTGTGCGTCCTAGATTTCGGGAAGAATTGGGAGGATCACCTGTACATGGTGGAGTTTGCTTACAACAACAGCTTTCAGGCAAGCATTGGAATGGCTCCTTTCGAAGCCTTGTACGGGAGGAAGTGTCGTATGCCGTTGTATTGGTTGGAGGCAGGCGAATCAAAGTTGTATAAACGTCAAGTGGTGGAAGATGCCACTTCAATGATACGGACAATTCAGGAAAGGCTGAAGATTGCTCAGGATAGACAGTCAAAGTATTACAATGCCAAACATAGAAATGTGGATTTCAACGTTGGCGACATGGTATATTTAAAGATCAAGCCGTTCAAGGGTGTATCGCGGGTTCGACGCTTGAAGAAGCTGAGTCCGAGATACCTTGGACCATTTGAAATCCTGGAGCATGTTGGCGAGGCGGCGTATAGATTAAAGCTGTCGACGGAGTTGAGTGGGCTTCATGATGTATTCCACGTATCGGTGTTGCGTAAGGCAGTGCAAGAGCCTTTGCAGATCATTGCGGACAATCAGGTACCGGTTGATTATGAGTTAGCAACAAGTGTCAAGCCAGTGCGAATTGAAGATGTTGCAGTCAAACGACTCCGCAACAAGGAGGTCCGAATGGTTAAAGTCCGTTGGGATAATTGCAGACGTGAGGAGCTTTCTTGGGAGCGAGAGCAAGCTATGTTGGAGGAATACCCCGAGTTATTCCACTCAGGTATCATTTAGCTTTCGTGTACCTTTGCTTAATTTCGGGACGAAATTCCTTAAGTGGGGGAGATTTGTAACGCCCCGAAAGTTGTGTGCGAGTCGGTCGCGAAAAAAAGGGTTTTTGGTGCCTGTAGGGGTACACGGCCTAGGACACAGGCGTGTCCAAGGCCGTGTCTGGCTGGTGATTTTTGGCTGTTTTCAACCCAAGAAGGACACGGCCAGAAACACGGCTGGATGACACGGGCGTGTCATCCGACACGGGCGTGGGCCAACCCGTATCCCTACCCGTGTCCTGATGGGTCGTGTCCGTTGCCGTGGCGGTTATGCGTGACACGCCAACGAACACGGGCGTGTCGAGGAACCCGACACGGGCGTGTCAGGTCAGACACGGGCGTTTCTTGGCCCGTGTGCGTTTCTCAGTTCGACGATCGTGCCTGGATCGAGGCACACGGCCATGGACACGGCCGTGTGCCAAGCCGTGTGCGGCCCAGGTCTGGGGAATTTTGTGCAGATCTGAGCTGTTCGTTTCCTTTAATTTAGATCCCACGGCCCAGATGAAATTCTGCTCTGTTAAGGCCGGGAATAGGGGGTTATTTCCTCATTTTCTCTCCAAAGTTCTCCTTTTCCAAAGTGAGAGAGAAGAGGAAGAAGAAGGAGGTTTCCGGCCGCCAGCGGAGCATCGGAGCACCGTTTCGAAATCGGAGAGCGGATCCGTGGAGGGAAGGTCATTGCGAAGAGTTCTAACCGCGTAGTTTTTCCATGGCGCCAAAACGGACTACAAGGGTAACGATTCTCAACTTGAGCGCTTGAAGCTCTTTCTTTCTGCATAGGGAATCCCTCTCCCGCGAGTATGCGTTGAGTGCGTGGTGTTCCTTGGGGTTGACGGGAATAGTCCCCCTTGTGTTGCATATAGAGCCCGGAATCGTAAGTACAGGCATAGACATTGTGTGTGAAGCCTACCCGGATATGTTTTGTCTGGATCGGTGATGTTGCATTTGATGTGGTTTTGCCGGAGAAGACTCCGTGCTTTAGATTTTTTTTTCGGGTTTCTACGCGGTAGATTGCAGCAGGGATCCTTGGAGGTTAGCTTCAAGGCGCACCTGGAAAACTAAGCGAAAACGTGTTCTGCTAACTTGGCGGTCTGGGAACCGGCCTTGTTCATAACTGGGTTATGAGATTGTTTTGGAAAATTTGGGATCCGAGAGAAGCTTGGCCTGCGCAAAGGACTTAAATTGGACATGCGGCGTGAGCAACGGGCAAGTGGAATTGGACCTAGGCTATGTGGTTCGGTGCGAGAGACCCGAAGACGGGGACTGGCCGTTGGCATAGTCGGAGCCTTAGACGGTGGTCAGAAAGGCTAAATGCTCACATGTTGTTGCCATCCTGGGGGTGGTGGTGAATGCACTGATGGGTCAGGGTTCACCATGAATGTGCCCTGAGTGCACGGGGTGTTTGGCCGTGCGAGCCTACACCTATCGCGAATTATAATTACGCTATATATTTTTTTCTTTGGGCTAATGTTGTGCAGGGAAAGAGCACCGCCGTCCCGAGTAAGGGGCGGGGTCGTTATAATTTGGTCGGCTTTTAGCTGACCGTTGCTTTATTTGCCACCGTGCGGTGGTATGTGCTTGCAGGTGCTGCGGAGCCGAGCGCCAAATAGCGGGATGGAGCCCATGTTGCTGTGCTGGCCCTAGAAGGCCGTAGAATAGCTGTTTTTATATTTATCATGTGTGGCCGGCCTGCGAGCCGATGTATGTAAAACACTCTTTATTAAGTGAACATTTGTAAGGCCATAAGGCCATGTACCCGTTTCTGTGTATTTGGGGTTTCATTCCTTTTGTTGTAGCTGTGGACATTCATATTGATGGATTTAATTTTGGGTTCTTTCAACATTAAAATCTTCCGCTACAATGCTCTGTGATTAGGACGAGTAGTCTTATTCGGTTGGTTTGATTATTCATTTAGTATCCCTTCCGACTGTCTGTGTTATATGGCGTCGGGTTCCAGCTAGACCTTCTGTTATATGCCATGCGATAGATGGGGGTGTTACAGTACGACACTTCCTCCCATACAAGGCCTTAAAAGGTGCCAATCCAATACTCACTTGAAAGGTGTTGTTATACGCAAACTCCACCATGTACATGTGATCCTCCTAATGCTTTCTGAAATCTAGGATGCACATGCGAAGCATGTCCTCCATCGTCCTATTGACTCTCTCGGTCTAACCATCAGTCGGTGGATGGAAGGCTGTGCTAAAACTCAGCTTATTTCCCAACAAACTATGCACCAGCCTCCAGTCCTTCAACGTGAAGCGTCCATCTCGGTCACTAACAATACTGTGGGGCACATCATGCAACCGCACGATATTATCCACATAGAGTTTGGTTAATGTTTCCACCGGATCTTCCTTCCTATTCGGGATGAAATGCGACACTTTTGTCAACCTTTCTACGACCACCTAGATGGTGTTGTTTCCCCTCTGCAACTTTGGCAAAGCATGCACAAAATCCATAGAAATGTCGTCGAATTTCCATTCCGGGATAGCCAACGACTTTAGGAAACCTCCGTGCTTCTGGCACTCCACCTTCACCAAGGCACAAGTTTGGCACTTGGCCACATAAAGTTCTACATCCTTCCATAATCCTGGCCACCAGAATAACTTTTCATGTCTCTATACGTCTTTGTGCTTCTAGGGTGGATTGAGTACTTGGTATGATGTGCCTCATACGTCAACTCCTCCCAAAGATTATTCGCACTAGGGATGCATAGAAGACCGTCCATCCTTAGCAGTCCATCCTCAACCGCAAACTGGGAATTTGACCCATCCAAAGATTCATCTAAGATCTGCTTCATGCTGCTATCCTGAATCAAAGACCGTCGAACTCTATCAGCCAGTTCATACTGCACCTCCGTCTAACACAATATCGCCCCAGCACTAGATTGCTTATCGACGCAGGAAATCTCTAATGCCTCCAAATCACTGACCAATCTCTCATCATATACCGACAATCAACTGGCCTATGCAGGAGCCCTGCGGCTTAACGCATCCGCCACCACGTTTCGTTTCCCAGGTACATAATGTATCTCGAAGGTGTAGTCACCCATGAACTCCATCCACCTTCGCTGTCTCATGTTCGGATCCTTCTGATCTAGCAGGTACTTCAGGCACTTATGGTCGGTGTATATATCGACCTTTACCCCGTACAGATAGTGCCTCCACATCTTAAAGCAAATATCATGGCCGCTAACTCTAAGTCATGGACCGGATAATTCCTCTCATGAACCTTCAACTGTCGTGATCAATAGGCTATCACACACACATGATATAGTAAAACACAGCCCAAACCACTACCCGAAGCATCACTATAAATCTCAAACCCTTCGGTTCCACTACGCGAACATAAAATAGGCGTCGTGGTCAACCGCCTCTTCAACTCTTCAAAAGCCTGCTCATAATCCAGCGACCACACGAACTTTTGATCTTTCCTTGTCAATGTCATGAGTGGTAACGCTATCCGAGAGAAGTTCTCTACGAAGCGCTTGTAGTAGCCGGCAAGCTCCAGAAAGCTCCGGACTTCCGCCACTGTAGACAATATAGGCCACTCTTGTATCGCTGCTATCTTCGTCGGATCCACCGCTATCCCTTCTCCACTAACAACATGACCTAGGAACACAACTGAGGATAACCAGAACTCACACTTGGAGAACTTAGCATACAACTGATTTCTCCTCAACGTCTCCAACACCATGTGTAGATGCTTGTAATGGTCCTCCTCACACTGCGAGTATACCAAGATATCATTGATAAATACTATCACGAAATGATCCAGGTATTCTCTGAACGTCCTATTCATCAGATCCATAAATACGGATGGCGCATTGGTCACCCAAAATGGCATGACCGTGAACTCATAATGCCCAAACCTCGTGCTGAACACTGTCTTTGGGATATTGCTTTCCCTTATCCTCAATTGGTAGTAGCCGGACTTCAGATCTAACTTCGAATAAACTGTCGACCCAACCAATTGATCAAATAGATCGTCAATCCTGAGGATTGGATACTTGTTCTTCTCCGTAAGCTTTTTTTAACTCCAGATAGTCAATATAGAGTCACAAGCTCCTATCCATCTTCTTAACGAAAAGAACCGGTGCTCTCCAAGGCGACGAACTTGGACACACATACCCTTGCTCCAACAACTCCTCCAGTTGCACCTTCAACTCCACCATCTCTCGCGGCACTATCCGACATGGTGAGTGTGACACCGGTTTGGCGCCCGGTACCAGCTCAATGGTAAAATCAATCTCCTGCTGAGGAGGGGCTCCTGGGAGATCATCTGGGATGGATCCGGTCAATAAATGGAGATGGGACTTCTTCTTCTTCTCTATAAGGAGGTTCTCTTACAACAGATCCTGACGAATGTTCGACCCAACTCCGAGAGAATTTATTATCATTGCCAAGGGCACCATCATTAAAATATGAACAATCTTGTACTTCCGAGAAATCAGCAGTGGTTGACATGTAATCAGATTCACATTGTCCCTTTGCAGGATTCATTTTGAAAGGAAGCAAATAACCAAACTTTTCTCAGAGACTGCTGACTAGTTGCGGCTTGATCTGGCGGTTAGAAGATAGTACAAGCCGATACAAAGGCCGGCAGGAAAGCCGGCGGGTAGAACGGCAGGTTCTACAGCGCTGGAGGCGGGCTGAAAACCTTAGCAGGTGAAGTCGCGGCCTGCTTGACAGGCCGCTGAGCTGCAGTAGCAAGAGCGGTTTGACACACTAGATCGCTGATTTCATCGACTAATCGAGATCTGAAGGTCGTGTGTTAACTGTTGATGCACGAAAATGAACAGGGAGTCGGGCACCATCAGCTAACGGTTCGAGCACTGGGGAAGGAAGAGAAAAGAGGAGACTGTCGAATAATCGGTTACTAGCGGTCGTAGCTAAGGGACAGAAAAAGATGCCGTTTGCAGCGGCAACAACAGAGTTCGCCCATTACGGCTTAAATGCCACTCGTGCGACGGGCTTTACTTTTATTCAAAGAGAAGCGGTTACAAGAAGGAGAAAAAGATGAAGCCGGCCGGACTGCAAGTCGCAAAACACTAGACTTGAGACCGCAGCTCTTAACAGGCAAGCTCCTAGATACAATTCAGCGTGCCTTGGGGAGTGCGCCCTCCCCCTATTTATAGGCTCGGGGGCCTGCCCAAACGGGCAGGGCTAAAGTTACCGGCTGCCCGGGGTACAAGAGAATCGGGCAGGGGTGAGGGGAAGCAAATGAGCAGAAAAGGAGAAAGGAGGGAAGCCGCGCGGCCTAGGGTATTCCTCCTGGCGAGTTGACGACCTGTGTCCTGGACCTTACTATTGAGCAAGGTCGGAGCTGGCGGCAGCCTGATATGGAGACCGCCCGGCATCACTGATGACCAGCCGACTTGAACTTTGCGGTGGTTAAAAGGCATAGGCCGCCCGGTCTCTGATGACTGGTTGGCTTGACATGCTTGGCAGCTAGAAGAACCAAGACGCGCAATCTGAAAAGCTATTTGAACTGGTCGCGGATTTCGGGCTTAACATATAATGAAAAGGTACAACAATCCACAATGAGTACAGAAGAGAGAAGGGCTTATGCCCGCACATGTTAAAAATGAATAGTAAAGCTCTCACTCTCTCTCTCACTCACTAAAATACTATGCAGAAGAAAACTCTAAAGAAGCGCACTCGTCATCACCTGACGTTGAGCTACAGTAGTAGCACATGGTATCTGCTCCTCAAGTCCTGCCACCTCATCCTGCTGGTCGTACTGGTGCTCCAAATCCTCGAGCTCCTAAAATGATATGGTCACAACCGACCGTTAGTTATAAAGACTCAACCATTATCATCCTCGCCTCACACCCGCGACTTCTAGGCACCGAGCGAGAGGATGAAAGCGGAGGAAAACAAAGCAGTATCAAAATAGAAGCAGGTGACGGTGCATCTATTCTATCATGGATTGATTTCAAACTATTATGTCATTACATTAGCAGTTTTATATATATAGCACATATAAAGTAAGTAAGGAATACTGAAAGAAGTGTTCGGTAAGTAAAGTAAAGAAAGAGTAGAAAGTAAACTATCTACTGCTACACTAACATCACAAAAGTACCTTAACTTATATAAATGCCTAAACAAACTTATAAGTTAAGGTTTCAGAAATATAACTTATCATATAAAGGAGCTCATACTAATTTATATGATAAGGATCCATGATCTGTATGACCTAAATATGTATGTTTGTTATGTATGCATATTATGATTCATGAAAGTGCAACTCACACACACAATTCTGTTATAATAGACCTTTAGTTCCCGCTTTTTGGAGCTAGCATCACTCTCTGGTACCACACTTGTGGCTACGGCAGCAGTGGAGCGGGCGTCTCCACTCCTACGCGGGTATACACACTACCTGGCCTAGAGCTCCCATACGCCTCTATACACTTCTTAGGTGCACTCTAGAATCTCTGCGTACTATTTGCTGGCTACCTACTAGTCATTTTGGTCGAGTGTGTGTTTTTGGTGATCGTCCTCCAGACCGAAGTGTAAAAACACCCACTAGCCCCTCAAACCATCACATCTCGCCAGAGTCACCGTACAGAATTCGGTGTGACGATTGGCCCAGTACCGCTTGACCCGCCACAAGTTTACTTTTATGCGCATATAAGATATTCCAACCCGGAGCCTCCAGCTCGCAGGATGAAACATGTCCTGAAATCAAACTCCCGACCCTCCAGCTCACAGGACCAACCCATCCTGAAACACTCCAACACATCACAGGTGATATTGCACATCAATGACTTAGTTCTGAATCCCTCCAACCCTTCACGGCTGAGATTGCACATCAATGCCTTAGTTATGAATCCCTCCAACCCTTCACGGGTGAGATTGCACATCAATGCCTTAGTTTTGAATCCCTCCAACCCTTCACGGGTGAGATTGCACATCAATGTATTAGTTCTGAATCTCTCCAACCCTTCACGGGTGAGAATGTTACCATGTTCTCTTAGCCTTTTAGACTACTCTTGTCTAATGTTTGTTATACCTAACAATTTAGAGTTATTCCCATGAATTCCCAGGGCATGCCCGGTGAAGAGCTCTCGGGGGCAGTAGGAACTACGATGGGCTAAAGCCCAAAGATCCCTTTCTCAAGGATATTTACTTTTATTAATGCCTACCATGATCCATGCCAACTCTCATTGTTACTCTGGGACAAACCTAATAATTTAGAATGTTATTAGGAGAGCGGCGGTCTTCTGCCGATCCCCGTTCTAGACAATAACCTTGGGATTTTGCACTCTACCACTCGTCATCAAGAAGTGACCTATTGGACAACAATCAGGGTTTATCTTCCCAACATAGATTCCATCTCAACCGACAACCTTATCCCCTGACGGTCCTACTATTATGTGTTATTTTTATTAAGCGCACACTTGACCTAATGTTGACCCGTATGACGTGTCTTCCAAACTCTTGGGCCAACTTCCCCTAATTATTTATCATGGTTTGTTATAACGTATGATATTGACCATCCTAGGTTTCATTATTTTTCTAAGGGATTAAGGGCATAAATTAATTCTATTAATTGAGTGACATGGGTCACCTTGCACAAGATGTACTATCTATAATGGTCCAGCCTACCTAAGAAATTTATCAGGTGTTCAATGAGGTTAAATATGACTTCCTACCAAGTTTCATAATTTTCCCATGTGAAATTCCATTTAATATCTATTTAATAATAAATCACAAATTGACTACTTTTCAAGTGAAGTACAGTATTTATACAATCAAAAATTCTAGAAAAATTACTGAGGATCCATGTTGATATAATAAAGATAAATACATAATTTCAAAATCCTAATCAGTGATTTGATCTAACTAATATCCATATGAACAATATTATCAAAATATCATTATTAGGGTTTTCAGCATATAGAGATATCCAAAAATTCTCAAATATTTTAACATGGACATAATCACAGAGTTAAACTACTGTAAATTTTTCCATAATATTTAAATTATATTTTCCCTTATTTTTAATTAATTTCCATAACGGGCAAAATGATAAATTCTACATAAACTCCAATTTAACGTTACCTAACAGTCCCATAAATTTTGCCAGAGGTGAGCAATGTCCTAGTAAAGCTTGTGAAAAAATTTCAGAATTTAATAAATTCATATTCCCTAGATTCAAATTTATTTCCTAACTAGGCATATTTTCCAATAATTCCAAATAATGAGATTTTTGATCCCAAAAATCCCAACCTTCCTATCGGAGGTATATTTCATCCATATAAGCCTCTGTCCAGAGTTTGATGGACATGCAATGGTCCAAATTGGCTAAATTCCCATTTAGCTATTTTTACTATAGGCACCCCAAATTTGAACATACCTATCTCATGCATGTGGGATTTCCCAAACATGCATATGTCAAAAGGAACTGAAATTTCTAACATTGTTTTATATTGACCTAATTGACATGCTAACACAATTTGGAGGCATTTGGAGTTGTAGATCTCCAAAAATTCCATTTATGTGATAAATGATATTTCTCCAAAAACTATGGAAAAACATATCCCAAAAATTACCATTTTTGGTCAGTACTAGGTATGAGCTAGTCACATGCATGACCAAAATCTCAGGTCATGAGGACATATAGTTTGGCTTAGGATCTCATTTTAAGATTTGCCCTAGCATAGGACCAGTTTTGGTTAGAATGGCCATATAGGGAGCTGTATTACTACAAATTAACTTTAGGGTGTCATTTTAAATTTAAAACCTAGGGCTACAATGTATATGTTGAACATGATTTCTAAATCTGCCTCTAAGAGGCCTAAATTCAACCCGCAAGGTACAGCATAAAGTGTGATAGAATACCTAAGTTTGATATATTAATATAACACAAATCTCAAAGCAATAATGGAGGGCATCCGTTCATCTTCCTCCTCAAGGAATGTGCCTAGATTGCCCCGACCTGGAGCTCCTTCAACTTGCATTTCCCGGCCATACGGTCACCTCCTTGGCTGGACACCCCCACCACCACCTCCGTTGGCTAATGTTTTGCGGCAACTTGGCCGCCGGAGGTGGCGGTTTCCGGCGAATCCGAGCTCCATTAAAAATCATGTATTTTCTCCCACACCTCACATGGATTCAACCTCAATTGAGCTTGAAATCTCTCCTAAATGATCTAGGAAGCTAGCACAAGGGGAGAGGAGGAGAAACATACCTTAATCAGAGTCTGACGGTGGCAGCGGCGGCGGTTGGCCATGGAATTTCTCCTCTCCGGCGAGCTTGCTCCCGAACTCGTTTCTCTACCAAATGCTTTGATCCAGATGTCGAATTCAACTCCTCTCAATGTTCTGAAGCTAATGGGAGGGTTAGTTTTGGCTGATCTGGACTGTATACAGATGTTCCTTGATCGAGATTTCAGCCATGAGCTTTGGTTTCTCCTCCTTGGCTCCAAGTGGCATGAAATTGGGTTAGGAAGGCTGAGAATTGATGTATGGGTTCAGATGTGGGCTTGGGAAGAGAGGAGGAGGGCCACATGGACTACATCACAATTTTCCTTTATTTACTCTCTCATCTACATGGGTAAATTCCCAAAATCCCCCTTGCATGTTACTACCCTACAAAACTGGAGGGTAGGGTTTGTAAATGAGCACTTTGGCTGATCATGGGCCTTGGCTCATGGGCTTAGCCCATTGGAATTAAGCCTGGCTCTCATTTTCTTTCTTTAGGCCTTATGTTGACCAAGTTGACTTTTAGGGTTGACTTGGTCAATAATATGAGTGGGCTGTCCCCACTTGATGGTCATGAACCACATGTCATCACGCAACATGGGTTGGGCCATGGTGGTGACCCACTTGGACTAATTGGTCCTATAGTTGTAGGTTTGACCAATTGAGGGTTTGTGATGACTTGGGTCAACATGGGTCAATGGGTGACCAAATGATGTGTCTTTTAGTTCTCTTAGATTGATTTTAGGGTTAGGGGCATAGTGGTGGGTCCATTTTGTGCTTATGAATCCATATTAGGCTAGTTTGAATTGAGTTGACCTGGGTCGTATAATGGGCACTATGTGAATCCACCCTAACTCCAGGGGTCAAACTTAGCTTAAACCCTATTCACCCACCACATGTCCTAACCTAATCTAAGTTTAGGGGGTATAGTAGGGAAGGGTATGTTACAAACCCCAATAAACAAAAGAATAATTTCGTCACTGAAATTTAAGTTCGGTTCTATGGGGTTTCTGTGCACAAGAATTTTAAGAAACTTTCAACATAGTTAAAAAATACCTGAGGCGAAAAACTCCGGGTACTGTTCACACATCAGATCCATTGGCTCCCAAGTGTGCTCCTCCTGTCCGTGGTTGGGCCTCAACACCTTGACCAAGGGAACCTTCTTCCAAAGAACTCAAATTGTCATATCATCGCTCCGGACCGGTTGCAAACGAACTGATCTATCTGGTGCTACCGGTCTTGCTGCAATGGTAATATGTTGTTCTGGTCAAAGTAGAGTCCTTCAAAGTGAGGAGACGTGAAGGACGTCATGTAAAGTCCCTAACTCTAGCAGCAGCTCCAGCCTGTAAGCCAAGGGGTCGATCCTCTCCAGGATCAAGTATGGCCCCATATATCGAGGGCCGAGCTTCTTGTGACTTCACACCCGAGAGACACCATGTACCAGACGTATCTTTAAGAACACCATGTCACCCACCTAGAACTCCACCATTTGATATCGTGCATCGTAGTACTTGGCCTGCCTATTCTGAGCCTCCAACATCTGATCCCTAATCAGTTATATCTTAGCACCCGTATCCTCTATATATTCCAATCCAAGTGTATTTTCATTATACTTCATGATATTCATAATCAAGATTATTTGGCATTTTTCCAAGTCTTTCCATGTATTATCATTAATTAAACCTTAATCATACGTTGGTTTGGTGTCCCTTACAAGCAATGATCACCAAGTACGTGAGAATCAATACTTTTATATGTAGAATTGAGCACACAAATCTCAGATTTCTCTTCCAGAATTGCATCATGCCTCATGGCTTATTTATTATGAAGATCCAACTTAGTAGTGATGAAGAGGTCATTATTTTGTTTTTTCCAGACTCATGAATTATTACACCTCTACATACACGATAATACATAATTTATAGAGTGTTCACTTTTCAAGCATACATCAAGTGATCATTAATGATATTGATATTGATACAAATGACACCCAATTGTTTTTCATATATAGTCTAATTCGTAAATTTATAAGCGTGTCTTTCTAATAATGGTGAGGTCTGACACAAATTGATTTCATCATAAAGAGAATCTTAAAAAACACTCATTACTTCTCCGTATACATCTTAGCGAACCAAAATTGATCTCTTCAGAGTCAAGAATTTCCTAAGGTGATCATGATGTTATCAACGTATGTGTCCCAGTTCTCGATGTTATCATAATCAAGGGATCATACCTATGCGTATGTTTCATCTAATCATCCACCACATTTGAATTTGTTGAGTCGTTACATTTTCAATGTCATGCCATAGGAGATTAATCTTATTTATCATAACGTTACCTTATTTCAATTCTTAAGTTCCAATATAATGACTTTTGCTTAATTGAGACATTAAAGGTTATAGTTCACCATTATGATCAAGTGACTGGTTATATCATGTAAGCATAAATAGTAATGATATTTCATCATTGTATTTAATTCTCCAAATCCCAGACCCTTGTAGGATCAAACAAGATAGTACTAAATCATACCTAACCATAGTAAACTTAATCGTTATATTCTAAACGCAAGACATTATTTTATCAAGATTTCTAATTATAACTTAAATTATTTCCCAAAGTATAAGGGTGAGTAAACCATTTAAATTTGAAAAGGATTGATTCTTTGAGAGAACACACCATCTGTAAATCATCATCGAACACTTTTGTTTTGGTTCTTATGATCATCAGAGTCACATCTAAAGGATCATATCTATAATATACGTCTTTCAATTTTGATTTTACACTTGACTTTAAGTTTTTCTGGGATTGTTATACTCCCAGTGTTATAGATATAATTAGTCAAATATTTAAATCCTTACTTGATGGGCTACAATCACATCATAGTTATGACCCATAATCACTCCTTCACATTACCATGATGTTACTCTATCTCGATCTATATGTTTCTAATATTGTGACCTGAGCATGCTAGGTAGGCTCGGATTGCAGTGATGCATCATACTTTCACTTCCCCCAATTCTACACATTTAATATGTGAAAGTCATTGTCACTTTCCTAAGAGCCACAGCTATGCCGAATTTCCAACTATCCTTCCGACTTATACTGAATTCTCAATTCACATTGGCTTTCTCTTGCAATATATATGTGTTCATTAATCAAATCCTTAACCGATGATATAATTATTAATCGTGTGTCACATCAATTGGGTTAAGGTGTTAGGGCATCTAGGAACGTGCATTGTTGAGGTAAAACACTCCTTTAATTATACATAAAACCTTTGTGTCGTCGTTACTACTTGATTTTAGTTTATTGAAAAGCCCAATGTCTGAATTCTTGTGGATTGTATACAACTAGTTTTGTTCCATGGGATATAGAACGTCATTATGCATCGATGAAATTATGATCTCTCTTTAAGTTGTGTCAAGTAATTATCTGATTCACAAGTCCGAGAAAATTTCTAAAGTCACATGCGGTTTTCCTTGTTCTAAGATTGTGATATATTCAAGCGGGCAACCCTATACGTATACCCCAACTTTGAGGGAGCATTGAT
Source organism: Platanthera guangdongensis (assembly GCA_039583875.1). Lineage (NCBI taxonomy): Eukaryota > Viridiplantae > Streptophyta > Magnoliopsida > Asparagales > Orchidaceae > Platanthera > Platanthera guangdongensis. The sequence continues at coordinate 144,764,146 of CM077166.1, forward strand.
AATATTACCAATTATTCGTACATAAGTCTTGATTTTCATACTGGTAGTGTTCAAATACCAATTCTCCAAGATCACTATGTTTGCAACACAACGTTTTATAAACGAGGTCTAGGGAAATCCAAGTCATTACACATTTAGCCCAATAAACAAAAGGATAAGCCCTCATACATTTTGGGCTAAATTTCTTTAATACATGTGATACATTCATCCTAGACATGCACTAATCCTTAGGGCTAACAATCTTAGACTTGGAGTTCCACCTTAAGACTTATTGATATGCTACATATCTTAAACCCTTATGATTACTATTTACGATAATCTTATTAAGATCAACATGTGACCCAAACAAAAATGGGTCTCTTCTGAAACTTGATTTTTTTTGACCATTGGTATTTGTCACTGTGGTTGTCTCAACGTAATCAAGTCATCGGTAAGAGGGTTAAATTTACGAGTACCCTATTATTCCTTTAATATACTGTAGACATCAATTCTCCTTGAGGTGTTCTATCATCATGGGTAAGAAGTGATAATATCACATAATAGGTGGAGTAGGGACATCGAAATTTAAGCCTTAAGTAGTGATGCTTGTATTAAATTCTCCCCCAAGTATATTTGGGTATCCTCGAACCTTAATCAATCTATATAAGAGGTGGATTTTAGATTAGGATACGCTATAAAATCCTCTTGGTAAGTAAAACTAAGGCGGTGTCCTAATTGGATTGGCCTAACTCATTGTTTAAATGGACTATTTTCTGTTACTTTTTACACATGGGCACACCATTGCTTCCGCAGCATAGTTTGTCCGTAAACTAATGCTCGAGCGGGGTGACCCAGTGCTGTGGACTTCTTCTCTTATGATCGTTTGTTCAAGTGATACCAGTTTATAAGACCCCTCCACTTACCAAGGAGTTTTCCCGGTCTTATGCCCAGAACTGCCACCTTATGGTGACACTAACATACGGGCTAGTCGACACCGCAAGACGTCGATCCAACCAGCTAGTATGATCATTTACCTGTAGGCCAATTGAGAATAGAAAGAAAGCTAGCAAGTTCACCAGTCACAACAATAACATCATATATATAATGAAAAGGTACAACAATCCACAATGAGTATAAAAGAGAGAAGGGCTTATGCCCGTACATGCCAAAAATGAATAGTAAAGCTCTCTCTCTCACTATAACAATATGCGGAAGCAAACTCTAAACAAGCATACTCGTCATCACCTGACGCTGATCTACGGTAGTAGCACATGGTGTCTGCACTTGTACTCCAGCCACCTCGTCCTGCTGGTCATACTGGTGCTCCAACTCCTCGAGCTACTAAAATGATACGGTCACAACCAACCGTTAATCATAAAGACTAAACCATTATCGTCCTCGCCTCATCCCCGCGACTCCTAGGTACCGAGCAGTAGGACGAAAGCGGAGGACAACAAAGCAGTATCAAAATAGAAGCATGTGACGGCGGATCTATTCTATCATCGATATATTTCTAACAGTTATGTCATTACATTAGCAGTTTTATATATATAGCACATATAAAGTAAGTAAGCAGTACTGAAAGAAGAGTGCAGTAAGTAAAGTAAAGAAAGAGCAGAATGTAAACTATTTACCGCTACACTAATATCACAAGAGTACCTTAACTTATATGAATGTCCATACAAACTTATAAGTTAAGGTTTCAAAAATATAACTTATCAAATAAAGGAGCCTATACAAATTTATATGATAAGGGTCCATGATGCGTATGACCTAAATATGTATGTATGTTATGTATGCATGTTATGATTCATGTAAGTGCAACTCACACACACAACTTGTGATCACAGACCTTTAGTTCCCTCTTTTTGGAGCTAGCATCACTCTCTAGTACATCCATTGTGGCTTCGGCAGCAGTGGAGCGGGCGTCTCCACTCCTAAGCAGGTATACACACTACCAGACCTAGACCTCCCATACGCCTCTATACACGTCCTAAGTGCACTCTAGAGTCTTTGTGTACTATTTGCTGGCTACCTACCAGTATTTTTGGTTGAGTCTGTATTTTTGGGATCGTCCTCCATACCGCAGTGTTAAACAACCCACTGGCCCCTCAAACCATCACATCTCGCCAGAGTAACCTTACTGCCATCAGTATGATGATTGGTCTAGTACCGCATGACCCGCCACAAGTTTACTTTTATGCACATGCAAGATATTCCAACCCGAGCCTCCAGCTTGCAGTACCAAACATGTCCTAAAATCAAAATCCCGAGCCTCCAGCTCGAAGGACCAACCTGTCTTGAAACCCCCCATCCCATCACGGGTGAGATTGCACATCAATGTCTTAGTTCTAAATCCCTTCAACCCTTCACGGGTGAGATTACATATTAATGCCTTAGTTCTGATTCCCTCCAACTCTTCACGGTTGAGAATGCACATCAATGTCTTAGTTTTTTAATCCCTCGAACCATTCACGGGTGAGATTGCACATCAATGCCTTAGTTCTGAATCCCTCCAACCCTTCACGGGTGAGAATGTTACCATGTTCTCTTAGCCTATTAGACTACTCTTGTCTAATGTTTGTTATACCTAGCAATTTAGGGTTAATCCCTGGACTGCCTAGGGCATGCCGGTGAAGGGCTCTCGGGTGCACTAGGAACTACGATGGGCTGAAGCCCAAAGCTCTATTTCTCAAGGATATTTACTTTTATTAATGTCTACCCATGATCCATACCAACTCTCATTGTTACTCTGGGACAAACCTAATAATTTAGAATGTTATCAGGAGAGCGGCGGTCTTCCGCAAATCGCCGTTCTAGCCACTGACCTTGGGATTTAGCACTCTACCACTCGTCATCAAGAAGTGACCTAATGGACACCAATCAGGGTTTATCTTCCCAACATAGATTCCATCTCAACCGACAACTTTATCCCCTGAGGGTCCGAGTATTATGTGCTATTTTTACTAAGCGCACCCATGACCTAATGTTGACCGTATGATGTGTCTTCCAAACTCTTGAGCCAACTGCCCCTAATTATTTATCATGGTTTGCTATGATGTATGATATTAACAATCCTAGGTTTCATTATTTTTCTAAGGGAATAAGGGCCTAAATTAATTCTTTTAATTGAGTGACCTGGGTCACCTTGCACATGATGTACTATCTATATTGGTCCATCCTACCTAAGAAATTTATCAGTTGTTCCATGAGGTTAAATATGACTTCCTACCAAGTTTCATAATTTCTCATGTGAAATTCCATTTAATATCTATTTAATAATAAACCAAAGATTGATTACTTTCCAAATGAAGTACAGTATTTATACAATCAAAATTCTAGCAAAATTACTGAGGATCCATGATGATATAATAAAGCTAAATACAGAATTTCAAAATCCTAATCAGTGATTTGATCTAACTTATATCCATATGAACAATATTACCAGAATGCCATTATTAAGGTTTTCAGCATATAGAGACATCCAAAAATTCTAAAATATTTTAATAGGGATACAATCACAGAGATAAACTACTGTAAATTTTTTCATAACATTTAAATAAAAGTTTCCCTTATTTTTAATTAATTTCCATAATGGGCGAAATGGTAAATTCCACATAAAATCCAAGTTAACATTACCTAACAGTCCCATAAAGTTTTTCAATAATTCCAAATAATGAGATTTTTGATCCCAAAAATACCAACCTTCCTATGGGAGGTATATTTCATCTATATAAGCCTTTGTCTAGAGTTTCATGGACATGCAATGGTCCAAATGGGCTAAATTCCAATTTTTCTATTTTTACTATAGGCACCCCAAATTTGAACATACCTATCTCATGCATGTGGGATTTACCAAACATACATAAGTCAAAAGGAACTGAAATTTCTAGCATGATTTTATATTGACCTAATGGACATGCAAGCAAAATTTGGGGGCATTTGGAGTTGTAGATCTCCAAAAATTCCATTTATGTGATAAATGATATTTCTCAAAAAACTATGGAAAAACATATCCCAAAAATTCCCATTTTGGTCAGTACCTAGGTATGACCTAGTCACCTGCAGGACCAAAAGCTCAGGTCATGAGGACTTATGGTTTGCCTTAGCCTCTCATTTTAAGATTAGCCATAGCCTAGGACCAGTTTTGGTAGAATGACCCTACAGGGAGTTGTATTACTCCAAATTACAACTTTAGGGCTACAATTTATGTGTTGAATAGGTTTTCTGAATCTACATCTAAGAGGCCTAAAATCAGCCCGCAAGGTACAACCTAAAGTGTGACAAAATACCTAAGTTTGATATATTAATATAACATAAATCTCAAAGCAATAATGGAGGGCATCCGTTCATCTTCCTCCTCCAGTTAAGTGTCGAGATTGCCATGACCTGGAGCTCATTCAACTTGCATTTCCAGGCCATCCGGCCACCTCCCTGGACGGCCTCCACCACCACCACCTCCGTTCAGGTGGGGGCTAACGCGTGGCGGCAACTTGGCTGCCGGATGCGGCGGTTTCCGACGAACGCGAGCTCCATTAAAAATCATGGATTTTATCCCACACCTCACATGGATTCAAGCTCAATTGTGCTCGAAATATCTCCTAAATGATCTAGGAAGCTAGCACAAGGTGAGAGGAGGAGAAACGGACCTTAATCGTAGTCAGACCGTGGCGGCGGTGGCGATTGGCCAAAGAATTTCTCCTCTCCTGCGAGCTTGCTACCGAACACATTTCTCCACCAAAAGCTTCGATCCAGATATCAAATTCAACTCCTCTCAACCTTCTGAAGCTAATGGGATGCTTGGTTTTGGCTGATATGGATTGTATATAGAGTTTCCATGATTGGGATTTGGGCCATGAGCTTTGATTTCTCCTCCTTGGATCCAAGTTGCATGAAATTGGGTTGGGAATGCTGAGAATTGATGTGTGGGTTCAGATGTGGTCTTGGGAAGAGAGGAGGAGGGCCACATGGCTACATCCTAATTTTCCTCTATTTACTCTCTCCTTTACATGGGTAAATTCCCAAAATACCCCTTTCATGTTACTACCCTCCAAAACCAGAGGGTATGGGCTATAAATGAGCACTTGGGCTGATCATGGGCCTTGGCTCATGTGCTTAGCCCATTGGAAATGAGATTGACTCTCATTTTCTCTCTTTAGGCATTATGTTGACCAAGTTGACTTTAGGGTTGACTTGGTCAACAATATGAGTGCGCTGGCCCCACTTGATGGTCATGAACCCCATGTCATCACCCAACATGGGTTGCGCCATGGTGGTGCCCCACTTGGACTAATTGGGCCTATAGGTGTAGGTTTGACCAATTTAGGGTTTGTGTTGACTTGGGTCAACTTGGGTCAATGGGTGTCCCAATAATGTGTCTTTTAGTTCACTTAGATTGATTTTAGGGTTGGGGGCATAGTGGTGGGGCCATTGTGTTCTTATGACTCCAAATTGGGCAAGTTTGACTTGAGTTGACCTAGGCCCTATAATGGGCACTATGTGAACCCACTCTAACTCCATGGGTCAAACCTAGCCTAAATCTCATTCACCCACCACATGTCCTAACCTAATCTATATTTAGGGGGTCTAGTAGGGAAGGGGATGTTACATGGGTACAAAATGTTTGTTCTGTCGGTAATGCCAGGCGATAGTGTTGTCGTTGGAGATAGCTTCCAGCTAACCTGTGATTGTGAAAGCCTTTCTCTAGGAGACCGTGAGGCTATTTTGTGAGCGGGGTGCTCATAAAGGCCTGTGAGCCGAATAGATATGTGGAAGCCTACCCGCATCAGACTAGTCTTAGATTTGACGATTAGAGCAACGGGCAAAGTGTGAACTGTTTTTACGTTATGGATATCTAACCAGAATGCCTAAGTTATTGGTGTTCGTTAGTATCGTATAACGAGAGTCTTAGGCTATACGTCGTAAAGACTGGGAATGCTCAATGTATACCGTTGGGTCTGGGACTTGTGAACGATGGTGGGATCCTGGTTTTTCGGTACACCGATAATGTGCCATGAGTGCACGCAGCGTTGGGCTATGCAACCGACGTTTGTGATATATTGAACTGTGCGTGAGTGCATGCTTTATGATATATCTGCTTGTGTAAATGCTATGCCTGCAGGGAAGGAATAGCACTGTCTCTGGAAAGGGGTAGGGTCATTATAAGTTGGTCAGCTGAATGGTATTTGTTGCCTTGTTTGCCGCTGTTGCGGGGACTATCCTCGTACAGCTACTAGAGAGGCGAGCGGGAGCGAGAAATAGCGGGCTAAAGCCCATGCTACGGCTATGCTATCCCTTGAAGGGAGAGTGAAGAACTTTTACTTCTTTTCATGTGTGGTCGACCAGCGTGCCGATGTTTGTAATCTATACTGGTGAAATGTAAATGTAAGGAGTTAAGGCCATAGCCTTTGTGTATTTGAATCTGACATTCCTGTGCTTAATACATAAATGGTGGTTTATATATTGTAGACAATTGACCTGGGGCGTGACTCCTCCACCCGGCCGACAAACTGCCGCAGGCGACTTTCGTCGAGCTTGAGTGTCACTGGCCATGGTCACGGGGCGTGTCAAATGACACAGGCCTGCCCCAGGCATGTCACACTTTTCTCATCAAAATCTTCTGATTCCACTTGAAATGAAGTGTCACGGCCTGGTCACGGGCGTGACCCAAAGTACACGGGTGTGTACTAGGCTGTGTCAGGTCATTTTTTTGACTTTTTCTAAAAAATTGCAGGAATCAAAATTAAGTTAAGTTAGTACAAAAAGAAAGCAATTTATTAAATAAAATTAACAAAAAAAGATAAAATTAAACTAAAATGACATAATAAAAATACTAAAAAATAGGTATATTTACAACTCATCAACAATCAAATGAGTTTGAGTTCAAGTAACCTTAAAGCTTTTGTTAGAATGCTCTGCGTTAGGATGTGTGTAGTCTGTGATATTAACCTGCATCCCCGCCACCTATTTGTGGAATATTGTGTGGGGCCCCTACATGACCCTCTATCATATTTCATGTGATGGATGGAGGTGTTACACTGGTGCTCCAGCTCCTCGAACTCCGAAAATGATACGGTCATAACGAACCGTTAGTCATAAAGACTAAGCCATTTTTTCCTCGCCTCACCCCCGCGACTCCTTAGCAACCGAGCGGGAGGACGAAAGCGAAGGACAACAAAGCAGTACAAAATGGAAGCAGGTGACTATGGGACTATTCTATCATGGTCATGTTTCTAATAGTTATATCAGTATAATAGCAGTTCTTATAGCACAAGTAAAGTAAGTAAAAGCAGTAATGAAAAGAAGTGCAATAGGTAAAGTAGAACTAAAAAATGTGTTGTAAGTAAACAAAAGAAACCGAGCAGAAAGTAAATTTTCAACCGCTACACTAGAGTACCTTAGCTTTAATGAATGCCCATACATACTTATAAGATAAGGTTTCATAAATATAACTTATCATATAAAAGAACCCATACTAATTTTTATGATAAGTGTATGTAGTGCGTATGCCCTAAGTATCTAGGTATGATGTGATATGATGAGTTATGGGGGTTATGATTCATACAAGTGCAACTCACCCACACATCTCTGTGATTACAGACTTTCAGTTCCCACTTTTTTGAGTTAGCTGAACTCTCTGGTACCACCATTGTGGCTTCGGGAGAAGTGGAGTGGACGTCTCCACTTCCAAGGCAGGTATACACACTACAAGTCCTAGACCCGTTCTATGCCTCTGTACACTTCTGAGGTGCACTCTAGAGTCTCTGCATAATAATTTGCTAGCTATTCCCACCAATATTTTTGGTTTGGTGTGCGTTATTGGGGATTGTCCTTCAGACCGTAATATAAAACAAGCTACTAGCCCCTCAAACCCCCACACCTCAACAGAGTCACTGGACTGCCATCGGGGTGACTACTGGCTAGTACTGCATGAACTGCCACCAATATGTTCAATGCACATGCAAATTATTTCAAACACGAGCCTCCAGCTCGTAGGACTAACCCGTCCGAAATTAAATCTCCTGAGCCTCCAGCTCGCAGGACTGAGCCATCCTAAAAGTAATTCTACAAAGCCTCTAGCTTGTAGGACTGACCTGTCTTGAAGTAAATCTCCCGAGCCTCCAACTCGCAGGACTGACCCATCCTGAAGTAATTCTCTTGAGCCTCCAACTCGCAGTACTGAACCCGTGCCGTATCAAACACCTGATCCTCTACCTCATAGGACTAAAACCGTCATGTATCCCTTCCAATCCTATACGTGTGAGTTTGTCACATCGTGTCCCTTAACCTATTAGACTACTCTTGTCTAAGTCTTATTAAACTTATCAGTATAGGGTAAATCCTTGGACTGCCCGGGGCATGCCCGGTGAATCCCTCGAGGGCACTAGGAACTACGATGGGCTGAAACCCAAATCTCCCTTTCTCAAGGACACTTACTTTTATTAGTGTCTACCCAATACTAATACACCAATCTCGTTATAACTCTTCAGTAAACCTAATGACTTAAGGTACTGATTGGGAGAGCGATGATCTTTCACCGGACCCCGTTATAGTTGTTCTCCTTGTGACTTGCACTCTAACACTCGTTACTATGTAGTGATATAGTTGAGATACAACCAGGGTTTCAACTTCCCAAATACATCTCTTAATTTAAATATATCTCATCACCATGAGTACTCTAAAACTTCTTATTACTTTTACTAAATGCAGCCCATGATCTAATTATAACCCATATGAGACGACTTCCAATTCCTTGGTCCAAAGACTTCCAATTTTTTATCATGGGTTTATCATGTGTATAATATTGATCATTCAGAATTCCATCATTTTTATGGACCATAATTTAAATTAATTAATAAAGTGTTCTATGTTACTTTGAACAGAAACTACTCTAACCAGTGGTCCATTAGGTCTAAGTAAATTATCTGAAGTTCATCTAAGTTAAAAACGTCTCTTCACCAAAAACCCTGATTTTCCAATTTGATCTGACCATTATTTTCCATTTATGATTAAAACCCCAATATATTCTTTTTTCAAATGAAGTATTAAAAATAATCTTGTAAATATTCAGGGAGAATTTCGATTCACTAATATTAACAAGATAATGGTCAAAACAAATTTTCATACTCCTACTCAGTGATTTGACCTAAGATATTCACATGTTAAGATAATTTCAAAAATGCCTATATTATAGTGTTCCTCATAAATAATGATCCAAAAATTTTAATAAACATTATATGGGTTCATATTGCAAAAATAAGTGCTTAGACATTTTCTCATAATTTTCCATGAACCACTACTCATGTTTTTGATCAAAGTCCTATAAGGGTAAAATGTAATTACACTATTTATACTTAGACTAATTCTCAAAAATGGTCATAAATTTTTCAAGAGAAGTGAAATGACTAATTAGGGCTTGGATCAACAATTTGGAATTTTCTAAGTCTAGTAGACCTATTTTTCATTTTAACAGCAAAATGTGCTATTTTTGAAATAAATCCAACTTATGGGATTTTTTATTCCAAAAATCCAAATTTTCTCATGAAAGAAGTATTTTAACTCCATAAGTCTCTGTCCAAAATTTCATGAACATGTATTCGGCCAAATGAGCTAAATTCTGAGTATATACCATTTAACTATTTACACACTATTTACAAATCTACCTTCACCATGCATGTTTGATTCTTTAACATGCAGAGTTCCAAATGACTCCAAATTTTTATCAAGGCCATATGATGACCTTTGATTCATTCCACTCAAATTTGGGGGTATTTGGAGTTGTAAAACACCATAAGTTACATTTTTTTAATAAATCAAATTTTTACTAAAACTATATGAAGTTTTCATCTAAAATTCTGATTTTTGTACATAGTCTAAGCAAGGTATACACACATGCATGACCTATATTTCACTACATGTAGAATTATAGTTTATCCTAGACATCCATTTGAAGTTCTGCCCTAGTATAGGAGCAGTCCTGAGAGAAAGACCCTACGAGGAGCAACAATGCTCCAAATTATATGTTTAGGGTGTCAAATTAAAGGTAAGACCTAAATCTACATTTTTCATGTTGATGATTATTTATGAAATTTCTTCTAAGGGGCCAAAATCAACAAGCAACATCTCTGAATAAATGTGAAAGAATATAGACATTAAATAAATGATGCTATAGTTTAATTAATCTTAATTTCAAAGACATCGGGTTATCTTCCCCGATAGCCAATGGCCAAGATCTATTCATCATGTAACAATTTCAAACCTTGTTTCTGGCCACTTGGGCCGCTCCCACCGCCGACGATTATCGCGACCACCTCCATTGAGGTGGTGGCTAGCATTTCCCGGCGACATTACTGTCGGCGGCGTCTCCTTCGACAAACTCGAGTTAGTAGAAAAGCTCAGAATGTTCCCTCTATCTCTCATGGCCTCAGGCTCATTTGAGCCCATTATCCCTCCTAGTGGATCTAGAAGACTAGCACCAAGGGAGGGGAGGAGAAACGGACCTGGATGCGAGCTTGGCAGCGGGTGCGGTAGTGGGGAGCCATGGCCAATGACTACTCCGGCGAACTAGCTCGATCCGTTGTTTCTCCAGCAAAAGCTTAACTCTAGCAGTCGTTTCCCACTCCTCTAGCTAAATGATGTTGACAACGGGTTGGCAAGAAATGGGAGTGATAGCCAGGGTTTCTCGTTTTTTCCCATTTTATAATAAGAATTAGGGTATAAGTTGTTGCCACGTGTCACCCTAGTGTTGGCCTGCCAATCATTGCTTTAAATAGGTCCTCTTGAGAAGATCAATGTATTAAATAGGTCCTATTGAAGAGATCATGTTTAAATGATGCATCAGTGCTTATCTAGAAAAACACGGTTCAGGCCATACATATAAACCAGCAAACATAGCTTCGACCGAAAAAATACTCTAAGCCCAAAAGTGTTGTGTATCACTCGACGCTTCTTCGAATGTCATTGAGTGCACTCGACGCTTCGTCGAATAGCGTCGAGTTCACTCGATGTCTATTGAAACAGAACAATTTTTCAAAGTTAAAGAACATGGCGTTGAGTCCACTCAATGCACACGACGCTTTGTCGAATGGCATCGAGTTCACTCAACAACTATTGATCAAGAACAATTTTTCTAAGTTAAAGAGCATGGCATTGAGTCCGCTCAACACACTCGACACTTCGTCGAATGGCGTCTAGTTCACTCGATGCACTTGAGGCTTTGTTGAATGGCGTCGAGTTCAGTCGACGCACTCGATGCTTCATCGAATGTCGTCGAGTTCACTCAATGCACTGAACGCTAATCAGTACATGGCATTGAGTGCACTCAACGCACTCAACTCCAATCAGTCTATGGCGTTGAGTGCACTTAACGCACTCAACACCAATTAGTCCATTGCTTTGAGTGCACTCAACGCCCTAAATGCCCGGTGCCGAAATATTTTCTAACTTCCCGACCTAAGCTAATTCTCTTGGGCTTCCTAGGGTTTTGCAATGACCTAGGAAGCAAATCCCAATACATAAAAAACAATTTCGTCCACAAAATTCAGGTTAGGCCTACAGGGTTTGAAGTATGAGAAATATAGTGTAACATCCTGAGAGGTTAATGGGGATACCTGACGTGAAATGTTTCGGGTACTTTTGCTGCATCAAATCCTGAGGCTCCCATGTGTGATCCTCTTGTCCATGATTCCTCCACAAAACCTTGGCCAGTGGAACCTTCTTGCGCCGCAGGACCCATATACCAGTATTGTCTATCCGGATCGACTCCAGGTGTACCGATCGATCAGAATCTATAGGCCCATCTATTGTCGTAATCTGCTACTCCGGTAGAAGTAGAGCTCTCCTGAGGGTGGAGATGTGGAAGATGTCATGCAAACTCACTATCTCTAGCAGTAGCTCCAGTCTGTAAGCTAAGGGATCGATCTATTCCAGGATCCTGTAAGGCCCCATGTAGCTCGGAATGAGCTTCTTCCGACCACGCACCCACGAGACTCCATGCATCGGTCGTATATTCAAAAACACCTGGTCTCCTACCTGAAACTCTACCTGATGATGTTGAGCATCGTAATACTTGGCCTACCTGCTCTGGGATTCCAACATCTTGTCTTAAATCAACAACACCTGAGCATCCATATCCTCGACGAACTCCGAGCTAAGTGCCTTCGGATTCTCATCCTGGATCCAAGACAAAGGAGTCATGCATCTCCCCCCATATAAAGCCTCATAAGGGGCCATGCCGATGCTAGACTGGTAGTTGTTGTTGTACGATAATTCGATCAACGGTAGCTATCTATCCCATGGCCCTCCACGGTCTAGTATGCAAAGACGCAAAAAATCCTCCATTGTTTGATTTGTGCGCTCTGTCTGTCCATCCGTCTGAGGGTGTAAGGCGGTAATAAATGTCAATCGGGTCCCAAAGTAAGCCATCACTGACCTCCATTCCATAGATGTAAATCATCCATCACGATCAGACACTATTGTCCTCGGCACTCAATGGTATTGGATGAACTGCTCTACAATCCACATCACCAATTCAGCCACTGAAGCGTCCTTCCTGATCGGTAGAAATCTAGCCACCTTCATCAATCGATCGACGATCATCCATATCGAGCCGTTCCCCACATCTGACCAAGGAAGACTGTGTAAGTAATCCCTGGCAATATCGTCGAACTTCCTCTCCGGCACCGGAAGTGGCTCCAACAACCTGGCCGGACTATTACACTTTGCCTTCACTAACTGACAAGCCTCACAATGGGTAATGAAGTATGTGATGTCCCTTTTCATGCCCGGCCAATACATCATCCTATTCAGGTCGAGCATCATCTTGGTGATGCCTGGGTGCATCGAGTACCTACTACAGTGAGCCTCGGTCATAATGTCCTCCTGAATCCTGCCCCTAGCTGGTATGTACACCCGTCCTCTAAAGCATATCAAACCATCTCTTTCTATATACTTCCCGGTCATTCCTACCTCCAAGGCACTAAATACTGGCACTAGCCTATCATCCCTCCTCTGCTCAACATTGATACGATCTTGAATATCATCGGTAGTGCTCATCGCTGCAAGATACTCCTCATAAAGCTCTGAGTCATCCGAGGACACCATGGTCATCTGCATATCCTCCATCACCCGTACCAGCTCCAAAGCCATCAACGGGTACTCTGCACCTGATGTGGTATCCCTCTGGCTCAGTGCGTCCGCCACCACATTCACCTTCCCCGAGTGATAGTATATCTTATACTCGTAACCAGATAGAAATTCCAACCATCGCCTCTGGCAGAAATTCAACTCCTTATGCGTATCAACATATTACAGATTCTTGTGATCTAAAAATATGTCGCAGTGCACCCCATAAAGGTAATGCCGCCAAACCTTCAGAGCGAACACCGCTGCTCCCATCTCCAATTCATGCACAAGGTAGTTCTGCTCGTGCTTCTTCAGCTGGCGGGAGGCGTATGCAATCACATGTCTAGGCTGCATCAGTACAATGCCCATCCCCTGAAACGACGCATATGTGTACACCTGGAAGCCCTCCTTCCCAGATGGAAGAGCGAGGATAGATAGGGGCCGATGTAAGCCGACCCTTCAACTCCTTGAATGCTGCCTAACACTGCGGCATCAAAATGAATGATGTGTCCTTCGTCAAAGAAGTGAGTGGAAGGGCTATCTGAGAGAATCCTTGCACAAACTTCTGGTAGTTCTCAGCCAATACCAAAAAACTTCAGAGATTCGTGGCCCTCTTCAACTGAGGCCTGTCTCGCACTGCCTGAATCTTCGCGGGATCCACCTCCAATCATACTCCACTGATTATGTGGCATAAAAAGGGCACCTCCGTCAGCCAAAACTGGCATTTACTGAACATGGCATACAACTGATGCTTCCTGAGCTTCTCTAGAGTCAAGGATAGATGTTTTGCATGATCTTCCTTCATCCTCGAATAAATGAGGATGTCATCTATGAAGAAAATGACAAATCTATCGAGGTATGGCTCGAACGCCCGGTTCATCAAACTCATAAAAGCCAATGGCCCGTTCGTGAGCCCAAAGGGCATCACCATAAACTCGTACAGGCCATATCTACTGTTAAACGCTATCTTCAAAATGTCTTCTTCCTGAATCCGTAATTGATACTACCCCGACCTAAAATCCTGCTTCGAGAACCAATGTGCTCCCACTAGCTGATCAAATAATTCGTCGATCCTTGGCAGAGTTTAGGTGCTTCGGACTGTCAATCGGTTTAGTACATGATAGTCGATGCACAACCTGAGGTCCCGTCCTTCTTCTTAGCAAACAAGACTGGAGCTTCCCAAGGCTAGGAGCTTGACCTAATGAATCCAGCCTCCACCAGCTCCTTCAGCTGAATGCTAAACTCCACCAGCTGCTTTGGATCCATCCAGTTGGGAGCCCTAGACACCGGCTTAGCTCCAGGAACCAACTAGATCTAAAAACCCTTCTCCCGATTCGGTGGCAATCCTGGTGGCTTCTCTGGAAACATATCAACAAAGTACCGCACCACAGATATATTGGCAACCATCGCCTTGGCCTCAACCATCTCGAAGAACACCTGATAGAACTCATCTCTAAGAAATTTGAATCATACCTTGTTAAAAGTGGACAATTACATGTGATCCCACATATGGGCACACCACAGCTTCTGCTACTTAGTTCGTCCCCAAACTAAACTCGAGCGGGGGTGACCCAGGGTTAGTGGACTTTTACTTTTTCGATCGAGGTTTCGCTCTGATACCACTTTGTAAGACCCTCTTTTTTTGCAAAACCAACCGGGTCTTTTGCCGAGAACCGCTACTTTGTGGTGACACCAACACACCCGACGGGGAGGAGGAAAGGTAAGGTAATGAAGGTGGAGAGTAACAAAAGTAAGCACGTGACGGTGGAACTTGTCTAACACGAGAATATAAACACAACAAGTATCAGTAAGCAATAGCAGGAAAGCAGTATGAGTATACACATGAACAAGGTGAGCAAGTAAAAGTACAAGAAGGTAAACTAAGTAAGAAACCATGACCTATAGGAATGCCCATACAAACCTATAGACCAAGGGGTCGTTTTGAAAGGCATATTGTATAAAGAGTCCCATACCAATTTATACAATAGGTGTCAAGTGTTATATGAAATGATGATGCTATATCATGTAATTATGCTATGGTATGAACATACAAATGCAACTCACACACCCGACTCTGTGCACACAGACCTTTAGTTCCTCCTTTTTAGAGCCTAACCTCCCAGGATTCCTCCGTAGTGGCAAACGAAAGAGGTGGGTTGGGCCTCGCCCACCTCTATACCGGTATCAACACTACCAGTCAGACCTATCGTTCGCCTCAACGTTGGTGCACTAAAAGGACATCCTGCGTAGTCTTGTCGGATGCAGCACCATACTTTATTTGGCCAAGTGCTAAACCACACTTGCTGAGTCAACGTATTCCTATCGGTGCGACGACTCTATAATACTGAAGACCCACCACCTCACATCTTATGCACATGCAACATTGATGTATTTCCCACCGAGCTATAGCTCTTCGGACAATCCCGTCCATTACAAATATCTACCGATCCAAAGCTCCCCAGACTAACCCGTCCGTCAAAAAACCATTCGAGCCATCGGCTTGCCGGGCTAACCTGCCCATCACCAAAACCACCGAGCCTACCGTTCGTGAGACCTAACCTGACTCCCACAACACAGGGGAGTGTGAGTCTAAGTGTAACCCTAAATTATTTCTAATTACTCTTCCATTATATTTATTCATACGACTTATGTTAACCTCGGACTGCCCATGGCATTCCCCGTGAAGGGTACTTGAGGGCACTATGAACTACGATGGGCTGAAGCCCAAAGCTCCCTTTCGCAAGGTACACATTATAATTGGTTATTACCCATTTCCCGATCCCTTTTAAAATTATTCTTGACCTAATCCTAGTATATTTTGTCTCTCTCTCTCCACAGGAAAGACAATCTTTCGTCGATCCCGAGCACCTCTTAACACTAATCAACCCATCACTCTCTTCATCATGACTCCTAATGAAGCTCTCCTTTTCTTTTTAACTTTACCAAGATCAGTGAACTATTAACCCATAACCCTATGTCCATTCCACATGTTATTTCAATTTCCGCAGTTTTACTAAATACAGACCAACCTAAGCTATTTTCATCCAAATGCCCTGGGATAATTATTGTGGGTCTATCATGATACATTTTCCTAAATCCAGAAATTTATAATTTTTCTAGTTAATTTGTCATTTATTAAATTTTGCCAAAAGTTAGGCAATGTTTAATTTTGAACATGAAATACTAGATTTCCTTAATTTATGGCCTCCCAAAAATTATGAATACCATATGATAGCAAAATATCAGAAAATACCAAATTTCACAGATTTTCATACATGTAATGACCTCTAACTAATTAATTCAAGGTAATTCAAATAATTAGAGTTAATGAAGGGAGTACCATAAATCATAGTTCAAAAACTATATAAAAATTACCAGAGACTTGTAATGATCATAAATCACTACTGACTAAGTTTCATTCAATTCCAAGCTCATTGAGCTATGTAGAAAATACTTCAAAAAATTTCATTAAAGTGCACTTTGAGAAGAAACATTCTTATAAACTCATCCAAATGACATGTAATAATTTTCTAGTCTATATATTCCCATAAAAGATTCTCTGGCCAAGTAACATAATTAAGTATTTTTAATAACTAGTTTACATCAGCCCAGTAAATGTGACAAAAAATACATAATTCAAAACTTAGTATACTAGATCTAGCACAGATCTTAAAGCAAATCGAGTGGCTCTTGGTTTTCTTCTTCCTCAATCCAATGGCTGAGATCAACCCGACCTACAGCATATTCCAAGCTATTTGTTGGCCAACTAGCTACCTCCCTAGCCGTCCACCACCGCCACCACCTCCGTTAAGGTGGGGTCTATGGCCGGGCAGTGGCACGGCCACCGGAGGGGTGATTTTCGGCGAACCCGAGAGGAAGCACAAATCCAAAAATTCATGGAATTTCAAGCTTGGAATCGGCTCAACTAAGCCCGATTCTTATCCCTAAAGATTCCTAAGGTCTAACCCACGAAGAAGGAGTAGAGGAGGACCGGATTTGCGGTCTGAAGACATGCTCTTTGCCTCCTCACCATTTTGGCCACCGAGCTTTTGGCTCCTCTGCAACTTCTACACCAACCATAATGGAAATGAAAAGGAATCGGGGGAAACAATTTCCCTTGCCCTGGTGAAGGTCCTTAAGAGGGAATTTGGGAGAGGAGACTTGGAACTCCCAAATTCATTAAACTCCATTAATGCCCATTAACTACACCCCTTCGGTTTCCACAAAATTAAGGGGCTGAACCAAATTAATTGGTGGCCACCTCCAAAAACTCCTCTCCATCAGAGCAATAAAAGCCCCATAAAGGTGGGAGTTATGATGCCTCCATGGCCATAATGGCCATTAAGCCCTATTTTTCTCTCTTCTTCAAGTCACAAATTCTAGAGAGACTTAGCTCGATGTATTTAATTTGTTAGACGAACTCCGCTCGACAAATTTGCTCCATTAGTCGAACTTTGTTCGACTAATGTGCCCCATTAGACGAACTCTGAACCTAGTCCAGCAAACCTACTCTGTTCGTCGAACTCTGTTCGACGAACTCTATACCTAGTTCAGCAGGTTCAGCAAACTCACTCTGTTCGTCGAACTCCGTTCGACAAACTCTGAGGCTAGTTCAGCAACCTTGCTCCAATTGTCGAATCCCGTTTGACGAATATACTCCTAATTCCAAAGTGACTGAATTCGTCAAACTCAGTTCGATGATTATGCTCCGTTTGACGAATTATTTGCTGAGTTCGACGAATCCGACTGGTTCTATAATGTAGTTGAGTGCACTCGATGCACTCGACGTCAATCAGTCCATGGCATTGAGTGAACTCAACTCTCTCAACGCCTTGATCCAGATATTTCTCTTGTTAAAATGGCATTGAGTGCACACAAGCACTCAATTCCATTCAGTCCATGACATTGAGTGAACCCAACAAACTCAACGCCTCAAGTCAGGACATTCCTCTAAGTAAAATGGCGTTGAGTGCCCTCAAGGCCAATCTATCCATGGCGTGGAGTGCACCCAATGCACTCAACGCCAATCAGTCTATGACATTGAGTACACTCAATAAACTCGATGCCAATCAGTCCATGGTATTGAGTGCGCTCAACGCACTCAATGCCCCGTGCCCAAATATTTTCTAAGTAACTTCCTGACCTAAGACAATTCTCTTGGGCTTCCTTAGGTTTTGTCATGACCTAGTCATGACAAAACCACTCCTAGTGGTCTAGTTATTTGAGGCATGTTACACCTTGCGAAAGGGATCTTTGGGTTTCATCCCATCGTAGTTCCTAGTGCCCTCGAGAGCCCTTCACATGGAATGCCCTGGGCAGTCCAAGGTTAACTTTAAACCATAAGGCTAAAATGTCAAGAGCAATTAGTAAATACTAGGGCTTCACTTTCACACACCTTGGTGTCTCGGGAGGTTAGTATGATTTAGATAACTGAGCGGTTGACTCGGTTGTTGTTCAAATGGGCAAGTTAGCCCGGTGAGCCGAAGGCTCGGAAGGCAGTTGTAATGGACAGGTTAGTCCGGGGAGCCGATGGCTCAGGAATTCATGGTTGCACATGCATAAAGTGGTGGGTCTTCGGTATTAGACGATTTATCACACCGACGTCGATACATTTACGTGGCAAGTGTGGTTCCCACTTAGACAAGGAAAAGACTGGCGGTTGGTCAGTATAGTACGTGGTGACTCTGGTTTGTCCTTCAGAGGCATACATAAGGGCTAGGCCTGGCAGTGCGGTTACCCGCCTAGAAGTGTGGTGGCCTGACCCACTGTTTCCGTTGGCCACTATGGAGGCTCCTGGGAATGAAGCTAGTTTCCAAAATGGGGGAACTAAAGGTCTATGTGCATAGAGTCGAGTGTGTGTCTTGCACTTGCATGAATCATGGCATAACATATCACTACACACACACTTGCATATAACCTGACACCCCATCATATAAACTAGTATGGGTTAGCTTATACGCTGGGAGCCTTATAAGTTAAGGATACTTATTTCATAGTTTACTTTACATGTACTTACTGCTCCACTTTACTTGTTTACATTACTGCTTCCTTGTTATAGTTCTTTTGTACATACACCTGCTAGGGTAGTTGTCAACTGCTTGTTCCACTCTTCTTTTTTATCCTCCGCTTTCATCCTCCCCGCACGGTGCCTAAGAGTCGTGGGGTGGGGGGGAGGCGAGGACGATAATGGCTTATTCTTTTGACTATCGGTCGGTGGACCACATCATTTTAGCAGACTGAGTAGCGGGAGCATCAGCACCGGCAGAACAAGAAGGCAGGACATATGGAGTAGTTGCTACGCACTACTGCTACTACTCGGCGACAGGTCGAGGACGGTTTTTTGTTGCTTCCGCTAGATGTGTGAGTTCTAAGAGAGATTATATGAATAAGACATGTACCGGGCTTAAGCCCATTTCTTCTCTACTCTCTTTCATACTTTGTACTTATTGTGGACTATTGCTCTCATATATATATATGTTACTTTTGTGGACTTTATTATATTTATCTTAGATGATACATCTACTTTCTTCTATGATCATCAATGCTGGTAGGATCTATAAGACCCCCCCCCCCTCCCAGGACACAGGACACGGTCGAGGAGAGTCTTATTCCCAGAACAGCCGCCTTGCGGTGGCTCCAATGTACGCGTTGAACTGCACCACGGGACGCCTATTTTGCCAGCCATAAACAATATCATCCAATGCCAACCGAACCAATAATATAAAAGAGAAGTCAATCCACACATAAGTAAAATTGTCCAAAAGTACATCAAGAATATAAATCTACATCAAGATTCTAAAATATCCGAGTACGAGTACAACTTGCCCAAAGGGCTACATCATGAGTCTCTCAACTCACATCAGTCACTGACGGTATCGAAGGCACCGTCACTTCAGGCCCTGTCATCTTGGCCTGGATGTCCTGCTGTATGACCTGCTGCTGTCCTGTCTGCGGGGTCTCCTCCTAAAAAGGAAGATGTAGCAACCGTTAGTCAAAAAGACTAAGTGTCTATCACATCCGCTCCCCCAGCGATTCCTCGGCACCGGACGGAGAAAGGAACAAGCGTACAATATATCTATATAAGCAGTAGTACAAGCAAGTGGAGTAAGTATACATGACATGAGAACCAATAGAAGTAATATAAAAGAATATTATCAGTATTTTATTCTAGCAGTTCTACTCAAGCAATGTCAATCCTTCAAAGCATATATGTCTACAATAGGAAAGTAACTTAACTTATATGAATGCCCATACAAACTTATAAGTTAAGGATCGGCTCAACAGTAAAGTAACTCATAGTAAAAGAGTGCCCATACAAATTTATACGATAAGGATCTTGTGTATGCAATGTAATGCAATGACTCACCCATGATCACGCACATGCAACTGCTATGTCGACACAAACTTGTAGTTCCCACTTTTCGAGCAGGTAGCTAAACTATCAGGTGTCAACTGGCGTGGCCAGGTGGTGATAGTGGAGCGGGCTTCTCCACTACTAGGCGGGCATCAACACTACCAAACCTAGGACTCCATACACGTCAATGTTAAGAACACAACAGCGGAGCAAACATGCATACTACAGCTCAGCAGGAGTCTCGGGTAGATGTGCACCGAGAACTAAGCCCTAAACTGGCCTATGTTGTGATCTAGAAGGAGCCTCGGAAAAAGCACGAGGACAAAGCCCAACCGTCCGTGATTCTACTAGTGCTATATCAATTGCAAACAATCCTGTTTCTCATAGTAGAACTAAACATATTGAAATAAAATATCATTTTCTAAGGGAACATGTAGAAAAACAAGATATTTCACTAGAATATGTTAATACAGATAATCAACTAGCTGATATGTATACTAAGCCTTTAGAAGAAACAAAGTTCATTAGGTTTGAAATTGAACTAGGTATGATTAACTTAGAATAAGTTTATAGAAATGGCTAAGTAAAATAGTGTCGACACACAGAGATATCTGTGTCGACACAGAAAAGTGGTGTTGACACTTCAGAGAAAAGGTGTCGACACATCTAGGAAATTGGTGTCGACACTTCAGAAAATTAGTGTCGACACATACAGAGTCAGTGTCGACACAAATGAGGTGGTGTCGACACTTAGGCTTTACTCAGAATTATCTAAGTAAAGTCTCGACTAAATGTCGAGTTGAGCGGTGTCGACACATAAACAAGTGTCGACACATATATTCTGTTGACTAAACTTGTGTCGACACATAGGTGTCGAAACATTATAAGTCTGTGTCGACACTTATCAACAGTGTCGACACAATTTAAGTTAGTTAACCCGCCCTTTCATCTTCAATCTTAGAAAGGTATAAATAGAACTTCTCCATTGTCTGTCGACACGCTCACTAAAGTTTCGAGACCAAACTTGTGTGTCGACACCTCTCTTCTCTCCATTCAAATTCTTCAAACCCTAATGGCGCCAAAGCTCGAGGAGAACGTGAACGAAGGCTATGAACTGGTGCGGCATGCGTTTGACGATGCAGAACAAGAAATCAAGAATGTGGTAACCCTAGTCACAAACTCAGGGTTAGATTTTCTTGTTTCAGAGCCGACTAAGATCTGGAAGAAAGAAGTACTGGAATTCCTGAATGGAGCTAAAGTAGATGAATCTGGACTCAAGATAAAGTCTAGGGTTCATGGTGAAAAGGTAAAGGTCTCACCAAAAAGTTTGAGAAAGGTATTAAACCTCCCAAGGACAAAGGAAGAAGATGAAGTTACTGCTTCAAAGACCAGAGAAGCTTTAACTTGGTGTGGACTGGATTCCAAACTGAAAATTGGATCTGTATTCAATAGGAAAGGCATGAACAGCCAGGGGAAATTTCTCTCAGAAATTGTTGGCAAAGTTATCTTGTGCAAGTATGGAGGACATGACAGGATTTCAGCTTATATGTTTAGCATAATGACAAGTATTATCTTTCAACTAACTACTGATTGGTCTGCAGTATTATTTGAGAAGATTAAGGAGAGCCTGACGAAACCCAATGTGGGTAGAATACTAAGTTTATACCTTTCTGGTAGTATACCAGAGGTTATGAGTCAAGATGTTGGAACTAAGATCAACCATATGAGAAAGATGGACATGAGGATCTTCTCAAGGTGGGACAAAGTTTTAACTAAGGAGATGCCTACTCATGAGAAAATAACTCGTCAAAAGAAGAAGAAGAAGATAGCTCCTGTGGCTCAGGATTCATCTAGCAGTTCAAAAGAACAAGTTGTCTTCACTCTTGATGAAGAAGACACTGGAGATGCTGGGAAGTCTCCAGCTCAACAAGAAGTTGCTGAGAGGCAGGGGGAGCTACCTCAAGCTAGCCCCTTACACCAGGATTCAGTCCAGGGGGAGCCCCTAGTAGTGGAAGAAGCAACTCCACTAGAGAGTGAGCAAGAAACCAACACTATCCTTGAGGTAATCTCAGAAATCAATCAATTAGATTTCCTTATTGAGAGTGAAGTTATAATTGACGACTTATCTGATGTTAATCAGCAACCACAGATTGACAGTCTACCCCCAGATGTTGTCATGGAGGACACATCTGTTACAGCTCAAGTTATATCTGATCAAGTTGTTGATGAGCCAAGAGAATCTCCATCTCTTCCTCAACAAGAATTTACTATGGAAGATCTCTTCCTTAATCTGGACCAAGCTGACTTTGAGAAGGAAAGTACTGCTGCTGAGGGGAAGAATGCTCAAGTTGAGGGGGAGCAAGTAATACTTGTTGAAGAACCTCCAAGACAAGAGCCAGAGAAGCAAAAAGCTGTTGAGGAGCTACCTAAGGAGAGGGTAGAAATTGCAAGTACATCTGCTTCTGAAGATGAGGAAACTGCAAGAGCAAAGAAAAGAAAATTCCAAGTATTCAGGAGGCGAAGCCAGACTTATAAGAAGGCCTTGCAAACTATAGCACCACAGCCTGCACTACAGCCAGCACCAACTGTAGATTACAGTGCTCTGATGGTTGCTATGCAGATAAAACTTGATGAGCACAGGCAAGCAATTGAAAAGTATGTGGATGAAGGGCAAAAATCTTTACTGTTTGATCTGGCCCAAGACATTAAGTCTATTAGATTTGAGATGAATCTAAATAAGAAGGAGATGACTGAATGCTTCCACAAGGGAGGGAACGCAGTAGTCTATCTAGCTACTCATCAAGAGAAAATAAAGGCTCAAGTGGATGACATTGCACTGAAGCAAGGATATGTTCTTGAAAACCAAATCAGAATGAATGATAACTTAACTGCTTCACATAATGCAATTGTCACAGAGATGAAGAATATAGCTGCTGGATAGACTACTTCAACTGCTACTGCTAAAGCATAGTTTGATAAAGCTTTACAAGAAGGCATAACTGTTGTTACTTCTGCTATTGAAGATTCTCAGAAGCTGATCTCAGAAAAACTCCAAAGGTTAAAACCTTTCTACAAGGATGGAGTCAATTATCTTAATGCACAAATTAGATTTCAAAAGGATGATCTAAGAGATCACATGGAAAGAGAAGTCATAAAGGGGGAGAGGGTGTTAGTCAAAGCCAGCTCTGATCATGCCAAGTGGATTTCTAATTCTATCAGAGCAACTCTTGGTTATCCTCCTTTATGTGATGATGACAATGTCGCAGAATCTGGAGTTAATCATGCCTACCTTGGAGGTGAGCAACCTAAAGTAGCTCAAGTGATCTATCCTCCACCAAATTTTGATATGATACAAGCTGATATACAGTCTATGTATAGCCCACCTGAGGGTCAGCAAAATGTTATTCTAGAAAAAGTGGTTCAGCCAGTATCTGAGGCTTTACAGGAAGCTATACTGAAGGAACAAGCTGAACAAGAAGCTAGATTGTCCAAGAAAAGGTTCAGATAGCAAGCTAAACAAAGACCAGACTTTGAGCAGTGGAGTCCCACTTCAAGAAACATTATCTTAACTGCATGGATAGCTGCCAAAGATAATATTCAAGACAGAAACAAATGGTTTTCTGAACTAGAATGGAGAAAGCATGAATCAAGGCAAGAAGCTATAGTGCAATATAGAAGAAAGGCCAAGATGGGAAAGCTACCTCCTACAGCCCAGGAGCCTAGCAAGTACTTTCCAAGCCTTATCACTACTTTGAGAGGCAAAAGATTAAAGCTGAAGAGCAAAAGAAGGAGCTGAAAGGAAAGAAGCCTGCCGATACTGAAGATGCTGAAGCCCATGTGCAAGCAAAGATAAAGTCTGGAAAGGGAATTGTAATTAAGGAGGCTGAGCAGAAATAGAATTGCATTATCTTAAGTTTACTATGTAATCACTTGTATTAAAACATTTTGTAAACTTTTGTATAATGAATATGACAAAGTTGATTAGAACAATGTGCTGTGTGATATATTTATTTCATAATTGTTCTGAGATGATATCTATGTATACATGTTTGTTTAATACATGTTTATATTTGCCCTGTTATATAATCCTGCTTTACATCATGCTATGATTTTATTCTGTATGGTGTATATCATTGACTAAGGGTTATGACTTCTCCAAATAGGGGGAGATTGTTGGGTACATTGGTTCTAATGTACCTGATTTGAAGAAGCCTCACCCTACTCAATGATATACATCAAAATGTATTTGATGTATTTTGAGTTGCCTTGTGCAGGTTAAGTATTTGCAGGAAAGATGAAAAAGTTTCTAAGTTCATGTGTCGACACACAAAAGGAAAGTGTCGACACTTAAGAAGCCTTGTGTCGACACCCAGGCAAGCAGTGTCGACACTTGGAGTACTTGTGTCGACACCCAAAAGGAAAGTGTCGACACTTAAGAAGCCTTGTGTCGACACCCAGGCAAGCCGTGTCGACACTTGGAGTACTTGTGTCGACACCAGGGATGCAGAGTCGACACCAGACAGAAAGTGTCGACACAAGGAGCTGTGTCGACACTCAATGAAGAAAAGTCCAGTGAAGCAGTGTCGACACTTAGAAGCAGTGTCGACACCCAGAGGAACTGTGTCAACATCAGAAAGTGTCGACACTTGGAGACTGTGTCGACACTCAGCAAAAGTCAGCAGAGTCTAAGTATAAGTGTCGACATAATAAAGAATGTGTCGACACTCAGCAGAAGACTCAACACTTGAAGAAAGTGTCGACACAAGGAGCTGTGTCGACACTTAGCAAAGTTCAACAAAATTCTAAGTACAAGTGTCGACACTAAGGAGATGTGTCGACACTCAGCAAAAGTCTCAACAGAAGAAGAATGTGTCGACACAAGGAGTAGTGTCGACACTCAGCAAGTATCAACATAGAAGGTATGTGTCGACACCAAGAAGATGTGTCGACACTGACAAGTTCAACACATGAAGATGTGTCGACACAAAGGAGTTGTGTCGACACTTAAAAGAATTCAACTAAGTGCTGAAGAACAAGGAGTTGTGTCGACACTCAATATCAGTGTCGACACATGAAGAAGAAGCTGTGTCGAGAAGTGAATTCTACAACTCAAGGAGTTGTGTCGACACCTTGTAGGCTAGTGTCGACACTTAGTCAACTTGTGTCGACACTTGGTCTATAAGTGTCGACACTTAAAGACAGACAGTCTCGACACTTTCAGACAGTTACAGATTTTTCAAGAACTGACTGGATGACTTGATAGCTGCCATTCTAGCCGCTCTACTGCACCTGTCAGAGTTGTCAGAAATCAGTTATGAACCGGACCAGCCGGTTACCATGAAGAAGGCCTATAAATAGGCTTATACTGTTTACAGAAAGAGATGATCAAGTTGTTGAAAAGCAATTCATTGAAGACTTTCAAGGAAAGTTCTAAGTAGTTGGAGAGAGAGAGCTCCATCCAAGAAGACAGCCGTTGGAACCAGGCTGAGAAGAAGGGTTCAGACTTTGTTCTGAATCTTAAGTTGCAGAGATCAAGGATTAGCTGCAGAGAAGATCAACCCTATTGTGTTCTACATTCAAGAAGCTTTGAAGAAAACCCAAGCGAGGTTGATCTCAGCAGAGTTCATCTAAGAACTCATCAAGAACCTATCAAATCATCTCTCTATTCAGAGTTGTAGGTAGATACACTTTGTATTTTATATTTCTTGTAGGATCCTTAGGGATCTGAGTTTGTAAGCGTATAATGATAAAGGCTGAGTGGTAGGGCCTGTGTGCCTGAGTGTAGGAGATTTGTATCTCTGAGTGTAGGCCTGTTGTGGCTGAGTGTAGGCCTGCTGTGGCTGAGTGTAGGCTTTGTGAAGAAGCTGATTGTAGGTCTTTGGAGAAGACTGAGTTGTAGGGCCTTGGGCCTGAGCTGTAGGAACCTGTTTTGGGGTTCTGAGTGTAAGATATGAGGATCTGAGTTAGTGGAGGAGTTTGGCCGAATCTAGTACACTACTAGATAGGCGAAGGGGGAAAGTGGATGTACCCAAACCTTGGGGAACCACTATAAACCTGGGTGTTCACTGTGTACATGTGTTTTTCTGTGATTGCTGAATGATTGCTGTGCAAAAGTAGTTATAATTCTGTGATATAATCTGAATTCTACCTAAAAAGTTAAACAGATTTAAGTCACCTATTCACCCCCCCCCCCCTCTAGGTGATTAGGTACAATAACTTTCACATAAAATAAAGGTGGTGGGTCTTCGGTATTGGAGTGTCGATGCACCGATTCCAATACGTTGACTCGACAAGTGTGGCTAGCACTTTGCCAACAGAAGTCCGGTGCGCCAGCCGGCAAGAGTACACAAGAGTCTGCTTTGTGCACCAGCATTGATGCGTACGATAGGTCTGACCGGTAGTGCTTTACTGGTTTAGAGGTGGGCGAGGCCCAACCCACCGCTTCCGTCTGCCACTATGGAGGTATCCTGGGAGATAAGGCTCTAGAAAGGGGGAACTAAAGGTCTTTGTACATAGAGTCGGGTGGGTGAGTTGCACTTGCATGATAGCATCATAACCCACTTGCATGTCATAATATAATAATAGCATAAAACTCTTGTCATATATTGTATAAGTGGTATGGGATGCTTATACAATAGGCCCTGCAAAACGACCCCTTGGTCTATAAGCTTGTGTGGGCAAGTTTATAAATTAAGGTTATATTCTTGATATGTATATATATATATATATATATATATATATATATATATATATATATATATATATATATATATATATATTGCTGTTAATAACCGACACCCCAACGTATAAATTGGTATGAGAATTTTTATACGATGGGAGCCCTGTAAAAGATCCCTTGCTTATATGTTTTCGTATAAGTTAAGGTTACTTTTCATACTTTACTTTACTGTCACATGTACTATAAAATTGCTAGTATAGGTTCGTTGTCATCTGATTCTTGTTTACTCTCCACCTTCCAGTCCTCCCCTTTCTTCCTCTCCGCTCGGTGCCTAGGGGCCATGAGGGAAGGGGTGGGGATGATAGGACTTAGTCTTATAGACTAACAGTTTTGGAACCACATGATTTAGGAGATCGTGGAGCCCAGCATGGAGGAGCAGCCCCGCAGGTCGGCACGCTTGGAGATGGGGCAGTCTAGCACCGGAGTTCTGACGACGGGGACTGTGAGCCCCTGACCTTAGATGTGTTTTATTTTGCTTTCGCTTGAGTGACTATATAGTGAGGATTTGATGTATGGGGCTTAAGACCTTTTTTTCAGTACATTATATTGTGGACTCTCCCTTCGTGGAGATATATTTAATCTGATGTGATATTATTGTGGACTTTCTGGTTAGAGTTTTACCACTCTTGCGCTTACTTTACATTTGTTGCTTTTCTGTGATCGAATCGGCCAGAAGAATTGGTGATTTGCGGTGATGACCCTTCAGGGCGTGAAGGTGACAACGCAAAGCGGCGGTTCTGGGCCTAAGACCCCGATGTTCAAAAGAAAAAAAAGGGGGTCTTACAGGGGGTAGTCCTGTGCTAACCTAAACAGTAGGAATAATAAACTTCAAGAGCATCTAGTATAACTAGGGTTTCACATTCTCACACCCCGGTGTCTCGCGAAGTTAGTTTTACTAGGATGTCCGGGCGGTAGGCTCGGTGGTTGTGGAAATGGGCAGATTAGCCCGACGAGCTTGGCTCGGTATGTAAATGTGACGGACGGGTAAGTCCCGGGAGCTTAGGCTCGTGGTTTGATACATTAGGGTTGCATGTGCACAAAAAATAAGGTGGTGGGATTTTGGTATTGGACGATCATTTACACCGACGTCGATACGTTTACTCGGCATTGTGGGACACTTGGCCATGGAAAGTCTGGTGGATTTGGCCAGCATACTATGTGGAGACTCTAGGTTGTGTCCTTCTAGAGGCGTACATAACGGCTAGGCCTGGTAGTGTGGATACCTGCCTAGGAGTGGGGGGGGGCGACCCACTGTCTTCGTTTTCCAATATGGAGGTGCCTAGAAGTGACGCTAGTTGCCCAAATAGGGGGAAGTAAAGGTCTGTACGCATTGAGTCTTGTGCGTGAGTTGCACTTGCATGAATCAAGGCATAGCATATCACTACACTCATACTTGCATACAACCGATACAGCAACATATAAATTGGTATGGGGTCTTACATCAGGATGATCCTTTTCTCTTGAGAGCTCATAGATTTTATTTTATCTCTAAGGGTGTGGCGAACCCTTTAGTTAGCATTGTATTAATACTATTGCAAATTGAGTGTGCTGCGTTTTAATTGTTCAAATGTAGGCTTGGAACATGAGATAATTGTTTGTTGTCTTTGTCTGTCTTGGTTCGTCGGGTGACGACGCCTATATCAATTTGGTATCAAAGCGAGTTTCGTGTCAATTTCTTAATTGACGCCATCCTAATATTTGGAGGATGCCGACATGCACTTGTCTAGCACGTTTCGTTGATCAAAATAACAAAAACAAATTCTGGTTTGCAAATAGCGGTCTAAAATTCTCAATTTTTTGCGAAATCAATTTTTTTTTGTAAAATCTCCTTACTCTTCGCAGGGAGAAATTTAAAAAATATTTTATTTTTACCTTATTATTATTAGTAAAAAAATATCTTTTATAAAATTTCATCAAGTTAGGGTCAAACTTCTTTCATTGCATGCGCACTAGATTAGGCACGGAGTATACTACTTCCTCAAATATGGAGGATGACCGATAAATGGGTCACGGTGCAACAATGATAAATGAACTCCTACAAGAGTTCACTGATCAGCTGACAGACATCAGGGAGATGCTTCAAGAGATGAGATTAAACCAAGCGGCTCCCCCTAATCAGGCGCCCCACCAACGTGATGAGGGGAACAATAATAACAATAATAATAACGATTATGCCCCACGTGAACCTAATCATAATAATCAGGCACTGTACGAGTTTGATATCACTTGGGATATCCAGATCAAACCACCATCGTACGACAGACTAGCTGAACCCCAAGTGTTCTTAGATTGGGTTATGGAAATAGAGTGCTATTTTGAGTGGCATAATCTGACCGACGTGCACAAGGTGCAAGTTGCGAGGATGAAGCTTTTAGGCAAGGCAAAAATATTTTGGCTGAATGAAGAACGACGTCTAGGTGCTGTTAACGGTTTACCACCTATTGGTTGGGCTAGCATGAAGTCATTATTAACTGATCAGTACGTTCCTACGTACCATCGGACGCAGATGTTTGATGACCTAGCTATCTTAAAATAAGGGAATAGATCGGTCACAAATTACATGAGCCTTCTTAAGGACATGATGGTCAGCTGCGATGTTAGGGAGATGTAAGAGATCACCCTCTCTAGGTTTCGAATGAGGATCAACCCCGAGATTCAGGGTAAGCTCCTACTGTATGGTCACACCGACTTGAACACCACCATTAACGCTGCCTTGGATTTTAAGAAGCACAAAGCTTTCAAGTCCAAATCTCGTCCCTTTTAGAAAGGAAAGTACATCTTAGGACCACCTCCCCATCCACTTATAAGGATAAGGGTAAGTTCTGGTCTGCTAACCCGAACTCTATTGTCATTACGACTAGGAATCTTAGAAGCCCGACAGGTGAGAAAGTGCCCGTCGGTAGGATTAACAAGATGAATGCTACTTGTTTTGTTTGTGGCATTCAGGGACATTATGCCAGCGAGCGTCCAACCAAGCCCAAACCCCTAGCCCTTCTAGATGCCTTGTCTGAATCCGCCGAGGTCATGTATTAGGCCGGTGTAGAATCTGAGTCTGAATCAAAAGGAGTACCTAGCGACATAGAGGATGAGGTTAACATGATGGTGATGAGGTGTATTTTTGGCTACTCTGCGAGCATTAAATGATTGGAATAGGACAAATATTTTCTCGTTAAATTTTAAGAATAGAGAGAAGTGGTGTAAATTGATTATCGATAGTGAAAGCTGTATGAATGTGATTTCGGAGAATGTGGTGACATGAATGTTGTTAACCACCGAACCTCACCGTCACCCTTATAAGGTTTCTTGGGTTAACAAGACATCCGTTCCGGTTTCGAAGCGTTGCTTAGTTCCCCATACCATCAAGTATTATACAGAGGAAATTTGGTGTTAAGTTATCCCCATGGACGCCTGTTGGGTTCTATTAGGACATCCATGGTTATACGACCATGACGTTACTCACCTACGATGTGCTAACACTTACGAGTTCAAATTTAATGGGAAAACATTATTTTGAAGCGCACTCTGCCTAAGGATCCTATTGTCCCTTCTAAAGACACGATTATTCTGATAGAGAATAGAACATTAAGTCTGCTAGGTATGCTTACAAAAGATCCCTCGTCCTCTCCAACCAAAGACTTGCGGCGTCGCAAAAACATTGTTGATCGATTCTACAACCTCCACCCTCGGCGCAAGAGTTCCTTTTGATATTTATCTTTCTTATGTTATATGGTGGTTAAAACTCCAAAAAAAGTAATTGTTTAATCAACTCCCCGACAACGGCGCCAAAAACTTGATGGTTAAAACTCGCGGCGCCCCGCAAGTTTATTTTTGGAAAAACGGTTGATTTTATTTTGGATGGACGAGGCGCGCGGATTTATTAGCTATAAAAAATTTGAAAACGAGTTTTAACGAAAGGAGGCAAGTGCACCTATCGCGTGTAGTACAAGATATTCCGATGAGGAATATCGGGGTCGTATTGTTCTCGGGGACGGGTTGATTATTTCTACTCTTCCCTAAAGAGATCTACTTTTTCTACCAAAAATAACTTGTCTGATTATTATTTATATAAATAAAAATAGAAAATAAACATTTAAAAAGGAGACCATGAAGAAATAGCGCATCAGTATCAAATTGAATTTGAACTAAAATAACTTTAAATAAAAAAAGACACCAAATTTCAAATTAATTAAGGAAGGGACTTGGTCGTGGAGGTTCCACAAAAATGAGCTCACCTATCTCTAGCACTATCGCTCACTTGAACATTAAGACTATTCGACCGGGCTCTCATCCGATGAAGGATTCCTCTTAATGCCCGCGTTACGCTAAGAATACCGCTATTGGTTGGGGAACCCAATAAGGTAGAAATCCGTGCCTCCTCTCTTGAGGGTTAGTGTGGAACTCCCTTTACCCAGGGGTGATCAGTCCATATTCACGGCCTCTCGGCTAGCTAGCGTATTCACTATATAAATAGAGCCCACATATCGATATGTGGTTTTAACCGTCGTAAACCTGGGGCAAACCTTAATTATTTAATTAACGAGAAAAAGAGGACCTTTAATTATTTAAAGTAATTTTATCTGTCCCAATGCTCTTCGATACTGAGGGCTAAGAGAGGTTAGCCACTCATCGGAATGGGGATGGCTTGCGAAAAGAAATTCAGAATTGAAAGTGCGAGTCCTACTCAACCGAGTAGGCGGGAACTGAAAGCAGTAAATGAAGCAGTTAAGGAAAGCGATAAAATGCAAGTCATACTCAAACGAGTAGGCGGGAAATGAAAGCTCTAAAATTGTGAGTTCTACTCAAATGAGTAGGCAAAAAATGAAAGCAGTAAAAATACAAGTCCTTCTCAAACCAGTAGGTGGGAAATGAAAACAGTAAAATAACAATTCCTACTCAAACGAGTTGGCGGGAATTGACAAGTCCTACTCATATGAGTAAGCAGGAAATTAAAGCGAGTCCTACTCAAACGATGAAGAGAAAATAGATGACATGCGCACACACCCCATAGGAATAAGACGCACAAACTCTACAAAAATAAAACGCACACACTCTACATGAAATAAAATGCACACACTCTACTTGAATAACACAAACCAATAAATCTAACTCATACACTCACGTACACATACGAAAAAGACGAAAAATGATGTGAGCTAAAAATTAAAACAATTACATTTCTACTGCTAGAATTTGATAGAAATGCATAAAAAGAGAAAATAAAAATTAAATGTGCAAAACGATTTTCATATAAAAGCAAAAATTAAAGTGCTCGAAAATTAATACTATTATAAATCCATTCTCATAACTCCGTAAAGGTGCGTAAAAAGTGGAAATAAAGTTAAAAAGAACAAAACGTTTTACTTCCTAAAAGGGAAAATCTAAGTTAGAGAAAAATGAAAACGACTTTGAATACATATTTACGAATTTATAAGAATGAATAAAAAGCAATAAAATCCTAAATCTAAACAAATCTTAGTAAAAGTAACGAAAGCATAAAAACATAAATCTATACTCATACACACACACACACACCCATTTTAAAGAAGAAAACATCAAAGAAAAAATAAATAAGATTGCTTAAGTAGGGGTACTTAGATTCATTCCAAAATGATGTAAGGAGAAGAAAAACACATATTTTATTAAGTTAAAAAAGAGTTACAAAGAAAAATAAAAACTAAAGAGAGGGGGAAAAATTTCCCTTACATACCTTGAAAGCATCTAAGCAGCATCTCCCTAAGAAAAATGGTCCAAAAAAATGAACCCTTAGACCTTACAGAGAGTTTCTATTTATAGCAAAATTTTCGGGTTACATGCCTAAGGTCACGGGCGTGTAGGGGGGCGTGTAGCTACTATTGCAGAAGTGATCCAGAACATTTATTGTCAGTTTGACTTTGCGGCTGTACACGTGGAAGTCACAGGCGTGACCTAGATATCACGAGCGTGTATGGGGGCGTGTCCAGAAGGTTTATATGGGGAAGGTGTCCTATCAATTCGTCGCTGACGCTGTCTTGTCTGGGATAGGTGGATTGGTCATGGGCGTGTCAAAAATTGACACGGGCGTGACAGGCGGTTCGATGATAGCATCGAGTGGCGATGGAATCGAGTGGCGATGGCGTTGAGTGACAATGGCATCGAGAGGTTAGCTGGCGTCGAGTGGTAGGCTGGCGTCGAGTAGCTGTGGCATCAAGTGGAGATGGCGTTGAGTGGCGATGGCGTTTCACGTGCGTGTCACGGGTGTGTTGAATCAGGACACGGGCGTGTCGGTTAGTTTGACGAATGTCCAACGCTGTTCGTCATGCTGGTGACAACTTTCTGTTGGGATTAAGTAACACGCCCAAGTCACGGGCGTGACTGAGAAGTACACGGGCGTGTACTTTGGAATTTTTTTTGACTTTTCCTAAAAATTCTCAGAAAACAAATTTAAGTTAAGTTAGGAAATTATATACAAAAAAGCAATTAAATTGATGAAATATAACTAAAAATGACAAAAATAAACTAAAACGACATAATTAATGTTCGTAAAAATACGTATATTTACAACTTATCAAATACCCCCGTACTTTAGCTTTTGATACTCCAGAGTAAAAGTTGGAGATATACTTATAGGGAATTAAAGAAATCCTAAATTTAGCTACCGCTTGAATTAATCGAAAGAAAGATCAAAATAATTATCTGGGGTATAAGAGTTAAGTCCTAAATTAATTTTTAGGATTTTTGGATTTTCTAAATTTTTTTAGTTTTTTAGTTTTTGTCAAATTATTTATAAGAAAGGGTAGAGAAAGAAGTGTTATTTACAAAGAATAGAGGGGGGGTAAGAGAAACATTATTTTACAGAAAAATTTACAAACTAAAAATAATTTTTTTGATTTTTTTGTTTTTGATAAGTTTTTTTATGAAATTTTTGAGTTTTATGAATTTTTTTTGAGTTTTTGATTATAAAAACAAGCAAAAATTTTTGAAGTTTTAATTTTTTTTTGCATTTTTTGTTATTTTTGGTTGGGTGTAGAAAATATATGTGCGAAAAAAAAAATGTGATGAACGAAAACACCCCAACACTTAGTTTCAACATTGTCCCCAATGTTGCAAGTTAAGCATGAGGAACAAAAATATATAAATTACAGTATTTGCAAAATAAAGATGGAGGGTAGAAACTTCCCTATGACGAGGTCGGGGAGGCCCATTTGGAACCCTGTATTATTAATAACAAAGAAAAGAAAAAAAATTCCATTATATGGAATTTATTTGGTGGCACAAGGTTTATTTGAATATGCGCCTTATTTATAGATTTACTAGCTCGACTTGGCCATAAGGTTTTAGGTGGTAGGGGTGGTAGGGGTGGCAAGTGTGGGTGAATCAGAAGTAGCAAACGTCTTAGCTAAATGAGTATAACAAAAATGTGTTCCCCTAATGCCTAAAATAACGTGAGGCGTGCCGAAGCGAGAAAATAAATATATAAGTCTTAAAATATTTTTGTTTTTTTCGAAAAAGTTAAAATAAAATAGATATACGGAAATTTTTCTTTGTGGTTTTTAGTGTTTTTTTTGTTTAGTATTTTTGTTTTTAGTTATTTGTTTTTAGTTTTTAGGTTTTTTAGATTTTTTTTGTTTTTAGTGTTTAGATTGTTGGTTTTTTTGGGTTTTTAGTTTTTATGTTTTTAGGTTTTTGATATTTTTTAGTTTTTAAATTTTCAATTTTTTGGGTTTTTAGTTTTTGTGTTTTTAGGTTTTTGATATTTTTTTGTTTTTTTATTTTTAGTTTTTTAGTTTTTAGATTTTTTTAGTTATTTAATTTGTAGATTTTTTTAGTTTTTTAGGTTTTTAGATTTTTTATTGGGGTTATTGTCCTCATAGAACGACTTATTCGGCAAAGTAAAAGGTTCTAGCTAATTGGCCTAGGAAAAGAAAAGTGCACATGTAACTGTTCCATTTTTCATTTCGATAACGGGTACTGACATGAAATCCTTATTGGGAATGACGTGGACTGAAAATGCCGGTCATTTGATATTTAAAACGAACATTAAAACACACGTACGTGCGCTCGACTCGCTCACGAGCTAGGACGATTCATTTTTGAGCGATTTATGAGCGCCTCGAGTGACCCACAATAAAAATTATTAAACACTAAAATATTATTTTTTTAGTTTTTTTAGTTTTTAGATTTTTTTAGTTTTTTAGTTTTAAATTTTTTTGTTTTTTAGTTCTTTTTGATTTTTTAACTATTTTAGGAAACGACGTCATTTCAATTTTTTCGTTTTTATAGAGAATAATAATATGATAAATTTTTAAAGTTTTTTTTTAAAAGTACTTTTATTATTAGTATTATTATTATTATTATTAATTTTTTTTGGCCATTTTTTTATTATATATATAAATAAAAATAGGTAAAAGTAATAGTTTTTCAGCGTTCGAAATAACAACACAAAAACTCCCCAACAGCGGCGCCAAAAACTTGGTGGTTAAAACTCCAAAAAATTGACGGTTTAATCACGTCCCCGACAACGGCGCCAAAAACTTAATGGTTAAAACTCGCGTCACCCCGTGGGTTTATTTTTTGGAAATGCGGTTGATTTTATTTTGGAAGGATGCGGCGCGCGGATTTATTAGCTATAAAAAAGTTGAAACCGAGATTTAACAAAATTAAGCAAGTGCACCTATCACATATAGTACAGGATATTCTGGTGAGCAATATCGGGGTCGTATTGTTCTCGTGGATGGGTTGATTATTTTACTTTTCCTCGGAGGGAACTATTATTATACCAAAAATAACTTGTCGGTTATTATTTATATATATATAAACAGAAAATAAACATTTAAAAAGGGGACGATGATGAAAAAGCGCATCGGTGTAAAATTGAATTTGAACTTAGATAACTTTTAATAAAAAAAGATCCTAAATTTCAAATTAATTAAGGTGATGACTTGGCCATGGAGGTTCCATAAAATGAGCTCACCTATCTCTAGGACTATCTCTCACCTGAACATTAAGTCTATTCGACCGGGCTCTCATCCAACGAACGATTCCTCTTAATGCCCGCATTACGGTAAGAACCCCACTATTGGGTGGGGAACCCAATTCGGTAGAATTCCACGCCTCCTCTCTCGAGGGGTAGTGCGGAACTCCCTTTACCCAGTGGTGATCAGTCCATAAACACGGTCTCTCGGCTAGCTAGTATATGGACTACGAAAATAGAGCCCACACATCGATATGTGGTTTTACGCGTCGTAAACCTCGGTCAAACCTTAAGTAATTTAATTAACAAGAAAAGAGGACCTTTAATTATTTAAAGCGATTTTAACTGTCACAATGCTCTTCTATACTGACGCTTAAGAGCGGTTAGCCACTCATCGGAATGGGGATAGCTTGCAAAAAGAAATGCAGAATTAAAAATGCGAGTCCTACTCAAATGAGTAGACGGGAAATGAAAGCAGTAAATGAAAGCAGTAAAGGAAAGCGATAAAATGCAAGTACTACTCAAACGAGTAGGCGGCAAATGAAAGCTGTAAAATTGCGAGTCCTACTCAAACAAGTAGGCGGAAATTGAAAGCAGAAAAATTACAAGTCCAACTCAAACGAGTAAGCGAGAAATGAAAGCAGTAAAATTACAAGTCCTACTCAAACAAGTAGGCGGGAAATGACAAGTCCCACTCAAATGAGCAGGCAAGAAATTAAAGTGAGTCCTACTCAAATGAGGAGTGGAAAATAGATGCACACACGCACACACTCTACAGGAATAAAATGCACACACTCTACAGAAATAAAACACACACACTCTACATAAAATAAAACGCACAGACTCTATTTGAATAACACAAAGCAATAAAATTTAACTCATACACTCATGCACACATACGAAAAAGATGAAGAACGAAGTGATCTAAAATTAAAACAATTACCTTTCTACCTCTAAAACTTGATAGAAATGCAGAAAAAGATAAAATAAAAGTTATAGAGGCAAAACGATTTTCAAATAAAAGATAAAATTAAAGTGCTCGAAAATTAAAACTATTATAAATCAAATTTTATAACTCCGTAAAAGTGGGTAAAAAGTGGAAATAAAGTTAAAAAGAACAAAAAGTTTTACGACCTAAAACAGAAAATCTAAGTTAGAGAAAAATAAAAACCACTTTGAATACTTTTTACTGATTTATAAGAATGAATAAAAAGAAATAAAATCCAAAATCTAAACAAATATAAGTAAAGAATAACTAAAACATAAAAACATAAATCTATAGTCATACACACATACACCCATTTTAAAGAAGAGAAAACAAAGAAAAAACAAATAAGATTACTTAAGTAGGTGTACTTAGATCCATTCAAAAACAATGTAAGAAGAAGAAAAACACATATTTTATTAAGTTAAACACAAGTTACAAAGAAAAATAAAAACAAAAGAGATGGGGGAAATTTTTCATTACATAGCTTGAAAGCATCTAAGCAGCATCTCCCTAAGAAAAATCGTCCAAAAAAAAACGATCCCTTAGTGTTGGGTATTGTATCCACGATTACCTAGATTTGAGGAAGCCACCTGTCAAGCTAAGATGAATTCACAATGTATTTGACGAAACATCTTAAGTTGTACTTGCAGTTCCTCCACACTAAGTGCACACCAATGTCAGGGTGCAGTAGGTCAATATACACGGGTCTGCACGACGTAATCCCTCGTTGAGCAGATCAGTGTGTTGGCCTATGTGTACTCTCTCTATTGGAGTGCACTTACTTTCAAGTACAGGGCCATTCATATGCAAGAAGAGACAAGGAGCATGGAGGATCAAGGAGCAGCTCCTAGGTGGAAGACGAAAATTCGTCCAAGGCAAATTCGACGAGAATCACCAAGTGATTCTCGCCGATTCGGCGAGAATCACTAGTGATTCTCGCCGAATCGACGAGAATCATCAGTGATTCTCGCCGACTCCTTCTGGCCATCTCAAAATGGTGCCAAGTAAGATTCGGTGTGAATCACTTGTAATTCCACCCGAACCAGTGGCCAAGCAGCCCATGAACACAAAGTAAAATTCGTTGAGAATCAATAAGTGATTCGACGAGAATCACAAACGATTCTCGACGAATCGTCGAGAATCACTTGGTGATTCTCGCCGATTCGTCGAGAATCGTCTGCGATTCTCGCCGATTTTCACTTGGCATTTTCTCAGGATGCTGCTGGACCGGATTCTGCTTCTGGACTAATTTGAACCGGAATTTGGGGATTTCTTTTGTGGGTCCCACAACGGTCAAATTTGTTGTATCTACAGGGTATAAATACATGGGTATTTTGAACAGTAAAACGACGGAGAAAAAGGAACAGAAACCGAGCCGCAACAAAACCCTAAAACCGCGACTCATCTCCGCCGCCGCCGTCGTGCTCGGGAACGAAGGTCGCCGTCAACATTCGTGATTCCTTCGTGATCTCCGGCGACCGAAGCTTAGCAAAGCTTGCGTCTCACGTGTCTATCCAGAGATCTCTTGTCTCTCGATTTGTTGACCGGAAAAACTCCTCCGTCCGAATCGATCGAGACGACCGATCCTAG
Source organism: Platanthera guangdongensis (assembly GCA_039583875.1). NCBI lineage: Eukaryota > Viridiplantae > Streptophyta > Magnoliopsida > Asparagales > Orchidaceae > Platanthera > Platanthera guangdongensis. The sequence goes on from CM077166.1 coordinate 144,802,868, forward strand.
AGTGACCGTTGGTAGACCTAGTTTGCTTCGCTACGAAGTTTGGATCTCCAAGTTCAGCAGCCGCTCTTCATCGTAGTCGCCGATCCCGAAGCTAGCCGCCGCTCGTGTGCCGCCGCCGGTTCCGGGGAGATCCTCTCCAAGTGAGACCAAGGTCGTAGACTCTTCATCGACTTCAAGAACACGTTGTCGAACAAAGAGGAACACCGTAGTCTCCAAAAGAAGTTTGTATCACGTTTACACTCTATATTTAATTTCGTAGTAAGGGAACTTTTGTTCCGTGTTGTAAGGGTTGGGTGCAACCCGTTTTATGGGAGTGTTGACTCTCACGTGTGGAAGGGCTCCTTCCGTTAGTGAAGGGATTGGATTTCAATCCCATTGGAGAAGTGACCGAGTCGTCCCTTGTTGGGGAGATAGGTCGAAGGGGGAAAGTGGATGTACCCAAGTCGGGGAACCACTATAAATTTGTTGTGTATTCTGTGTGCTGTGCTTGTTGTTTTTATTGTGCAGGTACATCCATAAATTCCGCAAAAGAACCACACGTCACCTATTCCCCCCCCCCCATAGGTGCACATAGCTGACACTAGGTGGACTTTCAAGTGGTATCAGAGGGAGGTTGCTCATTAATAAGGTTAACACCTTGAGTAGAATCCTGCCACCAGTGTCAGAAGCATGGATCTGGATTATGAGATTCCGCCACTCAAACTCCCCGCATGCACAAAGGATTATTATCCCGTCTGGAGAATGAGAGTATCCTTTCACCTTGATGCCATCGATCCTCGAGCATCCTTCATCCTGGAAGAGGGTCCGTTTATCCCCACGAAGACCTCCGACTCTGGGATCCTAGTGCCCATGGACGTTGCTGAGATGTCTGAGACGGAACTATCTCTATTTCACTTGGACGAGAGGATTCGATAAATTATCATGGATGTCTGGTCCGGAGCCTCTCGCTCTAGATTGGAAAAATGTCGAACGGCTAAATCTCTGTGGATGATGATCTCAGAGCTGATGGGGGGGTCAGAGAAAGCTGAAATATGCTGCCAATCAGAGGATGAAGCGTATGTGGGGGTCATCACTTCTGAAGATGAATGCAAGGATCCCTCGGATTGCATCAGAGCTCCCGTGTCCGTATCAGAGACTGACGAGACCAGTGAGGAAAGCAGCTCTGACGAGGACGAAACAATGGTCACTGATTCTAATGACAATAACTCAGCTGAGCAGGTAACATCTTTACCCTGCTCCATATCTTTTGACTTTTCTAAAGACAGAAACTGCTCTCCTCCAGAAAATACTGATTCCCTGAAGAGAGCACTTCAGGAAAGCAATCTACTTGCTGAGGAGCAAGCTCGAGAGATTGCTCGACTGAAGATCTTGTTGGTTCTCCAATTGGCGTCCAACAAGGTCAAGGACTCTAAGATCTCAGCTCTAGAGAATAGTCTAGATAATGAGAAACGTATAGTATCAAACTTTTCCAAAGTTGATGCTATAAAGAGAAAGCAAGAAACCGGGTGGATCTCCCGGATTATTCAGGGATGGAGAAATGGGGAAACAGTATTCCGACCCCCCACTCCAAGCAGGAAGGCAACTCATCATGCCTTCAGGTATGACCACAGGAATAATCGTGGTCACTGCAAGGGTGATCTGTCCCCATGTGGAGACACCCGGAGTGCAAGGGCCGGCATGGGCACCCACGAGAGAATACCTAAGGCTCATTCTGAGCCCTTTGTATTCACGGCCACTGCCACAACAAAGTGTGGATCTGCATGTCCCAGTTCACAGGAGACTTCTCACCATTCGAGGACACGGGATAAGGAGGATAGAAGTCATGATGTCAGGCTTCATGGGGCCTCAGCAAGGGAGATGCCTGAAAGAATGGCACCACCTTCTCGGCCTCATAACGCTCACATCATGCATTCGTTCCACCCTTCCTCGTGTCACGATGGAAGAGGAATTTGTGTGACAAGAACATGCCCTATCCCGTTTAGACCTAGGACCGTGACTACGTCAGTCACTAGATCAGGTCGAAAACGGCGATATAACATTCACCCTTGTTGGTGCTGCAGCAAAGTGGGGCACTTTGCCATTGACTGTTGGCACAACCCCTCTGTGCCCACAGCAAGGGCTTATCCACATTCTAGGGACAGAGGTCGTCTTCCAGACAGGTTTTCTCAAGGAAGGCAGTTGCATGCTTATGCTAATAGAAACCTAGGACCCAATATGATTTGGGTTCCTAAGGTAAAGTAATTCTGTCTTGCAGGGTAGTCTAGGTCCCCGTGAATACTATGGGAACTAGACAGTAGGTGGCACAAGGCTAACTTGGAACAAGCGTCTGCAATAACAGATGTGCTACCTGTTGAGCATACTCACTTTAAGCTACTAATGTGTTCTACCTGTGGGACTAAGACGATGACTCTCCAAATCCCAGGTAATTTTGATCAGTTCAAGGACTTGTGTCATGATGCATCCTCATTCAAATTAAATATATATATATTTCTATCCTTGCGTATACGTATACTTATGCGTATCATGTATGTGTGCACCTTTATGGAGAGACTAACTCGAGGTATGCAAACCATTACACATCAATAAAAGGTTAACAAAGATATGTCATTGTAAATTTCGACAAATCACAATTGACAGCAAGAAGTGTCTGGAGAAGTCTCGCTCAAATCCGAATAGATTGTCGTTATAACAAACATGTATTTATTAATCTTATATTAACTTGACATTCGAAGAATTTGAAAATGTTGCAATGCTTCCCAACGTGGTAAAGAAAAACTCTTCAATTCGGAACCTTTCAATTCCTAGTAAAGAAAACCCTTAAATTACAAGTGGTAAAGAAAAACATCAATATCACTTTATATACTCGGAATCCCGCCGAAGGAGCTCACCGACCCTTGGCATTCTCCCCGAATCCCGATGACTTAGACAAATCCCGCCGACCCATTTTATATCTCGCCGAATTAGACAAACGGTATTAGAAACCAAATTAGACAAATCCCGCTGAATCCCGCCGAAGGAGCTCGCCGACCGTTCGGCTTCCTTAAGTATCCCGCGGCATCAGAAATCGCCTTCTTCACGAATCCCGCCTCTCGTCGCAGCAATTCTTCCGCGGATTCGCCGAAACCCGCAGCCCTCTGACGCTCTCGTCGAATCGCCAAGTGAGTTCTCGTCGAATCGCTGCTGTGTTTCCATCTTCTTCCCGTGAGATTCTAGCAAGGCCGAACCCCACAAGGTTCTAGCGAAGTGTCCCTGTGACCGCAAGGTTCTAGCAAGGCCGAACCCCACAGGATACTCTTCCATCCACCGAAGATCTTCCCGAAGCTCATCAACCCACTTCCGTGTAAGCCCGTAGGTAACCTCCTCCTTACCCGCACTTGGACGCGCTCACTAGTGATGCTTTCTTTTTGAATGTTCATTAATGCTTAGAGTAGGACTTCTCTCTAGATCTTCAATGGCACCAAGGATGACTGCAGGCTTGATTTCTGGCTGCGAGCTGGTTCGCACTGGATTTTCACATGCCTCGGACGAGTTCCGGAATATCATTCTAATGCTAGAAGAGGCTGGGCTAACCTTCGTATTGGAGCACCCTTGCAAAGTTCTGGATAAAAAGGTGCTGGAGTTCTTCTCTACCGCAAGACTCCGAGATAGAGACTCCATCATCAAGAGCAAGGTGGCTGGGACAAAAGTTAAGATGTCTGCCGATAAGCTAACTCGCTACCTGCAGCTTTCAAGTTCGGAGCAGGGGGACTATCTAGAGGACGAGGACAAAGCCAGAACTCTCTTGTTCTGCGGTCTTCCAAGAGGCACTCGATCAGTAAAGAGAAAAGAGATGAATGAAGAAGGGAAGCTCCTATCTGACGTCATTGGAAAAGTGCTCATCTGCAAGCCGGGCTCCCATGATCATATCTCCGGAGATATGTTCAAAATTCTCATAGCTGTGGTCTGCCGCAAGAGGTTCAACTGGGGGGAGTTGCTGTTTCAAAAGATCAAGGACACTCTGGGCACTCCAAGTTTCGGCCGCATCATCAGTCTATATCTCAACCAGCTCAACGGAGACAAGTTCGACATGAGCAAAGGAGTTCCTCTCCACTACTTGAAAAAGATGGATGCTACTGTGTTTGATCGATGGGAGCGGCGCATCGGGCAGCCTGCTGTGGAAGAGCACGAGGAAGTATCTCCCGCAGTCTCCCCCGGTGAAATTCCTGATACTGTGACTGCAGGAATCGAGGGGGAGACTCTACCCACTCATATGGATATAATATCTGAAATCGCCCAGGTGGCCAAGGATGCGGTAGCCGAAATTCATGAAGTAAGTGAACCTGAGTTGGAGAATGAGGAGGTCCTGAACAGAAACACTCAAGGAACCGAAGCTGAAGCACTGGACACTGCTGATCAAGAAGTGGAAGAAGCTGCTGATATGGATGAATTTTTGGATGAGGACGGAGAGGACGATGTAAATGAGGGCCATGAAGTGTTTGAGTCTCCGGATACTGTCGAACCTCCTTCTGATAAGTCTGCACCAGTGGAGGGGGAGTTAAATAAATCTACAGAGGCCACCCACACTCCTCCGATAGAGACTGTGATGGTATCCAGCTCCACAGATGCGTCTGCAGAAATGCAAGGCCCACAACTGCCTCCGACCATACCGTTACGCGATGAGCTGGCCACTCACACTATCAATGTCATTCAAGGAATAGTGAATGAGCTTAAAGACTCTTTTGATACAGCTCATAAAACACTGCTGAAAAAGGACTTCTGGATCTGAGAAAGAGCATATTGATGACTATACCGCGGCTCACAGCTGCACTCATATGCCAACTGCATAGAAATTTGATGGTAATATGGTCTGTCGAAGCCAAAAAGGGGGAGAAAGAGTATATCGCTAAGCTGGCCGAGCTCCAAGAAAGCATGGATGCAAACTTCGCACAATCAAGCAAATACGTCTATGAGAGCTGCTGGTGGATGCTCCAACAGGCGCTAGGTACGTTAGGCGTCGTCCTACCTGACAACCCTGCCGGTATTCATGTCCCTGAGACATCTAAGGCTGCTGAGGAAGTAAGTGTTGCTGAGGATGTTAGTGCAAGTGTTGCTGCAGATATTCCCACACATGAAGCTGATGCTAGGGCTCTCTCCAAAGCTAAATTGAGGAGCATGTTTGACCAAGAGGCCTTAGCAAAAGCCAGGGGAAAGAGAAAAGTTCAGGAAGGGACCTCCAAGGAGACTCCAGCTGAGAAGCGAATCAGAATGAGTGAGGAGGATGTACGAAACGAAAGGTGGAGTCCAGTTTCAAGGAACATCATCTTAGACACCTTCCGGCTGCAAGAAAGAGGAGAGATCAATCGAAATGAAGCATATAGCCAGTATGAATGGGAAACGCACAAAGCATTTGAAGCGAAACGCAACATCTTTTTCAGAAACAACAAGGATCCAGACAAAGTTGCTCCTCCTAGGTACTACCCGAAGCCCAAGGAATACATGGAAAGGCAAAGCAAAAAGTACTTGGCTCAAACTCTTAAGGGTGACATAGCTAAGGACAAATAGTCATCATTTTATAGCTGGTCACTGTGTCTTAAGAACATTTAATGATTATTACTGTCGTATGAACGATTCTGGATTATATGTGAATATATTTCTCTTGGTATATATATATTTGAATGTGTGAATGACTCAAGTCCTGTTCTGATTGCATATATTCTCTTGTGTTGCATGTTTAATTTTTGAATGCTATGTTATTATTTGATAGGTGTTATTCATCTTAGCTAGTAGGGTTTTGGCTTCGTCAAATAGGGGAGATTGTTGGGTATTGTATCCACGATTACCTAGATTTGAGGAAGCCACCTGTCAAGCTAAGATGAATTCACAATGTATTTGATGAAACATCTTAAGTTGTACTTGCAGTTCCTCCACACTAAGTGCACACCAATGTCAGGGTGTAGTAGGTCAATATACACGGGTCTGCACGACGTAATCCCTCGTTGAGCAGATCAGTGTGTTGGCCTATGTGTACTCTCTCTATTGGAGTGCACTTACTTTCAAGTACAGGGCCGTTCATATGCAAGAAGAGACAAGGAGCATGGAGGATCAAGGAGCAGCTCCTAGGTGGAAGACGAAAATTCGTCCAAGGCAAATTCGACGAGAATCACCAAGTGATTCTCGCCGATTCGGCGAGAATCACTAGTGATTCTCGCCGAATCGACGAGAATCATCAGTGATTCTCGCTGACTCCTTCTGGCCATCTCAAAATGGTGCCAAGTAAGATTCGGCGAGAATCACTTGTAATTCCCGCCGAACCAGTGGCCAAGCAGCCCATGAACACAAAGTAAAATTCGTTGAGAATCAATAAGTGATTCGACGAGAATCACAAACGATTCTCGACAAATCGTCGAGAATCACTTGGTGATTCTCGCCGATTCGTCGAGAATCGTCTGCGATTCTCGCCGATTTTCACTTGGCGTTTTCTCAGGATGCTGCTGGACCGGATTCTGCTTCTGGACTAATTTGAACCGGAATTTGGGGATTTCTTTTGTGGGTCCCACAACGGTCAAATTTGTTGTATCTACAGGGTATAAATACATGGGTATTTTGAACAGTAAAACGACGGAGAAAAAGGAACAGAAACCGAGCCGCAACAAAACCCTAAAATCGCGACTCATCTCCGCCGCCGCCGTCGTGCTCGGGAACGAAGGTCGCCGTCAACATTCGAGATTCCTTCGTGATCTCCGGCGACCGAAGCTTAGCAAAGCTTGCGTCTCACGTGTCTATCCAGAGATCTCTTGTCTCTCGATTTGTTGACCGGGAAAAACTCCTCCGTCCGAATCGATCGAGATGACCGATCCTAGAGTGACCCTTGGTAGACCTAGTTTGCTTCGCTACGAAGTTTAGATCTCCAAGTTCAGCAGCCGCTCTTCATCGTAGCCGCCGATCCCGAAGCTAGCCGCCGCTCGTGTGCCGCCGCCGGTTTCGGGGAGATCCTCTCCAAGTGAGACCAAGGTCGTAGACTCTTCATCGACTTCAAGAACACGTCGTCGAACAAAGAGGAACACCGTAGTCTCCAAAAGAAGTTTGTATCACGTTTACACTCTATATTTAATTTCGTAGTAAGGGAACTTTTGTTCCGTGTTGTAAGGGTTGGGTGCAACCCGTTTTGTGGGAGTGTTGACTCTCACGTGTGGAAGGGCTCCTTCCGTTAGTGAAGGGATTGGATTTCAATCCCATTGGAGAAGTGACCGAGTCGTCCCTTGTTGGGGAGATAGGTCGAAGGGGGAAAGTGGATGTACCCAAGTCGGGGAACCACTATAAATTTGCTGTGTATTCTGTGTGCTGTGCTTGTTGTTTTTATTGTGCAGGTACATCCGTAAATTCCGCAACAGGACCACACGTCACCTATTCCCCCCCCCATAGGTGCACATAGCTGACACTAGGTGGACTTTCACTTAGACATTACACAGAGTTTCTATTTATAGGAAAAATTTTCGGGTAACACGCCTTAGGTCACGAGCATGTAGGGGGGAGGCATGTAGCTACAATTGCTGAAGTGATCCAGAACATTTATTGCTGGTTTGACTTTGGGGCTGTACACGTGGAAGTCACGGGCGTGACCATGCTGTCACGGGCATGTATGAGGGTGTGTCCAGAAGGTTTATCTGGGAAAGGCATCATGTCATTTCGTCGTCGACGTTGTCTTGTCTGGGACAAGTGGATTGGTCATGGGTGTGTCGAATATTGACACGGGAGTGACAGGCGGTTCGGTGATGTCGTCGAGTGGCGATGGCATCGAGTGGCGATTGCATTGAGTGGCGATGGAGTCAATTGGTTGTCTGTCATCGAGTGGTTGGATGGTTTCAAGTGGTTATCACATCGAGTGGCAATTGCATCGCATGGCGATGCCGTGTCACGGGCGTGTCACGGGCCTGTCGAATCGGGACACGGGCGTACCGGCTAGTTCGAAGAACATTGAACGCCGATCGTTGAGCTGATGACAACTTTCTATTGGGATCACGTAACAGGCCAGGTCACGGGCGTGACTGAGAAGTACACGAGCGTATACTTTAGAATTTTTTTTGACTTCTCCTGAAAAATTTCAAAAAACAAATTTAAGTTAAGTTAAGAAATTATATACAAAAACAAGCATTTTATTGATGAAAAATAACTAAAAATGACAAAAATAAACTAAAATGACTTAATTAATGTACGTAAAAATATGTATATGTACAACTTATCATTATATTTATTTTCCTTGTTATATTGTTTAAAATCTGCATTGTATTTATCCAGATTCTTATTTTTAATTTTGTCCTGCGTTTAGCCGGTTGGTGTTTTAAGTTGGGCTGCATATAGCCTGAATTTTTGTTAGCTTTATATAAGGTTGTGTTGTTGAGTTATTTAGTGATGAATTAAAAGAAAACTGAAAACCCAAATTCAGATTTTCCCTCTCTTGCTCCCATCCTTTGCAGCCGACCTCCTCTCCCCCTCCCATTGTGGTTCGGCCACCTTTCTCCGCCTCTCCCCTCCTCTCTTCTCCACCATAACACCTCCCCCTCCTCTCTAATTTCTTACAAGACGAAGGCCTTCCCCCTAACGGATTTTGGCTACACAAAGGATCCCCTCATAGGGTTCAGCCAACCTTGAATACCCCTTCTTGGTGAATTTTTGGCCAAGGACAATTCCTCTTGCAACCAAGAACCTTCTCCGGCATAAAACGAGGAAGGTGGACGTGTTTCTCTCCGTTGGGTGTGGCTCCGATGGAACAATAGAAGAGCGATCTTCTTCTAAGGAATCATTCTTCCGAGTGGGGTAACGTAATTCTCTAAATCTTGTGTGTTCCCTCTTAGATAAATCTTGTGGTGGTAAACTATTGCGTTGTTTGCAAATCTTGATTTCTTCGTGATTTTGATCCAATCGATTATTGTTGTTTTCTCTTGATCAATTTAAATTTGTGAGGATTGGCAAACCTCATTTTATTTTTGTTGGGAGTGATCTACCTTTTTTGAATCATTATTTTTGGTGGATCTCTTTTGTACAACATACGCTTGAATGGATCAGTTAGATCCTTTTCGCTTGAGAGAATATCGGCTCATAGCTTTTATTTGATCTCTAAGGGTATGGAGAACCCGTTCGTTAGCATTGGATTAATAATATTGGGAATCGAGTGTGTTGTATTTTAATTGTGTGAATGTAGGATTGAAACGTGAGAGAGTAGTTTGGTTTCTTTATCTGTCTCGGTTTGTCGGGTGAGGACGCCTACATCAATGGTTGACCTCCTGGGAAGTCCTCGTATTGCATCCATTTTTGCCACTCGTCTCCATAAACTCCCATTTTTACCTGCGGCGAATGCGCTCTCTCTACGAAAGTGGGGCCGAAGGTTCCCCCCCATGCAGACTGGGCGGAATTTTCGGAATTAATAGAATGGACAGGTGGCCTTAGCATCCTACGCAGGCGAGGAGTAGGAAATCAAAAGAAAGGCTTGACTTAGTCTCCAATGTAAGCCACTACAAACGACCATAAATTTTGATCAGACCATCAGATTTTCACGCATAATAACATTACGGAAAGCTCTCGGAGTTGCCCATCCACGGGCAATCCAGGTGAACCGTTGGAGCTCTTTTCACACCACCAAATCATACTAATTCAACCCCGTTGAAAATTTATCCCAGTGTTTTCCTTTCGTCAGTTTTGTCCTAATAGATGTGCCAGCAAAGGCTTCAGGAAACACTTATAGGAATATAGTAATGCCCGCAAGATGACTGCGTGCACATGTGGCAAAATCACCGCCACCTCTTAATTTCGAAGATCCCGCAAAGAGGAGGCGGTGTGGCAACCCGGCGTTTGTCGGGCGTAAAACTTTGAGCCATAAAAATTGCTTAATCCAAATGGAAATGGACTCCGTAATCTGGAAGATCGCGCGACGGGAAAATTGACTTAAATAAAATATGTCGTACTATTCCAACGTGTGCGACCATACCAACACTAGAGGACCGGATCCCATCAGAATACTGTATTTAAGCATTACAGAGCGAGAGTAGTACTGGAATGGTTGACATCCTGGGAAGTGCTCATGTTGCACCCATTTTTTATCGCTCGGCTCCATGAACACCCATTTTTACTTGCTTCAAACACGCTCTATGTATGAACGTGGGCACGAGGGTGTGCCCAAGTGGACTGCGTGAAATTTTCGGAACAAATAGAATGGACACATGGCCTTAGCATCCAGCGGAGGCGATGAGCAAGAAATCAAAAGAAAGGCGTGACTTAGTTTCCAAAGCAAGCCACTTCAAATGGCCATAACTTTTGATCAGACCATCCGATTTTCGCACACAATACCATTTTGGAAAGCTTTCAGATTTCCCATCTGCGTGCAAACTGGGTGAAAATTTACCAAATGTTTTCCTTTCATTTGTTTCGTCCTAATGGATGTGCTAGTGAAGGCTTCTGGAAATACCTCCAGGAATACAGCAATTTCCATGAGATGACTGCGCGCTCACACCACAAAATCGCCACCACTTGCCCATTTTGGAGATCCTGCGTAGACTCGGCGGCGTGGCGACCCGACGATTATAGGGAGTAAAAATTTGTGCCGCCAAAATTGCTTAATCTAAATGGAAACGGAGCCCACAATCCGGAAGATCGCGCGCCAGGGATCTTCTCTTAAATAAAATGTGTTGGACTATTCCAACTTGTGTGACCATACAAGCACTAGAGCCTTGTATCCCATCAGAACTCCACAGTTAGGCATGCTTGTGCAATAATAGTTCTAGGATGGGTGACCTCCTGGGAAGTCCTCGTGTTATTCTATTTTTTTGTCGCTCGGCTCCATAAATGCCCTGAAATTCTTTTGTTTCTTGGTAGATAAACACGTAGAGGGGGCGGGGGGTGTATAGGTTTTCTATTATTTTATTATTATCTTTTAACTTAGTGTGTAGTTAGTTAGTAGTTAGATGCTTTTAAGACAAAACACAAAAAACACACACAAAATTTATAGTGGTTCCCCAGATATGGGTATCCACTTTCCTCCTACCTCTTAACTTCTTGTTAGACAAGGCACTTCTCCAAAAACTCAACTCCTTAGAGCTTACACCATAGATCCATCAGTATCTCTCAGTCTCCTCCAAGACTTACAACTCAGGCACAAATCACTACCTTAGAGAAAATATGGTCCTACAACTCAGTGATTAAGTGATCACCGACCGCAGACTTGATCTCAAGTCCTACAGCTCAGGCTATCGGGGATAGCCCTACATTAGTGAGAATGAATCTTCTACAGCTCAGGCATAAGGCACTCCCTCAGATCCAAATCTGGATCTAACACTTAGAGTGTATGACTCTCCCAAAGCTCTGGCAAAACTTCCCTACCTTAGGCTCAAAACCCCAATAGCTCAGATCCACACAGGATCATACCTCAGACGTAAAGGTCCTATAGTTATATCCAAAACTGGGTCCTACACTGAGGCAAATCTTTCCTACCTCAGACACAAAGGCCTTACAACTCAGATCTAAATGGATCTATTGGAACCCAACTTATTATTTGGGTTAGGCTCACTATTAGGATTGTTAAGATGACCCAACATGTATATTCTAGGGTCATAAGTTAGTTCCACGGTTAAGGTTAGTCACATGGGGTTAGATAGTTGGAACCTACCTTCTGAAGACTTCCGAGATAGAAGACTTTAGAGACAAGGCAGTTTAAAAAATGTAGAAAAGGCGTTCGACGATAGCTGAACTCAGCTCGACGATCGTCGATCTTAGATCGACGAACTCATAATTCCTTCTCTAAGTTGAGCTCGAGGAAAGTCTAGCTGAGATTGAAGAAATGTGATCTCATATCAGAAGTCAGCTCGATGAAAGCTGAGCTTCGGTCGACGAACTTCGGTCTTTTATTAGAATCTCAGCTCGACGAAAGCCATCATCAGTTCGACGAACTCCAGTCTCAGGTCGACGAAATGAAGGTGTTGTTCGACAATTTCTAGACAGTGTCTTAGGCAGTTATCAGAATATTTTCAGGCTCCATTTACGGATATTCTGAAGGCAGAATATTTAATGGATTAATTGTAGGTAGCCATAACTCTGATATTTAATGCTCAATATTCTTATGAATATAGCCATTTAGATGCAACATTAAATTTGGATTTAATCACAGAGTTCTTATTTCCATTCTAACCAATTTATAAGGCAGTTACCTTATTGGGAATTCTCCAGCCGTTTAAGGATTAATGAATTCAAATATTTGAATTCTTCTCTTGATTAAGATTCTGAGGCTCAGTAGGTTTCTGTAACTGTAACAAAAAGAGACAGAGACAGAAACATCTTGTTCATCATCTTTTGTTTTAAACTTTTCTTCCAGCAACACATCTTCAATCTGAGACCAAAAGTTCAATCTCTCAAAAACATTTACTAGAAGAAGAAGTTGTCAAAGAAGCTCTACACCCTAAAGCAAAGCTTCCACTCCTGATCAGATTTATACAACTCAGGGAGAGTTTTGACAACATCAACAAATCCACTAGTCTTCTCAGAGATTTAAGACAGAAAAGACAACATCATTTTTATTTTCTTTTACTGTGTATAGTGTTATTACTCCCTTCAAAAGTTATACCTTTTGGTTCACAAGTCAACTGATCAAAAGACTTCGGTTTGGTTTTTGGGCACCTGATCAAAAGTTCAAAGTGTTGCTAGATCTACCTTCGAAAATATATCTTGTGGTGACAGGGCACCTGATCAAAAACCTGTGGTGAAAGGGCACCTGATCAAAAACCTGTGGTGGTAGGACACCTGAGAAAAAACCGGTAGTGGATTCCTACCAGGGTGGTAGAAGAGTGGATATACCCAGGTTTATTGGGGAACCACTATAAATTCCTTGCGTTGTCTGGTTGTGCCTTTACTTGTTTATTTTCTATGCTGTGATATTTCTCTTTATATATATATATATATATATATATATATATCACCTATTTTAATCTGTTGTAAAAATAATGTAAAATTTTAAATTACTCCATTCACCCCCCTAGAGTTAGTTAGATATATCACTCACTCTGAATTGGTATCAGAGAGACAGGTTACTTGGTTGTACAGGCTAACACCTGAATCAAAAGATCTTTGTTTGATGTTATCTACTCTAGTTGTCTTCTAAAGTGCAAACTTATTAAGATTGCACACTGGAGGTCTGGTGCTTGAATACTCCTTATTTTGTGCAATGATATAAAAGACAACTAGAGTAGATAAGATCAAACAAAGATCTTTTGATTCAGGTGTTAGCCTGTACAACCAAGTAACCTGTCCCTCTGATACCAATTCAGAGTGAGTGATATATCTAACTAACTCTAGGGGGGTGAATGGAGTAATTTAAAATTTTACATTGTTTTTACAACAGACCTATTTTAATCTATTGTAAAAATAATGTAAAATTTTAAATTACTCCATTCACCCCCATAGAGTTAGTTAGATATATCACTCACTCTGAATTGGTATCAGAGGGACAAGTTACTTGGTTGTACAGGCTAACACCTGAATCAAAAGATCTTTGTTTGATCTTATCTACTCTAGTTGTCTTTTATATCAATATATATATATATCACCTATTTTAATCTGTTGTAAAAACAATATAAAATTTTAAATTACTCCATTCACCCCCCTAGAGTTAGTTAGATATATCACTCACTCTGAATTGGTATCAGAGGGACAGGTTACTTGGTTGTACAGGCTAACACTTGAATCAAAAGATCTTTGTTTGATCTTATCTACTCTAGTTGTCTTTTATATCATTGCACAAAATAAGGAGTATTCAAGCACCAGACCTCCAGTATGCAATCTTAATAAGTTTGCACTTTAGAAGACAAGGATTAGGCTTTACATGAATTCCATTGATGAAGATATATATAATTCCATTTTGACAAGTCCTCCACTACCATTGACAACTACAAGTACCAGTGTAGTGCAACCACCTGAGTGGACTGAAGCACAAAAGAAGGCCAAGATTGTTGATTCTAAAGCAATGAATATTCTGGCCCAAACTATGTATGATGACATATTCCCGAAGGTTGCTGATTGTACTTCAGCAAAGGCCATTTTGGACTACCTAAATGTTGTGGTAGCAGGATCTGATGATGAATGGAAAGATAGGAGATCACACTTGATCCCTTAGTATGATAATTTCAAGAAGGATAGAGTATTTGTTGATGAGACTTGGAGTGAATCTGAGTCAGAATCTTCATCCAGCTGCAGTAAGGATGAAGAAGAGGCCAAGGCCAGAGAGATCTGCTTGATGACAATCAATGCATCTTGCAGCAACTCTGAAGTAGCTAATTCAAAAGCTGACAACTCAGAAGATGAATCTTTTTCAGAAGAAGATCAGGTAGTCTCAACCCTTGATTTTAATTATGAACAGTTTAAAACTGATGTCAAATTATTATGTAAAGACTTGATAAAATCTGAGAAGGATATCAAACTCTTCAGAGAGAAGCTAATTGGATTTGATAACTTATTTTTTGAAAAGTCAAAACTTAAAGAAGATTTAAAAATTGCTAATGAGCATATACTATCTTTAGAAGATACATGAAATAACGCTAAGCAATTTGAAGAATCCCTTAATCGGAGAAGTATCAAATTGATGGATATCACAAGCATAATGAATGTCGGGCTTAATGGCAAACTGGGCTTGGGAGCATCATCTAGTCAGCCTCCTCTATTACAAAAAAATACTTTATCTACTCCTATAGAATTTATTACTTCCAAAGGAAATGAAATAGTAGATGATATAGATACAACTACTAAAGTATCACAAAAGAATCAACCCAAGAAAATTATTGATTCACAAAAGAAAAAGAAAATTTTTAATAAAAATTTTGTTCAACATATTTCATCGAACCAAGCTCGACGAAATGAATATGGTTCGCCGAACTCAGATCGACCAACTATGAACGCAGATTTACAGTATAACTAATCGTCTAACTGTGCTCGATGAACTCAATATTGTTCATTGAACCGTGATCGATGAATGTAGGGAGCATAGAATGAATACATTCATTATGTGAACGGAGTTCGACGAACTCATTCCTATTCGTCGAACGCAGATCGATGAACTTAGTACAATTCGTCGAGCCTAGTTTCTTATAACAGAAACTTTAATTCTTTTCAAAAATTCAATCAAACTAAAACCTTTATTAATCCTTTTACCCAATTGATTATTCCTCCTAGGAGATATCATCCAATAGGTTATAAGGACAAACCTGAATTTTCATTTATTTCTAGTTGCAAATTTAAAAGAAATCAAGGACCCAAGGTTACCCGGGTCAAGAACAACTAATCTTTCTTTCTATAGGTGAAGAACTATCATACCACAGAGGAACAATGGTATCTGTATTGTGGCTGTTCAAAACATATGACAGGATGTAAAGACAACTTGACAGATTTCAAAGCAATGCATAGACCAAAAGTGATATTTGGAGACTCTAACTGTGGACAGACATAAGGATATGGAAATGTCAAAGTTGGAGTTGTTACCTTCAGGAAGGTAGCCTATGTAAATGGTCTCAAGCATAACCTAATATCCATAAGCTAATTATGTGATGAAGGTTATCAGGTATCATTTAATCAGTCTTCTTATATTATTACTTCTGGTAAAAATAAAACTGTTTTAACTGGAATTAGATAAGGAAACATATATGTAGTTAATTTCAAATCTGCTAATTCAGAAATTTGCTTATTTAACGAAATCAGTAACTCTAATGATTTATGTCATAAGAGACTAAGTCATGTAAATTTTAGGAATATTGCTAAATTATCTTGGGACAACCTTGTTAGAGGACTGTCTTTTGGTTATTACAAGAAGGAAGTACTATCCTGGACTTGTCAATTAAGCAAACAAACTAAAAATAGTTTCAAATCCATTAATAAAAGTGATTCATCTAGGATTTTGTACTTGTTACATATGGACCTTTTTGACCCTATAGTTGTACAAAGTTTGGGAGGAAAGTCATACAATCTAGTTATTGTTGATGACTTCTCTAGATTCACTTGGGTGTTCTTTCTGAGAAAAAAGTCAGATAACTTTAAAGTTCTTATAGATTTTCTTAAGAGCATAAAGATTGAGTACTCTACTCAGGTTGTATTGATCAGAAGTGATCATGGCACCGAGTTTGAATCTCTTCTCATGCAAGAATTCTACGAGAAGGAAGGTATCAAACATTATTTTTCTTCTCCTAAAACTTCTCAACAAAATGGGGTAGCTGAAAGGAAAAATAGAACCCTTATTGAATCTGCTGGGACATTGTTTGCAGATACTTATATGTCCCTATCATTTTGGATAGATGCTGTAAGCACAACAAATAATGTTCTGAATAGAAGTTTAATACATAAACATAAGGGTAAGACCCCCTACGAATTACTTAAAGGGAAGTAACCTAAAGTAGATTATTTTAAAATATTTAGATCTATGTTCTATATTCATAACAATAACAAGAAAAACAAATGAAAATTTGACGCTAAGGCTGCAGATTGAATTTTCCTTGGATATTCCCAAGTCCGCAAGACTTATAGGGCATTTAATAAATCAACATTAAAAATGGAAGAATATGTACATGTATCCTTTGATGAAGCTAACATGTTTAACAAGGAGAATGATTCTTATACCATAGACTCATTGCAGGTACACTATATGAGAGAGAAGTTGGATGATTTAAACCTTACCCAAAATGTTACATTGTATTCTTCTTCACAAATTGATGAAGACAGTGAAGAAGAAATTTTTGAAGAAATTGAACCCACAATAACAAATATAATTCCACAAGAGGAATTAATTCCATAAGCTGTTGATGAACCAACTCCACATGCTAATCTTGTCACACTTAGAGATCATCCCATATCTCAGGTGATTGGAGACATATCAGCTGGTGTGTAAACAAGGCATCAACTCAACCAAGATGTGATGCATGCTTGCTTCATTTCTCAAATTGAGTCTCAATACATAAAAGATGCATAGCAAGATCCCCACTGGATTATTGCAATGCAAGAGGAACTCAATCAATTTGAAAGGTGTAGAGTTTGGTATTTAGTTCCAAGACCCAAAGACTGTCGAGTCATTGGAACTAAATTGATCTTCAGGAACAAGCTGGATGTATAAGGATTAATTATGAAACACAGAGCTAGGCTGGTATCCCAAGGTTATTTAGAGGAAGAAGGCATTGATTATGATCAAACCTTTGCTCCTGTTGCAAGACTTGAAGCCATCAGAATTTTTCTTACATATGCAGCATTCAAGAATTTCAAAGTATATCAAATGGAAGTCAAAAGTGCATTTCTAAATGGAGAACTAAAAGAGGAAGTATATGTTGAACAACCACCAGATTTTGTCTCTTCAACTCATCCCTCCTTTGTTTTCAAGCTTCACAAAGCTCTTTATTGTCTAAAGCAAGCTCCAAGAACTTGCTATGAAACCTTATCTAGCTTTCTTTTAGAGCATAAGTTCATTAGAGGCATTGTAGATAGGACCTTATTTATTAGACATCATAAGTCAAAACATTTGCTAGTCCAAATATATGTATATGATATAATATATAGCTCTACTGATTCCAAACTTTGCAAATGGATTTCTGACATCATGCATTCAAAATTTGAAATGAGTAGCATGGGTGAACTATCCTACTTCCTTGGTCTTCAAGTGAAGCAAACCCCTGATGGTGTCTTTATATCGCAGTCTAAATATGCTAAAGAGCTACTTAACAGATTTGGGATGACAGATGCCTAAGCCAAGAAAACACCCATGCCATCCAATGTTGTAGTTTATTTTGATGAACATGACAAACTAGTTGATCAGAAAACATATAAGGCAATTGTTGGGTCCTTATTATATCTTACAACTAGTAGGCCTTATATTATGATTGCTACTTTCATTTGTGCTAGATTTCAAGTCAACCACAAAGAATCACACCTTATTTTATTAAAAATGATTTTAATAAATATAAAGGGTTATCCTAATCTAGGACTCTGGTATCCTACTGAGTCAGAATTTGAATTATCTGGATTCTCAGATGTTGAATTTGTTGGATGTATAGTTGACAGTAAAAGCACATCAGGAACTTGTCAGTTCCTTGGTGATAGGTTTGTGTCCTGGCTTTGCAAAAAGCAAACTTCTGTGTCCACATCAACTATTGAAGCTGAATACATAGCAGTAGTTAGTTGTTGTTCACAAATTTTGAGGATTCAAAATCAGCTCCAGGATTATGGTTTCAACTTTTATAATTCAACTATCTTTTGTGATAATACCAGTGCAATTTCTATTGCACAAAATCCAGTGCATCATTGTAGGACAAAGCATATAGATATTAGACATCATTTCATTAGAGATTGTGTGGATAAAAATAAAATTACACTTTTCTTTATCTCCACTGATTTATAAAGAGCAGACATTTTCACCAAACCATTAGATGAAAAGAAACATCTGTTCTTCCTAAATTAGGTAGGTATGATCAATGGAGAAGCTTTAATTTGATTTTTGTCTGTGTTTGACGAACTGTTCATTTTTCGTCGAATGGAGATCGACGAACTATGAACTCTTCGTGGAGTGTTCATTGAACTGAGATCGACGAACCTTCCTTTGTGAAACTTTTCGTCGAATGAAGATCAATGAATTGTTTTAGAAAAATTTTCGTCAAACAGAGATCGACGAAGTTTGTTTTAAAAAAAATTTTGGCGAACGGAGAACGAAGAATTTTTCCCCCTATTCAAACTTAGATCGACGCTTTTATGTCTTTGCGAGATTTTTCTTCGAACTGAGTTAGAAGTTTTTATTTTTCGTCGGACGGAGTTAGACTTTTCAACTTCTGAAAACTTATAATTAGGTTTTCTTTGAACTCCATCCTGTGCTTTCCAGTTCTTTTGCACTTGATCTCTTATTTTTCCAGGCAATGGCGAGTTCTGCGGCGACCCTTTCCGGAATGAAATTTGATGCTGGCTTCGACATTGACATGGATTCATTTAGCCATTCCGATCAAATTTTCAAGAACATCTTACAGTTGTTTGAGACTTAGTAGTTAATCAAGTTCATGATAACAGGGATAAAGCTTCCACTGGCAGAGATTAAGTAATGGGTATATACAATAAAGATTCAGGACACTCCAGTTCTCATTGGATCTATCTCAGGACATCAGGCTCCTCTTTCACCAGAAATCTTATCTGAATTTTTTGGATTTGTTAATGATGAAGAAGATGATATAGAACTGTCCAATGCTGAATTTGATCATATGCTTTTTAAAATGGGTCACTCCCAGGGAAACCCTAACAAAATGCTGAAAATGAACTTGTATGTTGAATACAAGTTCTTAGCATAAGTTGTTAGAAAGGTACTTTTGGGAAAACACTCTGCCCATAACTACATTACCATGCACAAATTTCTTCTGATGTGTGCCCTGATAAATAAAAAGTCAGTGAACTGGGGACTTATGCTATTTGACTCCATCTAGAAGAAGATAAATAAGAAGGATGTAGGGTATGGGAGAATTCTTGTGCTCTTTCTGCAAGCCAAATGCCCAGAATTATTAGTCTCCCATACCATATTTATAAATGATTCCAGGAGGCTAACATCAGCACTATTTGGAAGATAGGAGAGAGTTATCACCAAGCCCTCTAGGGCCTCCTCTAGAGCTTTTGAGGACACCAGGGCTGTAATTGCCACTTCACCAACCCCAGCAGAAGCTCCTGCTCCTCAGATTCCCTCTTCTACTCCATCTCCACATCATTCGCCATTTCCTTCATCAACTCCACTTGTTGATGTTTCTACACTTCAACAACCATCCACTATTATTATAGACACACCTTCTACTTCCATCCCTCCTGCCTCACCATCCTGACCACCATCTCCTCTACACTTACCAATTCACATTTCTGAGGAAACACAATCTCCAACTACTCAATCACCTCTACCATCATATCTACCATGACAAATTGATGTCACGCCTTCTGCTTCTCTTCATACAGATCTACTACTTTCATCTCCCTCTCCACAACACAGTCCACCTCTTTCACCTCAAATTCATACATCTCCACCTCATTCCCATAATCAGGAAGATTCTATCCTCCCTGATGTCTCAACCTCCAACATTCCAACACCCTCAATTCTACAAGCATTCACCATCTATCCAACATGCACCATGCCATCCTCTTCCACTGCCAACCAACCATCCATTCTACTAATCCAAATGATTACATGTATGTTGATTTTTCTTCTATATCAGCTAACATTCTTGAATTCATTACCCCCACTTTGAAAAAGCTAATAGATGAGGACATTGCTCCACTTGTTGCTTCCATCAATACACTATCTTCACAGTTAGTTTCCTCCTCCACCGTCCCTTCTTCTGGGGGCCTGGGTTCAGGTATCTCTGAATCCAGGCAGGGGGAGATGTCCAATGAAGAAGCTCCAACAGTCAATCAAGAAACTCAAGCAGTAGTAATTCCAGAGGTTGTAGCAGCAGATACAGAAATGCTTCCAGTTTGTACAGATGAAGAAGCAACAAATTTTTCAACTCCATAAATCATCTTTGTTGGTGATTTTATCATTAATCTCACAGTTGATATTTCTTCATTACTTCATTCTTTTGATACAGTCTCAAACAGCAATTTACCAGTTTTTGATAATTATTCTAAAGCGATAGTTTGTTATACACCACCAAAAAGTGCTGTAGTTTTAGAAAAACTAAGGATAAGATTTACAGTTATTGATGATATTATAGAGTAAGTAACTGATATAAAGCCAAAGGCTATCTCACCTCCAACTTTTGACTCGGCTAAATCCCCCATGCCCAATCTTAATGATTTCATGTTTGAATACATAGATACAGAGAATATAGAGCCACAACCTCAGGCTCAAGAAGAAAGTATAGCTGTACAGCCACATACTGAGATAATAGATACAAATATACAGCCACAGGCTCCTCTAGAAATTTCTGCTGATATAATAAAACAAATTAATTCTCTCTATGATCAGCCCGCTGAACAATCTGATGATGATGAAGGTGAGTCAGATGACTCAGAAGATTTTGGTTCTAAAAAGAGAAAACTCAAGAAGAAGGTTCCCTCCAGGGATGCTCCTAAACCATCTCCTACTGCAAACACAACTTATTATATTCTGCATAACATTACTCTCACTCCAGATACTCCTCACTGGATGAGGTATTCTAAAAATGATTTGAAAGCTAGGAAGAAGAGTAGGAGATACTCTCCACCTCCATAATTTAGGAGAGGTCCTTCTTCTCCACCTACTCCTGCAGCAGGATCAGTAGGAAGTATTTCTCAAGTTCAATAGTCTAGAACTTCTTATCATTCCAGACCATCTCACTGCAGCAGCAGACAACAACATAGATCCCAAAGTAGCTAATAGTAATAAAGAAATCAAAGTAGTCAACAACAAACATCTGAAGGTAATCAGCAAGATAAATCAAGCCCAGAAAGGCCACTGTCTCCAATCTATGATCCAGATATGGATCCAAATTTTAGAATGGTTAGATTCATGGAAATTGTAGCTCTTTCATAGATAAGGAAAGCCAAGGAGGATGGAAAAGATACTTATAAATTTTCAACAATGTGTTCCTACAAGAAAAAAGAATTAGAAAGGTATGAAAAGAAAAATCTTTTAATGTTGATACATATATGAGTCTCCATCCAGAGGCAGTAGTGCCTAGAGCTGCATCAGTGAAGATTATTGGTGCTGAAGACATGAAAATGACTCAAATAGAAGCAGAGAACCCCAAAAGAATAATGGTTTTCTCAAAACCTACTTCAGACCCTTCTTCAGATGCTCCAAAAAAAATTTATAATTTTCTGGTTATGCATTTTGAATTTTATAATTGCTATATGTATATTCACAACGCACAATTGTTTATATTTGCTGAAGTTCTATAATTCTATCAGATATTTTTCATGCTTTGTGATTTTTTTTTAATTTCATAGTGACCTCACCCAAATAGGGGTGAGATCGTTGGAACCTTACATGTGATTTGAGCTAGGATCACTATTAGGATTGTTAAGATGACCAACATGTATAGTTTAGGGTCATAAGTTATTTCCAGGGTTAAGGTCAGTCACATGAGGTTAGAAAGTTGGAACCTACCTTCGGAAGACTTCAGAGACAGAAGACTTTAGACACAAGGCAGTTTAAAGAATGCATAAAAGGCGTTCGACGATAGCTAAACTCAGCTAGATGATCATCTGATCAGATCGAAGAACTCAGAATTCCTTATTTGAGCTGAGATCGACAAATTGTGGTCTCATATCAGAAGTTAGCTCGACGAAAGATGAGCTCCAATCGACGAACTACGAACTTTTCTCATAATCTCAGCACGATGAAAGCCATCATCAGTTTGACGAACTCCATGCTTAGGTCGACGAAATGCAGGCGTTGTTCATCGATTTTCGGAAGGTGTCTTAGGCAGTTAGCAGAATATTTCCAGCCTCAATTTCACGATATTCTGAAGGCAGAATATTTAATGGCTTAATTACATGCATCCATAACTCTAATATTTAATGCTCAATATTCTTATGAATATAGATGTTTAGAGGCATCATTAAATATGGATTTAATCACAGAGTTCTTAATTCCATTCTAACCTTTTTCCAATGCAGTTACCTTCTTGGGAATTCTCCAGCCATTTCAGGATTAATGAATTCAAATATTTGAATTCTTCTCTTGATTAAGATACTGAGGTTCAGAAGTTTTTTGTAATAGTAACAGAAAGAGACAGAGATAGAAATATCTTGTTCATCATCTTCCGTTTCAAGCTTTTCTTCCAGCAACACATCTTCAATCTGGATGAAAAGTTCAATCTCTCAAAAACTTTTACTGGAAGAAGAAGTTCTCAAAGAAGGCCTACACCCTGAAGCAAAGCTTCCACTCCTGATCAGATTTATACAACTCAGGGGTAGCTTTAACAACATCAACAAATCCACTAGTCTTCTCAGAGATTTGAGACAGAGAAGACAACATCATTTTTATTTTCTTTCACTGTGCAAAGGGTTATAACTCCCTTCAAAAGTTAAACCTTTTGGTTCACAAGTCACCATATCAAAATTATTGGGTTTGGTTTTTGGTCGCCTGATCAAAAGCTCAAAGGGTTGCTAGATGACCGTTAGAAAATAGATCTTGTGGTGATAGGGCACCTGATCAAAGACCTGTGGTGACAGGGCACCTGATCAAAAACTTGTGGTGGCAGGGCACCTGAGCAAAAACCTATAGTGGACACCTACCAGGGTCGTAGAATAGTGGCTGTACTGAGGCTAATTGGGGATCCACTATAAATTCATTGTATCGTCTGGTTGAGCCTTTACTTATTTATTTTCTGTGTTGTTAAATTTCTCTTTATATATATATATATATACATATATATATATACATATATATATATATATATATATATATATATATATATATATATATATATATATATATATATCACCTATTTTAATCTGCTGTAAAAACAAAGTAAAATTTTAAAATACTCTATTCACCCCAATAGAGTTAGTTAGATCTATCCATCACTTTCAGTATCCTATAGAAATAAAATTGATTTGTGTTAATTTTACACAGAGATATTTCTCTGTGTCAGCTTCCTGAGCTGAGTTATCTCGGCCCTAACTATCTTTACAGTAGAAGAAAGATGATCTTAAGTAAATATCTTCCTCTACTAGAAGAATCTCATAAATATGTTTCTGAACTTGCTGTAGAAGACTGAAGACATGAGTGATCTAGAGATGTTCAAACAGCTAACCTGAACCTGCAGAAAACTGAAGGCTCATCCTCTCTTTCTTTATCAGAAGCTAATCTGAACTTGTTGTAGTTGAAGAAATTGCTACAGCTATCTAGAATGAACTATTAATTCAGCTGGATCAACTTCAAGCTTTTAACTCGGCAACAATGGTGAGGAAGATGAAGTCCAGCCGCACTTTGTGAAAAGAATGAAATCTTAAAAGTTAAGTTCTACCTTCTAAAGCTATCTCTTTTATCTTCTACCGATTAACGGCTCCAAGAACTAGTCTGTGCTACCTGCAGTTGACAGCTGCAACTTCCTTTAACGGAAGAAGACGTACAGTGGAGTGTTGACACTATTTATCGTGTTCTATAGCTTTCTCACAGCTAATTTGAACTCTGTTGACTTTTGTTAACTTTGGCTGACATCATCAGTTATGGACTTAGCCAATTTCTCAAATCCACTGTAGGTGTTGAGTGCGTCGAGTGAACAAGCTTCACTCAACGATTCTAGACTTAGCCAATCTTTTGCTTCATGAGGCATTGAGTTCGTTGAGTGAACAAGCTTCACTCAATGCCAAAACCCTTGGTCAACTTTCTCAACCATTCTGCATCTTAGGCGTTGAGAGCATTGAGTGATCCTTCATCACTCAATGCAATTTAACTTAGCTCATCATTCTGCCTCTAGGCATTGAGATTGTTGAGTGAGCCTTGCTCACATAATGCCTTTGGATATAGCCAAATTCTAACTTTCATAGTACAAGATTCTCTACACGATTAGGCATTGAAAGCATTGAATGAACTGGCTTCACTAAACTCTTTTATACTAAGCTGCTACTCTATAGTATGCCAGCTTGCTGAGGCATTGAGAGCGTTGAGTGAAGCTTCATCACTCAATGTTTTTACTGTCTGACGTTGAGAGTGTCGATTGAAGCTTCATAACTCACAACTTTTGTACTTAGCCACTTTCTGTCATCTTTCTTCTTAGTCTTTATCATCACATAATGCCTTCTGCTTTGGCATTGAGTGAGCTATATTCACTCGATGCTTCTGGACTTAATCGAATATTCAACACACCAATATTGAGGCTTTGACAGATTCAGCTATACTCGACGATTCTTGATATATGGCGTCGAGTGAACTGCCTAAAAGAAATGTTAAAGCTCTGATACCAATTGAAAGAAATGGTAAACCTCTAATACCAATTTAAAGAAATGGTAAACCTCTGATACAAATTAAAATATAGGGGATAGATCTAATTTACTCTAATTAAATATATATATGTTCTATAAAAGAGTAAGCACAGCATAAAGATAAAGAAAAGAGAGCAAGCAACGCAGAAGACACAAGAATTATAATGGTTCCCCAATAACCTGTGAACATTCACTCTTCTACCACTCTGGTAGGAATGCACTACAAGTTTTTGATCAGGTTCCCAACCACTACAAGATATAGTTGCAGGGAGATCTCACAAACCTTTGAGCTTTTGATCAGGTGCCCAAAAACCAACACACAGGTTTTTGATCAGGTGCCCTACCACCAATAGTTTAACTTCTGGAGGGAGCAATAACCCTGTACATAGGAAAGGGAAAATAAATGATGTTGCCTTCTCTGTCTCAAATCACTGAGAGAAGAATAATGGATTTGTGATGTCAAAGCTCCCCCTGAGATGTTGAATGGTTCTGGAAAGAAGGAAGCTTTGCTTCAAGGTGTAGACCTTCAAAGTGATGTTGCGCTTCAGAAGTTTCTTGGACTGATTTTGAATAGTTATCGCTTGGAAGCCTGAAACAAATGATGAAGAACTCTGTGTGTATGACAGTTGTGTTGTTCTTCATAGATTCATTGATTTGTTGTTATTGTTTCTCTTTCTTCTCTCTCACTGCTTCATCTTCTTCTACTTATGAACTACATAAAATATCTTTATATATTATCTGAACATAATTCAAAATATTTGAATTGACTTTGACTGCAATGGCTAAAACATTCCCTAGAATGGTAATTGCATTGGGAATCAATTAGTATTAAATCCCAATTTAATCCATAATTAATGCAGACTCCAAATGACTATATTCATAAGAATATATAGAATTAAATCTGATAGCTATAATCACCTTAATTAATTCTTGCAGCTGTAAAACATCTGCGTGAAAACTGCACAGAATTCGTCGATCTGTGCTCGCAGATCGTCGAGCTCAGCTTCTATTTTGTTGAGCTAAGAATCTATCTTGAGTTCAGCGATCGTCGGCTTGAGCTCGGAGTTCGTTGAGCTCAGCTAGATTTCATCGAGCTTAACTTCTTGCTTGAGATCAGAGTTCGTCGACCTGAACTCATATAAGGAACTCTGAGTTCTTCGACCTAAGTTCGATGTTCGTCGAACTGAGTTCCTGACTTTGTCACAACTGTATTTCTTGGAATTCTTTCAGCAATTCTGGAGAGTCCTTCTGAGGCAAATCTGGAAATAAACCTATGACCCATGACTACACATTTTGGGTCAATCTAAACATCCTAATAGTGATCCTTGCCCAAATCATAACTTGGATTCCAACAATCTCCTCCTATTTGGGTGAAGATACTATTTACACAAAAACAAATAAAATACAAAGCAAAATAATCTGTCTGAATTAAAAATTTTTCAGCAAATATAAAGTGGGAGCTTTGAGAAATAAAATAGATAAAATAAATCTACTGCTGCAACCTCTTAAGCAATTTACTCTTATAAATAGAATAAACAATCTCTCACTACTATTATAGCCTTCTAAACAAACTCCCCCTAGACAGCTACTACTGTATCCTCTGTACTGACTGAGACTGTATCTTTTGGTTACCATCAAATACCATTGTTCCTTTGTGGTAAGATAGGTCTTTTCCTGAAAAGAGATGTGAGGAGTTCTGGACCCAGATTACCTTGGGTCCTTGTTCTCTTTTATAATAATTAGAAATAACAGAACACTTAGGTTGATTTTTATAATCTACTAGGTGAAATTTCTTAGGAGGTATGAACCACTTTGTAAAAGAATTTGTAAAATTTTGAGTTTGATTATAATTCTGAAGAGAATAAAAATTTTTGTTCTAAAATTTAGAGTTC
Source organism: Platanthera guangdongensis (assembly GCA_039583875.1). NCBI lineage: Eukaryota > Viridiplantae > Streptophyta > Magnoliopsida > Asparagales > Orchidaceae > Platanthera > Platanthera guangdongensis. The sequence goes on from CM077166.1 coordinate 144,829,675, forward strand.
GACGAATTAAGGTAATTTCGTCGAACTGAGTTCGACGAATGGTAGTGGTTTCGTCGATCTCTGCTCATAGAATAATAGAAATTGTTTTCTTTGTTACACTTTCATCGACCTCTGTTCGACGAATCATATTTATTTCGTCGAGAATTGAGCTCGCGTAAGTGAAAAGCAATTGAGCTCGCGTAAGTTGCTGCGGTCTGGACTTTGGTGTCCGCGCGGTTTGAGAGTTGACCCGGTTGTGCTGTGCAGGTTGTGCGGATAGCGCTGGAAAGCCAGGACTTGGCACTGATTGCAGTCAGGGACAGTGCGGACTCTGCGGTAAGCAACAGGCGGTAAACAGCAGGTCGCGGATAGCGACCAGGTGGTCTGCTCTTTGGAAACTTGGTTCGGGGTTCAGGAAGTCGCCTATTTCAGGCGGACTGTTCCATTCGGTGATGCAGCTTGTGCGGTCTGGCGGCTAAGTGACCAAGCGGTTAGGCGTCCTGCAGATCGGCGGTGAAGAGCTAAGTATTGGAATAAGGGGTAGTCCGCGCGGCTTGGGTTGCGGTATGGCGACCTGGCGGACTGAGCGGACTCCACAGCAGTATACCGACAGCTTGTTGATTGAGTCCGCACGGCTTGTTTTGTTTCTGGTCTTTGTAATTGTCTCTATTCTCCTGGTTGGGTTGTTTGGTGAAGCATGTCTCGCCATGTATGTCTCGCCTTGTAAAGAAGTTTGCTCTTGATGAATAAAGAAGCTTGTGCTGCATGTGTTGCTGGTTGTTACTGCTTTGTTGAGATAACCCCTGCTAACTCCACGATCCGGGAAAACTTTCAACAATATAAGTGGGGTGTTCTCCTCCGGTTTGTTGAGTTTCAACAGGGTATCCGAGGAGGCCTCTGCGGTTTTATTGAATTTTAACAGCGTGTACTTAGAAACTTTTTCCTATAAAAGGCCAGCTGCTGTATGAGTTAAGGGTTCCAAATTTTTGAACCATTTTGTTGACAAGGGCTGCCGTTTGGAGCTTTCTTTAGTGCTATCTAAGGACTTCCCCCCTCCTCCTTCTTAAGTTTGTTTGTTTAGGCTCTTGTAATCAAATTCTTTTGTAATAAAAATCGTTAGTTTTCATCCTTACATGCTCTGAAATGTTTTTAATGGCCTCCTTTTCGCCAATCTTATGCATTTTCATTTTCATTGACATATTGCGTGGGTGCGTGTATGAGTTAAAATTGCAAAATTTATGTTTTAAATCGAAAAACTTCTTGTTATACTTTCATTTTTATCAAAACTTCTAGCTGTTACTCTAGCCGTTTTCCTTATCATATTCTTTAAAATTGGTTAGACTCAGGATTTTTATGCTTTCATATTCGTTCTTATCAACTTGTAAAATGATAAAAAAGGTGGTTTTTATTTCTCTTAACTTAGATTTTTCTTAGTTTTGATTTTAAAACAGTTGCTTCTTTTTAGCTTTCCTCACTTTTTAAATCGTTTTACAAATCTATAAGAATACATAATGCGTAATTTTAGTTTTTCAACAACTTTGATTTTAGCAAATACGTAAAAAATTTTTGTCAAAACAATTTTTATTTCCACTTTTTATGCATTTATGTCAAAATCTAACGGTAAAAATGCAAACGTTTTAATTTTTCAAGCACTTACTTTTCTCACCTTAATTTGAAAACTCTTTGCTCAAATAATTTTTTTTGCCTTTTTATGCATTTCAACGGCATTCTAGCGGCAGAAATGCAGTTGTTTTAATTTTTCGATAACTTTGTTTTTTTTCTTAATTTTTTCGCCTGCGTGTGTGCATGTATGAGATAAGTTTATTGCTTTCTCCAATTATGTAGAGTGTGTGTGTGCGCATTTATTTCTGCCTACTCGTTCAGAGTTAAATAGCGTGTCTTTAATTTTTCACCTACTAATTTCAGTAGGATTTGCAAGTGTGAGTATTTACCTTCTGCAGTGTGACTATTTCATTTTCTGTCTTGTGTGTGTGTGTGTGTTTTAATTTCAGCAAGTGTGTGTGCTTTTATTTTCCGCCTACTCATTTGAGTTAAATGGTTGGATTTTATTCAAGTAGGACTTGTGTGTTTTTATTTTATGCCTACTCATTTGAGTTAAATGGTTGTACTTTATTTAAGTAGGACTTGTTTTTTTTATCTTCCGCCTACTCGCTAGGAGTTAAATGGTCGGACTTCATTTCCCTCCTACTCGTTTGAGTAGGACTTGTAATTTTCAGCTTTTATTTACCACCTACTCATTTGAGTTAAATGACAGGTTTTTATCTTCCGCCTACTCGCTAGGAGTTAAATGGCCGGACATTATTTCCCTATAAATATTTGAGATGGACTTGTAATCGCATTTATTTCCGCCTACTCGTTTGAGTAGGACTTGCTTTCATTTCAGTCCTACTCGTTTGAGTAGGACTTGCAAATTTTCAGCTTATATTTTCCGCCCACTTGTTTGAGTGGGACTTGCAATTTAAATTATGCAATTTTCTCTTATTTGTAACTTAGTTTAATTTCTATTTCTTTATTATGTGTTTGGATGAGTGCGGGTGTGTTTATTTGTAGTAATTTTTCTAATATTAGGTTATCTTGCTTTTCTTCTTATTTTCTTTATAATCCTTCAGCGAATAGTTTAGAACGCTCGCCTAACCAAACTCATAAGCTATCCTGAAAGTCCACTTAGTGTCAACTACCTTCACCTATGGGGGGGGGGAATAGGTGTCTTGCAGCGTTTTTGCGGAAATAAAGTCGTACCTGCACAAGAAAACAAAACAACACAGCACAAAAAGGACACAATCAAATTATAGTGGTTCCCCGATTTGGGTACGTCCACTTTCCCCCTTCGACCTATCTCCCAACCATGGATGACTTGGTCACTTCACCAACAGGATTGAAATCCAATCCTTGCACTAACGGAAGGAACCCTTCCACACGTAGGAGTCACCACTCCCACAACACGGGTTGCACCCAACCTTTACAACTAGGGACCAATCGGTCCGTTACAAAGAAATTGAAAATAGATTTTATAAGAAATACAAACAACTTATGGAGACTAAGGTGTCCCTCTTCGTTCGATGATGTGTTCTTGAAGTCAACGAAGAGTCCACAACCCTAGATCTCACTTGGAGAGAATCTCCCCGAAACCGGCGGCGGCAAGAAGGGCGGCGGCTGGGTTATCGGGATCGGCGGCGACAACGACGTGCTGCGGCTCTTCTTTGGAGATTCAATCTTCATAGCAAAGCTAGCAAGATCTTCCAACGGTCACACAAGGATCGATCGTCTCGATCGATTTGGAAGGGGAAGGTTTTCCCGATCTACGAATCAAGAGACAAAGGATCTCTGGTTAGACGCGTGAGACGCAGTGCTTGGTTGAGCTTCTGTCGACGGGAGATCTGGAAGAAACCAAGATCAACGACGGCGATCAAATGCACGAGCGGCGACGACGATGGCGGAGAAGGATTTCCGATCTAGGTCACGTCAGTGTCTCGGCTTCTTCCTTTTTCAAAATCGTGTATTCGTTTTTCTGTCTTCTTCTTTTACTGATCAAAAATACAGATGTATTTATACATTAGGTATTCAAGATGACCGTTGTGGGCCCCACCAACAAGAAACACCAAGCCCGGTTCAAAACAGCGCCAGCGGCTGAGTCCGGTACAGCGGGTTCCAGAAATTTGCCTAAGGCAAAATCGGCGAGAATCGAAGGTGATTCTCGACGATTTTGACTTAGCGACAGATTTGCACGCTCTGATTTAGCCGGATAGACACGGCGAGAATAAGCCAGTGATTCTCGACGATTCGGCGAGAATCACTAGTGATTCTTGCCTAATCGGCGAGAATCACTTGGTGATTCTCGTCGATTATTACTTAGATGATTTTTCGTCTTTCCACCCATGAGCTGCTCTTTGACCCATCCTTGCTCCTTGTCTGCTCTTGCATTATCACAGCCCTGTACTTGAAAATAAGTACACTCCAATAGAGAGAGTACACGTAGGCCAACACACTGATCTGCTCAACGAGGGATTACGTCGCACAGACCCGTGTATATTGACCTACTGCACCCTGACATTGGTGTGTACTTAGCGTGGAATAACTGCAAGCACAACTTAAAAGATTTCATCAAATACATTATCTATTTACCTTAGCTTGTTCAAGGGCTTCTTCAAATCAGGTACGTTGTGGATACAATACCCAACAATCTCCCCCTATTTGATGAAGCCTAAACCCTACAAGCTAAGGTGAATAGAGCGTATGGGAATGAAAATCATAAACTTAAAATTGAGTTGAGAGAGATATTCATTACCAATACCAATTTCTTGAGAGTTGAGAGAGATATTCATTACCAATACCAATTTCTTGAGAGCAAACTTGGAGCCACCTTAGCCTTAGCCGAGAGGGTAATCTCCCCCTTTTCGGCTTCTGCAAATCTTGGGCTGTTGCATTTGACCCCTTGCTCCCCCTCAGTTCTTGCACCTGTGCTCACACTTGAGTTCCTAGCAGAGGCTCCCCCTAGATACACGAGCCTGGAGCTTATGTAGTCTTCATTCCTCATAGTTTAGCATCCCCAATTCAGTTTTGAAAAGACTGAACTTGGCTTCGTCTAAGGGCTTTGTGAAAATATCTGCAATCTGCTTTTCCGTGGGGACATAACAGAGAGAGATGTTCTTTTTCTCCATGTGCTCCCGAATGAAGTGGTAGCGCACTTCAATATGCTTCGTTCTGCTGTGCGATACCGGATTGTTGGCAATTGCAATTGCACTGGAGGAGTCGCAGTACATTGGTACTTCCTTGAACTGAAGGTCGTAGTCGGCTAACTGGTTTCTGATCCATAGGAATTATGCGCAACAGCTGCCTGCCGAGATGTACTCAGACTCTGCTGTGGAGGTTGCTACACAATTCTGCTTCTTGCTGTTCCATGAGATAAGCCTTCTTCTGAGGAATTGACACGTCCCAGAAGTGCTTTTCCTGTCATCCCTACTCCCTGCAAAATCAGCATCTGAAAAACCTATTAGCTCGACATCATTGTTTCTCGGGTACCACAAGCCAAGATTGGGAGTACCTTTAAGGTATCTTAGAATTCGCTTTGCAGCGACATAGTGAGATTCCTTAGTATTCACCTGATATCTGGCACAGACACATGTGGAGAACATGATATCCGGTCTACTGGCAGTAAGGTAGAGCAGGGATCCAATGATGCTTCTGTATTTGGTTTCATCGAAAGGTTTACCTTTCTCATCCTTATCCAGAGACATAGTGGATCCCATTGGAGTCCTCATAGAGGTTGCATTCTCCATACCGAATTTCTTGAGGAGTTCATTTGTGAACTTCGTTTGAGAGATGAAGATTCCATCCTCAGACTGTTTCACTTGAAGTCCCAAGAAATACTTTAGCTCTCCCATACTGCTCATTTCAAACTTTCCTTGCATAAGTTTAGAAAACCTTTTGCAAAGATTGTTGTCCGTTGAGCCAAATATAATGTCATCGACATAGATTTGCACCAGCAAAATCTTGCCTTTGACTTCCCTGAGAAACAATGTCTTATCAATTTTACCTCTAGAGAACTTGTTCTCAAGAAGAAAACTAGATAAAGTCTCATACCAAGCTCATGGAGCTTGTTTTAAACCGTATAGAGCTCTATTAAGAAAATATACATAATTGGGATAAGTAGGATTGACAAAACCTGGGGGTTGAGCGACGTATACTTCCTCTTTCAGGTCTCCATTCAAGAATGCTGATTTCACATCCATTTGATAGACTGTGAATCCTTTGTGCGAAGCATATGCCAGGAACAATCTGATTGCCTCGAGCCTTGCCACTAGTGCAAAGGTCTGGTCGAAGTCAATCCCCTCCTCCTGTCTGTAACCTTGAGCCACCAGCCTTGCCTTGTTCTTTATGATGACACCATGTTCATCCAGTTTGTTTCTGAAGATCCACTTGGTGGCAATCATATTCTGCTTTTGTGGTCTGGGAACCAGCGTCCAAACATTGTATCGTTCGAATTGATGCAGTTCATCTTGCATGGCAAAAATCCATGCCGCATCTTTGTTCGCCTCGTCAAACTTCTTTGGCTCAACCTGTGATAGGAAGCTAAGATGCAAAATCTCGTTAATAGTACCTCTTCGAGTTCTGACACCATCACGAGGATCTCCGATGATCTGATCTCTAGGATGATCCCTCACGTGCCGGAGCTCTAGAAGTCCGGCGTCTGGAGCATCGACTACTTCTTGGGCTTCTCATTCTTCTAAGAGATTTTCTCCATTTTGATCTTCAACATTCCCAGTTGACGTTGAGGTGGAAACTTTGATGTACTTAGGAGTTTCATCTTTAGCGGTCTCATCGAGACTCAGCTGTTCAAGTCGTGCACCTGCATCTTCAAGAATACCGCTGGAAGAATTGCTGTTAAGCAAGCTTCCTTCATCAAATACAACATTAATTGATTCTTCTACCACTAGGGTTTTCTTATTGAAGACCCTATATGCCCGACTGTGGGTACTATATCCCATGAATATGCCTTCAAAGTATTTTTCACCAAATTTAGTACGCGGGTACTTCCCATTATTCAGTACATAACATCTGCAACCAAAGATCCTCAAATGGGACATGGTTGGTTTCCTGCCTTTCAGTAGTTCGTAGGGCGTCTTACGATGACTTTTGTTGATCAATGCCTGGTTTTGAACATGACAAGCCGTATTGACCGCCTCAGCCCAGAAGTATTCTGGGAGTGTAGCGTCATTCAACATTGTCGTGCAGGCTTCAATGAGTGTTCTATTTCTCCTCTCCGCAACTCCATTTTGTTGAAGAGTGCGCGGGGAGGAAAACTCATGAAAGATACCAAGTTATTCATAGAACTCTGTCATAGCACCAGAATCGAACTCTGTTCCATGGTCACTTCTGATTTTGACCACTGAGCAGTTAAGTTCGTTCTGGATCTGCTTGACAAAGCTGGTGAGGATGTCAAACGTATCAGACTTGCGTTTTAAAAAGAACACCCAGGTAAACCGAGAGTGATCATCTACAATCACGAGCATATAAGACTTCCCTCCTAAGCTATGAACTTGCATTGGACCAAACAAGTCCATGTGCAGAAGATAAAGACATCTGGAGGAGTCTTTGTCTGAGATGCCCTTAAAGGTAGCCCGAGTCTGTTTGCACATCTGGCATATAGGACATGGACTATCTTTGATACACTTAATAATGGGAGCATCCCTCACTAAATCTTTGGAAAATAGCATATTAATTGTCTTGTAATTAATATGTGCCAATCTCTTGTGCCATTGTTCACAAAGAGATGCACTGTCTTTTGCTACTAGGCATACGGGGGTAGATGAATCTAAGCTAAGAAAATCTAAGCAGAAGATATTTCTGCTCCTAATGCCTGATAATACCGTCTCAGAAGAGGCACATGATATTATCAGGCATTTATCCTTGTAGAACTTAACGTCATAACCTTTATCACATAACTAACTTACACTGATCAGGTTATGGTTTAACCCTTCAATATAAGCCACGTCAGTGATAGAGATTATACCGTTGGAAATCATACCGTAACCTCTGGTGACTCCTCGATCTGACCCCCAAAGATGACTTTGGGTCCATTCTCGACTGGAGTGTAATCACGCAGCAGGCTTCTTGTCCCAGTCATATGCCGGGAGCATCCACTGTCCAAGTACCATATTGGAGTTTTGGTGGCCTTTGGACATTCCTGCAAAACAAAATTAATTTCCCTTAGGAACCTAATCAAACTTAGGTCCTAGATTCTTGGTTAGCATACTCCCCCTCGGGTGGTTAACCCTACGAGTGGTTGGCCTCGCATTGCTAACATAAGGAGTCTCGTTATACCTCGGATTAAACCAACAATCCACGGCAAAGTGACCTACTTTGCCACAACACCAACAGTCAAATCTATTGTACCTCTTCCTAGGCTCCTGCTTTACCCTGGGAATGGTGGGTACAGCCGGGGCCTTGGATCTGGAGGTGGAGGCATCATAGTGATTGCAGTCACATGACTTCTTCACCTTCTATTCCTTCAGTATAACAGGCTTGGCTTTTGGTGCCTGCTTTCTATTATGGCTGCTAGAGAATTGACCATAATTTCCCTTGTGGATTTCCTCATAAGGTGCCTTGAAGACACTCTCACCGAAGTTGCGGGGAAAAGTCCAACCATCATATCGGCTCTTTGGCTTTGCAACCGAGGGCCGGAAATGATGACCAAAGGTTGACTCAAAGTCATGTTGGTTGCAGGGAAAGCTAGGCTTTCTGAACGCAACAGGACTGAGTGGGGCCTTTCCCTTTTCAGCAACAGAGGCCTTCTTGGCGGCCTTATTCTTTCTCTGGTTCCCGTTTCTCCTTGATGAGGAACCAGATACCCCTACATGCCCCAAGCCAGCTCCTTTGGCCTGAGCAGAGGAGGTATCAACTAATGGAAGAACTGTTTTTGGCATAGAGAAGCTCTTGACGATCTTCCTTTCTACCACAAGTTGTTCTTCCAACTTGTCGACTTCCTCCTGCTTACGATCAAGGAGCTTCAGAGACTCTGAATGCTTTGAAGTTAGTTCTAGGTGCTCCTGTCGGAGAGAGATCAAACTGGTGATCTCTTCCCTTAGGGAGACACTCTCACCCTTAAGGAATTTCACTTCCTTTTTCTCAGCCATCAATCTCTTACGACACTCCTCGAAAGTGTTGAGCAGAAGCTCATACTTTTAGAGGATCTCCGCTTCACGGGCCGAAGGGTATCCTCAGGGTCATCATCCTGAGACTCAGGATCAGATTCAGAGTCAGAGAGAGGGGTGTGAGCATTTACCTTCCCAGTAAATGGGGGCATTCTCCTTCTGAGTCGGAGCGACCCACCAGCCCGAAGTAGGCTTCCTCATCATCACTGGAGTCTGAGGAATCAGACTCACTCAGTGTCTTTGGCTTTTTGGCGATGTCGCTGCTCTCTTTCTTCTTATCTCTAGAGGACTTGTGCTCCTCTCCCTTCCCCTTTTCTCTCTTGCCTTGGTGGCAGTCGGCCACGACGTGTCCTGGCTTATTGCATCCAAAACAAATAATGTCAGAGGAGCGATGTTTGTTCGGTTTAGAAGCATACCTGTCAGAAGAATAATTTTTCTTCTAATGTCAGGAGGAGGAGCCGTCTCTCTTTCTTTGATTCCTCATCTTGAGGAACTTCTTGAATTCTCGGGTGATGAGGGAGAAATCTTCCTCAGACAACTCTGAGCTGGAGGAGCATGGCTCGGAGTCCTCCTCCTCATCCTTTTTCCCGGCACGGTATGAAACCGCACCCTTGCCCTTCCTGTAGTGAATGGTTTTTCGGGCCACAGTCTTTTCCTTGGCTGCAGCCTTCTCTGCTTCTTCTTCTGCTTTCCTGGTGTTCAGTTGAAGCTCATAGGACATCAGCTTGCCAAACAGAATTTGCGGGTCTGTTTCAGCAAGTCTGCCAAACTCTCGGATGGCGCAGATCTTTGTGTCCCATTCCTTAGTAAGGGACCTATGGAATTTATCATTAAGTTCACCATCAGTGAACACTCTTCCATATCCTTTGAGGGCATTGGCAATCTTGAGGAAGTTCTCGAAGGTGACTCTGATCTCTTCCATAGGACCTTGTCTGAAGGCCTCATATTTCTGGTTCAGGAGGGATCTCCGATCATCCCTCACTTCATCTGTAACACCCCCTATCCGTCGCATAGCATATAGCAGTAGGTCCGGCCGGGGCCCGACGCCATATACCACAGACAGACCGGGTGGTTACTTATGGAAACCATCCAACCAATCTCAACGTCCTACACAGAGCATTCTAGCGGAAGCAGTTTATAAGAGTTGAAAACAAGAACCCAACATAGGAGCATGAATGTCCACTAATACCAAAAGGAATGTTATACAAAAATACCCAAAACCGGCCTTAAGGCCTTACAAAGTGTTTCACTTGAAAATTACACGATTTACAAACCACGGCACGCAGGCCGGTCATACATGAACAAAGCAGTAAACACTTCTACTTGGGCCTTCGAGGGCCAGCTTCGCAAAAAGGGCTTTAGCCCGCTATTGACCGCTTGGTCCAGCTGCACCTGCAAGCAACAAACCACCGCACGGTAGCAAAACAAGGCAACGGTCAGCATTGCTGACCAAATTATAACGATTCCGCCCCCAACTCGGGGCGGCGATGCTCCTTCCCTGCATTTCATTAGCATAAGCGAGCAATGTATATAACCATAGCCATTTCATCACAGACGTTGGCTCGCACGGCCACACGCCTCGTGCACTCAGGGCACATTCTCGGTGAACCGGTCGATGTCACGTCAATTTAAGCCATCAACATTCCGGACTCACCACCTCCAACTGACGGCCAAACTTATGAGCAATTTGTCTTCCTGGCATTGGTCACGTCAATTAAAGCCATAGACCGCCGAAGACTCACATCTATGCCAACGACGAGTGCCACGTAACCTTAGGTCTCTCTAGCCCGAATGACATAGAGCGGGTACGGTTCCATCTAACCCGTGCTCACATCGCAATGGCAATTTAAGCCATTTGCGCGGATCAAACTTCCACCGAGTCCCATTCTAACACAAGTCACATAACCCCATTATGTTCAAGTGGGCTCTCAGGCCACCAAGTTGGCAAGATCTCGTATCCGCCCAGTTTTCCGGGTGCACCTTTGGGTTAGTCCCCAAGGCTCCCTGCTGCAATCTACCGCGTAGAAAACCCGAAAAACAACCAATAGCACGGAGTCTTCTACGGCCTTATGTAATGCAACATCACCGATCTTGACCAACATGTCTGGGTAGGCTTCACACATCATGCCTATGTCCGTTCTCGCATACGAACTCTAAACAACGGGGACTTCACATATCTACCCGAAGGAACGCCTCCAACTCTCCGCAAACTCACGAGAGCGGGATTCCTATGCTAAGAAAGAGAGTGACTCATGCTCAAGATGAGGATCGTTACCCTTGAGTTCCTTTTTGGCGCCATTGAAAAGTAATCGGATGGAAATCACCGCACTTGCGTTGCCTCCATGGATCCGGAGTCGGCTTGCGATTCGTAGCTCCGAAGCTCCTCCAATGGCGGATCTAGCTTCTCTTCCACTCTTGGCTCTCCTCTTTCTCTAAGGACTTGGAGAGATGATAAGTGAAGAAAAGTAAGGGTTTTCTAAGTCAAAACCCGGGTATATCCCTTCAGGAACAACCCCCAGCCGTTGGATCTTCAGTCAAAGAAATGAACGGCTTCGATTCGGGGCTGAAATGCCCAATCTGGACCGAACACGGCCTGGCACACGCCCGTGTCCAGGGTCGTGTGCCTCATTCGCCGTCAAAATCGAATCACCTGGAACCTCACACGGTATCGAACACGCCCGTGTTCGAGCTGACACGCCCGTGTTCCACCTGAACGGCCGTGTAGCCGGCCGTGTACCCCATGATTTTTCCCCCGTTTTCAACCCGAGCACTGCACGGGTTCTAGGACACGCCCGTGTCCTTGCCCGTGTCACCTTGACATGCCTGGGCTCCAGGCCGTGTACACGGTCTCGACACTTTGCGGCTAAGTGTCGACAAGGGTCGACACGCCCTGCGACACGCCCGTGTCGCAGGCCGTGTGCCATGCCTCGACACATTGTCGACACCAAAGTGTCGACTTCGCGGGACGAGTGTCGACACGGGCTGACACGCCCTGCGACACGCCCGTGTCGCAGGCCGTGTTCCATGTCTCGACACAACGTCAAAGCACTGTGTCGACTTCACGGCTATGTGTCGACACGGGTCGACACGCCCTGCGACACGCCCGTGTCGCAGGCCGTGTGCCCAGTCTCGACACAATGTCGAGACCAAAGTGTCGACTTCGCGCCTTAGTGTTGACACAGGCTTGACACGCCCTGGGACACGCCCGTGTCCCAGGCCGTGTTCCTGCAGCCAGAACTCAAACTGGCCCAAAACATCCCCCTTTTCTCCTTTGAGTTTCGGGGCGTTACAACTCTACCCCTCTTAAAAGAATTTCGTCCACGAAATTACATAAAGGAAAAACATGTACAAAACCAAAATTTTTACCTGAGCGGAAGAACTCCGGATACTCGTCAAGCATCGTCTGCTCTCGCTCCCAAGAGAGGTCCTCACGACCGCAATTGTCCCACCGGACCTTGACCATCCTGATCTCTTTATTGCGTAGCCGCTTGACCTCCGAGTCCTCAATCCGCACGGGCTTGACCTTTGTCGTTAGCCCACTATCCACCGGCACTTGATCAGCTGCGATCACATGCGTAGGCTCTTGTACCGCCTTCCGAAGTACCGAAATATGGAATACATCATGTAAACCACTTAGCTCCACTGAAAGCTTCAACCTATAGGCCGCTTCACCAACTCGCTCCAGAACCTTAAACGGTCCAAGGTACCTCGGGCTTAGCTTTTTCAATCGCCGCACCCGCGAGACACCCTTGAACGGCTTGATCTTTAGGTATACATAATCGCCCACAGCGAACTCCACGTTCCTGTGCTTGGCATTATAGTACTTTGCTTGCCGGTCCTGAGCGATAAGCAACCTCTCCCGAATGGTTCTCACCAAAGAAGTAGCATCATCCACTTCCGATCGCTTATACAACTTTGACTCACCCGTTTCTAACCAAGACAACGGCGTGCGACATCTTCTACCATATAGGGCCTCGAAGGGCGCCATCTGAATACTTGCTTGGTAGCTATTGTTGTATGCGAACTCCACCAAATAAAGGTGGTCTTCCCATTGCTTTCCAAAATCCAAGACACACATGCAAAGCATGTCTTCCATGGTTCTATTGACCCTCTCGGTCTGCCATCCGTTTGCGGATGGAAGGCTGTGCTAAACTTCAGCTTTGTTCCCCACATTTGCTGCACCAGCCTCCAATCATTGGACGTGAACCGCCCATCTCGGTCGCTCACGATGCTGCGGGGCACACCATGAAGCCGCACTATGTTATCCACATAAAGCTTTGCCAACTTCTCCACCGGATCATCCTTCCTATACGGAATAAAATGCGACACCTTCGTTAATCGATCAACAACCACCCAAATGGCGTCGTTCCCCTTTTGCGACCTTGGCAAACCATGCACAAAGTCCATAGAGATGTCGTCGAATTTCCACTCCGGAATAGGCAAGGACTTAAGAAATCCTCCCGGCTTTTAGCACTCCGCCTTTACCAAGGCGCAGGTTTGGCACTTTGCTACGTAGAGCGCCACATCCTTCTTTAAACCCGGCCACCAAAACAGTTTCTTTATATCGCGGTACATCTTCGTGCTCCCCGGGTGAATCGAGTACTTGGTATGGTGTGCCTCGTACAACAACTCCACCCGTAAATTGCCCACACTTGGGACGCACAAACGACCGTCTTTCCACAGCAATCCGTCCTCCACGACGAATTGAGAATTTGACCCATCCAGAGCCTCTATCATGAACTGCTTCATATGAGCATCCATATCCAAAGCCTGCCGAATCCGATCAGCCAGGTCATATTGGACTTCAGTCCAATTCAGTACTGCTTCAACACTAGATTGTCTATCCACACAAACAATCTCCAACGCCTCCAACTCCTACACCAACCGCTCATCATGCACTGATAGCCAATTTGCTTGAGCTGGGGCTCGGCGACTCAACGCTTCCGCAACCGCATTCCCTTTGCCAGGCACGTAGTGTATCTTGAATGTATAGTCCCCCAGGAACTCCATCCATCTACGCTGCCGCATATTCAGATCCTTCTGATCTATAAGATACTTCAGGCTCTTGTGATCGGTGTAGATATCAATCTTCACACCGTACAAATAGTGTCTCCATAGCTTCAAGGCAAAAATCACGGCCGCCAACTCCAAGTCATGGACCGGATAATTTCTCTCGTGCACTTTTAGCTGTCTCGAGCCATAAGCTATCACGCTTCCGTGCTGCAGTAGCACACAACCCAAACCGCTGCCCGAAGCATCGCTATATATCTCATAGCCTTCGGTTCCACATGGTGAACTCAGCACAGGCGCCGTGATCAACCGACACTTCAACTCCTCAAAAGCTCGCGCGCACTCTGACGTCCAAACAAACTTATGCTCCTTCCTCGTCAAAGTAGTGAGAGGTAACGCTAACCGCGAGAAGTTCTCTACGAAGCGCCTATAATAGCCGGCAAGCCCCAAAAAGCTCCGGACTTCTGCTACCTTAGCAAGCTCAGGCCACTCCCGTATCGCAACAATCTTTGCCGGATCCACAGCAATACCCTCTCCACTCACTATATGCCCGAGGAACGCCACTGAGGATAGCCAAAACTCGCACTTCGAGAACTTGGCATACAACTGATTTCTCCTGAGTGTCTCCAACACCAAATGGAGATGCTTGAAGTGATCCTCCTCACTTTGCGAGTATACCAAAATATCGTCGATGAAGACGATCACGAAATGGTCCAAGTACTCCCTGAACGTCCTGTTCATCAAATCCATGAATACTGACGGCGCATTAGTCAGCCCAAACGGCATGACCGTAAACTCATAATGCCCGTATCTCGTACTAAACGCTGTCTTCGGGATATCACTCTCCCTTATTCGCAGCTGATAGTACCCAGCCTTGAGATCCAACTTCGAGGACACCGTCGACCCGACTAACTGATCAAAGAGATCATCAATCCCGGGGATCGGGTACTTGTTCTTCTCCGTCAGCTTGTTTAGCTCCCGATAATCAATACATAGCCTCAAGCTTCCGTCCTTCTTCTTAACAAAGAGTACCGGTGCGCTCCAAGGCGAAGAACTCGGGCGCACATACCCTTGCTCCAACAACTCTTGCAGTTGAACTTTCAGTTCCGCCATTTCCTTAGGCGCTAGCCGATACGGAGATCGTGACACAGGCTTTGCACCTGGCACTAGCTCGATCGTAAAATCTATCTGCCGCTGAGGCGGGGCTCCAGGAAGATCTGCGGGGAACACATCAGGGTATTCTGATACCACTGAAATACAATCCAATGCGGGCTTCGGCTTTGCAACCTCCACTAGTGTAAAGAATAGTTCTGCTCCGGCACGAACCGCCTTCACCACCTGAAGAGCAGACATCAACGTCTTGCTCGACCCCTTTAAGCCCGTAAAAGTCGTCTCACGACTTGCTCCCAGCTTGACTTCCTTGCTACCGCAATCTATATGGGCCTGCTACTCCGAGAGCCAGTCCATGCCAAATATGACGTCGAACTCCACCAACGGAAGTAAGGACGCCCGCAGGTCAAACTCCTGCTCTCCAATACGAATCTTAACATCGCATATCCTATCCGCTCGCATCGAACACCCATTTGGCAACAACACATCCAACTTATCCTTCGCCATCGAAGAAGGGACTCCGATGCGTAATATAAATCCTTCGGACAAGAAGGAGTGTGAAGCTCCCGTATCGAAGAGTGCTCATGCCGGATTTTCACAAATCAACACAAATCCTAAACAAGTAGTGGTAAGGTAACATGTGCATAACAAGCATATAAAGAAAATGACTTGCTATAAAGTAAATCGTACCTGTCACCACATCGGCTTGTTTAATGGCCTCCTGTTGGCCAAGATTATAGACCCTTGGTTGGGCCGGAGCATAGTGGGATGTGGTCGACTCCACCGCCTTTCCCTTCTCTTCATAAGTAGCTCCCGGCCTCCTCTCAGACTTAGGACGTCCGCTCCAACAATCACGGGCGAAATTCCCCGTCTTTCCACATGTAAAACGCGCACCCGGGGTCCGACCTGTAGTCGCCCCAGAAGCGCCAGAAGGAGCTGGACCCGAAGTCCTATGCTTCTTGAAAGACCTCCGATAGCCGGACTTTGAAGCAGTCGGCACTCTGAACTCAGATTTCTTCTCACCCAAGCTTTTCTTCGCTTGCACGCTCTTCATGTCCTTCTCCAAGGACCGGGCAGTATTGACCAAGGTTAAGAAACCCTACGTCATCGGCCCTGAAAGTAATAATCTCAACTCATCCCTCAGGCCTTCATAAAAGCGATTAGTCTTGCGCTCCTCATCCATGATGGTGGAGCTAGCATATCGACTCAGACGAGTAAACTCGTGGAGATATTCATCCACGCTCCTCTCACCCTGTACCAACTTCAGGAACTCATTCTCCAACGCTATCTTCTACGTCGAAGGGAGGTATCTAGCCAAGAACAATCCCGAGAACTCTTCCATCGGAACGTCTATCAGTTGTCTGCCTCTCAGATGATGCAGCTCCAATCCTTCCCACCACATCCTCGCTTCCCCGTCTAGAAGGAACGTAGCGATGGTGGTCATTTGCCACTCCTCCGTCTCCGTCGCTGTCATGACTCTCTTC
Organism: Platanthera guangdongensis; assembly: GCA_039583875.1. Taxonomy (NCBI): domain Eukaryota; kingdom Viridiplantae; phylum Streptophyta; class Magnoliopsida; order Asparagales; family Orchidaceae; genus Platanthera; species Platanthera guangdongensis. The sequence continues at coordinate 144,845,930 of CM077166.1, forward strand.
ACCCTGGAGAGCCAGTCTTCAGCCTGAGATGGGGTTACCAACCCCGAGAATAACGGAGGGTTAAAGCTCATTACATGCTTCAACTGCCTCTCAGTTGCCCTCCTTGGCACTATTGGTTCCACAACCACTTGCTCCACTCTCCTCGGCTCAGCCTCTTGAAGAGGTACTTGCTCCATCACAGGAGCGGGCTGCTGCGCTTACCTTCCAGGCTACGCATTGATCACGGCCAACACCGCTTCAGCCACCAATCGTATATTTTCAGCCGACAGAGGTGTTGCAGGAGCAACATCCGGTGCACTACTAGCCTCAGAAATTCGGCGTTCTGACGGCCCAACACCACTTCTGGTCACCTATAGTGGTACAAAACACCGTTAAGCGACAAAATAAATTGCAAACAACAATTATAGGAACACGCAGGTTCCTCAAACACGAGTATTTTCATTCCTAAGTGGACATTCATGGGTTCTTTTACCATTATAACGATGACGCACACAATGTGCTCACCACCCCTTAAAAAGAATTCGTCCACGAATTCACTTTAAGCCCGACCAAAACCAGTAGTCTGATACCAAATTGTAACACCCCCTATCCGTCTCATAGCATATAGCAGTAGGTCCGGCCGGGGCCCGACGCCATATACCACAGACAGACCGGGTGGTTACTTATGGAAACCATCAAACCAATCTCAACGTCCTACACAGAGCATTCTAGCGGAAGCAGTTTATAAGAGTTGAAAACAAGAACCCAGCATAGGAGCATGAATGTCCACTAATACCAAAAGGAATGTTATACAAAAATACCCAAAACCGGCCTTAAGGCCTTACGAAGTGTTTCACTTGAAAATTACATGATTTACAAACCACGGCACGCAGGCCGGTCATACATGAACAAAGCAGTAAACACTTCTACTTGGGCCTTCGAGGGCCAGCTTCGCAAAAAGGGCTTTAGCCCGCTATTGACCGCTTGGTCCAGCAGCACCTGCAAGCAACAAACCACCGCACGGTGGCAAAACAAGGCAACGGTCAGCATTGCTGACCAAATTATAACGATCCC